>CM073582.1:105437662-106637662 GCA_037074715.1 Magnolia kwangsiensis | reverse complement strand
CTAATATATAATGGTTGTGGTTTTGATTTTAATAACTAATATTATCATAAATAACCTGCTAATGGCTAATTACCTTTAATAATTGAATGTTTATAGGAACACAAACGATGATACCAAATCAAACCATTGGTTTTGGGAGAGAAAACTTACTCACCTAGCTGACTCGGTTTGAAACTGAATTTACTCGGTTGAGTCAACTCGACTCACCCTCACATATTCTTCCTAGTTTCTCTTTTCTTCTCTTCTTCTCCTTTTCTCCTTTCTCTTTCCTTCTTTTCTTCTTTTGCTGAGGATTTCCAGCAGGGTCTAGACCTGACCAGCCAGTGAGTCAGAAAACTGACTCGGTTTTGAACCGAGTTAACTCAGTGACGCGCCTTTCTCTTCTTCTTTCTTTCATCTTCTTCTCTTTCACTTCCTTCTCTCCTTCCTCTTCTGTTTCTCTCTGGACTTTCTTCTTTCTAAGCTTTCCCACTTCTTTTCTACTCATCCGGCCCTCAGCCGGTGATGAGTCGATGGGTCGTGACTTTGGCAGCGACCCATTGCGGCAGCAACCCAAGCCCAAACCAGCAGCAGCCCTTCTTCCCTTCTCTTCTGATTTCTTCTCTCTCTCTCTCTCTCTCTCTCTCTCTCTCTCTCTCTCTGTCTTTATGGCCAGGAGAACGTCCAGAAGAATCGGCTCTAAGTCGTCCGATTAGTTACAGCTGCCCTGTTATTTATTATTATTATTATTTTTTTTGTTTAACAGAGAGAGACGGTTGGCGATCTCATTAGAAATATCGTTTGCACGGCTGAGATTGGTCGTCATTAGTGATCTTCCGGAATCATGGTCCATCATATGGACGGTTCAGATTGATGAACGAGGCCCATTAAAGGGTGATGGGTCTACCTAGTCGACGGAGAAGATGACGGCCCCGATCATGGCAGTTTCTGATCGGGTGGGTCATCTTACATCTTGAGGCATATGGAAGGCTTGGATTAGATCTATGAACACTGTGGGACCCATCAGACGGACGGCCGTTAGTGTTTTCGAAAGGAAATAGGTTTTCTCTTGCGGCCGATTTTCTCGCTGTGGTGAAAGCCCTAGGATTGCTTTGGATTGAAAGGTGGAGATGTGTTGCGGTGGATGGCTGGGATGGAAAGGGAAGAGAGAGAATCTCGCATGCGAGTAGCCAGCCTGGCAGGGTGACGCACGGAGGCGGTACCTATTTTGAAACCGAGCCACACGCACACCGTCGACTTGCGCTAAGATTCGTGTCCATGATCATGTGTTCCAAAGTGTGAAATAAATTAGGGTTTGGTCGTAGACACGTTCTAAAAATTATGGACGGTTTAGATCGTTTCTTTGATTCATGATGGTGGGCCACCATCGAACCCAAACGGACGCTGTCCGCTCGTTCGCTTGCAGGCGGGAGAATTCAAAAGAAGGAAGGAATTTCCTTCCTAGCTCGGGACAAAGCGCGATTGACTGGCTGTACATTCCAGTGTACCGCGGTTGTCCTGTCCCTGGTGCACACACACACACCAATGTGGGGTCCTCCATGATGTAATTGATAGATCCACTCCGACCATTCCACTTGCAGGGATTAACCAGAGCCTTTGGAAAAGTGTCATGCAGATCTAAAGTCTAGGTGGGCCATACTATCCATTTGTATATCCAAGGCTCATTTTGAATGTTTTAATAGTCAGATCGCTATCAAATGTGACTAAAACCGACCCTATGGGTTTCTACTGACTGTTTAACTGAAATCCGTCGGTTAGATTTATACGTAGATGTTCTAATAGTGTAATCTAATGGTTAACTTGCCCAATGGGATTGTATAGACTCGATGATCGGTGGACCTATTGATTTGGGTCCCAAAACTGGTGATGCATGCTTCGATCTAAGGGTTCACAGTCTTCATGTGGTCATACTTAAACTAGGTCGTGGGGTTTGATCATTAGGCCATTAAGAACACGATAAACGGTGGATCTCATGATCAGTTGACAATGGATGGTGTAATTGATGGATGAAAACTATTTTTGATGGTTAGATTGATGCACAATTGAGTTCAGAGCTAGATAGTTATGAGTTTGAATGGTTAAAGTGTTCAGAACTGATCGACATGATATAGGAGTCTTTAAAACATTTAAATGAATCTACTAACTAGTTTTTATGGTCAGATCTTTTATCATATGATGTGAGGTCTAATCTAATGATTAATCTCCACTCCAATGATTTATTTTCAATCTTAATGGTCAGATTATGAGGTTCGACACATAAATTGTCCGAAATTACTTTACACTGGTCTCATGTGTCTAAAAGATGGTCTAAGTAGAAATCTAAATATTGATTCATAGTTGGATGACTCAAAAAGGCTAAGTATACAAGTACTTGAAAGTACGAGGTGTTACAATCTACCCTCCTTAAAGAGAATTTTATCCTCGAAATTCAACGCTCCTAGTACTCATAGGAACGGGAATATCCATTTTAATATTCTATTCATCTACTACTTTCCTTTTGAAGCATATTTGTGTGTATTAATTATCAAAATTTGAGGTTGTTACATATTTACTTGTGATTTTTTTAAAACACACACACACACACACACCCCCACACACTCACGCCATAGTGGGCTTTCACCACCTACGGATACTCGAATCCTTGACCGAGTGTTGAAACTCCCAGGAGTCTACCACCTGAGCAAGAGCAAGGATCCTATTTACTTGTGATTTATTTACACAAGATATCATTCTGCTATGATTTATTTACTTGTGATCTTTCTTGTGAACTGTGAATCGTGAACTGTCTTGAGAACTTGTGAAATATCTTGTGAACTATTTGTGATATATTTTGTATTTTATTTTATTTTTTTGATAAAAATTGATTAATAGTCTCCTAAAAAGATAAGAAATATATATCATCCCAAACATGTCCTCCAAATGTTCACTTACATGGTAGTTTGATAAAATGAAGATTGGTTAAGAGAAGATTAAAACAAGGTTAGATCTATTTAGGCAATCCCAATTTTCACTCTTATTAGACATTCCATCATTTAGATATTTAGGAGCCCTAGTGCACATTTTTTTTTTTTTTTTGAGACAGATGTGATCTCGATCGATGAAATGTAAACAAGATTATCATTGTGAAATGTACTTAATGCATGTATATCTGATGAACTCTGCTTTATTAATATGATGGTTAATATGAAATGTTCATTATAAACTGTTCCTGACAACTATAATTAACTATCATAATATTTTGATAAATCTTAAGAGTTATACCTCACTAGGATAGTCATTAACGCTACTAAACTATATTTAGTGTGCAAGAGACATAGATGACTCGCATGTTGGTGCTCACATGGAGTATGAAGAGCAAAATGATCTTGTGTTTTTATATTATAAATTTCATTCATGTTGAATTTGTACTTTCATATATTTGTAATGACTAGGGACATTGGTTTGCATAAGCTTTCGGGCAGCCAATTGCTATTGTAAAATATTGATTTTAATAAAAAATATTTTAATAATAAAATATATGAAAAGTTATTTTTGAAAAAACTTTTGGGGCTTTGGGAATAGTCCCACATGGGAAAGAGAAGAGAAAGAAAAGTGGTTTAAATGATAGTAGTGGAGTACCATAATATTTGCCTACCTAGTCCGTGGACCATGGGACTTGCGTGTTCCAGTGCGAGGGCGTGGGCATATGAGGCAGTGTGGCTGTAGAGGCGCTAGTGGCGCACTTTGCACTCGCTCCCTTCGCGAACCGGAGCGAGACGTGTGCGAGTCGCGGTGCGACTAGTGGCTAAGGCAGATGGTTGGTTGGACGAAAAAAATTAAAGGACTGAATGAGAGTCCCTCAGAATATATAGAGGGCTAGAAAAAGAGCTGTTGTAGAAAATCTGTAACAGCTGTGCAATAAGTGCAGGGTCCAGCTGAAACTGCTGCATGGCTAGCCCCAACAGCTATAAAACGGCTAGCTGTTGTCTCACAACAGTCAGCATGCAGCAGCTTAATGGCCCATGCACAACAGTCAGAAAACGGCCATAAAACAGCTAGTTTTCTCAACAGCCAGAAAACGGTCATGGGATTTATTTCCCTGGACCATAACCCCCAGCCACCATAGCCTATAAAAGGAGGGCCTCGATGGGTTTCAAAACCATCTCAACTCACTACAGCAACTCCATACGAATTCTAGAAAAACAGCCTCTCCACTCATACATTCTAAGTATTATCCAGTAACACAGCAAGGTGTTAACCTTAGCTTGAAGGATAGACCAGCGGTGTGGTCTAGGACGGTTCAACCGAACCAGCGGCTGAAGATTAGAACCTAATTGAGCAGAATTTTAAACCACTTTTCTATTTTCTTCTTTTCTTCTTTTGGGATTTTTTTTTCTTTATATTGTAATACTGCCAGAAAGAGTGAAATTGAGTTCCATTTGGTGGGCCTTCGTGTTTGCTGAACGCAGACCCACATCAGGCTCGTTGTATCCTAGAAGCAATTTGCCTGTAACCTATCAGCATACTCAATTTACTTGAGTTGGGGCAAATAACGCTTTAAGGACAGCATTTTCAGACGTGCTTCAGCCTGTCCATATTATTTTCGATCCATATTATACAGAAACTACATTAATCTGTATAAATTTCCCAACAAACTTAAAGCGTTATTTCCTAAAATGGAAGCCGATAGCGTTTCATCTATTAAGTTGATGAATCAGGACTTGATACATCTTGAACGGTTCGATGGAACCAATTTTACAAGATGGCAAGATAAGCTGAAATTTCTCCTGACGGCGCTAAAGATCTACTACATACTAGATCCAAATCTGCAAGCACTACCTGAAGCAACAGACAAAGACACACCTGAGCAGGTGGCTGCCCGCGCTAAAAGAGCCGAAGACGAACTCTTGTGTCGTGGACACATTCTGAACGCACTCTCCGACCGCCTGTACGATCTGTACCACTAGACATCATCAGCAAAGGAGATCTGGGCCGCACTGGAATTCAAGTACAAGGCTGAAGAAGAAGGGACCAACAAATTTCTCATCACCAGGTATTTTGACTTTAGCATGGTAGATAATAAACCGTTGCTGCCCCAAATCCAAGAACTGCAGCTAATAGTAAACAAAATCAAAGCGATCAAAATCGATCTTCCTGAATCATTCCAAGTCGGGGCTATAATCGCTAAATTGCCACCGATGTGGAAAGACTATAGAAAAAAGTTGTTGCATAAAACCGAGGACTACACACTGGAACAAATTCAGAAACACCTAAGGATTGAGGAAGAATCCCGTAACCGTGATAAAAAGAATGATAACGGGAATGCCTCGTCCAAGGTACATGCAGTAGAAAACACCAATAACAAGAATCCTGAAAAGGACGATTCCCTAAAACCCAATAAAGGAAAATTTCAGAAAAATGCCTAAAAGAAGAACGAAAAGTTCAAAGGCACTATGCTCGAGTATGCCGATATCGCAAATCTAAAAAAGTGGCAAGTGCAGTAAAAGAAGGCAATATCGTGGCTATGATCACTGAAGTGAATACCATCCAAGGTAAAGTTCCAGGCTGGTGGTATGATACTGCCGCTACAGTACATGTGTGCTACGACAAATCAGCCTTCAAAACCTATGAGGAATTGACTGATGGACAAGAAGTCTAAATGGGTAATGAAGTCCGATCGAAGGTCGTCGGCAAAGGAACCGTCGAACTGATATTCACTTCTGGAAAGAAAGTGATTCTGACTAATGTACTGCACATCCCAGACATGAGGCGAAACTTAGTTTCTGGGGATCTTCTGGGAAAACCAGGTATAAGGGTGGTATACGAGTCAGGAAAACTGATTCTATCCAAGAATGAGAATTTTATTGGAAAGGGATATGCTTGTAACGAGATGGTTAAGTTTTCTCTGAATGAAAGTAGCACTTCTGCGTATATGGTTGAATCTGCTGGACTGTGGCATGATAGACTAGCCCATATAGGGTATAGTACTTTGAAGTTCATGGCTAAGAATGGTTTAATCTCATACACAGATAATGAAAATGATAAATGTGAAGTGTGCATACGATCCAAAAATGACGAAAAAATCTTTTCCAAGTGTTGAAAGATCGTCTCAAATTTTGGATCTTGTGCACAGTGATATCTGTGAGTTAAACGGCATTCTTACTCGTGGAGGTAAACGGTACTTCATAACCTTTATAGATGATTGCTCTAGATATGTGTATGTTTATCTATTAAAGAGCAAAGATGAAGCATTGAACATGTTTAAGATATATAAAGCAGAAATAGAAAACAACTAAGTAAGAAGATAAAAATTCTCCGTAGCGATAGAGGAGGAGAATACTTCTCAAATGAATTCGATTACTTCTGTGAAGAACATGGACTGATACATCAATGTACAGCTCCATACACACCTCAACAAAACGAAATAGCTGAAAGGAAGAATAGAACATTAGTAAAAATGGTCAACTCAATGCTAATAAAAGCAAAGTTGCCACTAAGTTTGTGGAGTGAGGCACTGCTTGCAGCATGCCATATAATAAACAGACTTCCGTCTAAAAAATATAAAGTATCTCCATATGAAACATGGAGAGGTAGAAAACCTAACCTAGGATATCTTAAAGTGTGGGGGTGTCTTGCATACTGCAGAACCCCTGACCCAAAAAGAACCAAGTTAAGACCAAGAGCTATTAAGTGCGCCTTCGTATGGTATGCATAAAATAGTAAAGCTTATAGACTTCTAGACATGGAGTCTAATACAATTATAGAATCAAGAGACGTTGAATTCTTTAAGAACTCACTATCCTTAGAGTCAAAGGATAATGAAATTCAAACTCCTAATAGAGAACCAAATAGCACAGCTCCACATATAATGGAAGCTCCCACTGAACCTCGTAGGAGTCAAAGAACTAGAATAGAGAAGAGTTTTGGAAATGACTACATAGACTCACAACGTATCATTTTTCATCTGGTAGAAGCAGATAGAGAAAATGTTATAAGACAAATACCTATAGTAATGATTATAGAAGATGATCCTAAAACATATAAGGAAGTTGTATCCTCTAGAGACTCAGCTTTTTGGAAAGAAGCTATAAATGATGAAATGGAATCTATACTATCCAATCAAACATGGAAACTAGTAAACTTACCTCCAGGTTCTAGACCCATAGGTTGCAAATGGGTATTTAGGAAGAAATATCACACTGATGGGACTATCCAAACCTTTAAAGCTCGACTAGTAGCTAAGGGTTTTAGACAAAAAGAAGAGATAGATTACTTTGACACATACTCACCTGTAGCTAGGATAACATCCATTAGGATATTATTTGCTCTAGCTTCCATACATCATCTTTACATCCACCAAATGGATGTAAAGACTGCTTTCCTGAATGGTGACCTCAATGAGGAGGTATACATGGAACAACCTGAAGGTTTCGTTCTACCAGGAAATGAAAATAAAGTATGTAGATTAGTCAAATCGTTGTATGGATTAAAACAAGCACCTAAACAATGGCATGAGAAGTTTGATTCCAAAATACTATCTCATGGTTTCATACATAATGTAGCTGATAAATGCATATATTCTAAAAAAGATGGTAGTTATATCGTTATTATCTGTCTATATGTTGATGATATGTTAATAATAAGTAATAAAATGGAAGGTGTGACTGAAACAAAGAAGTTTCTTTCTTCCGTATTTAAAATGAAGGATCTTGGACAAGTTGATACCATCTTAGGTGTCAAAGTTAAAAAATATTGTGGGGGTTATGCTTTGTGTCAATCTCATTATATTGAGAAGATACTAAACAAGTTTAACCATCTAAATATAAAGAAAGCAAAAATCTCATTTGATCCAAGTATCAACTAAAAGAAAATACTGAAAGAACAGTTGCACAATTAGAATATGCGAGTGCTATAGGAAGTCTTATGTATGCTATGCAATACACTAGACCTGATATCGCATATGCTGTAAGTAAACTTAGTAGGTTTACTACTAACCCAATCAGCAGAGTCCTTGGTTACTTAAAAGCAACCAAAGACTTAGGACTATTTTATTCAGAGTTTCCTGCCGTATTGGAAGGATATACCGATGCGAGCTGGATATCAAGTGCAAGGGACAACAAGTCTACTACAGGGTGGGTATTCACCCTAGGAGGTGCTGCTGTATCTTGGGGATCCAAGAAACAAACTTGCATAATGCACTCAACTATGGAGTCTGAATTTATAGCCCTAGCTGCAACAGGCAAAGAGGATGAGTGGCTAAGGGATCTTCTATTAGAAATTCCTTTTTGTGTAAAGCCTATATCTGCTGTATCACTACATTATGATAGTGAAGCCACATTAGCTAAAGCTTATAGCGGCACTTATAATGGTAAGTCTAGACATATTAGTCTTCGACATGATTATGTCAGACAATTGATTCAAGATGGAATCATTGCTATTTCCTATGTGAAATCAAGCAATAACCTGGCAGATTCTTTCACTAAACCTCTACCGAGAGAGGTAGTAAAGGCTACATCTAGAGGGATGGGGTTGAAACTCTTCAACCAAAGTTCCACCAGTGATGGTAACCCAACCTAAAATCAGAAAATCTCTAATCTTGGGTTTAATGGGTAAGAACAAGTTACTGATAAGTGAAAATTTTTCATCACTAAATTATATAACCTCATCCATAATAGATAAGTGCTGAGTGTTACGAAAGAGGGTTGAGTCTTAGAACTCTTAATAAATTCCAGTCTCTAGGACAAGTGTCTTATAGTAACGGAGACACTGGAAGGATTTCACCTATATGAACGTAGAGATGGTGCCGTCTCTCATGAGAGTTAAAGAGTTTTCTCTCGGGATCGTTCACGAATTAGGATAAGCACATGGCCATTAATTGTGCTGAGCAAGATTGTGGGAACTCTAATAACACATAGCGAATATGTGTGTGGTTTCTCCAACTCTATTATCTAGAAATAACTGGTTCAAAGCTGCGGCTACCAGTCATTTCGATAGAGTTTTGAGATACTTATACTAAGGAAAGATTAAAATCGAAAGATATCTTTCTTTATGCATATAAGCTAATTATTCTGGTAGTATGTTTAACCGAGAAAATATTTTTATAAAAAAATCAAGTGGGAGATTGTTGTAAAATATTAATTTTAATAAAAAATATTTTAATAATAAAATATATGAAAAGTTATTTTTGAAAAAACTTTTGGGGCTTTGGGAATAGTCCCATATGGGAAAGAGAAGACAAAGAAAAGTGGTTTAAATGATAATACTGGAGTACCATAATATTTGCCTACCTAGTCCGTGGACCATAGGACTTACGTGTTCCAGTGCGAAGCACTGGAACACCACGCACGAGCACGCGCACGCGCTCGCGCTCGGGCTCGGGCTCGGTCTCGGTCTCGGTCACGGTCACGGTCACGGTCTCGGGCATGGGCTCGGTGCGAGGGCGTGGGCATGTGAGGCAGTGTGGCTATAGAGGCGCTAGTGGCGCACTTTGCACTTCGCATGTGCGCATCGTGTCGCAGAGGGTCGCTCCCTTCGCGAACCGGAGCGAGACGTGTGCGAGTCGCGGTGCAACTAGTGGCTAAGGCAGATGGTTGGTTGGACGAAAAAAATTAAAGGACTGAATGAGAGTCCCTCAGAATATATAGAGGGCTGGAAAAAGAGCTGTTGCAGAAAATCTGTAACAGCTGTGCAATAAGTGTAGGGTCCAGCTGAAACTACTGCATGGCTAGCCCCAACAGCTATAAAACGGCTAGCTGTTGTCTCACAACAGTCAGCATGCAGCAGCTTAATGACCCATGCACAACAGTCAGAAAACGGCCATAAAACGGCTAGTTTTCTCAACAGACAGAAAACGGTCATGGGATTTATTTTCCTGGACCATAACCCCCAGCCACCATAGCCTATAAAAGGAGGGCCTCGATGGGTTTCAAAACCATCTCAACTCACTCCAACAACTCCATACGAATTCTAGAAAAACAGCCTCTCCACTCATACATTCTAAGTATTATCCAGCAACACAGCAAGGTGTCAACCTTAGCTTGAAGGATAGACCAGCGGTGTGGTCTAGGACGGTTCAACCGAACCAGCGGCTGAAGATTAGAACCTAATTGAGCAGAATTCTAAACTACTTTTCTATTTTCTTCTTTTCTTCTTTTGGAATTTTTTTTTCTTTATATTGTAATACTGCCAGAAAGAGTGAAATTGAGTTCCATTTGGTGGGCCTTCGTGTTTGCTGAACGCAGACCCACATCAGGCTCGTCGTATCCTAGAAGCAATTTGCCTGTAACCTATCAGCATACTCAATTTACTTGAGTTGGGGCAAATAACGCTTTAAGGACAGCGTTTTCAGACGTGCTTCAGCCTGTCCATATTATTTTCGGTTTCCATATTATACAGAAACTACATTAATCTGTATAAATTTTTCAACAATTGCATGTTTGGATATGCATATTTAGACTTCCATTTATGCTTGATTTGTAAACTACTGCTAATTCTAAAAAAAGAATATATATATATATATATATATATATATATATATATATATATATATATATATATATATATATATATATATATATATAATTTGAGCTATCATTAGAATAAGACACTTGGGTTCCAAGAACCGGGTCGTTACACATTGAGTCTATTAGATGTCGATTTCAAGAGTTTGATGTGATCATATGAAGTATTATTTTAGATGGGAGTGGCTATGATGATGAACAAAGTCATTTATACAAAATAGGTGTTGTAAACAATTTCTTCCATGTGCTAGAAGCCATCTAACTTTTGTTAGGCAACGTAACCATCCCATAAATGGCATGGAAATGCATGGCTATAGAACATATCCCAAGTCAAGGATGGATTGGATCGTCCAATCAGCACCATTTTTTGCATTGTAGCCAACGAAATATGTTATCCACTTAATGGATATTTAGATCAGTTGATTGGACCGTCCAAGTGAACTGATGCAACTTAGAGCACTATAATTTATAGTGTTCCAAGAACACGGGAGTATTTTTCAATAATAAATATCTAAAATAACTAAATTTTATGAAATATATAAATTAGCTTGGTCCATGGTGTTGGTGCTACGGACATTTGCTTTTAGATGGGAACGATCCTTTCCAGCAAATATTTGACATTTTCTATGAACGGATGTTGTAGTTTGTCAACTGTCTGTTTGTGGGTAAATCAAACAGTACTTGGAATGTTTAATGCTGGAGATTTTAGAGGAATCCCTAATCCACACTAAGCACAACAAGATCGGCTGTCTGGAAGATTTAACCATGGTCCCATTGTAGGTAATGATGAGCTAGAACATTATGCACTTTAATGCATCATGACCATTGGAATTCCTCTTATGTTGTATTTTGACTTAGGTTAAATGATTATTAAAAAAAGATTACATGGTAATTTACCATCATTTTTCTAAGCGGCAGTGACTCATCCATTTGCAATGGTCAAATGATCCTAACCAAATGATCTTAATCATCCGTTTGCAAGAAGCATGGTGGATGAGACGCCCACCATTTTCAAAGTTGTACTGAACCAGCAAGGAAGTCCCGACATCAGTGTCTTGGTTCCAAAACTTCCAACAAAATGAAAATTTAGATTCACCCAAATGCCAATTTGAAGTAATACTTCTAGTGTCCAAACCAACCAAAATAGCATCGTTCCTACAATGAAAAGGGGAATGAAATAAAACTCATAATACCAACCTTTTTACTTGAAACATGAATACATTCTCGTTACTACTTCGTGAAGGTCCACACGGATGTATAAGAGAGCCCATCAACTATCGTAAGGGAGAAAAGGTATAGAAATGATGAGAAATACACTCACGTGATAGAACAAGGACACCCTTTTTCTCGCTTTGTTTTTTTATTTTTCGTAGGCAGATACCCCCCACCAATCACGATTAGAGGGACGTCGCCCAAACGCTACCAGCCACAACAGCAACTCAAACTAGCAGACCTCAAAAAAAAATTCTAAGAAAACCTTAAAAAGGTTTCTTCTTCTTCTTATTCTTCTTCTTCTTCTCCTGTTTTGTATACAATCAAAATACAAAAATCGCATAAAATACCATTTAAGACTCGCCGGTGGATCTGATCAGTTGGCAAAAGTGAGGTAACTGATGAAAGGCCTGGCGTGGGGCGCAAAAGCAAGAACATTGGCACGAAAGGCCAGCTCAAAGTCCTGAAATCGAAAGGCAGGCGCGCATGTACATCTGACCAGAGAGTAATGGCGCTCGGGGTCCCTCACCGGAGCTTTATTGAGTAAATTCCCAATGACTGAATAGGATATGACGTCCCACTTTGGAAATGATCCGAACCACACGTTCGGCAGCACCGTGCATTGGGTGTGCTGACCGGCTTCTAGATCAGTACCTAGGACGGTCAGCTTAATCTTCCCATCTTTACCAAGCTCAAACACAGTTAGAGGTTCTCCCATGTAAAAATGCCGGGTTACAGCGCATGGGATGCAATGAAGGTGCGAGACGCTCCCTGATGGAAGAAGTAGAAAGCTGTACTGATGGGGCGGTCCACCTTGTTATGGGATGGAAGTTGAGATTTGGAGAGAGTGATCGAGATATATCTGAAAGTTTCAGAGTAGAAACCTCCAATATGATGAGGCCGCATATTCAACACAGCTGCAATCTCAGAAGCCTTCATCCCGGGCTTGATTTGGGGCTTCACAAGCTTTATTTGGGGCTTGACATTTTGGGGCCTTATTTGGAGCTTCACAGGGTTTATTTTGGGCTTTATATGGGGCTTGATGTTTGGGTATTTATTCGGAGCTTCAAGACTTTGGGCTTTATTTGGGGGTTGTTGTATTGGGAATTTATTTGGGGCTTCAAGATTCTGGGCTTTATTTGGGGCTTATTGTTTATGGGCTTTATTTGGGCTTGATGTTTGGGTATTTATTCGGGGCTTCAAGATTTTCGGCTTTATTTGGGGCATGATCTATTGGGTATTTATTTGGGGCTTCAAAATCTGGGCTTTATTTGGGGCTTATTGTTTATGGGCTTTATTTGGGGCTTGAAGTTTTGGGGCTTAATTTGAGGCTTAGGTTTACAGGATTTATTTTGGGGTTCGAGTGTTGAGACTTCATCTTGGGCGTCTCCTTTTCAGTCTTGATTTTGGTTTTCATCACTGAAACGGATCCACAACCCCTGTCCAATGAAATCGTCTGATCAAATCTGTAATTAGAAGAATAAATTGAAAAAATAAAAAATAAAAGATACAATCAAAAGCAATAGGCAAAGAAGGGCAGGGAGAGTGATAAATTGCTTAATACATAAACTGAAGTTAGTGATAATCACCTTTTGCAGACTGGGCAATATTCGCTGGCAATTTAAACTCTCTCACGCTCTCTCTTCGTTATTTTTTTTTTTTCCTAAAAGAATGGAGATTGTTAGTCAACTGCACAAAACTTCCAAACCCCAGCAAAATGCAGCTTTTTCTACAGAATCCGTTTGGTGGCGTGGATGAAGAGATGGCGCTCCCCTTTATAAAGGGGATGGTGGAGAGGTGAAGATTATAGGAGGCGGATTACCTACTCACTCTTGCGTGGCAGATGGACAATGCTAAGTGGGACCCACCATAATATATAATATATGTGTTTTATACACACCGTCCGTGTATTTTTTCAGATAATCTCAGGGCATGAAACAACAAAACGAGACATTCAAATCTTAGGTTTCAAAACTGGCGGCTGTTTTAAAAAGGTTTGGTGGCACTGACATACAGGGATGCACCCCTCTTCACAGGACACAGGTTAGGCTGTGCCCGAAGCTGCATCTGGGCCCGCAGAGATGTCCATGACGAATCCAATCCGTCTATAAGTTTCAACAGACTACAATACGACAGGATTATAGAAATCAGGTAAAAGAAAAACTCATGTGGACCACATAGCACACGAAACAGTGGGAACGGAACGTCTACTGATGAAACCTTGCTGTAGCCGATCATGATGTTTATACGCCATCCAAATTGTTCAGAGTTATTACCACTCAAATAAACTGTAGGCACAAATGTCATCCCGATAAAACACTTCTTTAGCCTCCAAAAATTTTCGAATGATGGGCGTTCAATCCAGCTTTTTCATGCGGTATGGCACACATGATTTTTGGATCTGCCTGATTTTTATGTTTAAATCATATCGTGGTCTTTCGAAACTGATGGACGGAGTAGATTTGTCACGGGCATCTCTGTGGGCTCCACACAGCTTTCGGGCACAGGAACTGGCAATCCGCATCCACTCCACATATGCCTTTACACAGTCCACGTGCCTTCCTTACAGCGGGAATGGATTGGCAACTCCCCCTGATACCAGCCATTGGCTGGTGGTCGGTGCTCTATGGGCCCACCATGATGTATTTGTGTCATCCATACCGTCCATCTATTTTTATATATCGTTTTATAATAAAATTAAAAAAAGTTGAAGTATATCTCAGTCTCAAGTGGACCACATTACAGGAAACAGTGCTGAATGAATTTTGACCATTAAAAACGTTTTGGGGGCATAAAAGTTTTGGATCAAGTTAATATTTATTTTTTCCCTTCATCTGGGTCTTTATGACCAAATAAACAGATTGGATGTCAAATAAAGAGTACACGGGGCCTTAGGAGGATTTTAATTGTGAATATCCATTCATCATTTTTGTCCTGTGGTGTGGCCCACCTAAGACTTGTATCCCTATAATTTTTTGTATCAAGCCCTAAAATGATCCGTAAAAATGAATGAACGTAATGGATGAAATACATATATCATAGAGGGGCCCACAGAGCACCGACCACCAGCCATGGGGCTGGTGTCAGGGGAGTAGCCAATCCGTACCCCCTTACAGCCGTGTGGGAAAGGACGGGAACGGATTGGCTACTCCCCCTGACACCAGCCCCGGGGCTGATGGTCGGTGCTCTGTGGGCCCACCATGATGTATGTGTGTCATCCATGCCGTCCATATGCTTTTATATATCATTTTATGTTATGATACAAAAAATGAAGTATATATCTATCTCAAGTGGACCACATTATAGGAAACAGTGTTGAATGAATTTTGACCACTAAAAACGTTTTGGGAGCTATAAAAGTTTTGGATCAAGCTGATATTTATTTTTTCCCTTCATCTAGGCCTTTATGACCAAATCAACAGATTGGATGTCAAATAAACAGTACAGTGGGCCTTATGAGGATTTTAATTGTGAATATTCATTCATTATTTTTTATCCTGTGGTGTGGCCCACCTAAGATTTATATCCCTATAATATTTTTTATTAAGCCCTAAAATTTTCTGTAAAAATGGATGAACATAATGGATGAAACACATACATCATGATGGGGCCCATAGAGCACCGACCACCAGCCCCGAGGCTGGTGTCGGGGGAGTAGCCAATCCGTTCCCGGATTTCCTGCGAAAGCCTTTCGCAAGAAGTTCCTGCGCTGGGAGCCTGGGAACCCAGGCGGGGCCCACTGGGATGTTTGTGAGAAATCCTCACCGTCCATCCATTTTGTGGGTTCATTTTAGGACATGAGTCCAAAATTGAACCGTATATAATGCTCAAGTGGGCCAAAAATGTGATAATTGAAACTTCCATAGTTGAAATATTTGTGGGGCCACATAAGTTTTGAATCATGCTTATATCTGTGTTTTCGGTTCATCCTAGTAGGAATGACATTATTAACTGTATGGATGACATATAAACATCATTGTCGAACCCAGGGAAGTTTCAACAGTAGGAATTTTCCTAACTATTTTTTCTTTTAGTACGACCCACTTGAGTCTTGGATCCTGTTCAATTTTGGCTAACTCTACTAAAATTAGCTCACAAAACAGATGGACGGTGAGGATTTCTCACAAACATCATGGTGGGCCCCACCTAATTTCCAAGCGCAGAAACTTCCTGCGAAGGGCTTTCGCAAGAACTCCGTGTCCCGTCGGAAATGGACGCGGAGTTCCTGCGAAAGCCTTTCGCAAGAAGTTCCTGCGCTTGGAAATTAGGTGGGGCCCACCGTGATATTTGTGAGAAATCCTCACCGTCCATCCGTTTTGTGAGCTAATAACGTCATTCCTACTGGCACGAACCGAAAACACAGATATAAGCATGATTCAAAACTTCTATGGCCCCATGAATATTTCAACCGTGGAAATCCAATTATCACGTTTTTGGCCCACTTGAGCATTATATACGGTTCATTTTTGGCCTCATGTCCTAAAATGAACCCACAAAATGGATGGACGGTGAGGATTTCTCACAAACATCACGATGGGCCCCACCTAATTTCCAAGTGCAGGAACTTCCTGCGAAAGGCTTTCGCAGGAAATCTGCGTCCTAGCAGGGATAGGTTGAGTGGTGGATGGGTGTGATACCCCATGTAATATTCCAGGCCGGAAGATCCTATGGTCCGATCAGTGTCGTTCATAAGACGATTAAGGCCAAAACTTGGGTAGCTACAACCTTACGTGGAATTTCTCATCGGTATCTCCCATTTAAGTGTGCCCAGTCAAATCACCGGTCCAGATCATCAAACCATGCCCACAGATGTATGTGGTGGACACGTTCCGGCAATATTCGTGTTATGATGTGTCATTACCCTACAACCCCCGCTAGAGCTGGGCATTTTAGATCTGATCCAGTGGATCTGACCCAAGCTGACCCGATTTGAACAAAACCAGGATCGGTCAGGATCAGGTAGCCCATCCAAATCTAAAATATTTTCAGGTCGAATTCGGATAGGACCTATTCCGACCCGACCCGATCCGGAATCTGATCCGATTGGATCCGATCTGGACCGGATTTATTAGGCTATACACACACACACACACACACACACACACACACACACACACACACACACACTTTTATTGGACCTGTTTTTCTACCGCCGATCCTTAATCCCCAAATCATCCCTTCTCTACCTATCCTATCCGCTCCCGAAGATATCAATTACTAAGTGTCTTACAGAGTGCATAAATGATTTCTGTGTAGCTGAAATTTCAATTCCAATGATTTTTGCAGCAATCCTTAAGAACAAAGTGGGTTGGTTTGATGAGGAAGGGAGCAATTCTAGCCTTGTTGCAACTCGCTTAGCAACAATTGCGGCCGATGTGAAGTCCGCCATTGTTGAGAGGATTTCTGTGATATTGTAGAACATGACTTCGCTTCTCATCTCCTTCATTGTTGCTTTCATCATTGAGTGGCGGGTGTCTCTCCTTATCCTTGCAACCTTTCCTCTCCCGATACTTGCACAGGTAAGCTGCTTTCCACTTAAGAGATTCCATTCTAAATAGGTAATGGTTTTTTTTTTTTTGGAGAAATGCTCTACTTAAAGTACTCATCTTAGTTGGGGCAGTGTTTTTTATAGAATGTCCACATGATAGCTACCATGTGAGGCCTCACTCTCACCATCAATGGCACACGTGTGATCGAAATCAAGAGAGTGCAATCATCAAGTGAGTCATATATGTAGTTGTGATGTGGGCCTCGATGTCATCATCTTCATCCCAATCTAACGTCTCCCACCACTCCTTTTCTTGCCTAACATCTCGCTGTCATGGAACACCTTGCGCACCCCTTTGCAGTGGTAGAAACTATAAATAATGGACCAATCTGAATCTGGCATAATCCAATTCGACTTGGTTTTTCTGGCTGAGTCAGATTCGGATCGGTTCATGCCAGTATGGGTTAGGATCGAATTGAGTCAGATGACCTGGACTCGATCCCGGATTGAACCGAGTTCGGGTCCGGCCATATAAAACTCGAACTGACTCGACTTGGGCCCAATCTGATTTGACTCGGTCCGATGCCCAACTCTAACCCTCGCACTAGACGCGGATCAGCTACTAACGGGTTGAGTAGCGAGACTTGCTACTGAAGTGACATCACCAAGTTCTGTGGGCCCCACCATGATGTATGGATTGTATCCATACTATCCATACATTTGGAGAGATCATATTAGGACATGATCCAAAGAATGAGTCAGATCCAAAACTCAAGTGAACCTCACCACAAAATAACGGTGGGGAGAGTGACACCCACCGTTTAAAAGTTCTAATGGCCACAAAAGTTTTCTATCAAGCTAATATTTGTCTTTTCTTTCTTTCATGTCTGCATTAACACATGAACATGATGGATCTCAAATAAAATCAGGGTTGACCTTCGAAAGGTTTCAACCGTGAGCATTACTCTCCCCACTATTTTCTGTGGTAGGATCCATTCCAGCCTTAGATCTGCCTCATTCTTTGTATTATGCCTTAAAATAAACTATCCAAATGCATGTATGATGTGGATACAATATAGACATCTTGGTGGGGCCACGGACCTTAGTGACGTCACTTCATTACCGAGTCTCACTGATCAACCTGTCAATTTTTCATACTTACCAACGTCACTTCAGGGGCGAGTTTGGCTGCTTAACCTGTCAGTTTTGTGTCTCCAATTGTATGGATGGTGGCTGTCTACTGCCATGTAAAAATTTGATCAGCAACCCGAGGAAACAAGGAGAATTTAGTGACCACTTGTGAAACATTTATATGGCCACCAAAGTTTTGTAACAATTTAAGTTCTTAGTGTTTTTATTTCATCTAAGTGAAAATGACATTATAACGGTTTAGATGGAATATAAACAGCTAGGTGGAGCTTAGGAACACTTCAACGGTAGGCTTTCCTTTTCCCGTTGTTTCATCCCTAAAGCCCCGCTAAAGATTTCTATACTCATTTAATTTCTTAGCGTTGGATTTCTCACAAACATCACAATAGGCCCCATCCAGTATCCTTGCGCACAGTAGCTTCCTGCAAAAGCCTATGGCAGGAAATCCACGTCCAGCCGCCGGATGGAATCGGAAAGGGATTGGCTACTCCCCCGCCACTAGCCGATGGCCAGTGGTCGGTGCTCGATGGACCCACCATGATATATGTGTTTCGTCCACGCGGTCTACCCATTTTTCCGGATCATTTTATGGAACCAGTCCAAGAATGAGGTTGATCCAAATCTCAAGTGAACCCCACGGTATAGAACGCCCACGTTTAGAAACTTCTTGGGGCATAAAAATTTTGTATCAAGCTTATATATATTTTTCCCGTTCATCCAGGTCTGTATGACCTAAGAAACAGGTTAGATGTCTGATAACCATTACAGGACCATGGAAGGTTTTAACGGTGGAAATTCAATCACTACTGTTTTCCCATGGTGTGGTCCAACTGAGGTTTAGATCTATCTCAATTTTGACAGAAAAACCTAAAATTATATTTCAAAATGGATGAACGGTGTGGATAAAATACATACATCATGATGGGTCCACACAGCACCGACCACTAGCCAGCTGGCTGGTGGCGCATCACTAGCCAAACCGCGTCCGATGGAATCGGTCCAGGCTGGAGGCGGATTTCCTGCTAAAGGAAGTTCCTCCGTAGGGATGTTGGGAGGGGCCACAACAATATATGTGAGAAATCCATTCGGTCCATCCGTTTTTTGAGCTCATTTGAGGACGGACGACCAAAAATAAACAACCACCGCCCCCACACATGTAACCCTTAACAAACGTGGAAGTTTCCGCGGCCTCTTTTCACCATGTATAGCTATTACCCGGTAACAGATTAGAGGGTGAAAAGAGGCCGTGTGTGGTCACCTAGCCGTGTGTGGTCACCTCAATGTATTTTGTTTTTTGTATATCGATGCTGTCCATCTGTTTTATCATCTGAGTTCATGGTGCGATCCCGAAACTTTATAAGATCCAAATCTCAGGTGAACCATACCACCAGAGAAAGTGACAAATGATTGTTAAAACTTTTTACAAGCCACACAAGTCTTGGTTCAAGCTGATAAGCTGATATTAGTATCTTCTCTTCATATAGGTCTTCCTGAAATTATCAACAGCCCGCTGATATTAGTATTTTCCATTCATCCCTGTCTTCTTGACATTATCAAGAGGTTGGATGGAAAATAAAAATAACCAAAATCATACAATTGGCCCTTGGAAAATTTTAATGGTGAGGCACTCAACCAACACTGATTTCTTGTTGTGTGGTTCACTTGAGATTTGGATCTGCTTAATTTTTGGTATCATGTCCTAAAATAACCCTGAGAAGCAGATGGACAGCATAGATATATAAAAATCATTAATGTGGGCCCTATGGTAAAGGTAGCACCCACTAAGGTTTTATCCAGGTAACACCTAATCTACACCCGAGGAGCAGATCTGTCTGATTCTTCGACCTACCTAATTAATGGCCCAGGTTTGAATCTCTCACGTGTGCAAAATTAGCAGTCAGCGTGTGTGACAAGAGATAGAGAGTTCCATGGTTTCATAGTAGTGAATGGATCACCCTGGGTGTGATGCCCAACTCACGAGTATCATGGCCTGACGCTTGGGCTAGCATTCAATCAATTCTCCAACGGAATGTTTGGGTCAGGGGTCGTGTAAGCGCTTGAGTTTGGTGAACGGAGATTAGGTGGCTGCAAATATTAATTAATAGCATTTCTACCATTAAAAACTAGGAAATCTCTTTATTAAATTTGTTAAATGGGCAGCATTTTCATTACGGTATATGCGTTTTGTTTTGAGAGAAATGAACCATGTATCCTAATGCACTGTAAGTTATACAGCTCTTTGTTGCATTGGGACATTTACACAGCCCAAACACTTGATCTAAGCTGTAAGTTAAGTCGAGAACAGATTGTATGGTCTACCATCCCAACATCGTAATAATCTGACAATTGTACTAATTTGATCTTTAGCCTTTAATTTGGACCGTCCAGATCATTTATACAAAAATAGATACAATTGACATTTTGACCATTTCCATTATTGATTGGAGGGAATTTTGCCAAAAAAGAAAACTAGCTGTTAGACGTTTTTAACGGTCGGCATGATAGCAATGAGGTTTCGCCTAGGCTGTGGCTCTTTTGGACCCTACCAAGATGCTTATGTGGAATCCATTCCGACCACCAGGCACATCACCTCATGTTAGAATCAGGGCCCAAAATCAAGCTCATCAATGATTCAGGTAGATTGAATAATTTGAAACAGCATACAGGGCAACACTTACCCTTCAAATTGTTTCATTTGTGTGACCCACCTGAAAAGTGGATAGGCTAGATTTTTGGGCATTATGCCTATGCTTTAGTGTGGAATCTAATGGTTGGATAGGATATTATATAAGCATCACTGTGGACCCTGTAATAATTAAGAATGAAGTCTCTCTCAACTGTTTAATAATTGGATTGGGTTTCATATGGACGCGGATTGCGTCCTACCCCCGCCCGGACGGTGATCCGTTCGGGCAGGGTTCTGTGGGACCCACCGTGATGTAAGTGTTTTATCCACGCTGTTTAACCATTTTTTCAGAAAATTTTAATATGTGAACCAGAAAATGAGGCAGGTCCAATGTTTGAGTGGACCACAAAGTAGGGATTGAACGTCCACCATTAAAAGCTTCTTGGGAGCCGGAGAAGTTTCTGATCAAGCTGATATTTCTGTTTTCACTTCATCCACGTCTACATGACCTTATGAATAGGTTTTATGGTTTTCAAAAAAAAAAAAAAAAAAAAAAAAAAACATCACGTGGGTCCTCAGAAAGGTTTCAACGGTGGGTGTCATATCAGTGCAGGTTCCATTGTTGTGGCCACTTAAGCCTTGTACTTGCCTCATGTTTTGGTTGACGTACTAAATTTATCTGAAAAAAATCATTGAACGGCATAGATAAAACACTTACATCACGGTGGGCCCCACACAGGCCTGCCCGAACGGGGGTGGGACGCAATCCACGTCCGGTTTCATATACACGTCTCTAACCGCCTATTAAGAATCAAGGGTGGACGTGTGGTAAAATTCTCCTTATTTTTAAGAGGCCGGATCTACTCCGAGCGCTTGTAGGTTAAGGTAACTGTAATCTGTAAGTCTCATATTGGTGCGTGTATACAATCCAAGCCATTCATCACGTATGTCCAACAACGTTTTCCTTAGTAGCCAAAATTCATTCCGATCCAACTCTCAGTTGGGCCACCCCACAGGTGATCAAAACACTCCGGCCCTTCTTTACTAGTTGAATAGGCATTTCTGCCATTTTGTAAAAAAAAAAGGTACTCTGAAAAATCAGTTTTGTCAACACCTAACGCACATTATAGTTCCGCCCATATTTGTTTTGTTGGGAACTAATTTCCAGCCGTGATGTTAGAGAAATCCACCTCCTTTGCCTGGATCATTACAGTACATGAAACGAAAAATCAGGCATATCCAAAACTGAGCTAGCCACGTAACAAGAAACAGTGAGATTGAACATCCATTATTGAAACATTTGTAGGCCAGAGAAAATTTCGATCAGGCTAATATATTTATGTTTTCAGTTCATCTCAATGATAATAACCTTGTGAAAGGTATGGATTTCATATAAATATCACGGTAGACCTTAGGGAGTTTTCAACGGTAGGCATTTCTTTACCCACTTCTTCTCCTTGTGCGGCTCACTTGAGTTTTAGATCTGTCTAATTTTTTGTCCCCATGTCATAAAATTAATGATCTGAAAAAACAGATGGACATTATATATTTGTTACAAACATCAAGATGGACCCTACAAACCTTTGAAGTAGACCTGGCCTCTGCCCATGTGACTTTACGTGGATTGGATTGCTGGCCGTGAGTTTCCTTCTTGTGCTGAGATAGTTGGTGGTGCCCACCATGATATTGGTGAGAAATCTACCCGTCCAAAGCACCCATGCTGATAAAAAAACACAAGTTTACCAATACCCATAGCCATGCAAAAATAGTAATCCATATAATGAGCCCATGGCCACAAACAAAACCCATTTCAAGCAATAAGCATGGCTAGGTTTATGTATAGACGAGCACTCCTATCATAGAAACAAACTCATGTCCGAGAAAATCCGTGCTTGGAAATCATGCTTACATGAACAAACTTAAATTTCAACCAATCGGCATCAATAGCCTATTTAGCCTCTCACTCCAACAAATGGCTAAAAATGCCGCCATTTACTCTACTTCCTTGGTGAGGTCACCACACACCTTCCCTCTACGTCTGCTTGATTAGGTCACGACATGCCATCACGTATTTTTCTCTTCTACACCTTGCTAATCTTCTCAAAATTGGACCATTGCCACAACACAATAGATCCATAACATAAACAATAAATTTATAGCAGATGGAACAATAGATGCAATAATAGATCTATATCAGATACAACAATAGATCCATAATTGATACAACATGCAGCATATTCATGACATATATATGCACAAACAGATATATTCCGGAACCTACATTTCCACCTTTGATTTTGGGCCCGTCCATCTACATGGTGAGAAGCAGGTAAAGTGCAGTTTGTATGCTTACTGCAGGCATGCATGTGGGTTTGCTACTGTGCTCTACCTCGCCCAAGCATACTTGTTTGGACTAGGCTCATGAGCGTAGGACCCAAGTGCAAGCCCAGTAACGCAGAGAAGGATGTGTTGAGGTCGAGAACTGTCTTCCTCAAGGGATAACTGTTCCGAATCCACGGAACTTCTCTGGACTCTTCACCGACATACTTCAAATCCATGACTAAAAGAAGAAAAATAGAAAATAATTTCTAAAAAATCCCAAATAATTTTATCGATGATGAAAAACGAATTTAGGACTCTTTAAATAAGGCTACAAACCCTAGGGAGAAGTTTTGCGAATTTAACTACAACTAAAACTTCTAGAAATTGCGACTTACTATAAATAGGGTCGTGATAATTTCCACCATACTGCATGGTTTTCAGCCAAAATTAGTAAGTGTCCTATTTGGCTCAACCATGCTATTCTCCTAATTATTTTAAGCATTTTTCATGTTAGATGCAACTCCTGAAACCCAAGGGAGTAAGAGTTATAAGCAAAATAAGGCTTACTATAAATAGTAAAAATGAAAATAAACAGGGATTTCGACCATTGATATGATGGAATCTCACAAATTCGGCATAGGCAAGCCAACGTAGTGAGATTGGGTGGCGAAAGTATCTCATCCTATCCCAAAATCATATATGGTACATCCAGTGGCTCATTCCGGTTTGTGAGATATGTCCATTTTAAGTTCTAACAGTCTGGATCACCTCCACTTCCAATGGGGCCTTTTCTGGTCCATCTTGGCTATGAAATTATCCGCGACCAGCTCTACATCACCCAGCTTGCCCCCAACCTATGAACTTGATGGTAGGGCTAAGAGCACCTGGCTGGCTCACGAACTTTTGGGCCTGGCGTATTTTGGCTGTGGTTGGGATGAAATACGGAGCCTGAGGGTCCACATACTTGCATTCTTCCAAACAAAAAAGTTAAAAGTCTCTACAGTTATGATTTTTCTTACATGAATCCATCCATGATGAGGTCCACAATATGGATGGTCCCAATTGATACATCACCCATCCAAGCATGCAGTACAGAGATGGCTCTACTATCTTATGGTTCCACCAGCTCTAAGGTAACATGTTCCATCAAACAGCGTTAAATACGTCCAAGTACTTATTGGGCCTAAAACCCTACCTGGCCCAGCAACCGGCCTCTCGGATCAGGCAAAACCCTGAACAATGTGGCTTGGTCTCTGGTTAGAGCCAGTCTCGCCAAGTTACAAGGTTTCATTTTATCTCATACTAATTTCTGCGTAGGTAGAGGATTTATCAAGAACTCCATCTCTACGCCCACATGTATATGATCAAACTGTTAATTTCTCAGGTCCTAATTGAATGCTGGCCGTCGGTTATGTTTCGGTGATAATGCCCAATTCGAATGTGATCCAACTAGTTCCTGGGAAGACTTTCGGGACAGGGATTTAGTCCTCGATTCAAATGGGGCCTAATGAGGATCTGGGTCATGTTCAGTGATCCAGACCGTTTATTTATACGAGATACACAGTCCAATGCTGCTGCCTGGATTCAAATGGGTCCTACTACGTGGAGAAAAGAAACTTTTTACAGCTAGGCTTACCTCATCAACGATATCTAATGGTTGGTTGTGGATGATGGATGATTAGTTGAGTAGTTCCTTAGCCCACATCTCTCCTGTTCACTGCGCACGCAGGATGAAGGGGATGTGCCCCACCTTTCTACGGTCTTCCTTGCTTCCAACTCTTAACTGCAACTTTTCTGTCAGTTCTGTTGGCATGTCGAGGTATTGAAGTCTGATGAGGTATTCAATCCCTTCTGGAAGCGTCTTCAACTGTTCCCACTTGAACAGATAGTTCTTGAATGCTTGGCAACGCTGCCTTCTCTATCACTACCTGATTTAGTTGTGGCAAATCCTCTAAATCTAGTCTCCTGAGCTTAGGAAACCGTCCATCGAGAGGAAGCATAACTGCCGCCCTTAATAGTGAAGGTTTTTTTTTGACTGATCATCCTTTCGCAACTGGGATGCGCAAGTCGCGCAAGTCCTTTCGCAACTAGGATGCACAAGTCCTTTCGCAATTGGGATACGCAAGTCGCGCAAGTCCTTTCGCAACTGAGATGCGCAAGTCCTTTCGCAACTGAGATGCAGAAAGGAGTTTCCTAAAACTATAAAAAGGGGTCCCTAGGATTTTTCTAGGGTATGTTGTGTGAAGAAAAAACACAAGAAGGTTTCCTAAAGGGTTTAGGGATATCAAAGGTGAGAGAGTGAGAGAAAGGAGAGAGATGAAGCTTGTGGAAGGGAGCCGTCGTCTCAGCGCTTCGACGTCCTCGTGATCGGTGAGATCTCTGTTTTTCTTTTATTCTCTTATTGTTTATCCACTCCCGCGTGAGTGAAGAAGGTTGTATCTTTCTACTTCATCATGGATTGTTGATCTGGACGATGTCCCATGATTTTTAGCTCTTTGAGGATTTTCCACGTAAAAATCTCTTATGTGGTGTGTGATTGTGCTTTGATTGATTTTCATTGCATTGTTATTCTATAATTCTAATTTGTTCTGGAGGGCTAGATCCTAAGGTTTTGTGCAAGGCCCCCAACAAAGTGATATCAGAGCGCTAAGTTTATTGAACGGGTAGGATCGGTTTGGAATTATGGAAGGTGGCTTAAGGATGATCAGCCTCAATGGTTCTAACTCGACCATATGGAAGGCTAAGATGGAGAACTTGCTTTATTGCAAGGATCTATATTCTCCAATTTTAGGCATATCAGCAAAATTCAAGGATATGTCTAATGATGATTGGAAGAAGTTGGACCGGAAGGCGGTAGGGTTTATTAGACAATGGTTGGATGATTTTGTATTCCACCATGTGTCTACGAAAACCTCAGCCGCTAGCCTATGGCTGAAACTACAAGGGCTGTATGAGAGGAAGACAGCCGGTAATAAAAATTTTCTGATAAGGTGACTTGTGAATCTCAAGTTCAAGGATGGTGGTTCTGTGGCCGAGCACATGAATGAGGTCAGCAATATAGTGAACCAACTCTCCTTTATGAAGATGGTCCTGGATGATGAATTGCAGGCTTTACTATTGCTTAATGCAGGGTTGTGATGTAATAATAACTCGGTAAGACCGAGGTCGAATTCCAAGGGACTGAAACTTGTACGTTATCTAAAATTAACTGGAACTAGAACTAGAATAAGATGGAATCTAAATTAAATGTAATTTGATGAATAATTGTAGGTTAATTAATCTAAAACTTGGGAGATATCAGAGAAGGATAACTAGGGATTCAGAGGATCCACTTGTAGAGATCAGGGAGATCTTATGCATGTTTCATGGAAATTAACTGAACTGACATTGATCTAGTTTTCAAAGAGATGAAAGGAAGATAAATTAGAATGGATTCCATCACCAAACCATGCCCACAGACTATGGCAAACAACAGAATCAAACTAATTACCACCCAATAACATGTATGTAAGTTAGGAAGGGTACCGACATCCAACCATGCCCAGGAGACTATGGTGGACAACAGGGCTTCCTGACATCATAAACATTAAAGAGAACGGAAATATTCAAAGCCATTGCAGATCCATTGTAATTTCAGTCACAACAGACCATTAAAAACCTAAAACATTCTCATATTAATTAACTAAAATCAACGTCAATTCATGCATTAAAATTTAAATAAAATCAAATCTCCCATCTCACTACAAGCTTCACCTCTTAGCCCTAGGTAGGAGGATTTAGCCTGTCATGGATGGGTTCAATCCAAATAAATAAAGAGAAAAAGAAAAGGAAAAGAAAAAGGAAAGAAAAAACCAAGCTCCTCTCTCTCTCCTCTGCCCACGTTGAAACCCAAGCTCGAGCCCTCTGTTCTTCCTCCCAAGACCTTGAATGAATGCTCCCCACGTCCAAAAACCTCTTTTTATAGCTGCTGGAAGGCTAGAGTCAGTGACAGAGTTGTAGCAGGACACGGAGTGCAATTTTCGCAGCCAAGTTTGGTACCATGAAACACGCCACTTTCCTCGCTCAAATTCCAAAGAAACACCGTCCCTTAGTACTTTCTTGGGTCTTCTACATGATAGACGGTTCAGATCTGCCATTGATCAGCCAAAACAGTCCGAAAAAGTCGGTTTTCGCGGATGTGCGAAACCTTTCGCACCATTTCGCTGTTGTGGTCGGTGGGCCCCACAGAAGCATTTTCTGGAAAATCCACCACATCCATTGGATTCAGAACGAAACTTCAGTTAAGAATGGGTGGTTTTGAACGTCCATTGACGTGGCCCAGAGAAGAAATCACAAAAGAATCAGTTTTGAACGCTACCGAGCAGCCCTTTTGTAGCCTTTGTATCTCACACGTGTGCACACATGGGTACAAAAATTCAGCATATTTTTGTAGTATTCGAGCCCCTCTACACGGTGAACGGATCAGATTGGCCATACGAGCAATGGGTGGGGCCCACTACCGTTCGCAAAAACGGCTGCGGCCGTGCGTCCGCTGCGAAATTTTATTTTTTTTTTTTCTTTCTTTCGGTCAGAGATGGTCAAGCCGTCTCTGACACTTGCCATGCACGGTGAGTGCACATGTGCACTGTACACGCTCATCTCATATGGGGTCCATTGCACTGTTTTGGAGAAATCTGCACCGTCCATCTGTTTTGACTCCTCATTTAAGGCGTCAATAATAATTTTGAGGCAGTTCCAGATATCAGGTGGGCCCAGAATCAACTGTTTATGGGCTGATCTGTTAGTTGAGGCACTTTTCGAGATCTTCAATGGCTGAAATTTTATATGTACGGTTAATTTATGGTCCTCAGGCGACGTATGAAGTTTCGAGCCGAACGGATGGTGGGAACCTCGTGATCTTGCATTCTGGACGTCCTTCAGGCCACTTGAGCTTCAATTTCTAACTTTTCTCGGATTTCTGACCGTGTATATTTGTCAATCTTGGTCCCCTGGAGTGTGTCCCTTGACTTTGGCGTCATCAGATCGTTAAATCTCAACTTTTAACGTTCTTTTTCCATCCATGCTCATAAAATCACTTTGCCACATAAGAAAGAGAAAACGAGCCATTAGACAGCATTATATTCGTAAATCCAGACAATATCTGGGGTCTAATATGTAATATTTGACCCTCAACACAACCCCCAACCAGCATTTTGCTAGTCCCGAGCAAAGTATGCGAAAAATAAGTTGAGAATTATAGGAGAACTTTCTATGAAATCGAGTGAGATTTTGAACAAAATACGAGAAATTTAATATTCATGAATGTTAGAAATTGTATTCTCTTGAGCTCAAGCGCACCGTAGACTTCATAATCAAGTGTAAAGAATTAATCCTTCAATTAGAAAAATTTTAAACATTGAGATCCATGGATGTATAGTGTAATCTCAGCTAATCATATTAAGATTGAATTTGTTATTTCAGGATCTCATTGGTAACCAGCAAGAGAATTCATGATAACCAAACTTGCCTCATAAATTTCATCTTTTGATCTTTTCAACTTTTTATTTTTTCATTAATAGTCATGCCAAAAAGAGGAATCAAATCCTTACCAATAGAGAGCAAACCTATGGCAAAGGACCAATTACCTAAAAAAATTTTTTTTTTTTTTTTTTTTTTTTTAATGTTTAACCTTGGGGAATCAAACCTTCACCTGTAGGGAGCAAACCCATGGTGAAGATTAATTGCCCAACCCGTTCAATTTTTATACCCTGATGGCAAGATATTTCAGACTGGTTCCCTTCGTGCTTAGTGATTACCAAGTTAATCCTTCGATATGAAACTGAAATCTTAATGTGTCAGCAAGACGTGTCCTGAAATCATGATTCAATCAATGTTTACAACTTCTAATCATGGATTAATAATTCACTTAACTATGAAATCTAACAGATCCGGAATCCAAGAGTCATAAATCCACCATTATGTACCTTGAAAATCTAAATTAGGGGTATCTGTCAAAATCACTGCGAATTCATAAAAATTTTCAGAAAAATTCAAATTTTTTTTTCACAATTGTTGCTCAAGACCAAGCAAATACTGATTAGGAAACCTAATCTCCCACCCCCAACCTAAAATCTACATTGTCCTCAATGTAAAAGATATGAGCATGCAATGCACATGGGACAACGAAAGTAAATGAGAAGTGATGGGAAGATAGTACCTGAATAACGAATCAAGAGAGTTTCCAATAGATCACGGCATGGAAGCTTGTCAGCATGAGAGAGAAAGCAGAACAAAAATAACAAAAATAAAATCCTACCTATACCACTTTCGCAGGTGCTCTCGATTGCATTTAGCGTATGCAACAAGCCTTTAAACCCCTAGGTTACCCCTAGTGGACGAGTTGTAGTCTCGTGAGGGTTTGCAGTAATGTTACCCACAAACATTGAACTAACTAACCTATGAAAGCGACTATCCTAAACCTATAAAAGCGATAAACCTACCTATACCTCCATCAGACTAGGAGATCAGTCCTGGTAAACAGGAGCAATCAGAGGCATGGACATGTCCTCTGAATCAAATGTCTCAACAAATGGCTTTAATCGATGTCCATTTACTTTAAACTCCTTACCATTGTCGGGATCTCTTATCTCGACGGCCCCATGAGGATAAGCAGTAACAACAATGTAAGGGTCGGTCCAACGAGATCGAAGCTTACCCGAAAAGAGATGTAGTCGAGAGTCATACAAGAGGACTTTCTGACCTGGCGTGAATGATTTCCGTAGAATATGTTGATCATGAAACGCCTTCATCCTGTCCTTGTAAATTCTCGAGTTTTCGTACGCATCATTTCGGATTTCTTCAAGTTCGTTTAACTGAAGTTTGCGTAGCGAGCCAGCGTTGTCCAGATTGAAATTCAGTTTTTTGATTGCCCAGTATGCTTTATGTTCCAATTCCACAGGCAAGTGACAGGCTTTTCCATAGACAAGTCTAAAGGGAGATGTTCCAATAAGAGTTTTGAAAGCAGTACGGTACGCCCATAAGGCATCGGTCAATCGGATTGACCAGTCCTTACGATCAGGGTTAACTGTTTTCTCTAGGATATGTTTGATCTCTCTATTGGAAATCTCAGCTTGTCCACTTGTTTGTGGATGGTATGGGGTGCTCACCTTATGCGAGATACCGTATTTCTTCATTAAACTCTCGAATGGTCTATTACAGAAGTGTGAGCCCCCGTCACTAATGATGGCTCGAGGTGTTCCGAACCGCGACAGGATATTATCTTTCAAAAATTTAATGACCGTGCGATGGTCATTTTTGCGGCACGGAATTGCTTTGACCCATTTAGTGACATAGTCTACGGCGAGCAAAATATACAGATTTCCAAATGATTGGGGGAATGGTCCCATGAAATCAATACCCCAACAATCAAATGCTTCTATAATAAGGATGGGATTCAAGGGCATCATATTTTGACGGGACAATGCTCCCAATTTCTGACAACGCTCACAAGCCTTGCAAAACTCATGAGTGTCCCTGAACATAGTGGGCCAGTAGAAGCCACACTGTAAAATCTTGGCCGTGGTCTTTTTAGCAGAAAAGTGACCACCACAGGCCTGTGAATGACAGAAGGAGATGACACTCTGATGCTCATCGTCTGATACGCATCTCCTTAAGATTTGGTCTGGGCAATATTTAAACAAATATGTATCGTCCCAGAAAAAGTTACGCACCTTGGTAAAGAATTTCTTCTTATCTTGTGACGTCCTGTGTGTCGGTATGGCACCTGTAGCAAGATAATTAGCAATATCAGCGAACCAAGGTGAATGAGAGACTCTAAACAGTTGTTCATCAGGGAACATGTCATTGATATGGGTCGCCTCAAAGGAATCCGAGGTATTAAGGCGAGAAAGATGATCGGCCACTACGTTCTCTACTCCCTTTTTATCTTTAATTTCCAAATCAAATTCTTGGAGTAGAAGGATCCATCGTATTAGGCGGGGCTTAGAATCATTCTTAGAAAGAAGATACTTAAGTGCCGCGTGATCTGTGTAAATGATGATCTTGGATCCGATCAGGTAGGACCTAAATTTGTCCAAAGCGAACACTACGGCTAAGAGTTCCTTTTCCGTAGTCGAGTAGTTCACTTGGGCAGGATTTAGAGTCCTACTTGCGTAGTGAATAACGTAAGGCCGCTTATCTTTTCTCTGGCCTAGAACCGCTCCAAGAGCATAATCAGAGGCGTCGCACATAAGTTCAAAAGGAAGACTCCAGTCAGGTGGCTGCATGATAGGTGCAGTGGTTAGCATGCCCTTAAGCTTAGTGAAAGCTTCTTGGCACTGCTCAGTCCACTCGTATGGTGTATCCTTTTGAAGAAGATTACATAAAGGACGAGAGAGGAGACTAAAATCCTTTATGAATCGTCTGTAAAAGCCTGCGTGTCCTAAGAAGGATCGCACATCTCTGATGTTCTTGGGTGGAGGTAGGTTAGAGATAAGATCAATTTTTGCCTTATCTACCTCGATTCCTTTGGACGAGATGATATGCCCAAGGACAATTCCCTTTTGAACCATAAAATGGCACTTCTCCCAGTTAAGTACCAAATTTTTTTCTTCACATCTTTTCAGCACACATTTAAGACTTGCTAAGCATTCGCTGAAAGATGAACCAAAAACAGAGAAATCGTCCATGAAGACCTCCAGATATTTCCCCACCATGTCAGAAAAGATACTCGTCATGCATCGCTGAAAGGTGGCAGGGGCATTACATAGCCCGAATGGCATCCTTCTATAAGCAAAGGTGTCATAGGGACATGTAAATGTGGTCTTTTCCTGATCTTCAGGGGCGATTTCAATCTGATTATAACCTGAATACCCGTCAAGGAAACAATAATAGGAATGACCAACTAGCCTTTCTAGGATTTGATCAATGAAGGGCAAAGGAAAGTGGTCTTTCCTTGTGACGGTATTCAGCTTTCTGTAGTCAATGCACATTCTCCAACCAGTAGTAACTCTGGTCGGCACGAGTTCATTATTGGCATTGGCTACGATGGTGATCCCGGACTTCTTAGGAACTACCTGAGTTGGACTCACCCATTGACTATCGGATATGGGGTAAATGATCCCCACTTCCAATAGTTTGAGAACCTCGGCCTTAACCACTTCCTTCATGTTTGGATTTAATCTACGTTGTGATTGCCGAATAGCCTTTGCATTGTCCTCAAGATATATATGGTGAGTACAAATCGATGGGTTAATTCCCTTGAGGTCCGCTATCGTCCATCCAAGAGCTCCCTTATGCTCAATGAGAGTAGATATCAGCATACTCTCCTGTTCTTTCTCCAGGTGGCCAGAGATCACCACCAGGTATGTCTCATCTTGACCTAAATAGACATATTTTAAATCAGAGGGCAAAGGTTTTAGGTCAAGCTTCGGTGGCTTGAGGTTAGACGGTAGAGGCACTACATAAGTTTGGGGCAATTCTTCAATGTGTGGCCTCCACCGGTTAACTTCACGTACCGGTGCAGTATCAAGCATGGCACACGTCTCCCTAATTATATCATCATCAAGATCATGGGAGTGGGCCAGGCACGTCTCTAGAGGATCAGAGGATAAGGTGAGAGATGTTCTATCTTCCACAAAAGAATCAATCATGTTAACATCGTGAAAATCGTCATCATCCTCTGAGTTGCTGCCGTTATTGAAAAAGATATTCGATTCCAATGTCAAATTTCCAAAGGACATAGTCATGACACCATTCCTGCAATTGATAATTGCATTTGAAGTGGACAGGAATGGGCGACCAAGAATGACGGGAATCTGAGTGCTCGTGTCATTGATGGGTTCGATGTCCAAGATGATAAAATCAACAGGGTAGTAGAATCTATCCACCTGGACCAACACATCCTCGATGATCCCTCTTGGTATACGAACAGAACGATCAGCAAGTTGTAGTGTGGTTCGAGTGGGTTTTAATTCACCCAACCCTAACTGTTGGTATACCGAATAGGGAATCAGATTGACGCTCGCTCCTAAGTCAAGAAGTGCGTGATTAATTCGATAGTTTCCGATTACACATGATATGGTTGGGCAACCGGGATCTTTGAATTTTTGCGGCACATCTTGTTTTAGGACGGCACTCACTTTCTCAGTCAAGGAGATTTTCTTTTGAACACTTTTCCGTCGTTTGGTAGTACATAAGTCCTTTAGAAATTTAGCATATAAAGGTATCTGTTTTACAACATCAAGCAGAGGAATATTGACTTTTACTTGTTTCAACACCTCTAGGATATCCTGAGAGTTAGATAGACGTTTTGGTTCAACCAACCGTTGGGGAAACGGAGCAACTGGCTTTTCTAGAGGTTCCGGTTCAAATTTTTGTGGGGCGCCACTAGATCCATTATTGTTGTCCTCTTCTGGTTCTTGAGGCTTTTCAGGCCTAACCGGAAGGGTTTTATCAATAACTTTCTCACTCCTAAGAGTGGTGATGGATTTAGCGTGTCCCATTTGATTCGAAGAGCTGGGATCACCTGTCTCGTATTGCGGTTTCGGATTAGGGAGTGATTGTGCAGGGAGCATCCCTTTTTCCATAGCCGTCATACGTGAATCTATTTTTTGCATAAAATCTGAAATTCCTTGCATTGTCCGAGCCAGCTCTTATATGGAAAATTGAACCGATTCTTCTTGAGGTTTCCCCTGATTTGGATTTTGATTGAAGAAACCTTGAGGGGTAGCAGTTTGTCCGTTCCTCCAACTAAAATTCGGATGATTTTTCCAGCCAGGATTGTATGTATTAGAGGGTGGTCCATTGAAAGGTTTTTGATAGTTATTTACGGCATTAGATTGTTCATTCAATACATCTCGAAAGACAGGTATTGAAGGATAATTTTCAGTAGTATGAATGTTACAATCACAGATGCCGCAAACACTTTCATTAACCTTTTCCTTCCTTCCTTCCATGACCTCAAATTTTCTGGTGAGATTGGCCACCTTAGCGTTAAGATCATTATCCTCTTTCAGGAGATATATTCCTCCTTTTTCCCTTGAATGAGTCGGCTTAGACGTGGTGTTCGTTCTTGGGTAATAGTCCCATGATTGTGTTTTTTCCGCGAGACTATCGAGGTAATCCCATACCTCGTCGACATTTTTATTAATAAAATCTCTGTTACACATTGTCTCGACCATTTGGCGCATGGAAGATGTTAGCCCATCATAGAAAAAATTCGTAATGCGCCATATTTCAAAGCCATGTTGTGGGCATGCATTAACCAGATCCTTGAACCTTTCCCAACATTGGAAGAATGTTTCATCTTCCTTTTGGGCAAAGTTCATGATTGCTCTCCTGAGGGTAATTGTCTTATGATGTGGGAAAAATTTCTTTATAAATTCCCTCTGCAAATCATTCCATGTGCCAATGGACCTAGGACGCAGTGAATGTAACCACGTCTTGGCTTTTTCTTTCAAGGAAAATGGAAAGAGTTTCAGCCTAATAGTATCCTCAGATACATTAGGAAAGTATAAGGTGCCTATGATTTCATCGAACTCTTTCAGATGCAAGTATGGTTCTTCAGACTCAAGCCCATGAAACTTAGGAAGGAGTTGGATAACCCCTGGCTTGATGTCCATATGTCCTGTATTCTCAGGAAAAATCATGCATGAGGGCGTACTCACCCCCGCCGGTTGTAAATAATCTCGTAAAGTACGAGGCGGGGGTGCCTGATGCACCTCATTCTCATCATGTACTTCCTCAACCCCTGGTTGGGGTAGTGCTTGAGGTTGATTTTCAGCCATAACGTCCTCTAACTCAGGAGAATTCAAGTGGTGTCTAGTCCTGTGATGGACAGTCAACCCCTCAACTAATCCTCCTTCAGTCACGAGACGTCGAGTGTTGTCGCGTGCCCAATGGGGCATAAAACACACTCAGCCCTCAAATTCTAATTTAAACCTAAAAAAGAGGAAGAAGAAATCTAGAAAATAAAAGGGAAAGATGGAAAGAAGTTACCAAATTTGGAGTCTTAGGTTAAGAATCTGCAAAACAAAACAAAATAAGTTAGTTTCTAAGAATAGAAAATCCTAATTAAGAGTAAACTAATTTCTAGAAAAAAAAGAAGAAATTCTAAAGAAAGAGAAATTGGAAAGAGCTTACTAAATTAGAAGTTTCCTACAAAACAGAAAAAAATTAAGTTAGTTCTAAAAATCAAATAGAATGAAGAATAGTAAGTTTCTAACGTTAGGAAAAATTTCTAACAAGGAAAATAACTACTTCTAAACCTAGAATTAAAAATTCTAAAGAAAATCTAATCTTAAACTAATCCCAAAACTAATTAATTTCAGAAAAACGTAGCCGACAGTCCCCGGCAACGGCGCCAAAAACTTGTTCACTCCCCAAGTGCAGGGTTGTGATGTAGTAATAACTCGGTAAGACCGAGGTCGAATCCCAAGGGACTGAAACTTGTACGTTATCTAAAATTAACTGGAACTAGAACTAGAATAAGATGGAATCTAAATTAAATGTAATTTGATGAATAATTGTAAGTTAATTAATCTAAAACTTAGGAGATATCAGAAAAGGATAACTAGGGATTCAGAGGATCCACTTGTAGAGATCAGGGAGATCTTATGCATGTTTCATGGAAATTAACTGAACTGACATTGATCTAGTTTTCAAAGAGATGAAAGGAAGATAAATTAGAATGGATTCCATCACCAAACCATGCCCACAGACTATGGCAAACAACAGAATCAAACTAATTACCACCCAATAACATGTATGTAAGTTAGGAAGGGTACCGACATCCAACCATGCCCAGGAGACTATGGTGGACAACAGGGCTTCCTGACATCATAAACATTAAAGAGAACGGAAATATTCAAAGCCATTGCAGATCCATTGTAATTTCAGTCACAACAGACCATTAAAAACCTAAAACATTCCCATATTAATTAACTAAAATCAACGTCAATTCATGCATTAAAATTTAAATAAAATCAAATCTCCCATCTCACTACAAGCTTCACCTCTTAGCCCTAGGTAGGAGGATTTAGCCTGCCATGGATGGGTTCAATCCAAATAAATAAAGAGAAAAAGAAAAGGAAAAGAAAAAGGAAAGAAAAAACCAAGCTCCTCTCTCTCTCCTCTGCCCACGTTGAAACCCAAGCTCGAGCCCTCTGTTCTTCCTCCCAAGACCTTGAATGAATGCTCCCCACGTCCAAAAACCTCTTTTTATAGCTGCTGGAAGGCTAGAGTCAGTGACAGAGTTGTAGCAGGACACGGAGTGCAATTTTCGCAGCCAAGTTTGGTACCATGAAACACGCCACTTTCCTCGCTCAAATTCCAAAGAAACACCGTCCCTTAGTACTTTCTTGGGTCCTCTACATGATAGACGGTTCAGATCTGCCATATGATCAGCCAAAACCGTCCGAAAAAGTCGGTTTTCGCGGATGTGCGAAACCTTTCGCACCATTTCGCTGTTGTGGTCGGTGGGCCCTACAGAAGCATTTTCTGGAAAATCCACCACATCCATTGGATTCAGAACGAAACTTCAGTCAAGAATGGGTGGTTTTGAACGTCCATTGACGTGGCCCAGAGAAGAAATCACAAAAGAATCAGTTTTGAACGCTACCGAGCAGCCCTTTTGTGGCCTCTGTATCTCACACGTGTGCACACATGGGTACAAAAATTTAGCATGTTTTTGTAGTATTCGAGCCCCTCTACACGGTGAACGGATCAGATTGGCCATACGAACAATGGGTGGGGCCCACTACCGTTCGCAAAAACGGCCGCGGCCGTGCGTCCGCTGCGAAATTTTATTTTATTTTTTTTCTTTCTTTCGGTCAGAGATGGTCAAGCCGTCTCTGACACTTGTCATGCACGGTGAGTGCACATGTGCACTGTACACGCTCATCTCATATGGGGTCCATTGCACTGTTTTGGAGAAATCTGCACCGTCCATCTGTTTTGACTCCTCATTTAAGGCGTCAATAATAATTTTGAGGCAGTTCCAGATATCAGGTGGGCCCAGAATCAACGGTTTATGGGCTGATCTGTCAGTTGAGGCACTTTCCGAGATCTTCAATGGCTGAAATTTTATATGTACGGTTAATTTATGGTCCTCAGGCGACGTATGAAGTTTCGAGCCGAACGGATGGTGGGAACCTCGTGATCTTACATTCTGGACGTCCTTCAGGCCACTTGAGCTTCAATTTCTAACTTTTCTCGGATTTCTGACCGTGTATATTTGTCAATCTTGGTCTCCTGGAGTGTGTCCCTTGACTTTGGCGTCATCAGATCGTTAAATCTCAACTTTTAACGTTCTTTTTCCATCCATGCTTATAAAATCACTTTGCCACATAAGAATGAGAAAACGAGCCATTAGACAGCATTATATTCGTAAATCCAGACAATATCTGGGGTCTAATATGCAATATTTGACCCTCAACAACAGGTGAGGAGGTCATCTAGGGACAGACAGCCGTCCAAGAGGTACTCGCCGCATGAGTACATTATGCTAACTGATGGGGGAGAGTCAGAAGATTATTCTGAGACCCTCGCCGATAAGCATAAGGAGGAGTGGTTGAAAGCTATGCAAGAGGATATGAAATCCTTGTATAAGAACCATACCTATGATATGGTGAAACTGCCTAAGGGCAAGAAAGCTCTGAGTAACAAGTAGGTGTTCAGAAAGAAGGCTGAGCAGAAGAATTCACAGACGAGGTTCAAGGCCAGACTTATGGTAAAAGGGTTCGGTCAGAGAAAAGGTGTTGACTTCGAGGAGATATTCTCACCAGTGGTGAAGATGACATCCATACGGGTGTTGCTTGGGTTGGAAGCTAGCATGGATCTGAAAATAGAGCAGTTAGACGTTAAAACTTCCTTCCTTCATGGTGACCTGGAAGAAGAGATCTACATGCACCAACCAGAGGGGTTCGAAGTTAAGGGCAATGAACATATGGTGTGTAGGCTGAGGAAGAGCTTGTATGGGCTGAAACAAGCTCCATGGCAATAGTATAAGAAGTTCGATTCGTTCATGTTACAGCACGGGTATAACAGAACGGAGTTGGACCACTGTGTGTTCACGCGCAAGTTCTCAGATGGTGATTTCATAGTTCTACTGTTATATGTTGATGACATGCTCATCATGGGAAAAGATATCAAGAAGATCGACAGGCTGAAACAGGAGTTGGGCAAGTCGTTTGCGACGAAAGACTTGGGCCCAGCTAAACAGATCCTAAAAATGGAAATAACTCGTGACAGAAGCAACAGGAAGCTTTGACTGTCACAAGAGCGGTATATTGAGAAAGTCCTAGAGTGGTTCAATATGAATGCAGCGAAGCCGGTCAGTACTCCACTGGATGGTCACTTCAGATTGAGCGACAGGCAGTGTCCCAAGACGAAGGCAGAGGTGGAAGAGATGCAGAAGATACCCTACGCGTCAACTGTAGGAAGTTTGATGTAAGTTATGGTGTGTACACGCCCAGACATAGCATATGCGATTGGTGTTGTCAGCTGGTATCTTGTCAATTCTGGCAAAGAACATTGGGCAACGGTGAAATGGATACTACGGTATCTAAGAGGCTCATCCAGGTTGAGCGTATGCTATGGTGACGGTAAACCTGTGATAAAGGGATACACAGATGCAGATATGACAGGTGACATAGACTCCAGGAAGTCTACATCGGGGTTCATGTTCACGTGTGCAGGGGAAGCGGTTTCTTGGCAGAGCAAGCTACAGAAGGTCGTAGAATTGTCGACTACAGAGGTCGAGTACATTGCAGTCACAGAAGCATGTAAAGAGATGATTTGGATGAAGAGGTTTCTACACGAACTTAGCCTGAAGCAGGAGGAGCACGTGGTCTATTGCGATAGTTAGAGTGCTATACACTTAAGCAAGAATCCAAGTCAGCATTCCAAGTGAAAGCACATAGAAATTCGGTATCACTGGATCAGGGATACTTTGGAACAGAAGGTGTTACAGCTTGAGAAAGTCCACACGGACGATAATGGGTCAGACATGATGACCAAGGCTTTGCTCAAGGGCAAGTTTGAGGTTTGTAGAAACCTGACTGACTTAAAAAATGTGAATCCCACCTAGGTCAAAAAGGGAGAGATTTGATGGTTTTTTTTGACCCATCGTCCTTTCGCAACTGGGATGCGCAAGTCGCGCAAGTCCTTTCGCAATTGAGATGCGCAAGTCCTTTCGCAACTAGGATGTGGAAAGGAGTTTTCTAAAACTATAAAAAGGGGTCCGTAGGATTTTTCTAGGGTATGTTGTGTGAAGAAAAAGTACAAGAGGGTTTCCTAAAGGGTTTAGGGATATCAAAGGTGAGAGAGTGAGAGAAAAGAGAGAGAGGAAGCTTGTGGAAGGGAGTCGTCGTCTCAGCGCTTCTACGTTCTCGTGATCGGTGAGATCTCTGTTTTTCTTTTATTCTCTTATTGTTTATCCACTCCCGCGTGAGTGAAGAAGGTTGTATCTTTCTACTTCATCATGGATTGTTGATCTGGACGATGTCCCATGATTTTTACCTCTTTGAGGGTTTTCCACGTAAAAATCTCGTGTGGTGTGTGATTGGGCTTTGATTGATTTTTATTGTATTGTTATTCCATAATTCTGGTTTGTTCTGGAGGGCTAGATCCTAAGGTTTTGTGCAAGGCCCCCAACAAATAGGCCTTCCAAAGTGAAACGACCACGAGATTGGGCGATGCTTCGAATGATGAAAGAGGATCTTCTTCTCTCAGCTTAGACCAGAACAACTTCAAATGGGTGAGGTTGACGAGGGAGCTAAACCATGGAGGCACCTTCTCCATACGCCTTCTTAGGTGGAGCTTTGAAGAAGCGATCAAAGATTAGGAGAGAGCTCATCCAATTGAAGTGTTTCTTTCTCTCTAGTTGCCATCACAAACAGTAGGAGGTGTTTCATGTTTCCTATTGAGGCGCACAACTCAACTCCATCAATTGCGCTGACCTTGGAAATGATGAGACTTCTCACTTGGGTTAAGTTCCCAATTTGTCTAACCGTCTCCCCTTCTTTCCCTTCAACTACTGCTAAACTTTGTAAACTTGTTGTGTTACATATTCCTATAGGAATTTGAATGCTAATGAAGTAATCTAAACTCCTTCCATACACTTCATTTAGTGGAAAACAAGATAGGTGGCGTAGTTTCTGTAGCCTCACAACCCCGCTCGTTAGCCTCTTCATCCTTGTTTCTCTAACATCCAGTGTTTGCAAGTTCTGTAGCTTCCTAAAGATTTTGAAAGCTCCCTAATGTTAGTATTGCTTAAGTTAAGATACCCTAAATTGAATAGGCTTGTCAATTCATCCAGTATGCTTTCAATATATAGGAATTTTCTCTAAATTTAGGACCCTCAATAATTTAAAGCCCGATGCTATGGTATTTAGAGAAGATGAGAAAGATGTGCTTCCATCAAACACAAGAAGAGAACGAAGTCGTGAGATATTCGTGCTTGGTTGAATAACTTCTCGCGAATTGTCAATTGACATGTGGTGAACTTTGCCATCTTGCCTTGCTTGCTGCTCATCATATGTCGTGCAGAACTTTTCTTCGTCACATAAGGATATGGCTACTTCACGCAGAAGACTGTGTACTCAGACAAGCTTTCACCCTTCCAAATGCATTCGACTTAACAGCCTGAAGTATTTTGCAATGGATGAGTTCCTTTAGGTAGTCTTCGGCTGCCTCCTCCATCGTAATTTTACCTCTCTTACACGAAACCCTCAGACATCCACAACCTAATCAGCTTCTTGCGATGAATTAAATAATCCTCCAAAAACATACAACAATACAAGAAACAATGCTTAAGATGGTACGGTAGATCCTAGAAGCTAAACAACAAGACGCACTTTATTCTTGGAAGCATTTGATCGTTTCTCAACTGCCAGCTTAGGTTTCCCGTAGACTCGGTTCCATGCCAATGCGGTTTTGCCTTTCAATGACAGGAGGTTGCCCAAAACAACAATTGCAAATGGCAGGCCTTCACACTTCTCTACAATTTTTTGAGCCAATTGCTGCAGCTCTAGAGGACGGCGTTCCTTCCAAAGAGCCTTCCTACGGAAGAGTTCCCAAGCCTCTTTCTCTTGAAGAATCTCAAGTGGTAATCGATAACTTCCATCCCCTAATGCAGATGCTACGATCTCATATTGAGTAGTGAGCATTATCCTAATTCCACATCTATTTCGAAGAAAGGCAATATTTAGATATATCCATGCAACTATGCTCCATACTCTGTCCATGTCGATGACATATCTCTTCATATCCTAGTAATCGTTCACCATCTGCACTAATTGTTTCCGATTCATGCTGCCCACATCGCTTGGGACCCCAACCTTGTTCACTTGGAACAAATATTTTATCACATTTCATAGGAGTTCATCCCGGTAGGCTATTGTAGCCTTTTTACTTTAGAAAAAGTAACTTAGAATGAAATAGGAGAATATTGATTTTTGTTGTAAAATGAAATCCATACACATTTATAGGCTTTTGGATACATTCAACAAATAAAAGCTATTTATTAGTTGCATAAAATACTAAGGGACACGTGACTTTTCAACAAAGAGACATAAACCTTTTCACAAAATTCTAAGCGTGAATATATGTATGTATTACAACAAATACATGTATTGGAATAAATACATGTATCTCTCTTCAAGTGCATTAATTCAATACTTCTACACTGCATGACTGTGAGACAGAAAGCCACGAGAATAGTCAAAGTGCGTCTTTACCATGTGATTCTTGAAAACTTTTGCCACAAGAGTGGTCTTGCCCAGACCACCCATCCCCACCCCAGAAATAACAGTACGTTTCGGTTCTTCCTCTGTCAACCATCGGACTCATCGATCTATTCTTTCCATGAGCCCCACGACTTCATCATCATCTACCTAAAGAGAAGTTTCTCCATGGTGTTGCCAACTTTCATTAGCATTGTATGAGTTCAATACATTTTCTATGTTACTAAGATGGTATCGGTCTTTATGACGATTTAGTCCCTGCTGTTAAGTGGCAAACGGACGCCTGTTGAAAACATTCCTAGGGAAAGTGATGTTATCAAGGAGAAAAGCCCTGAATCCATCGCATCATGGATTGTCTATGTGATACACAAACGCATCGATGATGTCCTCCACATCATATGCGGCATCACTTATTTGCCCCACCTATGTTTTCATTTCTCCATTGCTTTCTTTTCTTCTGTCAGCATTTCTCAACAAGGCTCTCATGCTATCAACTTCCAGCTTGATTTCTTCTTCTTCATTGCCTACCCAAGTAGGGATGCTTCTTGAGTTAGGATGGCACTTAGCTTTTCAAACAATAATTGAATGACACTCTCGGGCCGCCATTGGTTCTGTAGCACGAGATAAAGACATACGATATCAATCCAAATAATGCTTTTGTAATAGTAGATACAGAAATACTTCACAATGATTCACGTCATGACACAAGCTTAAAGTTATAAAACCCTTCAAAATCTTTAAATCACAATTTTTTTTTTATTTTTTTAATGGTTGATATAAAAAGGCTATGATATTGAACCCATCTTGATGAAGTCTTAGACCAATCCTCAGGCTAAAGAAAGCATTAGGATGGCTAGAAAAGTGGGCCCAGTATTTTAAATATTATTTCATCAGGTAGAGAAACAACTGTAGGTAAACAAGTGGACATAAAATACTAGCAAATTAATAACAATAAATAAATAAACGTAATGGTTCAATGAACAGGCCATTCAGAGGATAAAGGGGGCAACACCGCAAGAAACACTTGAGACGGAAATGATCACAAGAAAAAGAAAGGAAAAAATATAATTATTTGTGATACCCACCATGTTAACTGTACATACCATCTAATTTAGTCAAATGGTCCAACTGACCAGGATGATTGGGGATGTGGAAAATTAGGTTATTTCAATAGTCAGGTGGCCGACGCCATAAGGACAGTTGTGATGGATACACGTACCCACCATTAGAACTATCTTATTTGTTAGTGTGACCCTCGCAATTTGAAATCGGCGAACTTTTTTTTAGGCCCAAGTATAGAAAAATGAAACCTAGAAATAAATCTTTATTTTCTTTTTTCTTTTTTTTCTTGCTTCTTTCATAAAATATATTATTAATCCGAAAATCAACTGGAAAAAAAAAAAAAAAACAGCAATTGTGTTTAATATGACAAAGAATGGCATGAATTTATATATAATTTGAGCATCCTACAAATATTTAACGCATCAACATTAAGTTTAAAAACATGCACCTTTTTTGAATTTTCAAAAAATACGCTGTTAATCCGAATATCAATAAAAGTTGAAAAAGAAAAAATATATAAAAAATAGATAGCAATTGTGGTTAAGATGATACAAGTGAATGTGTAAATATATATATATATATATACATTTGAGCACACCAAATCTGAGGTTTGAGCCTTTGATTGCAAGAGAATCTGGTTTGTAGGATGAAGCAATGAGGCTACAGATAGGGGTTTTGTGATGTATACAGTGGTTGAGTTATCTTTTATCTTTTCTTTTTATTTTTTTTGGAGCCTTGTCTTGAGCTTATTTGATAGGCGCAGCATAAAATCCTTGTATATGTTATTTTATCAACAAATTTCAGGTTGAATGCTCTTATCTTTTTGGGGAAAAAAATAATTAAGGTTAATTAACAAGAGGTTTAAACCACTAGCGTTTAAAGTTCAAGTAATAGCATAGATTAAGTGTCCCTGACCTATGACTGTACATATGGCATTGGTGGCTAATGTCATACACATGGTAAAAGTTGGACTGATTAGAATCTATATGACAAGTGCTTGCATTCCATGTGGCAACAATTTTTTGCTATTCGTTTGATTAAAAAAGAAAAAAGAAAACCTAGATCTATTTTAACAAAATAAGTTTTATAAAAATATATAATGCATGCCTCTTTTTCTTTTTTTTTCTCTAGCATTGGTCATTGAGCTTCAATTCACCCAAATCAGTAAAGAAAAATAGTAATAATAAAAAATAAAAAATAAAAACATAAAACAAACACTTGTTTTAATCTGTAAATACATTGTAATTATGGTAAAAATGAATTAGGGTTACTTAAATATGTAAGAGAATTAAAAAGAAGGAATAATACTACAAGTACAATAATTTAAATAGACAAAAAGAAAAAACAAAACATCTCCAACTTGCTATGCTATTTTTTCCAGGGCGCCCATTACGCGAACGGCTGACCGATACACTTCAATAACAGACGTTGCAGAATAGATTGGGCACGTTCAGCATGCCTGTAAAAGCCAGGCTAGCATAATCTCAACTAAAAAACCATAGAATAAATAGATAATAACGGTAAATTCTCACCTCTGATTTTTCGTGCACCAAGATTCACCAGAAAGTAGCAGCTCCAACCCCAATTCAGTGGAATTCAGTGGAAGCATATGAACAAGTATTTCGTAACCAGAGATGCATGGACTATTATTTCATAGTGGTGGCAGGTTTACACATTGGAATGAGATGGACGGTGACTTTATGGTACACGTGTATAAGATCAGATCCGTTCATCAGCTATGGCATCATGCGTTACGTCTTAGAGCAGTCAGGCCAACACAATAGGCAGCGTTTATTTTGGACGCGGATTAGCTGATGACAGAGAAAATGGCTATTAAGTGACGTCACTAAGTTTTGTAGAGCCCACCATGATGTGTATGTTGTATCCACACCGTTCATCCATTTGGAAAGATCATTTTAGGGCACGATCTAAAGAATGAGGCAAACCCAAAGCTCAAGTGAACCCCACCATAGATCTGATGGGCCCCATCATGGAACCTACATGTACACCTTAGGTACCAAACAGGGAAGTTCCTTAACTCAGCCTCTTGTCACCGTGCATCTCTCATGCTATTATCCTGCCTTTTCAACGGACCCATCTGATTCACGGGCCTACCTGATTAATGGCCCAGATTTCAATTCTCACGTGTGCAATCTTAGCAGTCTGCACGTGTAGTAGGGGAAACACAGCTAAACTAATTGATGGTAGGGAATGGATAACCGTCTGATTCCCATCGTCTGTGCTAGCGTTCATTCAATCCTCTATTGGAATGTTAGGGATCAATTGTACGTGTGCCACGTCTACACGTGGGAGCGCTAGGGTTTGGCGGAAGCAGATTGCGTGGCTGCACGTAGCATTCCTCGGGAGCGGATTAGGTGTTACCCGGGTAACATGCCTACTAGGTGTTGCCCTGACTGTGGGGCCCACCTTAATGTATGTGTTGTATATCCACAACGTCCATCAGTTTTTCAAACTCATTTTAAGGATATTCCCAAAATTAAAGGTAGAGATTGAATGCCCACCACTAAAACTTCTTAGGGGCTACAAAAGCTTTAGATCCAGCTGATATTTGTGTTTTCCCTTCATCCTGGCCTGTGTGACCTTATCAAGAGGTTGGATGGCACATTACGGTGGGCCCTAGAAAGTTTTTAACGGTGACATCCAATCACTACTGTTTCGAGTGTGGTGTGGTCCGCTTGAGATTTTCATCTGCTTTATTATTGGGTTCCATCACGACTGTTTTCTATATTGTAGTCCACTGGAGATTTGGATCTACCATATATATATATAACACTCACAGACGCACACACGCCCCACACACACACGCTTACACACGCACACACACCACACACGCAGGCCGTGGGATTTCACCGCTGGTGGGTACTCGAACGCTTGACCGCGTGGATATACAACAAACACGAGCGGTAACACGTAATCCGCTCCCTCATCCCTTTCATGGTAAAACACGGAATCTCTTTACTAAATTAGAAAGTGGGAAACACATTCATTAAAGCTGAATGCTTACGTCTGCTTTCCATTAACCAATGTTGGACTCTTTCAATCGGAATCGGTGGGCTTTATTAAAAAAAATGAAGGAAATGACTTGTTCTGCATCATATGTTAATAGTACTACTAGTTGTTGGGACACTTGAACAGCCCAAACGCTTGATTTTTGTTATACATTAGGTCCAACCCAGGTAATATGGGTTACGATGCAAATATCTTTATAATTTGATAATTGTAACTATCTGATCTTTAGCCTTTAACCTGAACGGTCCACATCATTTACACAAAAGTAGGTCCATTAACGTTTTGATCAATCTATTTATTGGAGCCCATCATAGGTCACTTTTAATTCTAAAGAGACCTTTCTTTTTTTTTTAATCTTTTTCCGGAAATCCTAACACTCCCATCCATGGCTGAGAAAAGGGTGGCTAAAAAATAAGGATAAATCAGGGATGAATTGGACCATCTTATTAGTGTATTTTTTATATCCATGTCCATAAAATGTGTTCTAAGCTTAATAGACGGTTTAGATTGACCGGTTGAACTGTCCAAGTGACAGATATAACTAAAACACTATAAACTTCTAAAAGCACTGGAGCGTTTGCTACGTAACAATAGCGTAAAATAGAATATAACAATTTTCTTCTCAGTCACGGAGGACCTTGCTTGAAATCCGTGGTATTCAGATGCTCTTGCTTGGAATCCGTGGTATTTAAAAAATTGGAGTCCTTTATCTAATATTTCAAACTTGTCAATTTCACCGCAAACAGGCCTGTTTGAAATGGATTGGTGGCAACTCCTTGTTTGATCTTTCTTGCGAATTTCCTGTTTGAATTGAGTAATGAAGAGTACAATGTTACACAATTATTTTATAAAATAGATTTATTTTCTTAATTATTTTAATAAGCAATTAATTCAGGACCCTAGTCAAACACATTCAACTCAAGTAAAAGTGATTTTGGAATTAGAATTGCCAAAAACACTTGGAAAATAAAACATCAAATAGCAATCAGAGATTGAGATTATTATTATTTTATTTAGAAATGGACCATTTCTGCGAAGAAGTATCACAAATCTAATTTGTTGAATTAAATCATTAGCCCACCTCAATAGAAAAGAGTCAAAACTTGGAGGTGACAACATTTTCCAAATATCTAAGTTAGGAACTGAGCAGACTAATTAAGGCTGTCCAAAACTCAAATAGGCCACGCCACATGAAATAGTGGGATGGGGTGCTCACCAGAAACCTTTTTAGGGCCCACCATATTTTGCATGTGTCATCCAACCCATTCATCAGATTATAGCCCCACCTGGATATGATGTAGAAAACTAACCTAAAACAAAACTCGGGTGGGTGTCCCCTGTAGGCCTGAGATTCAGTCTTACAGCAGGCATCCGGTGGAGTGAGAAGAAAGGGCACAGATGCCACCCTAAACAAGAAACATGGACTGCTGACTCATCCAAGTCAGATGCGACTCATCCAAGTCAAATCAGACAAGGTCGAGTCTAATCTAGTTTGATAGAACGAGTCTATAGTGCAAATAGGCCAGACTAGAATGAGTCACCCCCGACTTGGGAGATCCGTTACTTTGGCTCATGCCCGCTTAAGTCCATCCGAGTAGACGGGTCTGGGTTAAAAGACAATGACGACGACCCAGCGGCTTTCCTATCCTTTAGCGAATTACCTGACTCAATTGCAATTTGGCAGACACCCAAAATCAGCTCAAGTAGCCCAACCATAAAAAAAGTATGGCAGAACTCTTGCAATGCTGATAAATGATAGGTCTTTAATTTGAAGAGAAAAACATTTACAGAACACTCTTAAAGAACTATACAACTTACTTGACCACAAAATCGAGTTTGGAAGAGTATGGTGTTTAAAGACCGAATCAACAGTCTTTGATTAAGTTTCAATTCATTAATATAATCGGATCCGAGTGGTTATACAGCTTCGGCAAATGGGGCATAACTGCAAATCTCGACCGCAGTCGTAGCATGTCTGCACATGAAGATGAAAATGGTTGAGCACTCGTGACACCGATAGAATAGAAATGCATCTGTTCAAAGCTATAATGGCACATCAACATAGGGGGGTGGGTATCAATATCAATTCCGATGGAGATATTTGCAAGTTTTGTCACTCTACCTGGTGCCCGCATCCAAACGCAAAGTCTTTGGCATTCCATAAGCACACTGGACACATCTGTTTGACAACATGAATGCATTGCCTTAATAATCGCATTGGTTATTATGAAACTGAATGCTACTACCAAATGAATTATCAACAAATGCCAAATACCAAGTGCCCCACACCTGTCTAGATGACACACGTGCGAGATCTAGGCCGTTCATCATGATGTAACCCCCATCAAATGTGCATTACCCCGAAAATCAGGCCAGTCAAATAATCATGTGAGCTAAGTTTCACATTCAACATAAATGTGATCCAACAGATTAGTGGACTGGCCTGACTTTTGGGCTAAGTTACATCCATCACAGGGCTGGTAAAACAGCCGAGATATTGTGCTAGTGTGCCACATTGGTGTGTACGGGTACTTGTGGCATGTTTGGATGGGCATTTACAATTACAATTCCTCGGTATTTATCATGGAGGGTTCATCACTGCATTCCCTCATCCAAACACACACGGAAACATCTTATTTTACAAGTTAATTACCTGGTTGTTGCGTTGAGAATTTTCTGGTGGCGGAGCAGAGGGAGGATTACAAACTCCACTCTGTTCAAAGCTGTTAGACCGTGAATACCTCGAAGAGGAATTTGCAGAATCATTGTATCTGATTGGTGGAGGCAGAGAAACCCTTGCTGGCGTTCCCCTCCGGCGACTAAAAAACATAAACAAATACAACAATTGCTCGTTAGTTTGGAAAATAGTTTATTTACTACAGGCATGTATCACCATGTGCAAACATGGAATAGATGTGTGAGATCCAGACCACTCTTGGGCAGGACTAAAAATTGAACAGGTCCACTCATCAGGCTGCCACACATGTTGAATGAGAACCATGGGCTATCTCTTATTTCAATTACCGTTTGTTTCATACACATGACTCATCCAAAGAGTAGACCAGCCTGATTTTGGACAAAAACTGCTGAGCCCATCCTATGAATGGACTGGATCTTGCAAACACATTGGATGATTATTTTTGGCAGTTGTAGATGGTGGCTTGCAACTAGAATTCCTCAACTACTTTAAATCTAATTCATAAACAACTGCTAAAAGCCGTGTTAATACCCCAAAAGCTGGAGTTCTAATGTTGCTTTGTATTGTGATGGTATTTCCATCAATGCCGCCAGAGCAAACTCCGTCTCCTTCTTGAATGAGGCGATGTTTCGTGCCATTATCTCTGTGAAATTCACAAACTGCAAGGGATAAAAGCAATAGTTCTTCGCATAAGCTGTTTATATGATTGTTATGCCACATAGAATCCAGATTTGGAATTGTTCAAGGTTTGGATTTATAACCTGGAAATTATCAAAGGCCCGAGCGGGTATATTGTCATCAAATTGACGCATCATATCCCAAGGTCCATCGCCAACGCCTACCAGAACTATTGATAAGGGGTAGTCACTGCAGCGATACTTAAAATCAGAAATGTTCACATAATCCAAACCATTAAAATCCCATAAAATGGCTTCCAGTAACTACCTACCTAGCTTTGACAATGGCATTAATGGTATCTTGTTCTTGTGGACTTAAATGGCCAGGATCCGTGTCCACACTTCGGGTCACCTACATCAAGTGAGCATCACGAGCATCAGCATTGAGCAGCCAAAAACACTGGAGTTACTACAACTAAGAAAAAAAAAAAAAAACAGAACATCAGCTCAATGGTGGGGTCCACTTGAGGATGGCATGGATCTCACACATGTGCCACTCTAGAAGAGGGTTTACAATCCCATTCTCATGAGTAGCCCTAGCAAGGATCTAGCTAGAGATGTAAAATCCCTATATAATTCAGCATTCATTGTTCTTAAGTCATCCAAAAATATGTATATCAGGCATCACATTCTACATTCCCTAACTGGAAAAGAAAGAAGGGGACAAGCATCCGGAGAAAACAATGTAAAACCCGGATCAGACAACAACCCATTTTCGTGGGCATTTAGGTCCAAAATCAGACCTGTGTTGATATGTTCTAGCCCATGAATTGCTAAAATCTAAAATCATAAAAATACATGGAAATAGAGAGGAATCCACTATTAGCACAACCATTTAGGCATTTGATTAGTGAGTAGAAGTTATGGTTTTTTTATGCAGGACAATTAACCATTTGCTCTAAAAGCTCGAACTGATAGAGCTTGGTGAATTAATCCTTTTATCTCATAGCCCTTGCCCCAAATCCATAGGTTAGATCCTTGGCTGAACCCTCCTTGTGGTCTCCAAATCCATGGATTCTGCCCCCTCATGGGCCCCAAATCCATAGGTTGCACCTCACACGAGCCACCCGCCTCACATGGGCCCCAAAACCATGGGTTCCGTGGGCCACCCACCCCGAGTGTGCTCCTGCATCCCACAGGCCACCCCACTCAAGCCCAGTGTAAAAGCCCCCAGTAGTTTTGAACCTTGACAGGTTAATTTTTCTTTTTCTTAAGAAAACAGTGGCCCACCAGGTTGACCCAGTTGAACTTTGGTGTATGGTTCTGGTCAGACTATCCTGTCCTGTCCGGGTTTTAAACACTGGAAGAACCAAAAACATACCTGTCCATCTGCGATGATCAAAAGCACGTGATACTGACCCCCGCTCTTCTCCACAATGCCTATAGCAGTCTCAATCATTGGAGCAAACGATGTTGGTCCTGTCAAAAAGGATAGGAATCAAGTACATAGAAGATACATGCAAGATCAAAATCACTCATCCAGATTGGTCATGTCCCCAAAATCAGTTTCTTTAAAGAATCCTAACCACTCGATGAGAATGTAGCCCAAAATCAACATTTATTTTTTCTCCTCAAATAAGCAATTAAGATCGTCCAACCAGGCTGATTTTTGGGCCTTGCCTGTATATGGTCTGGCCCAGGTTAAGTCTCCCAGATCTCGAAACATGGCTGACATGTCCTCATGGAAACTCGTGCAGTGAGTTGTATGCAATTAGCGTTTGTCAGTGGAAGATATACCAACCAGCTAGCTTAAGATGTGGAACAATTTCTCTATATCGGCTCAGTGCTTCCTCGAAGCCATTACACGGCCGTTCATCTTGGAAGAAACTAAAAACTTCCTGGTCATGCGTTGATGCTACAAGTCAGAGATAAAGAAAATCCCTTAGTCCTAGCAATTACAAATATTCTTCTGACGTTAAACATGCTATGTGTTCTGAAGAAGGCCAATGGAAAGATGCTTGGCATTATAAGACAACTATGGCATAAAAAACTCTCCCGTACACACAGCATGTAACTTGAACCCAAACCACCCAAATGGTGGGACCCATTGTATATTGTTCAGATACCCAAAATAATATTGATTAGACAATGCTGAACTTGGATAAATGGACATTTGTTTGTTGAATTTGGACAATTCACTAATTTTAGTTTTCACTGCCCATTAGATGTCTACCAATCAGCCCGTTTGGAGCATACTTCTGCTGTAGTTTTTGGACTATAGTCCTCTATAGTCCATACTAGCTCCCACTATTTGGGCAGTTCAGATTTGTAGTACAAGCCATGTGTACTGTAGGAGTGCGGCTACCATCACTGTAGTTGTGTATTACGATATTGTTGCCCGCACCTTACCACTACCCTATAAGGAAACAGATTTTGAGAAGCAGTCTATAAAACTAACCATCACCAAATCCAAAACAAGGGATAAGGTCATCTTCATCGAAGGCAGAAAGGGTCCTTCCAATGATGGATATTGCCTGTTCATATGGATTTTGTGAATCGCCGATGTGATGTAAGCTCCGGCGGTTAAAAGATCTTGCACCTGACAGCAACAGGATCAGATGTAAATGTCTTGAGGGTCCAGATAACCAAAAAACACAATGAAATATATAGTTTATGCTGTATCAACAGGAAATTGATCGTGCTCAGGTAAGAAACATTTAGTAATTCAACCTGAAGTAACCTGATCGAGTGGTTGGCAGAGACATGCAATAACTTTTCCCAACAGAAGTTCTATTTTTTCAATCCCATATGCCAATGTGAATGAGAGATCTGGCAAGGTGTTTTGTGTCCCACCTTGTACGTGCCATGGTGCAAAAGTCAGGGTGGCCCAGTCATTTGGTAGGCCACACAAGTGTAAAATTTTTTTTTAAAATAGGCAGTTTAAATTTTGCTGATATTCCACATGCAACATGCATGTTAAGACTGCCCGTTGATAGGACTGTCCCAATTGTAGGCATATGACACACACCTGATGGGCACAACCTGATGAACAGCCCAGATCTTCCAGACACATGCCACATCAGCATGTGGGAAGAGTAAGATTCAAAATCCTACTGTTACATAGTTCAGTTCTATCTAGTTAAAGATAAGTTGTCATATATTTTTGAGTAAAAACATCAGAAGAATGAACCACAGAACCAAGATAAAGGAGCTTACCAGTCCATTCATTGCTCTTAGTGAAATCAATGCCCACAATGAGATTGGAAGACTCAAGACCAGCTTGGGCAAGAGCTACTGTCACCTAGGAAAGAAATAATATAGTGTGAAATCCATGTCAAACGGATGCAGCTTTCATGTGGTTAAAATACACTAGCTAAGTAATCTTCAGAACAGAAGGATGTTTAGGCTGTGTTTGGATGCACTAGTGATTCGAATTGCAAATCAGTTTAATCAAGAGCAATAGACACAGATCGATGATGTCTCCTAGTATTCACAATGAGGAAGTAGCACTCAAAAATAACAGTTAATGCTCTTTCGAGGCAAACTCCAAAGGAATGAAATTGCATTTTGGATCTACACCCTCAAAGTAGTTGCTAATGAAGGAAACTACAACCCTTTTAGTTCCACTTCTATTGAACCAATAATTTCAGTTCGATGTTATTTTGCATCCAAATGCACCTTTAATCAGGATCATGAATAGTCTAAAAAAAAAAAAAAAAATCCAAATACTCAGAGACTCTGGTGACATATTCAAACAATAGAAAAAATAATAATAATAACCAATACGATATATATATATATAATTAAGGTAGCAATCACCAGTTCTACTTCAAAATGCATCCTAGTATATGATTTCACACCCTGTAACAGTTATTGGGTCTATCAACACCAATTGTATACTGCCTCGTTGGGGTTAATTCCAATAGGGAGCTACAAGATTTGAAACGAGTAAATTTTCCTTAGTATGCATGTACGCATTAGGGTATATGAGCATTCATGAATGTATGCATCTAACAGTCTGCGTGCATCCAATAGCATCCTTTTTTAATGTTCCAACCCTGTAAGGGGTATGATCAATTTAATAGATAAGAAATACCTAGATGCGGGCCATTCCTGGTAATTTTCAAACAACAACAACAACAACAATAATAACACTGGCCCAATTCCTTTTATCCATGAGATACTACCTTGCATGTACTTGGATATGGAACAAATGGTACCCAAAACTTACATCTCTAGATTTTAGGTCGAAGGCTGTGATGACTACTTATGTGGATGGATGATTATCATCTCCTGTTAAAAGCGTAAGATTTCTTGCTTTAATGTTTTACCAAGAGTTTCAACACAAGGTCATGGGTTCGAGTACCCATTGTCATGAAATCCCACCATGGTGTGAGTGCATGAGTGTGTGAGTGTGTGTGGGGTGTGAGTGCGTGTTACAAAAAAAAAAAAAAAGATCCATGTCGGACCAGTGGATGGTCTCTTTGGGCTGACCTACACAAGACACTGACATCAAAAAAAAGAAATAGTCATAGTGAACCTATCTCAAGAAACTACGAGTAATTAGGGCAACGACATTTAAGATTTAGCTGTTTGGTTCCACAGTATAACACTAGATCAACCCCTTGTGCTAGTCTTCCTGGCCCTTTGATTTCTAACATACAGGATTCCCTTCTTGGGGGGCCCATGGTATTCTATGATTCAAACCCTTCATCAGCCAGCCTTGAGAGTAGCTAAGTGATGCACAGGAAATATGCCAAATAAGACAATCCTATGCCTTTGATGTTTGGACTTGTCATTATGAAATATGGAATGTTGACGTACACTGTCTACATTTTTAGACCACCAAGGTAAGTGTTTGGAACATCTAATCTAGGATATTCCAAGGCATTCCTCTTCCACAGTGAGGAACATCGGATCAGCAGTTTGGATCCCTGAACCATGGGCCAAACATGCAGTGAATCATCTGATGAGTAGGACTTCATAATTACTCTACAAATCTAAGTCACCATTTATTTATTTTGGTTAGTTACAAACATGGATAGTCAAAGAATTCAAGGAAAAAGCGAGTAAAAAGGAAAAGAGTGTCAGAATACCTGATCGAGTGAGTTGTAGTTATCGGCAATCCTTGAATACCTTCTATTTGATCTGCTCGTCATTTCGGGTTCAGAATAGCTGCTAGCATAGGAAGGGCTGGGTGAGGTAGCCCATGCAGGTGTATTCCCATAAGGATATGAATGGCGGTGGCTTTCCATCCTAGAGCTTTTCCCTCCCATGATTACTATTAGAATTTCTAAACGCTGAACAGAATCAAATAGCTTTATTCTAACAAATGGCCTTCTACCACCAACCGAACTGTCTGATCACAGCCTCTGACTGCACAAAATATCAGATTACTAAGCTTAATACATCGTACTTTTTTTTTCTTCTGAAGGTGAGCTTAATAAGTCATACTAGTACATAGGAGAACAAAAACTGATGCCGCAGAGTTATTGAAACGCCTTCTTTTAAGAAACGAGTGTAGTTTGCTCTGAAACTTTCTCACTTGGATGCAAGGACACAGGAAAGGAGACGCCAAGAGGACGGCGTTAGTAATCTCGAGAGTCAAGATTAATGGCACAGAGCAGACCTATTTAACTAACAAAGGTATGAATGTGGGTAGCATTTATTTCCTTTAGAAAACATGGATTTCTTTGATTTCAAGAATCGTAAACAGCTAACTCATGTTTCCACTATTAACAGTTTCAAGTACAACTACATAGGCACCATGCAAACTGTCCTGAAGAATGGGAATTTAAAATGAAGGAACCATAGGTTCCTGGACAAGGTCTTCATTTTGTACAAGTGGGGCCCTTGGTCAGTTGGGCCCTTCAAAGGTGGGGCATACCCAAAAACCCTCAACAGGTCAATCCTGACCATCCAATTTGTGGCCCAGAAGTAGATGGTTAATAAGCAATACATCAAAGGTCCACATTAAACAGAAAGGACCCAAGATTGGTGGCGGTGATTGGAGAGTTTTGGGGCACCACACCATCCACGCACAATCCCTGTGGGTTCCAACAGACCATTGGTCTGTATCACAAATCATAGGCCCCACTCGTACAAACTGAACCCAAGGAGAAACCATTTACATCTTATAATCCACAAAATGGAATGGGTTCAACAGAGGCAATCAAGCTGATTCAACTAGAAACAAAAATGATCCTAGTAAATAAGACACACCAACAGAATTATTCTACTTAAGAACTTAAAATTCTTCCAAAAATCTCATCTTTAAAACAAGCCATGCATTCTATAAGAAGAAAAACCCATACTAAAATCAGACCGTAGAATTTTGAGTGGACCTTTATCACCAACTTGAGCAGAGTCAGCTGGTGTCACTGAGCCCATAAAAGTTCAAATTCAAATCAAAGTAAAAACAATGCCCGAAGCCAATTTTCAATGGAAGGTGACCTAAATTACCTTCAAACCAACACGAAACCAAAACATAACATATCAACCCAAAAAAAGGTCCCATGATATGCCATCCCAAACACCATTTTGCATGTTCCAGTTCAAGATGCAAGAAATGAAGTTGGAAAACTGTAATAGCCATTAAAAATCCAAACTGATAATTAAAATAAATAAATAAATAAATAAAGCAGCTAGGAATGTAATTCAACCAAACCTCCCCATATGAGAATCTAACCATAACGACATTGAATCAAAATTCCACTAGAACTCAGTCATAGCGAATTCGGTCAACCACCAATTCACACTCTACAAAACATTAGATAGAAACCCAAAATTTAAATCTTCTCTTAAAGAAAATCCAAATCTTACAATTCGCAGTTTCGATTAGAACACCACACAAATGAAAATCAACATCACCCCATAATTACAACTAATGACGTGCACCCTATCCAAAAAGGGGTGTATCTTTCAAAAAACAAGGGTATAAACATCTACTACTGTAGCACAGAAGAATTGAATTCCACACACACCAACAACAAAAACCCACCTCAGAAAATCCTCATTCATATAAAAGAAACAAGGAATTCACAAATAAATAGAATTTCGACCCTACATTCTGATGCAGACGAATTGCCATGACATGCACAGTATTGGAAAAGGGGGTGTACATATTGAAAACAAGGGTGCAAATATTCATTCCTAGAACAGAGAAAAATTCAATTTCATTATAGAGAGACCAAGAACAAGTAAGACCAACCTCAAAAAAAAATCCGTATTCTCAAGCAATGAGACTGATTCGGAAGAGAAACGTCCCTGTTTTATACTATTCCTGGTAAGAAATAAGTCAGAATAGCAAAATCCAAGAAACTGCAAGAAAGAAAAACAAACCATAGAAAGATCTCTCTCCCCTTTCTCTCTCTCTCTCCTCTTTCTCTTTCTCTCTCTCTCTCCCTCACTCTTTGTGAAAGCAACAGATCCTGAGCTTCTGAGAAATTGATGCGTTGACAAACGCAAACTTGAAAACTTTCCAAACCCCGTTTGGTAATTTCCAAATCTCAAAATCGTGATTTATTCAAATCTCGATTGGGTGTCGAACGGTGATGAATCTTACCTTGTATGCAACCGGCAGATGGATGGAGATGGAACGTTGAATGCTATTTGCAAGCGCTTGATCTTCACACGCGAAGTACAAATGCAGTACACGTGGCACGAGTATGGGGTTTGGGACGTTCATCTGATGATTCCTTGTTTCTAAATGCATGTACATCAGATCAGTCTGACATATGCCTTGAAAAAATGGTGAAGGTTGGTCAAAGTGTTTATACCCGTCCATGATATTTTATATACTTGTGTGGCCCACCTGGGTAAATAAAATAGATATATTTTTGTTCTCATGGATCTTTCCAGGATAAGTTACCTTATGAAAGGGTATAGATGTGATACATCGACACGTGTACTGCGTTTTCGTTACGCGCTTGAAGATGGTATTATGAAAACAGCATGTTGAAACGCCTCTCGCTTGAAGATAAGTGAGAAGAGAGAGATAACCGATGAGTTCCTTCCACCGTTTGTCGCGGCTTAGAATCTAGGCTCTATCCGGACCGGAAATCTCTAGTTTTAGGCAGCGAGTAAAACATCCATGCTCTTTCTGGTCCTCCATGTCTTATATAAAAAATCCATTCCGTCCATCAGGTGATTAAATTCATTTTCACCGTACGTAGAAAGGCTTGACCCAATTTTTAAAAAAATAACATGGGACACACATGAAATATCTAAGTTAAAGGCTTGTGGACCACCTGAGCTTTTGGATCAATCCGATTTTTCTATATTCCCTTCATCCTGTTGAGATACACCTGGTGAACAAGTGTGATAACGCTGTTGGCCCCACATAAACCTATGGTTGGCTCTCATCCCTATTGTTCCACGTGGTGTGGCCCACCTGTGTTCAACTTGTGGCTGATTTTTATTTCATTAACTAGGATCAAAGAATTCCACTGATGGACGGAGTGGATTCACACTTAAATGATAGTAGCATGTGTTATAGAGGATGTCAGTGATCCAGCGTGTGTCGCCGCCGCCAAGTAGAAACCATGCTTCAGTGATTGGGTGATCTGAGCCGTCTATGTTGTGGATTCTTCCCTCTGTATCACGCAGTTCAACTGGTCAGATTGGCCACAAGCGTACAAAGGAAAAGAGTGCGAGAATAAGGATCATTTAAAATGTGGCCCACCAAACAATGCATGCTCAAATCGGTCCACCATATAAACGGACCAGATCTTGCACCGAATCGAGTTACTGTCGGCGTAACTTTGGCGTCTTCGGATGCGCGTCTACTATTTGGCATGTGCTTTCCAAAACACCCCTCCACTTATCAAGGAATGTAAATGTGAGAGTCGCGGCATAGAAGTTAAAAACTTCCTCCTTGCATTACACGTGGCAAATAAACAGTAATCGGGACATTTTTGTAGTGGGCCTTCAATTGGGTAGGCCATATTCCTTACATAAATGGTATTGGACCGCATCCATCCAATTAATGATCCTTTCAAGTAATGTTAGTTTAACGGTCTACATTCAATCAAAAGAAATCAAAACATAAAGGTAGTAAATGTCATTTAATAACTTTAATATTTATCTTGTACACCATATTTTATGTGTCCCACTAGATCAACGGTTTAGATTTTTACATATATTCGTGAAGTTATACATCAAGATGGACGTTCCATGGAACGGTTATATACCTAACTACATTTATAATTCTTCGACTTATTTAATGATTATTGATTAAAATAAAACATAGATTCCTGCAATCACACGGGATCGATTTGTCAAAGTGTAGTTTGCTGGAATGAATTCCAATGTAAGGCTATTGGATACATCGTACTTAGACTATGTATCTGCGACTATCTTGGAATGATCCAAACCGTTTATATGATGAGTCACATGGAAAGTAGCCAATAAAAGCTCCTTCAGGAATATTTCAACCTTATTGTTTCAATCTTTTTCTTGTGAACATGAACGGTTTATTAGAAGTTTAGATAATCAATGGATTGAAATGTTTATGCAAGAGAGTATTTATTCCACATCCATGGTGTGGCCCATCATACAAATGATCTGATTATTTGAGAAGGCACCAATCCAACGGCTAATGTTGCTATGTATGCTATTGCAAATCCTTCGGAATATATTCTAGCAAACCAAATAAACGTTGTAAAAATGATTGGGTCAATATGGTCAATCGAGATAGAGACAAAAGACGTAATTTATGATACGTAAGCAGCCCCATTTTTCCACACTGTACATGCGTCATCAGTTTTCATCAGTAGGGCTGATGTTCTTAAAATCCATACCGTTGGTTTGATCTGTATCATCATAGATGGATCATTTAAGTATTTCATAGCTATTGAAATCTTAACCGTTCAATTTTCGGGCATAGAGATAGATGGCAGTGGTGGACATTATTTAGATGGAATTGTTCATACATTGTGGGTCCCAATAGATCAAAGGTCTGGATTAAGCTTCTACTTACGTATATGGAAACTCGGGAATAGCGTGGAAAGATAATAAAAAGGCAAAATTGTCACTTCGGAAATTTCGTTGGGAGCTTCCTGGTAACCTTTTTTTTCTTCCGTTTTCTTTTTCGGCCGAAAGAAAAGTCTACAGACGCTATAGAAGCTTCTTCTACAATCATTTTTTTTACTAATCTTTTGTATGTATTCCATCCAACCCGCCCATAAAGTAGCTCCTACTGTGATGACCGACTGCCCCAGAAATCACGTCTATACAATGATTAAGTGGACCACATCATGGAAAAAATTGTAACCATCCAAAACCTTCCAAATTCATGTGTTAGCCCACTTAACGGTTGGATCGGGCGTATTTTTGTTGAGTCCCGCCATCTTGTTGGGGAGAGTCTTCTGGACGAGTCAGACCCTATTGGAAAATCACAGTGGACCCTACAACACCTTCAGGAAAAGCTTTTGTTATGAACGTTCCAGATGATGAATCTTTCTCATTTAAAGGAGGCGGATTACCTCCTGACTTGGTCCATGCAGAGTTACTGTGAGGCCCACCGAGATGTATGTGCTTTATCCACACCGTTCATCCATTTTGATAGATCATTTTAGTTATGAGCCCCAAAATAGAGCAGATCGAAGGGTAGTGGACAACACAATGGGATTGAACGCTCACCATTAAAAACTTCTTGAGAGCCGCATATGTGTTGATCAAGCTTTTTTTTTTTTTTTTTTCCTTCATCCAACCAGTTATCTGTGACCTTATGAACAGGTTGGATGGAAAATAAACATTATGGTGGGTATCATTATTACCATTGATTTTTTCTTTTTTGGTGTGGTCCCCTTGAGTCTGGGATGTAATTCATTTTTCGCATCACCCCTTAAAATGATCTTTCAAAATAGATGGACGGCGTGGATTAAACACAAACATCATGATAGCCCCACAGAGCTGCCTCTCCATGCAGGGCAAGACAAACCACTTACTTTTTTAAATAGGGATTTCTTTAATTCGTTGTCACAAGGAAGATTTAGGACATTCAGGCCGCGTATGACGTTGGATACCCAGGCACCCACGAATTGCCTACGTGCCACTAAAGTTAAACAAGTGGATGCAATTGAAATTCAGATTGGTTGAACAATCGATCCCAACTTGATCAATGGACACTTCTTTAATGTAGTAGGACCATCATACATTTTCAAACGTCCGAAAAATGTCCAATTATTCAATGGTGAGATACTCAAATATATTTTAAATAGCTTAATCTTGCTCGTATGCCACTATCCAATTTTTTAATTTCTAAGGCGTCCCTGTCATCCATCATACCCGGAGGAGGGTCAGGTGTTACCTGGGTAACAAGTTAGCGGGTGTTTGACTGACTGTGGGCCCCATCTTGATCTACCCATTGTATATCCATGCCGTCCATCATTTTTCCAGCTCATTTTAGGGCATGCTATAAAAAATAATTCAGATCCAAATCTCAACTGAACCATACATGATAGGGACTGAAATATCACTATCAAAAAGTTTGTGAGGTTTAAAAGTTTTGATTACCTTATCAACAGGTTGACTGGGAAATAAACACTATTAAGTTTACTAACGAGAGTTCAATGAAAACGGTCTCCTACCGTATGCTTGACTTGAAATTGGGTTAATTCCAAACTCGGGTCATGGATTCAGGTACCCATTATAGCGTGAGCATGTTGATGTGTGTGTGAAGGTGTATCAGTCTATTTTATAAAAAGAGGTACATCTATATCTTAAAGGAGACCCAACCAAATAATAACAGTAGAAGCTCACGTCACCCAAAAGGAAAAAAAAAAAAAAAAAATCACAAAACTGTAGTAATTGAATAACCCGTGCTAAAAATCTTCTAAAGCTCACTATAATGTTTATTTGACATCTAACCTGTTGATTGTGTTATACAGACCTGGACGAAGATAAAAAATAATTATCAGCTTGATCCAAAACTTTTATGACTGCCAAGGAGTTTTTAATGGTGAGCATTCAATCAACATTGTTTCCTATAATGTGGTCCACTTGAGAGTTGGATCTATCTTAATTTTTGACGCATGCATGCCATAAAATGATATGAAAAATGGATGAAAGGCATAGATGAAACACATACATCATGTTGGGACATGTAGCAGCAAATCCGCGTGTGATCCCATCCCCCATCGTACGTTCGTACATACACGCAGTTTATTTTAAATTTTTAATTTTATTTTTGTTTTATTTTCGAATAATGGTAGGTAAGGTGGGAGCTCATCATCTAGGCTCTGAAAGTTTTTCACGCACCCCACTAACCTATTATTTTGCGTGTATCATCCATCATCTAGGCGCCAAAAGTTTTTCTCCTCCTATAACGCGTTCTTCCTGTCTTTTGTTTTTTCCTACGGTCTGATGGCCCACATGAAGAGCACGTGCCAGTCTAGCAAGCTTGTGCGGCTTCCAAGAGAAGAATGGCCGTAGATTGGAGCTGACGTAGGCAAACACTAGGTCAGTCCACTGTACACGTCATATGTGCAATTCAATTTGAACTGTCGGTTCGCAAAATTGAATTGGTTGGATGATATCTCTGATTTTAAAAAAATATTGCTCAATGAATATTGACCGTGGACTATTTTCATCTTGACCATTAGTTTAGTGGCCACCACTAGTCCGAGTGCTGGATCATCCGTTCTATGTAATATCGTACTATGACCTATCTACAGTGGATCGTATGATTTGAACGGTTTAGATTAGGGTACGTGTATGCCTCTGGCTGCACTCTGTCAGAGTACCAATGTTTTTCCCATTTCCTGGAAGGGGACTGCCCTTTTACCAAATCAACTCATGTCGGCTGCTGCTTGATTCACACTGCCCACTACAGCAGCTGAAGTGATTGATCATTTGGAGCTATTTCGGTGCACACCGAATGGGAATGGTGAATCGAGGCCGCTTACATATGGAATCTGGATCACGGGTCGATCATGCTCACGGGGCTTCTTAGGCTTTCTGCTTATTTGTTCTTATATTGTACGTTAACTTAGAATCACTATTAACTAATTACTTAAATTTTCATAGTTAGTCAAACCTTGCAGAAATCTTAAGTTAAATAATAGAAGAATTTTCTATCTTAAAATGACTCCTCCATATTAGCCACCCCCACTAGGGAACGATACCAAGACCTCAAGTGTTGAAACGAGGTATTTCCACTTAGTTTGCCAGTTGAGCTATGGATCTAGGTGTTCTTAAAATGACTCCTGATTTACTATATAAAAAAAAAATTAGGTAAAGAATCGTCGAAATACAGATTGAAGGTGTTAGGCACCATCTGTACTTGTACAAACATATGGTCTCTACTTCATGGGATAAGACAAACCACTAGGGATTAGATTAATATATTTTATTTTTTTTTCACAGACGATGCAAATGTTTGTTGAATGCAGTGTGGTGATGTGGTGTGTACTTCAAGCAATTGACCTGGTTAGACTTCTCTACCCGAACTCACCAACTTAGAGTAGAGGTCGAAAGCCCAGTCATTTTCAATGGGCAAGATCTGATATATTGATAGGCTACAAAGCATACACTCGAAATGACTAGACAAGTAGGTGGGTGGGGAGTGGAGAGGATAATGCACAATGTAAATGCAAGTATGGGTGAAGTTAAACAGTGCTAGGTGAGTAGGTGTACAAGTTGTTGCAATGGTTGATATTAGTGGATCGGATTGGTCTTTTGGATGCCTTAGGTTGCTAAGGGTTAGCTTAGCTGGGATGACTCCTCTCCTTACACTCTTTTCTCTCCTTGGAGGATGGATGAGCTAGACTCCACTCTCCCTCTCTCACTCTCCTCCTCCTCAAGTCTCTCTTGATAATAGCAAGTGATGGTAGGAGTCAAGTGAAATGGGGTATTTATAGGGTTTTGAAGTGGCATTATGGTAATTTTTAAAAGTCTAAGGAGTTAAAGAAGACTTAAGAGTTGGGATAAGCTGTGGAAATAGGGGTGCCACATGGTGATGTAGAGTGGGTCGCGGACAATTTCATGGCCAAGATGGATCAGAAAAGGCACGGTCGGCAACAGAAGTGATCCGGACCATCAGACCTTAGATCGGGCGTATCTCGCAATCCGGAATGAGTTATCTGACATAAAATATATGAATTTGGGGTGGAACGAGCTACTTTAGCCAACCAACCCCACTACGCTGGGTTGTGCAGCCCGGATTTGAGAAAAACCCCCTGATCGATGGTCATTTTCCTGTTTTATTTTTATTTTTACTAAAAATAGTAAGTTTTAGTTTGAGTATAACTCTTCATCCGTTGGGCTTTAGGAGTTGTGTCCAACATGAAAAGTGCTTAAAATAATTAGGAGAACGGTTTGGTGAAGCCAAATAGGACGCTTACTATTTTTGGCCGAAAACCTTGCGCACTAGTAGACATCACGACCGTCTATAAATAGTAAATTTACTATTTATAGTAAGTCACGGATTCTATGAGTTTTAGTTGTAGTTTGAGTCTGATTTCTTTCCTATTGCTTGGTTCCCTTATTTAAAGGGATGTAAACTCGTTTTTATTCATTCATTAATCAATTTCGAATTGTTAGAAATTCTTTTTTATTTTCTGCTTTCTTTCCTCGTGGATTCGAGGAGTCTCTGTGAGGAGTCCAGAGAAGTTCTGTAGATTCGGAATATTTATCATCTTGAAGAAGATGGTGCTCGACCTCACGTCCTTCCTTGCGTCACATGGCCTAATATGGATGGTTAGATCGGGTGGAAAAAAAAACATAATTTTGAAAAAAAAAAAGTAAGGGTGGTGAGGTTATTTCACCCCGAGCAAGGGGGTTGCTTTTTCGCTCCACCTAACCTGCGAAAAATATCATGGGAATCCATGTGGCAGGCGGCACATGATGTACCGCCTACCACATGGATGAGCTTCATTTTTATAAGGGCATCTGATAGGGGTATTAATTCCCCTCTAGTCACTCCCTTATGCTTCCTTGTGGTTCTAAAGGCTAATGGAGTTGAGCTTGGGCTTGAACTGGGATTGGAGTCGAGCTTGTGTTCTGGCTATGTTTTAGAGCTCCTACAATACTCTTTGGGTGGGGTGTCTACATGAGCTCATGGATCCCAAGTATAGATGGCCCATAATTAAAAAAGCCACTCATAAAAAAATCCTAAACATTAGATTACTAACTTGCATGTTGATGGGACTCTCCATGGACTCAATAGTAGATGGCCCAGAATTCGAAAAGCAGAGTCATTGGAAAATCCCACAACCGATTTATCACCTTATGCCTAAATTGTTTTTACACTTGGCCTGATGCAGTTTAGATCCACAAACGAAATGTCGCCACATATAAGTAGAGTATGAAAGACGGGAGATAATCATAGTAGTAGGAGAAACTATACACACCTATCTATTGATGACATATATATCCCACCAAAAGAGCCCGGATCAGAATACGTAATAACCCTAATTTTTTAGACCTACATGAGAACCAAACTAAACAAATTAATAAATTGATTTTGTAATCATTAATAAAAACTAAGTACTTAGACTAGTGGGTAGAGGTACCCTCGGATATAGGATTGGGTAGGGGATTGACTCTTAACACTAGAGTATTTTCTTTTTCTTTCTTTCTTTCTTTTTTTTTTTTCCAAAATCTATAAAATCCTAGTGAAACGTTCTAAACCCTGGGGCTCTTTCTCTATATAAAGGGAGGAGCACATGATTTCTGGTAATATATATATATAACACCTAAACAATAAGAGCAACCACCATATGAGAGAGAGAGAGAGGCCTTGTGAAAGAGGAGCCTCCGCTAGTAAGTTTTTATCAATTTTACCTTATTTCTTCGTAATTCCGATCTAAAAACTCTAAATCTAACCTTCGATTGATTAAACTCACCTTCAATCAATCAAACTTTCCACTCGATCTATTAAAAATCAATTCAAATTTTAGAATGTGTTACCGGACATATTCTATCTGCTTCGATCGATTGAACTTCCCTCTTCAATTGATTGAAAAACTCATGAATTTTATGCTTAAGTCTCTGGACTAATTTCACCGCCTTCAATTGATCTAACCACCTAGTTGATCGATTAACCCAACGCTATTACACATAGTTTGAACGATATAAGTTTTTTTTAAAAAAAAAAAAATTAGGATTTTCTTTATTTTTCTTACTTTGAATGATTTATTGATCATTCGAATTAGATCCGAATTGTCCATTAACTTCCACACTCTCAAATTAAGGATGATTCAATAGATCGCTTATATTCGGACCATCCCTGATCTTAAATTCTAACTCAATGCATGTTTTATACAATTTCTTCCATCTATCCTGATGGCCCACCAGATGGTCAAATCCTGATGAATCCCTTATATATACAGTTTAGATTGAATCTAAAATGCATGATGATCCACCATATGATTGAACATGTGATTTATGTCTGTGAGTAAATTTGATAATTGTGGTTCATCCGATGATCATATCAATATGAAAATTAAGGCGAGTATATTTTGTCCCTTAGGATCAAATGATACGTACATATCATATCCTAAACCATCAGTCGACACATATCAATACCCACGATGAAAGACTCCCACTCAGTTGTGAATCTTTTATCATCTCTTTAGATCTTCACACGAACTAATGTAATGATTGTGTCACCCATCCATACCTTCTTTTTTTTTTCAAAAACTCAAAACTTCATATATAACAGCAAAATTTACAAGATTTGGAACAACAAAATTTACAAGATTTGGGACACTTAGACAAAAAGGACCCGGGAATCCTATTATAAAAGACACAATCCTAAAATCGTAATAAGCCACCCTGAAAGAGCCGCAGTCCAAATTAGGGTCTGATGGAATCTAGACCGACCTTGTCCAGGAAGAGAAGGCCTCTAACTATTGGGGGAAGGGCGTTGTAAGAGATGAGGAGGCGAGAGTTTTGCTCATGACTAACCAGCCTTGCCATAGCGTCCGCAGAAGCGTTACCTTCCCTAAGGATGTGGGTGAACTTCACATGCCCCGTCGTCGCCAATTAGCTAATTCTAGTAATCCAACATCTCCATTTCCAACTAGGAGAGGCCGCCCCCATCAAGAAGTCTATGAGGAGCTGAGAGTTCGATTCTATTATGATGTTTGTCATACCCTTGGACAAACACAAATGTATCCCATCATGGATGGCCCTGAGCTCAGCATGGACATTGGGACCAGCCCCGTAACCTTCAGTGAAAGTAAAAAGGAACGCCCCATTCTCATCTCTACAAATTCTACCCCCGCCGGACGGGCCAGGGTTGCCTAAGGCCGATCCGTCAACATTGATTTTAGCCCATCCAGGAGGAGGCCACAACCATTTTACGACAGTAGAAGGGGCAGATTGACCATGTCTCGGGGTTAGCGGGGGATCACCAGGGAGAGGGGGGATCGTTGGACAGGGGAATGCCCTATTAGGGGGCTGACGGATAGCAGATTGGGCAGCTGTTGGAGGAGGGACAGACGAGCTAGCTAAATCCCTGGCCTGGAAGTACTCTAACCACCAGTTGATCCTGTTTGTGAGCTTTTGGATCGAAGGCCTGATGTTATTGAAGTGAGCCACATTTTTGGCCTTCTAGGTATCCCAACAGAGGACGCAGGGGGCCAAGAATTGGGACCTGGAAAAGCGACCACCTGCTGCCGAAACTGCCCACCAAATATTGTGCCAGCTAATGCTCCACTGAGGACGAGTTCTGGACGCTAATTTCGAACTTCCTCCCCACAAACTCCCATGCATACCTTCCATTGCAAAGATCAAGCAAAAGAGATTAATTGTGCATAAAAATAAAAGAAAAATGAGTTGTTACTTATAGGATCTAAGCTCTCCTCAGCCTCTCTCTCTCTTTAGGTTGTCTGCTCATCAAGTGCATCTCTCCCAATAGGCCAAAGTAATTTTTTTTTTTCATGAAGCAAAAAATTAAATTTATAACCCACTAACAAAGGATTTTAGATGCACCAAAATTCAGCGTCGTTACACCGTACAAAAGGATCGTGCCACACCTATCATGTACTCTTACCATGCAAGCTATACAAAGGAAGGATAACAGGCAAACAGCCTTAATAAACTTAGAAGAGGTAGAGGACGACAGTTGGTGAAACGTCTTTAATCCCAAACCGCCCGCTAAGATGCCATTCAACTACTGAGGAATTTCCCCCAAGCTGCATCAAAAGGCTTCCAGGAACTTCACAACACAAAACACCCATTCACACTCCTACAACTACATCAGCAAACCGCATCCGACAGAGCTCCGAGTCAATCACATTGCGGCACTCCTGTGATCTACAAGAAGATGCCTCCAGGCACTTCAAAACACAAACACTATGACAAGCGACTATATCCACCTGCCATAACAGTCCATCAACACAAACCAACCAGGCAACTACTTGAACAAAAAATAGACCCTGCTGCCCCAAACAACCAGAAACCAAAAAACAGTAAGATCTGCCAACAAAAAATACAGCAAATGTTCCAAGCTAAAGATACACCATCCCAGCAGCCAAAAAGCCACCACAGGCCATCCACCAAACATCCCAGCACTTGGACATTCGCCAAGCTGCTCCCTACTACAGATGTAGTCAGAAAACTCGCAATGCATAGAGGGCAATCAATCCTTAGATTTCCCGCAGGAGATCTGCCCGACTGTGGTATAAACAGTTTGGGCTAGCACCGCTTCCAATACTGGCCAGATCATCTGCCACCGAGTTTCCCTCTCTGAAAGTGTGAGACACCACTGCATTAATATGCACCCTTAGACGAATAATTTTCCCCATTGGTGCTATGATGGCAAACATGACAGATTAGTGCTTCCAACTTCAGCCTAGAGATATAGCTATATTTCTTATTCTAAAGAATCAAAAGGGTCTTGATTCTAAGCATATGCCGAGACTCTTGTTTGAGGTATCCGTCCTAAACTATTATCTGTTGGGCACCATGAATCCGTCCATAGGTCAGGCCCAATGCTTTCAATTCTGGCCTACAAATATAAAGCAATGGTCCTCAATTCTTTGTAGGGAAGGGTCTTCACATCCAGGATAATTTTGGGGCATGACCCATCCATGGAGCAAACCAAGTAATTAGTTTTCTAGATGTCTGAATTAATGGTGCATAGCCCATCCAAGATAATTTTGGGTTGTTGCCCATCCATGGGTCACCAATGTAGTGGTGGTTCAGCAACATCACGTGGGCCTAAAGAAGATCTAGTCGTTGTCCTATTTCATCCGGGCCGTGCTGGCACCATGGAGCAAAGGCTATGGAAGGGCAGAATTCCAGCTATGGTGCTTTTGGAGCTGAAGAAAGGTCTGATGCTGTTGAGGGTAGTCCGTGAATTTTGTGGATGACTGATGTGGTATTGTTGGGCATGATGTGGGGTGTTGGGAAAGAAGGATGTCTGTCATGCGTCTGCAAGGGGCAGTTCATTTTTGTGAATGTCCTCAGCCAAGGTCGCCAGCCTCTATGGGCCTTCTGGGTTGCCTTCCAGCTGCTAGTGGAGGCCCTCTTTTTACTTTATTTTTTGAAGGAAATATTATATTCAATAATGGGGAAGCACAAGGGCTACACAACAGGTACATACTCCCGCAAGGCCCCTCAACAAAAAGGCAAGGGCCCTCCTATCATATGAGAAAGAAATGAAACGAAGTAAGACCTCCCTTAAGTTACCTAGGCCTATTATGTCCAGAAATAGTAGGCCCCACACAACTGGCAGGAGATCCACGGACGCATTGAAGAGAAAGTCCAACTAATTTTCAATTCTCATACGGGCAAGGCTATCAGCCATAAAGTTGGCCGCTCTAGGGGTGTGGGAGATTTGGACCTCTATGTTGCACATGAGGGCCTCTATTCTCACCTTCCAGTACCATATGGACCAAAACAGGGTATTGTTGCTGGAGAGAACCTTCACTATCGAGGTAGAGCCGCTAGCCACCTCCACTCTACAATAATCGAGCCAAGCACACAGGGCCAACCCATCCAGAATGGCCCTAATTTCAGCTCTAGAGTTGGACCCTTGACTGTAGCCATTGGAGAAGGCAAATAGAGCTTCCCCTTTCCAGTTTCTCCCAATGCCAATCTGGAGAGCCCGAGTTCCCTCTAGATGACTCGTCCACGTTCAGCTTGATCCACTCCTATTTGGGTCTTGCCCATTTGACAACTTCGACATGGGGCAGCTTGGGGGAAGGCATGCTCATTCCCAAAAGGTTGAACAGTTGGACCCATGCTCTTGTAAGCCTATTAGGAGAAGGTAATAAGGGGGTGATGAGAGTGATCCTGACGTGAATCCCTTTGATAATCCTTAATGTGTGTATGTCGCTGTTTTCAAATCTGGTGAAGTTTCTAGCCTTCCTTTCATGCCCCGAAATTTGAAAACAGCGACATACACACATTAAAATGAATTCAATTAACAACTCAAATAAATTATCTCTATAATATACAACTAAGAAATTAAATAAAATAATATGCAACTAATGACAATGATCAAATAAATTTAATACATAATAAATCATCAAAGATATGTTAACCTAAAATTTTCAATAGGGAAGATCACCAACGTGATTTAGAGTGACAGATTTAATGTGGTGATGGATTCTACATGTAGATTGTCTGAATCCAATTTCTCATGAACTCAATTCGATGCATTTAAACTAGTATCACTCGGTAAATCTTTTCAATGTAAAACGATTGCGTCTCTACACAAATCATACATGTTGATTTATTAAGACCTACACTAAGGTTTTTAATTCTTTAATATTAAAATATAAGAAAATAACATGTTAAAGCACTGAGTTGACTCAGTAAGTCAACTCGAATCAAGGCTACTCTAACGTATAAGGTCAAAGGATGGAGAATAGAAACTTAACTCATAGATGGCTCTAAGTCAGAATCTGGAATCAGTTTGGATGATCGGACTAGCAGGTCATCGGGTTGACTCGCTAAGTTAACTCAATGAAACTACCTGCTTCTCTTTCTTCCTTTTATCCTTCTCTTCTCATTTCCTCTAGCTTTTTCTTCTGATTCATTCTTCTAATCTTGTCCAAGAAACGCTGGAACAACAACTCAAATGGATAAAATAATGAGCCGGGCGACATATATCTTTGGAAAACATGGCTCTGAAGTTGGGTGGTAATAGGAGTCTTTGATGTCTTGTGTACAAAACTAAGTTGCACTTGTGAATAGTATATCTCCAACAGCAGATTGATCTAATGGATGTAATGATCATATTCATACTATATGGGCCACATGTGATGATTTAGATGTTGAAACAAGTTTAGCAAATAACAACCTGTGGTGGGTTCTTAGTGTGGAAGATGATTAACTGTTAATGGCAAGTTCAGGATCGATGACTTTTCTTTCATTTTGATTTTGCATGGATGATAAGGATTGACTACTTGTTAATGAGGAGTGTTGGATGATCACAAACCATTGGATATAGGTTAAACCTGAGGCTATGAACGATGGAGATCAAAAGCCATTATGGAGAAGAAAGGTTGTGCCTATAAAAACGAAACGAGTTTCCATTGCGAACAGAACTTGCGTTGGATGCTCAAGTTTCTATTTTTGATGGCTAGGCTAGGCAGGGTCCACTAGTGATGGTTAAAGATATCTAAGTTGTTCATCAGTTTTGTAAGATAAGGATAGATTGTGAGCTTAAAAACAATGAAGATCTTAATCTTTAGTGGGCCACATCAAAAGTTTTTAAGCAAAAGATTTCAAGGACTAGGGTTACTTGACGGTCTAGATCTATTGGGCGGTTTAGATTGAGGAGTGAGTCCCACCATGATGATAGCATGAATGGTCAGATGGGTTTATCGCGAAGAAGAAGGAGAGAGAGAGAGTTGTGGAGGAGACTTGGTTGTGGGGTGACGTGCAGAAGAAGGAGAGAGAGAGTTGTGGAGGTGACTTGGATGTGGGGTGACGTGCGTCAGCACGTCACTTGTTGTTTGTTTTATTTTTTTTAGAGAATGGGCCCCACAGGAATGATGTGACAAATCCACACTATTCATCAGTCTTTTCAGGTCAAGTTAGGGCAAGGGCTCCAAAATGAGGGCAATCCAATGCTCAAGTGGGCCACATCATAGGGAACAATGGGATTAAGTATCCACCATTAAAGAAGAAGTACAGGTGTTACACTTCCAAAGCTCCCAAAAAATGAACATAGGGATGAGACCTCTTACGGGGGGTGGGGTGTTTCCCATGACAGGGGAAGCAACCCACCATTTGAAGGCCTGATCCGCTACTGAGACGGAAAGAGGAAAGTGGGGGTTGAAAGCACAATAGAAAAAATTCCAGACCTGCGTTGTAATCCTACATGTAAAAAATAAGTGGTCAATGGATTCAATAGTTGGCTCAGATGGAAGCTGGCAGCAATGACATTTGGAGGCGATGGAGACCCCTTTTCATTGGAGTCTGACATAGGGACAACTTTATGGATGATTCTCTAGATGACGAACGAAAGCTTTGGAGGGATTTTTGGATGCCACACCCACTTGGCCCAGATTTTCTGAGGGGCTGCTGACCTTAAGCTACACCAAGCCAGACCTACGGACAGCTCACCATCAGTTGAATCTAACCAAACACATCTGTCTTCAACAAGGGAGGTACAAATTCATTCCGTTGAGACAAAATCAATGATGGACGGTGGAAGAATGCCCCTAGCTATGGGAATAGAAGACCAGCCCATCGACCCTATCAGATCTCTCACTTTGGAAGGCTGGGGCACAATTAGGCTGACTCATCCAATCTTGGATTGGGCTTAACCCCATCCAAACATCTTTCCATAAGTTCACTTCGCCAAGGCCAATTAGCCATCGAGTGCGGGCAACAACGTGTGGGCTAACCTTTCAAATTTTTCTCCAAAGAGGAGAGGCAAACGATAGACAACTAAAGTCACCCGCTGGAAGGAAGTCCGCTGAGTACTTAGCCCTAATAAACTTGCTCCAACAGCTATCCTTTCCCTTGAAGTGAACCGTCCAGGCAAGCTTCATATGGAAGGCCTTCGAAACTGACTTACGACTCTTGAGGCCTAATCTCCCTTCCGATTTGGGGGGAGAGACAAATTTCCAGCTCACCCAGTGGCATCTTTTCCTATCACCTTCCCATCCCCAAAAGAAATCCGAAAAGGCCTTCTCCAAATCTATCAGAATTGGAGCAGGCACTTCCAATGCATCAATCATGTGGATAGTCATGCTAGACAGAACATGGTTGATGAGAATTAATCTACCAGCTTGTGACAGGATCCTACACTTCCAACCTGAGATCATATTCATAATTTTTTTCAATCAAACCTTAAAAGTATATTCTCTTGGGTTGTCCTTGGAAGATGGGGATCCCAAGATATATGAAAGGAGTGCTCGACTTGTCGAAATCGAGGATGTTTCTAACTGTAGAAATCTGATTTTTAGCGAACCTTGTCGGCGGGATGAAAAAGCTCTTGTGCATGTTACCAACTCATAGTGGAGGCCCTTTGTTAGGGCTTCAGGATGAATCTCAGTCGCCTAGTGCCTACTTATGGTCCTTTTTGCATTTTGCAAGAGTGGTTTTATATATATATATATATATATATATATATATATATATATATATATATATATATATATATATATATATATATATATATATGGAAAAGGTACTATGCGATCGAGCTCATGATAAGCTCCCATGAGGTTGAGCTGTGTGGGGCCCACCGTGATGCGTGTCAAATATCAACACCTTACATTTGATGGGTCCCCTTTAAATTATGGGATATCCCAAAAATCAGCCGTATACGGAACTCAGGTGGGCCATACCATCTAAAACATGTGAATACATGCCAAAAACATATAAAAGCACTTGGTGGGGCCCACCTGAAATTTGCATGCGTCTGAAACTTGGTTGAACCCTCATCTAATGTTCACTCCCCAAGTGCAGGGTTATGATGTAGTAATAACTCGGTAAGACCGAGGTCGAATCCCAAGGGACTGATACTGTACGTTATCTAAAACTAACTAGAACTAGAACTAGAATGAGATGAATTCTAAATCAAGTAACAATTGTGAAATAATTATGAATTAATTAATCTAAACTTAAGAGAAATCAGAGAAAGAAACTAGGGATTCAGAGGATCCACTAGTAGAGATCAGGGAGATCTTATGCCTGCTTCAAGAATTATGGAATTTACTGGACTGCCGTTGATCTAGTTTTCAAAGAGATGAAAGGTATATGAATTAGAATGGATTCCATCACTAAACCATGCCCAAAAGACTATGGAAAACAACAGAATTAAACTAATTGCCACATAATCACATGTATGAGAGTTAGGAAGGGTACCGTCATCCAACTATGCCCAGGAGACTATGGTGAACAACGGGACGTCCTGACGTCATAAACATAAAAGTAGAAGGACATGATCAAAGCCATTGCAGACCCATTGTAATTTTAGTCACAACAGACCATTAAAGATTAAAACATGTCATTAATTAAACTAGCATCAACATTAATTCAATTCAAAAATTAAATAAAAAATTCATAAATTAAACTCTCCCATCTCACTACAAGCTTCACCTCCTAGCCCTAGCTAGGAGGTTTAGCCCAACATGAATAGGCTAGATATCTCAAAATAAAATAAAATAAAAATAAAAGAAATAAACAAACTCAACTCTCTCTCTTGCAGACGTCCCACCTGAGCCTTCCTTCCCAGCTCTGAATCTTCCTCCCAAGACCTCAATGAATGCTCCCCACGTCCAAAACCTCCTTATATAACTGCTGGAGTGGTGAAAATCGGATTTGAATCAGATTTGGAAAGCTATGCATGCCTAGTGAAAGTTTTTTCGCAGCTAAGTTCGGTGCCTCGAAACACGCCACTTTCCTCGCTCAAATTCTAAAAAAACACCATCCCTTAGTACTTTCTTGGGTTCTCTACATGATAGACGGTTCAGATCTGCCATATGATCAAAGATGATGGGCCAAAACCGCCTGAAAAAGTCAGTTTTCGCGGATGTGAGAAACCTTTCGCACCATTTCGCTGTTGTGATCGGTGGGACCCACAGAAGCATTTTCTGGAAAATCCACCCCGTCCATTGGATTCAAAACGGAATTTCAGTCAAGAATGGGTAGTTTTGAACGTCCATTGACGAAGCCCAGAGAAGAAATCACTAAAAGATCAATTTTGAACGTCCCAGGGTAGTCCTTTTGTGATCTCTGTACCGCACACATGTGCATGCATGGCTGAAAAATATCACCTAGGTTGTGTAGTATTCACAGCCGTCTACAAGATGGACGGTTTAGATCGTCAGTACGGGACATGAGTGGGGCCCACTATCGACCGAAAAATGGACCAGAACCGTCTGTTCGCTGGCTGCCTTACGCAGACGTCTTCCGCTGTGGCACTTGTGGGGCCTATTTCGTTAGACACTTCAGAAATCCAATCCGTCCACCGAATTCCTCTTAGAATTTCAGTAAGAAATGACTGGTTTCAGATTGATTTTGGCTTGGCCCACGGAATATTCTGTTTCGCCGTCCATCTGACGTTTAACGGTGGCAATCGCATGATAGCATGCATGGGGTGAGAAGGTCAACGTGGATAGGGGCGTGGCCACCCCCTAGACACAATGAATGGGTTGGATCATGCATTTGGGCGATGGGTGGGGCCCACAGTGAGAAACTGGCGGACGCTGGTGCGTCTGCTGGTGTTTTTTTTTTTTTTTTGAATTGAAGAAGATGGAGTCGGTCAGCATGTGCTGACCGACTTTGAGAATTTTAGTGCACGGATGGTGCACTTGTCTACAGTGCGCACGTGATGTAAATAAGGTCCTTTGAAGATGTTCATGAGAAATCTGCTCCGTCCATTTGTATTGTCTTCTCATTTAACGCGTTGATACCAATTTTGAAGCATATCTAGATATCAGGTGGGCTCCAGATGGACGATTTGTGGGCTGATCTAGCCATTGGGACACTTCCACAGGGATCGAACGACTGAAATTTGACGTGTACGGTTAATTTATGGTCCCTTGACCATGTATGAAGTTCTGAGCTGAACGGATGGTGGGAACCTTGTGATTTTACATTCTGGCTGACTTTCAGGCCACTTAAGCTTCAGTTTCTCAGTTTTCTCGGATTTCTGACCGTATATATCCGTCAATCTTGGTCCTCTAAAGTCCGTCCCTTGCCCTCGTGATCATCAGAACGTTAAATCCAAGCTTTTGGCATCCTTTTTCACTGAACTCTCCTAATCACACCCTGCAACAAAACACGATTAAAACTGGGCATTAAACAATATTATGCTCGTAAATCCAAGTAATAAATGGGGTCTAATATGCACTATTTGACCCTCAACACACCCCCAACCAGCATTTTGCTAGTCCCGAACAAAATATGCGAAAAATAAGTTGAGACTTATATGAAAATTTCTGTAAAGCCGAATGATTTTTGAGAAATAATCCAAGAATTAGAATTCTACGATTCATGAATGTTGGCATTACTTGCTCTTGGACTCAAGCGCATGGTAGACTTCCTAATGAAGTTCAAAGTATTAATCCATAAATCAGACAAATTCTGAACATTATGATCCATGAGTGTATAGTGGAATCTCAGCTAATCACATTAAGATTGAATTTGTTATTTCAGGATCTTATTGGTAACCAGCAAGAGAACTCATGATAACCAAACTTGCCTCATAAATTCCATCTTTTGATCTTTTCAACTTTTTTTATTTTTCTATTAATAGTCATGTCAAGGAGAGGAATCAAATCCCTACCAATAGGGAGCAAACCTATGGTGAAGACCGTACTCGTAGACCTTTTTATATCATTCATGGGGAATTAACTCCACACCTATAGGGAGCAAACCTATGGTGAAGATTAATTACCCAACCTTTACAATTTTTATACCATGATGGCAAAATATTTCAGGCTGGTTCCTTTCATGCTCAGTGATTACCAAGTTAATCCTTCGATATGGAACTGAACACTTAATGTGGAAGCGAGATGTGACATGTGAGATCATGACTCAATCAATGTTTACAACTTCCAATCATGGATTAATGTTTTGATCTTAATTGTGAAATCTAACAGATAACTAAATTCAAGAGTCGTAAAGTTACCAACATCACGTAGCTTAAACTTCTAAATCCAGGATATCCATCAAAATCACTTCGAATTCATAAGAATTTTCAGAATTTTTTTTATTTTTTTTTTTCACAATTTTTGCTCAAGACTTAAGAAAATACTGATTAGGTTACCTAATCCCCAACCCCCAACCTAAAATCTACATTGTCCTCAATGTAAAAGATATGAGCATGCACTGCACATGGAACAACGAAAGTAGAGTGATGGGAAGATAGTACCTGGATAACGAATCAAGAGAGATTTTCCACGAGATCACAGTATGGAAGCTGGTTAGCACGAGAGAAAAAGAAACATAAAAATAACGAAAATAAAATCCTACCTATACCACTTTCGCAGGTGCTCTCGATTGCATTTAGCGTATGCAACAAGCCTTTAAACCCCTAGGTTACCCCTAGTGGATGAGTTGTAGTCTAGTGAGGGTTTGCAGTAATGTTACCCACAAACATTGAACTAACTAACCTATGAAAGCGACTATCCTAAACCTATGAAAGCGATAAACCTACCTATACCTCCATCAGACTAGGAGATCAGTCCTGGTAAACAGGAGCAATCAGAGGCATGGACATGTCCTCTGAATCAAATGTCTCAACAAATGGCTTTAATCGATGTCCATTTGCTTTAAACTCCTTGCCATTTTCGGGATCTTTTATCTCGACGGCCCCATGAGGATAAGTAGTGACAACAATGTAAGGGCCGGTCCAACGAGATCGAAGCTTACCCAGAAAGAGATGTAGTCGAGAATCATACAAGAGGACTTTCTGACCTGGCGTGAATGATTTTCGTAGAATATGTTGATCATGAAACGCCTTCATCCTGTCCTTGTAAATTCTCGAGTTCTCATATGCATCGTTCCGGATTTCTTCCAGTTCATTTAATTGAAGTTTGCGTAGCGAACCAGCGTTGTCCAGATTGAAATTTAGATTTTTGATCGCCCAGTATGCTTTATGTTCCAATTCCACCGGCAAGTGACAAGCTTTCTCATAGACAAGTCTAAAGGGAGATGTTCCAATAGGAGTTTTAAAAGCAGTATGGTACGCCCATAAGGCATCGGTCAATCGGATTGACCAATCCTTACGGTTATGGTTAACCATTTTCTCCAGGATATGTTTGATCTCCCTATTAGAAATCTCAGCTTGTCCACTTGTCTGTGGATGGTATGGGGTGCTCACCTTATGAGAGATACCGTATTTCTTCATTAAACTCTCAAATGGTCTATTACAAAAGTGTGAGCCCCCGTCACTAATGATGGCTCGAGGCGTTCCGAACCGCGACAGGATATTTTCTTTCAAAAATTTAATGACCGGACGATGGTCATTTTTGCGGCACGGAATTGCTTCGACCCATTTAGTGACATAGTCTACGGCGAGCAAAATATACAGATTTTCAAATGATTGGGGGAATGGTCTCATGAAATCAATGTCCCAGCAATCAAATGCTTCAATGATAAGGATGGGATTCAAAGGCATCATATTTCGACGGGACAATGCTCCTAATTTTTGACAACGCTCACAAGCTTTGCAAAACTCATGAGTGTCCCTGAACATAGTGGGCCAGTAAAAGCCACACTGTAGAATCTTGGCCATGGTCTTTTTAGCAGAAAAGTGACCACCACAGGCCTGTGAGTGACAGAAGGAGATGACACTCTGATGCTCATCGTCTAGCACACACATCCTTAAGATTTGGTTCGGGCAATATTTAAACAAATATGGATCGTCCTAGAAAAAGTTACGCACCTTGGTAAAGAATTTCTTCTTATCTTGCGATGTCCAATGTGTCGGTATCGACCCTGTAGCAAGATAATTAGCAATATCAGCGAACCAAGGTGAATGAGAGACTCTAAACAGTTGTTCATTAGGGAACATGTCATTGATATGAGTCGCCTCAAGGGAATCAGAGGTATTAAGGCGAGAAAGGTGATCGGCCACTAAGTTCTCTACTCCCTTTTTGTCTTTAATTTTCAAATCGAATTATTGTAGTAGAAGGATCCATCGTATCAGGCGAGGCTTAGAATCATTCTTAGAAAGAAGATACTTAAGTGCCGCGTGATCTGTGTAGATGATAATCTTAGATCCGATCAAGCAGGACCTAAATTTGTCCAAAGCGAACACTACGGCTAAGAGTTCCTTTTCCATAGTCGAGTAGTTCACTTGGGCAGGATTTAGAGTCCTACTTGCGTAGTGAATAACGTAAGGCCGCTTATCTTTTCTCTGGCCTAGAACCGCTCCAAGAGCATAATCAGAGGCGTCACACATAAGTTCAAAAGGAAGACTCCAGTCGAGTGGCTGCATGATAGGTGCAGTGGTTAACATAACCTTAAGCTTAGTGAAAGCTTCTTGGCACTGCTCAGTCCACTCGTACGGTGTATCCTTTTGAAGAAGATTGCATAAAGGATGAGAGAGGAGGCTAAAGTCCTTTATAAATCGTCTGTAAAATCCTGCGTGTCGTAAGAAGGATCGCACGTCTCTGATATTCTTGGGTGGAAGTAGGTTAGAGATAAGATCAATTTTTGCCTTATCTACCTCGATTCCTTTGGACGAGATGATATGCCCAAGGACAATTCCCTTTTGAACCATAAAATGGCACTTCTCCCAGTTAAGTACCAAATTTTTTTCTTCACATCTTTTCAGCACACATTTAAGACTTGCTAAGCACTCACTGAAAGATGAACCGAAAATAGAGAAATCGTCCATGAAGACCTCTAAATATTTTCCCACCATGTCAGAAAAGATACTCATCATGCATCGCTGAAAGGTGGCAGGGGCATTACATAACCCGAATGGCATCCTTCTGTAAGTAAAGGTGTCATAGGGACATGTAAATGTGGTCTTTTCCTGATCTTCAGGGGCGATTTCAATCTTATTATAACCTGAATACCCGTCTAAAAAACAGTAATAGGAATGACTAGCTAGCCTTTCCAGGATTTGATCAATGAAGGGCAAAGGAAAGTGGTCTTTCCTTGTGACGGTATTCAGCTTTCTGTAGTCAATGCACATTCTCCAACCAGTAGTGTAAGACCCGTAACCTTGACCGTATCGTTCGGTAGGCTTCCGTGGTCTTCCCGGTCGAATCCCAGTAACCTCGACCCTTAACCGGCATTTGCGCATGATCCTGATTCACGCGCCGTTAACCCGAGTCGACTCAACCCGAGACTTGTACCCTAGCGACCGCGTCGTCACCGCGGTTCCGATGGCGCGTCTCGCGCGCCGAGGCGATACCCAGGTCAGGAGATATGGGCCCGCGTTCAGTTCGAGAAAACACCGCGCGTTGCAAGTATTAAGGGAATCTCTACGAAACATCCCATCAATCTTATCAATCAAAGTACACATCACCAATTAATGCCAAGTACAACCACCCCTCCCCAAAAGTCAACATTTCTTACAACAAAGTACATGCTTACATCACTCACCATTATTTCTCTCCCATCACTCTCTCTCCCTCTCTCATTTCTCTCATTCTCCATGCAAGAATCGTCCAAGCCTCCATGAGAGGCCATGTATGGCCCACTTCCTAACTTCCATCTCCACCATCCATGATCCATCTCGACCGTTAAATCTCAACCATTGGAGCTTAAAAAGGCGTTCATGGAAGGAGAAATCCAAGAAGATCAAAGGTGGGTGCTTCTTTCTTTCTTTCTCTCTCTTTTTCTTTTATTTTGTGGGTGATTTTTATATGATTTTGATGATTTTAAGGCCCACTTGTGGTGGGATCTATCTTGATGTATGTTTTGTATCTAGGAAGGGCCCTTAGTGGCGGGGTCCTTTCCATTTCCACTGTCTTCTCTTTCTTTCTTTTTCTTTATGGTGGAGATGATCATGGGTGTGGCCCACTCGATCCACGTCCACTGGGGACCCACCTTAATTATATGCAAACCGTCAAGTGTCCCTGGACGCTGGATGTGGCTGTTCATTGAACTGTGAACGGACAGCGGTGTATTGACGCCCAACCTCCCTGACTCACGCCGGAGGTTAGGATGAAAATAAAGAAATATCAGTTGATTTCAACTTTTTAGGTGGGCTGCTCATGCAAGCCCCACCTTGATATATTGATCTAATCCACACCGTCCATCCCTTTTTTCAGATTATTTTAAGCGTTGAACCAAAAAAAAAATGGAGCCAATCTGACTCTCTGGCGGGCCGTAGCATAGAAACTGTGTTATCTACCATTGAAATTTATCCTGATGTTTTTGTACTTCAAAATATGTTGAATATTAGTCTTGACGGGTCTATCTTGGGCTATAAAAATCAATAGTTGGGTCGGATTCCCCTGATGTGGGCCCTACCTAGGCAAGACCACAGATAAATTCATTTTTAATAAAAAAAAAAAAAAATAGACCAAAATTTTTATAGCCAAGGGTCCAGCGTCCAGGACGCTGCAGGTCCTACAACTTGTGAAACAGGCAGGACTGTGGGCCCCATTATAGGCCGCACCGTGATGTGTGATGAACATCCACACCATGCATTTGATTGGCCCCCTTTAAGCATAGAGAATTACCCAAAAATCATCCACACCTGGAACTCAGGTGGCCAACATCACAAGAATCAGTGTGGGGTAGGTATTAGTGAAGTGAACTGACGCTGGAGTGTCCTATCCAGCTAACTCGTTTTTTTTTTAAATTCTTTTTCTTTTCCTTTTAAATATATTATACCATAGGTGGGCCATGTCTATGTGGGACCCACCATGATATCTGTATTGTATCCATACCGTCCAGCGTCTAAGGACGCTGGACATCAGCCGTGTAGGTGGACTGACAGTGGGGTGTACTCGCCTGCAACAACACAAAAAAAAAAAAAAATAATAATATTTTATAGTATGAGGGGTGGCCTGCACGTGGGACCCACCCCTACTCCTTTAACTGCAAATGCGCAGCAGGCAGCTATGTTGATGCCGTACGATAGCAGGGTCCTTGGACTCATCCATGTCGTCCATCTATTTAGGTGGGCCACACCTCTTGCTCTTGACGTCTCCACCGTCCAAGGACGGTGGGACCCACCCACGTGAGGGAATACCCCTGTGCAGCTAACTGTCCATGCCCTGGGCAGCCTAGACGTTGATATTATATATATATATATATATATATATATATATATATATATATATATATATATATGGTGGTGGACCCTATGTGGGACCCACATCTGCCTCTCTAGTGCAGTCAGCCGCATGTACAATAGCTATATAGCTGCTCCTTTGATGGCAGCAAGCCCGCAGGCCCCACATTGATATATGTATTTTTTTTACCGTCCACTGTTTAGACGGTGGGGCCCACCATGATGCATATGCTGTATCCATACCGTTCAAACATTTTGAGATGTCATTTTATGTCATGAGTGCAGGAATGGGTCAGATCTAAAGTTCAAGTGGACCCCACTATTTAAAATAGTGGACAGCGGCCTGCGCCGTACAAACTTCTAAAGGCCATAGTAGTCTCCACTCAAGCCTATATTTTTAGTTTTCCCTTCATCTATCACTATGTAACTTATGAATAGGTTGGATTTCAAATACTTCACGGCGGGCCACATCGTGATGTGACCTGCCCTGTGATCAGGTGGGCCACACCGCAGAAATATTGAAGGATTGAACATCTATCATTGAAACCCATTTGGGTAACGGAAGTTCCGTATCAATGGGGAATTGTTCTCCCTCTTAATCTACGTCTTTATGACCTTATGATTAGATTGATTAGAAAATAAACTTCAGAGTGGGCCCTGTGAATTATTTAACCATGAAAATTATTATCTGCATTGTTATTTGTAGTACGGTCCAGATGATCTTTCGATATGATTCATTTTGTGATAATGCTCTAAAAGATCTCTATCTATAGATGAATCGTGTGGTTGGTTTGGGCCCATTCGGCTTGGCCCATTTGATTTGACACATATGATTCGACCCATTTGATTCGGCTCATTAGTGCGACCCATTAATGTGGCCCACTTGATGTATATTGGCCCATGGTTTGAGACCCATGGTGATGTATTAGGGCCCATGGGTCGAGGCCCATTGCGATGTATTTGGGGCCCATGGTTTGAGACCCACTGTGATGTGTATAGGGCCCATGGGTTGAGGCCCATATTGATGTATTTATGGCACATTGTTGAGGCCCACCTTGGCATTTATAAAGCCCATTTGATGTATATGAGACCCATGTGTAGGGCCACATGCCGTGTATTGAGGCCCATGTGCAGAGCCCACCCGTTGTGTATATGAGGCCCTAAGAAGTGGCCCAATGTGATGCACATGTAGCCCTTGTACTAGGCCCATTACGATGTATATTTGGCCTTAGTGTGAGGCCATAGGCTCACTAGATGTGTTGCTCTATGAGGGCTACTCCTTAGGAGCAATGATGGTAGAATGTCCACATTGATGGGCAATGATGGTTTAATGTCCACATTATGAGCTTCCCTTCAGCCTTGATCAGCAGATCATCGAGGCCGATTCTGATTTGTCGTGGCCGACCGCCGACTATCGATCAAGGCCGATTATCGATTCTGATGGTCGTGGCCGATTGACCGATTATCGATCGAGGTCGATTACCGTGGCGATTGCCGATTTTGATGGTCGTGGCCGATTGACCGATTATCGATCGAGGTCGATTACCGTGGCGATTGCCGATTCTGATGGTCGTGGCCGATTGACCGATTATCGATCGAGGTCGATTACCGTGGCGATTGCTGATTCTGATGGTCGTGGCCGATTGACCGATTATCGATCGAGGCCGATTACCGTGGCCGATTGCCGATTCTGATTGTCGTGGCCGATTGACCGATTATCGATCGAGGCCGACTACCGTGGCCGATTGCCGATTCTGATGGTCGTGGTCGATTGTCAATTTCGATTGTCGAGGCCGAGGTGATGTATATGCAGCCCGTATTTGAGGCCGTTGTGATGTGTATGCAACCCGTGTTTGAGGCCTATTATGATATATTTGAGGCCCATGAGATATGGCCGATTCAGGTCGTATATGGCCCATTAATGCGGTTCATTGGATGTATATGAGGACCATTGGTGCGCCCATGTGATGCGGTCCACTTAATGTATAAGAGGCCCATAGGATGAGGCCCATTGAGATGTATTTCTGGCCCACATAATGCGGCCCATAGCGATGTGTATTAGGCTCATGTGATGTAGCCCACTTGATGTACGTGGCCCTCTTGCGAGGCCATGAGTCCATTATATGTTTGGCCCTATGTGGGTCATTCCTTGGGGGCAATGTTGGTTAAATGTCCACATTGTAGAGGTCGATTGTTGATGTTAGTTATTGATACTAATCATGAGTATGTGACTATATGCCCATACGCATCATCTGCATGTCTGTTATGAGATATGATTGACCATTGCATATGTCATAGTGCGGGTTGTTATGAGACTCTCTGATAGGCGGTGATCGTCACACATGAGCGCACGGTATGCGTAGGATTGATGCATGACTGGATTGTATGACTCATGCATATTGCATTATGTGCTGTGATTACTGTACGCCCTAGCGACATCAGGGTCGTAGCCTCCACGGGCATATTGTGGATGGCCAGACGGGACACCGGAAATCTGTTCTACATGGGGTGCTATAGATATCCCTGGGTGAAAGTCCCTAAACCCTCTTGGTTCCAGAGGTTGCTCCAACGTCTAGACCGAGTGGGTAGATGAGCGCCGAATGCCGACTACCAGATGGCTGCGCTCTCCACTGTGTCGTGGTCGGTTGGAAGGGGGTGCGGCCTTACCTGCCCGAGAGGAGGGGGCAAAGCTAGGCTGAGTTTGACCAGCTCGAGGAATGGGTCCGCTATCGACGAGCCGGGCCCGATATTGGCAGGCGGATAGTGAGGTCTCTTACACTCGCCTTGTTGCGCGCGATGGGGCGGCAATCTGGTTTGGAGTTTAATAGACCCCGGTGATTTCCCAGAGAGGAACCGTACTGATATGCGGACTTATTGAGTAGGAGTTGCATACTCATTCATTCATTCATTCATTCACTATACACTCGGGCTGGTGGTGCGCAACTAATTATTGTGTACCTTCGTTATGGCAAAGATTTCGGTTGGGCGCGCGACTAACCTGAGATCAGGAGTTTACCATTATGAGTCTGACTATCCAAATTCAGGTATGGGACTGGTTTGGATGGAAGCCCCTTGTGGTGGACCCCGTAGCCTACGATACTACGTACTATCATCCCGACTTCACACTCCAGCATGGTCATTCCATTCGCATCGCATATTGCATTACATTTGCAGGTATATGACATTTTAATTTCCTATGTTTCTGCACTCATATGGCCTAGGCAGACTTAGCAGGATTTGTATATTGCATTGCATCCTCGGCAGTGATATCTGACTCTTTATTACACCTTATTTCATAGCTGTTCTATATCGCGTATTCTGATATTGATTGACGTATGGACTTGTCCATACTTTTGCTTACTCGGATAATTCTTGCTATTGTCAGTATTTCTGCTTATTTCGATGACGTACGAATTATGAATTATCAGTGTTTTTGGTATTGCATGATTATGACATTGTATTAAACATTTGATACTTACCTTGTGCACACACTTACACCACCCTCTAAGCTTTCTATAAGCTTATGCACGATAGATGCGTGCAGGTGATGTTAGGTTGCAGCAGTGTTGAGCTTGGAGCGTGCAGTGGTCTTCTGGAGCTTGATTTTTCTTTATTTATGTATTCTCTTTCAGCATTGTACTCAAATGATTATATTAGTGGATATGTGATGATGATGTTTCCTTTATAATTTGGGTAAACTTGTGGTTATGCTTAATACGAGACAAGTGTACGTTCAAAAAAAAAATCCTCCTTGTAGGATCCCAGGATCGGAATCTGGCGTATGTTGCGCTGGGAGCCGAGAATGGGGTACTACGGAGACTGTCGGCACCGGATTCAGCAATCGAGATTCTTGTGAATCTGATTTCTGGGTTTGGGGCGTGACAGAAGTTGGTATCAGAGCATAACTTGGGAATACCTGAAGATAACATCACATATCTGCTGATAGCTATCTTACACTCTTTGATTATTGAGAACCTAGAATGATTAGATCCCTGAGTCCGAATAACTTAGAGATTTTCTGATATAGCTCCCTATCGTTAAGATTATGAGGCCGCATAGTATTCCAATTTTGATAGTTTCTGATCCAGGATTCGATGTTTAGTAGGATTAACGGTGTTGATGATGCGTCTTGCGAGGGTGAGGTTGAGATTAGAGAGCGCTATCTTTATCCTTTTATAGGTTGGTTGTGCCTTGACATATATACTTGACGATGTATCCTCTTTCCTCTTCCATTCTGTAAATTTCGAGGACGAAATTTTTATTAGGAGGGGAGAGCTGTAAGACCCGTAACCTTGACCGTATCGTTCGGTAGGCTTCCGTGGTCTTCCCGGTCGAATCCCAGTAACCTCGACCCTTAACCGGCATTTGCGCATGATCCTGATTCACGCGCCGTTAACCCGAGTCGACTCAACCCGAGACTTGTACCCTAGCGACCGCGTCGTCACCGCGGTTCCGATGGCGCGTCTCGCGCGCCGAGGCGATACCCAGGTCAGGAGATATGGGCCCGCGTTCAGTTCGAGAAAACACCGCGCGTTGCAAGTATTAAGGGAATCTCTACGAAACATCCCATCAATCTTATCAATCAAAGTACACATCACCAATTAATGCCAAGTACAACCACCCCTCCCCAAAAGTCAACATTTCTTACAACAAAGTACATGCTTACATCACTCACCATTATTTCTCTCCCATCACTCTCTCTCCCTCTCTCATTTCTCTCATTCTCCATGCAAGAATCGTCCAAGCCTCCATGAGAGGCCATGTATGGCCCACTTCCTAACTTCCATCTCCACCATCCATGATCCATCTCGACCGTTAAATCTCAACCATTGGAGCTTAAAAAGGCGTTCATGGAAGGAGAAATCCAAGAAGATCAAAGGTGGGTGCTTCTTTCTTTCTTTCTCTCTCTTTTTCTTTTATTTTGTGGGTGATTTTTATATGATTTTGATGATTTTAAGGCCCACTTGTGGTGGGATCTATCTTGATGTATGTTTTGTATCTAGGAAGGGCCCTTAGTGGCGGGGTCCTTTCCATTTCCACTGTCTTCTCTTTCTTTCTTTTTCTTTATGGTGGAGATGATCATGGGTGTGGCCCACTCGATCCACGTCCACTGGGGACCCACCTTAATTATATGCAAACCGTCAAGTGTCCCTGGACGCTGGATGTGGCTGTTCATTGAACTGTGAACGGACAGCGGTGTATTGACGCCCAACCTCCCTGACTCACGCCGGAGGTTAGGATGAAAATAAAGAAATATCAGTTGATTTCAACTTTTTAGGTGGGCTGCTCATGCAAGCCCCACCTTGATATATTGATCTAATCCACACCGTCCATCCCTTTTTTCAGATTATTTTAAGCGTTGAACCAAAAAAAAATGGAGCCAATCTGACTCTCTGGCGGGCCGTAGCATAGAAACTGTGTTATCTACCATTGAAATTTATCCTGATGTTTTTGTACTTCAAAATATGTTGAATATTAGTCTTGACGGGTCTATCTTGGGCTATAAAAATCAATAGTTGGGTCGGATTCCCCTGATGTGGGCCCTACCTAGGCAAGACCACAGATAAATTCATTTTTAATAAAAAAAAAAAAAAAAAAATAGACCAAAATTTTTATAGCCAAGGGTCCAGCGTCCAGGACGCTGCAGGTCCTACAACTTGTGAAACAGGCAGGACTGTGGGCCCCATTATAGGCCGCACCGTGATGTGTGATGAACATCCACACCATGCATTTGATTGGCCCCCTTTAAGCATAGAGAATTACCCAAAAATCATCCACACCTGGAACTCAGGTGGCCAACATCACAAGAATCAGTGTGGGGTAGGTATTAGTGAAGTGAACTGACGCTGGAGTGTCCTATCCAGCTAACTCGTTTTTTTTTTAAATTCTTTTTCTTTTCCTTTTAAATATATTATACCATAGGTGGGCCATGTCTATGTGGGACCCACCATGATATCTGTATTGTATCCATACCGTCCAGCGTCTAAGGACGCTGGACATCAGCCGTGTAGGTGGACTGACAGTGGGGTGTACTCGCCTGCAACAACACAAAAAAAAAAAAAATAATAATATTTTATAGTATGAGGGGTGGCCTGCACGTGGGACCCACCCCTACTCCTTTAACTGCAAATGCGCAGCAGGCAGCTATGTTGATGCCGTACGATAGCAGGGTCCTTGGACTCATCCATGTCGTCCATCTATTTAGGTGGGCCACACCTCTTGCTCTTGACGTCTCCACCGTCCAAGGACGGTGGGACCCACCCACGTGAGGGAATACCCCTGTGCAGCTAACTGTCCATGCCCTGGGCAGCCTAGACGTTGATATTATATATATATATATATATATATATATATATATATGGTGGTGGACCCTATGTGGGACCCACATCTGCCTCTCTAGTGCAGTCAGCCGCATGTACAATAGCTATATAGCTGCTCCTTTGATGGCAGCAAGCCCGCAGGCCCCACATTGATATATGTATTTTTTTTACCGTCCACTGTTTAGACGGTGGGGCCCACCATGATGCATATGCTGTATCCATACCGTTCAAACATTTTGAGATGTCATTTTATGTCATGAGTGCAGGAATGGGTCAGATCTAAAGTTCAAGTGGACCCCACTATTTAAAATAGTGGACAGCGGCCTGCGCCGTACAAACTTCTAAAGGCCATAGTAGTCTCCACTCAAGCCTATATTTTTAGTTTTCCCTTCATCTATCACTATGTAACTTATGAATAGGTTGGATTTCAAATACTTCACGGCGGGCCACATCGTGATGTGACCTGCCCTGTGATCAGGTGGGCCACACCGCAGAAATATTGGAGGATTGAACATCTATCATTGAAACCCATTTGGGTAACGGAAGTTCCGTATCAATGGGGAATTGTTCTCCCTCTTAATCTACGTCTTTATGACCTTATGATTAGATTGATTAGAAAATAAACTTCAGAGTGGGCCCTGTGAATTATTTAACCATGAAAATTATTATCTGCATTGTTATTTGTAGTACGGTCCAGATGATCTTTCGATATGATTCATTTTGTGATAATGCTCTAAAAGATCTCTATCTATAGATGAATCGTGTGGTTGGTTTGGGCCCATTCGGCTTGGCCCATTTGATTTGACACATATGATTCGACCCATTTGATTCGGCTCATTAGTGCGACCCATTAATGTGGCCCACTTGATGTATATTGGCCCATGGTTTGAGACCCATGGTGATGTATTAGGGCCCATGGGTCGAGGCCCATTGCGATGTATTTGGGGCCCATGGTTTGAGACCCACTGTGATGTGTATAGGGCCCATGGGTTGAGGCCCATATTGATGTATTTATGGCACATTGTTGAGGCCCACCTTGGCATTTATAAAGCCCATTTGATGTATATGAGACCCATGTGTAGGGCCACATGCCGTGTATTGAGGCCCATGTGCAGAGCCCACCCGTTGTGTATATGAGGCCCTAAGAAGTGGCCCAATGTGATGCACATGTAGCCCTTGTACTAGGCCCATTACGATGTATATTTGGCCTTAGTGTGAGGCCATAGGCTCACTAGATGTGTTGCTCTATGAGGGCTACTCCTTAGGAGCAATGATGGTAGAATGTCCACATTGATGGGCAATGATGGTTTAATGTCCACATTATGAGCTTCCCTTCAGCCTTGATCAGCAGATCATCGAGGCCGATTCTGATTTGTCGTGGCCGACCGCCGACTATCGATCAAGGCCGATTATCGATTCTGATGGTCGTGGCCGATTGACCGATTATCGATCGAGGTCGATTACCGTGGCGATTGCCGATTTTGATGGTCGTGGCCGATTGACCGATTATCGATCGAGGTCGATTACCGTGGCGATTGCCGATTCTGATGGTCGTGGCCGATTGACCGATTATCGATCGAGGTCGATTACCGTGGCGATTGCTGATTCTGATGGTCGTGGCCGATTGACCGATTATCGATCGAGGCCGATTACCGTGGCCGATTGCCGATTCTGATTGTCGTGGCCGATTGACCGATTATCGATCGAGGCCGACTACCGTGGCCGATTGCCGATTCTGATGGTCGTGGTCGATTGTCAATTTCGATTGTCGAGGCCGAGGTGATGTATATGCAGCCCGTATTTGAGGCCGTTGTGATGTGTATGCAACCCGTGTTTGAGGCCTATTATGATATATTTGAGGCCCATGAGATATGGCCGATTCAGGTCGTATATGGCCCATTAATGCGGTTCATTGGATGTATATGAGGACCATTGGTGCGCCCATGTGATGCGGTCCACTTAATGTATAAGAGGCCCATAGGATGAGGCCCATTGAGATGTATTTCTGGCCCACATAATGCGGCCCATAGCGATGTGTATTAGGCTCATGTGATGTAGCCCACTTGATGTACGTGGCCCTCTTGCGAGGCCATGAGTCCATTATATGTTTGGCCCTATGTGGGTCATTCCTTGGGGGCAATGTTGGTTAAATGTCCACATTGTAGAGGTCGATTGTTGATGTTAGTTATTGATACTAATCATGAGTATGTGACTATATGCCCATACGCATCATCTGCATGTCTGTTATGAGATATGATTGACCATTGCATATGTCATAGTGCGGGTTGTTATGAGACTCTCTGATAGGCGGTGATCGTCACACATGAGCGCACGGTATGCGTAGGATTGATGCATGACTGGATTGTATGACTCATGCATATTGCATTATGTGCTGTGATTACTGTACGCCCTAGCGACATCAGGGTCGTAGCCTCCACGGGCATATTGTGGATGGCCAGACGGGACACCGGAAATCTGTTCTACATGGGGTGCTATAGATATCCCTGGGTGAAAGTCCCTAAACCCTCTTGGTTCCAGAGGTTGCTCCAACGTCTAGACCGAGTGGGTAGATGAGCGCCGAATGCCGACTACCAGATGGCTGCGCTCTCCACTGTGTCGTGGTCGGTTGGAAGGGGGTGCGGCCTTACCTGCCCGAGAGGAGGGGGCAAAGCTAGGCTGAGTTTGACCAGCTCGAGGAATGGGTCCGCTATCGACGAGCCGGGCCCGATATTGGCAGGCGGATAGTGAGGTCTCTTACACTCGCCTTGTTGCGCGCGATGGGGCGGCAATCTGGTTTGGAGTTTAATAGACCCCGGTGATTTCCCAGAGAGGAACCGTACTGATATGCGGACTTATTGAGTAGGAGTTGCATACTCATTCATTCATTCATTCATTCACTATACACTCGGGCTGGTGGTGCGCAACTAATTATTGTGTACCTTCGTTATGGCAAAGATTTCGGTTGGGCGCGCGACTAACCTGAGATCAGGAGTTTACCATTATGAGTCTGACTATCCAAATTCAGGTATGGGACTGGTTTGGATGGAAGCCCCTTGTGGTGGACCCCGTAGCCTACGATACTACGTACTATCATCCCGACTTCACACTCCAGCATGGTCATTCCATTCGCATCGCATATTGCATTACATTTGCAGGTATATGACATTTTAATTTCCTATGTTTCTGCACTCATATGGCCTAGGCAGACTTAGCAGGATTTGTATATTGCATTGCATCCTCGGCAGTGATATCTGACTCTTTATTACACCTTATTTCATAGCTGTTCTATATCGCGTATTCTGATATTGATTGACGTATGGACTTGTCCATACTTTTGCTTACTCGGATAATTCTTGCTATTGTCAGTATTTCTGCTTATTTCGATGACGTACGAATTATGAATTATCAGTGTTTTTGGTATTGCATGATTATGACATTGTATTAAACATTTGATACTTACCTTGTGCACACACTTACACCACCCTCTAAGCTTTCTATAAGCTTATGCACGATAGATGCGTGCAGGTGATGTTAGGTTGCAGCAGTGTTGAGCTTGGAGCGTGCAGTGGTCTTCTGGAGCTTGATTTTTCTTTATTTATGTATTCTCTTTCAGCATTGTACTCAAATGATTATATTAGTGGATATGTGATGATGATGTTTCCTTTATAATTTGGGTAAACTTGTGGTTATGCTTAATACGAGACAAGTGTACGTTCAAAAAAAAAATCCTCCTTGTAGGATCCCAGGATCGGAATCTGGCGTATGTTGCGCTGGGAGCCGAGAATGGGGTACTACGGAGACTGTCGGCACCGGATTCAGCAATCGAGATTCTTGTGAATCTGATTTCTGGGTTTGGGGCGTGACAAGTAGTAACTCTGGTTGGTACGAGTTCATTATTGGCATTGGCTACGATGGTGATCCCGGACTTCTTAGGAACCACCTGAGTTGGACTCACCCATTGACTATCGGATATGGGGTATATGATTCCCACTTTCAATAATTTGAGAACCTCGGCCTTAACCACTTCCTTCATGTTTGGATTCAGTCTATGTTATGATTGCCGAACAGCCTTTGCATTGTCCTCAAGATATATACGGTGAGTACAAATCGATGGGTTAATTCCTTTGAGGTCCGCTATCATCCATCCAAGAGCTCCTTTATGCTCAATGAGAGTAGATATGAGCATACTCTCCTGTTCTTTCTCCAGGTGGGCAGAGATCACCACCGGATATGTCTCATCTTGACCTAAATAGACATATTTTAAATCAGAGGGCAAAGGTTTTAGGTCAAGCTTCGGTGGCTTGAGGTTAGACGGTAGAGGCACCACATCAGTTTGGGGCAACTCTTCAATTTGTGGCCTCCACCGGTTAACTTCAAGTATCGGTGCAGTATCAAGCATGGCACACGTCTCCCTAATTATATCATCATCAAGATCATGGGAGTAGGCCAGGCACGTCTCTAGACGATCAGAGGATAAGGTGAGAGGTGTTCTGTCTTCCACAAAAGAATCAATCACGTTAACATCGTGGAAATCGTCATCATCCTCTGAGCTGCTGCCGTTATTGAAAAAGATATTCGATTCCAATGTAAAATTTTCAAAGGACATAGTCATGACACCATTCCTGCAATTGATAATTGCATTTGAAGTGGACAGGAATGGGCGACCAAGAATGAAGGGAATCTGAGTGCTCGTGTCATTGATGGGTTCGGTGTCCAAGATGATAAAATCAACAGGGTAGTAGAATCTATCCACCTGGACCAACACATCCTCGATGATCCCTCTTGGTATACGAACAGAATGATCAGCAAGTTATAGTGTGGTTCGAGTGGGTTTTAATTCACCCAAGCCTAACTGCTGGTATACCAAGTAGGGAATTAGATTGACGCTTGCTCCTAAGTCAAGAAGTGCGTGATCAATTCAATAGTTTCCGATTACACATGATATGGTTGGGCAACCGGGATCTTTGAATTTTTGCAGCACGTCTTGTTTCAGGATGGCACTCACTTTCTCAGTTAAGAAAATCTTCTTTTGAATACTTTTTCGTCGTTTGGTAGTGCATAAGTCCTTTAGAAATTTAGCATATAAAGGAATCTGTTTTACAACATCAAGCAGAGGAATGTTGACTTTCACTTGTTTCAACACCTCTAAGATATCCTGAGAATTAGATAGACGTTTTGGTTCAACCAACCGTTGGGAAAACGGAGCAACTGGCTTTTCTAGAGGTTTCGGTTCTAATTTTTGTGGGGCGCCACTAGATCTATCATTGTTGTCCTCTTCTCGTTCTTGAGACTTTTCGAGCCTAACCGGAAGGGTTTTATCAATAACCTTCCCACTCCTAAGAGTGGTGATGGATTTAGTGTGCCCCATTTGATTTGAAGATCTGAGATTACCTGTCTCGTATTGCGGTTTAGGATTGAGGATTGGTTGTGCAGGAAGCATTCCCTTTTCTATAGCCGTCATACGTGAATCTATCTTTTGTATGAAATTTCGCATTATCTGCGTCAGCTCTTGCATAGAATTTTGAGCCGGTTCTTCTTGAGGTCTCCCCTGATTTAGATTTTGATTGAAGAAACCTTGAGGGGTAGCAGTTTGTCGGTTCCTCCAACTAAAATTTGGATGATTTTTCCAGTCAGGATTGTACGTATTAGAGGGTGGTCCATTGAAAGGTCTTTGATAGTTATTTACGGCATTAGATTGTTCATTCAATACTTCTCGAAAGGTAGGTATTGAAGGACAATTTTCAGTAGTATGAATGTTGTAATCACAGATGTCGCAAACACTTCCATTAACCTTTTCTTTCCTTCCTTCCATGGCCTCAAATTTTCTGGTGAGATTGGCCACCTTAGCGTTAAGATCATTATCCTCTTTCAGGAGATATATTCCTCCTTTTTTCCTTGAATGAGTCGGCCTAGACGTAGTGTTCGTCCTTGGGTAATAGTCCCATGATTGTGTTTTTTCAGCTAGACTATCGAGGTAATCCCATACCTCGTCGACATTTTTATTGATGAATTCTCCATTACACATTGTCTCGACCATTTGGCACATGGAAGATGTTAGCCCATCATAGAAGAAATTCGTAATGCGCCATATTTCAAAGCCATGTTGTGGGCATACATTAACCAGATCCTTGAACCTTTCCCAACATTGGAAGAATGTTTCATCTTCCTTTTGGGAAAAGTTCATGATTGCTCTCCTGAGGGTAATTGTCTTATGATGTGGGAAAATTTTCTTTATAAATTCCCTCTGCATATCATTCCATGTGCCAATGGACCTAAGACGCAGTGAATGTAACCATGTCTTGGCTTTTTCTTTCAAGAAAAATGGGAAGAGTTTCAGCCTAATTGTATCTTCAGATACATTAGAGAAATATAAGGTGCCTATTATTTCATCGAACTATTTCAGATGCAAGTATGGTTCTTCAGACTCAAGCCCATGGAACTTAGGAAGGAGTTGGATAACCCCTGGCTTGAGGTCCATATGTCCTGTATTCTCAGGAAAAATCATGTATGAGGGCGTACTCACCCCCGCCGGTTGTAAATAATCTCGTAAAGTACGAGGCGGGGGTGCCTGATGCGCCTCATTCTCATCATGTACTTCCTCAACCCTTGGTTGGGGTAGTACTTGAGGTTGATTTTCAGCCATAACGTCCTCTAACTCAGGAGAATTCAAGTGGTGTCTAGTCCTGCGATGGACAGTCAACCCCTCAACTAATCCTCCTTCAGTCACAAGACGTCGAGTGTTGTCGTGTGCCCACTGGGGTATAAAACACACTCAGCCCTCAAATTTTAACTTAAACCTAAGAAAGAAAGTAAAAATCTAGGAAAAGGGAGGATCGGAGAGAAGATACTAAATCGGAGTTCCTAAGTTAAAAACCTACAAAACAAACCAAAACAAGTTAGTTTCTAAGAGTAGAAAATCCTAATTAAAAGTAAACTAATTTCTGGAGAAAATAAAAATTTCCAAAGAAAGGAAAATTAGAAAGAGCTTATTAAATTGGAAGTTTCCTACAAAACAGAAAAATTAGATTAGTTCTAAAAATCAGATATAATGAAGAATAAAAAGTTTCTAAATTTAGGAAAAATTTCTAACAAGGAAAATAACTAAGCTTCTAAACCTATAATTAGAAAATTCTAAAAAAAATCTAATCTTAAACTAATCCTAAAACTAATTAATTTCAGAAAAACGTAGCCGACAGTTCCCTGCAACGACACCAAAAACTTGTTCACTCCCTAAGTGCAGGGTTGTGATGTAGTAATAACTCGGTAAGACCGGGGTCGAATCCCAAGGGACTGATACTGTAGGTTATCTAAAACTAACTAGAACTAGAACTAGAATGAGATGAATTCTAAATCAAGTAACAATTGTGGAATAATTATGAATTAATTAATCTAAACTTAAGAGAAATCAGAGAAGGAAACTAGGGATTCAGAGGATCCACTTGTAGAGATCAGGGAAATCTTATGCCTGCTTCAAGAATTATGGAATTTACTGAACTGCCGTTGATCTAGTTTTCAAAGAGATAAAAGGTAAATGAATTAGAATGGATTCCATCACCAAACCATGCCCAAAAGACTATGAAAAATAACAGAATTAAACTAATTGCCACCTAATCACATGTATGAGAGTTAGGAAGGGTACCGTCATCCAACCATGCCCAGAAGACTATGGTGAACAACGGGACGTCCTGACGTCATAAACATAAAAGTAGAAGGACATGATCAAAGCCATTACAGACCCATTGTAATTTTAGTTACAACAGACCATTAAAGACTAAAACATGCCATTAATTAAACTAGCATCAACATTAATTCAATTCATAAATTAAATAAAAAATTTATAAATTAAACTCTCCCATCCACTACAATCTTCACCTCCTAGCCCTAGCTAGGAGGTTTAGCCCAACATGAATGGCTAAATATCTCAAAACAAAATAAAATAAAAATAAAAGAAATAAACAAACTCAACTCTCTCTCTTGTAGACGTCCGACCTGAGCCTTCCTTCCCAGCTCTGAATCTTCCTCCCAAGACCTCAATGAATGCTCCCCACGTCCAAAAACTCCTTATATAACTGCTGGAGTGGTGAAAATCGGATTTGAATCGGATTTGGAAAGCTATGCATGCCTAGTGAAAGCTTTTTCGCAGCCAAGTTCGGTGCCTCGAAACACGCCACTTTCCTCGCTCAAATTCCAAAAAAACACCGTCCCTTAGTACTTTCTTGGGTTCTCTACATGATAGACGGTTCAGATCTGCCATATGATCAAAAATGGTGGGCCAAAACTGTCTGAAAAAGTCAATTTTCGCAGATGTGCGAAACCTTTCGCACCATTTCGCTGTTGTGATCGGTGGGACCCACAAAAGTATTTTCTGAAAAATCCACCCCGTCCATTGGATTCAGAACGAAATTTCAGTAAAGAATGGGTAGTTTTGAACGTCCATTGACGAAGCCCAGAGAAGAAATCACTAAAAGATCAATTTTGAACGTCATAGGGTAGTCCTTTTGTGATCTCTGTACCGCACACATGTGCATGCATGGCTGAAAAATATTACCTAGGTTTTGTAGTATTCACATCCGTCTACAAGATGGACGGTTTAGATCGTCCGTACGGGACATGAGTGGGGCCCACTATCGACCGAAAAATGGACCAGAGCCGTCCGTTCGCTGGCTGCCTTACGCAGACGTCTTCCGCTGTGGCACTTGTGGGGCCCATTTCGTTAGACACTTCAGAAATCCAATCCGTCCACCGAATTCCTCTCAGAATTTCAGTAAGAAATGACTGGTTTCAGATTGATTTTGGCTTGGCCCATGGAATATTCTGTTTCGCCGTCCATCTGACGTTTAACGGTGGCAATCGCATGATAGCATGTATGCGGTGAGAAGGTCAACGTGGATAGGGGCGTGGCCACCCCCTAGACACAATGAATGGGTTGGATCATGCATTTGGGCGATGGGTGGGGCTCACAGTGAGAAACTGGCGGACGCTGGTGCGTCTGCTGGTGTTTTTTTTTTTTTTTGAATTGAAGAAGATGGAGTCGGTCAGCATGTGCTGACCGACTTTGAGAATTTTAGTGCACGGCTGGTGCACTTGTCTACCGTGCACACGTGATGTAAATGAGGTCCTTTGAAGATGTTCATGAGAAATCTGCTCCGTCCATTTGTATTGTCTTCTCATTTAACGCGTTGATACCAATTTTGAAGCATATCTAGATATCAGGTGGGCTCCAGATGGACGATTTGTGGGCTGATCTAGCCATTGGGACACTTCCACAGGGATCGAACGACTGAAATTTGACGTGTACAGTTAATTTATGGTCCCTTGACCATGTATGAAGTTCTGAGCTGAACGGATGGTGGGAACCTTGTGATTTTGCATTCTGGCTGACTTTCAGGCCATTTAAGCTTCAGTTTCTCAGTTTTCTCGAATTTCTGACCGTGTATATCCGTCAATCTTGGTCCTCTGAAGTCCGTCCCTTGCCCTTGTGATCATCAGAACGTTAAATCCAAGCTTTTGGCATCCTTTTTCAGTCAACTCTCCTAATCACACCCTGCAACAAAACACGATTAAAACTGGACATTAAACAATATTACGCTCGTAAATCCAAGTAATAAATGGGGTCTAATATGCACTATTTGACCCTCAACATCTAAGTGGGACACACATAATGGATGGGCTGGATTTGCAAACCACATCTCGGTGGGCCCAAAATATGATTATGAATGTTTTAATGGTGCACGGCCCCTCTCAACTTCTGTATATGGTGTGGCCCACACAAGTAACGGATTTACTTGATTTTTGAGACCTAGGCGCATGTTGGAATGGTGCATCTGACTGATGGGTAAATGTTCAAAACGCATCATGGTGTGGCCCACACAGCTCGACCTCACGTGACATTCCCATCAGCTCGAGCGCATAGTGTGTGTGTGTGTGTGTGTGTGTGTGTGTGTGTGTGTGTGTGTGTATATATATATTTCATATGGAGAAAATATGAGAAATACACATTTGTGGGAACAACAAGAAAGGAGAAAATACTATGAATGACCCCTAATGGAGCCCAGGCCCCATCTTTGCATGAGTGGTTGTGGTTGTTGTATTTAATGAGTATGGTGTTTTAGTATGTGCTAAATGGTAGGCAACCCTCATTTTTTATTTTTATTATTTTTCGTGTGTGTGGTACCTACCCACCAGAATTTTACGTACAATTTTTTAGTCTATCAACAAAGTTACAGGTGGTGTACTATTACATTTCTCATTAAAGAAAGAAGGAAAAAAAAAAACCCCAGATGAATCAATTGCCAACATAAGAGAGAGGAAGCCATAGCATTTTCTTCTTGGACAAGCGACTAAGAAAGAATCAACATTGTAGAATATTTGAATGATGGTAATTAGTAAGAACAGCTACGGGGATAGTTGAAATTTTCGTTCAAGGTTTGCTTAAATAATTATGCATAAATGTTGTTTATGATCTCACCCACCCATCGTTGCAGTAATCATAAAGATCCTTCGATTGCATGTATGGATATGAATTGTTCATGTCGAGGGCAATCTCTTTGCAGAGGCTGTTAACGAGATGGGCCACATCGTCATCACTGCCTAAGGAATGTTGGATAACCCCTGAATATTGTAGAAGCTCAGCGTCCTTTGCTGAATCTATAAGGCCATCAAGGAATAACAAGTATGACGTGAAGTCAATCAGCACATTCTCAAATCACATCACAAATTTTGAAATTCAACTACGTCCACTCCTTGGAGACTTTATTTAACTATAATTTCAAATATTGTCATTAAGAAATATTAACTATAAACTGTGAAATATCAAATCTAACATCAGTAATTAAAAGACTAGAAATAAATTCTTATCAACTAATTTCATAAACGGAATCATCAATCTAATGTGGAAGTTCCTCGTTTGCCAAATATGGACATTGGTGTTGAGTCTCATACACTAATTGGGCCTCATTCTCCAATACCTAATTTAATTGCCATGCATCGTTCGTCTCCATACAGTTGTTAAATTCATAATATTAGCTGGCCAGGATAGTGAGTGACCTAGTATGGTTCATACATAGCATAATATAAAATACACAATCAGCTAATATAATGTGTATGCAGTATGAGTATGGATGCAGAGATATCATGCGATGCATGTCAAGTAGGATGGTTGTCAACTTGCTTAGGTTGGATATCCGTCAATCTGAAAACTATACTCGACAAACATCCACCGTAGGTAGGCATGGATAATCTGCACAGGTTAGACAACCACCTAGGTTAGCATGGGCAATCATACATCTACTCCGTAAGTAGGCTTCCACTATCATGGGCATTTGGTAATGAATTTTTTAGGTGTAACCATCCAAGGAGATTCCCTATGAACGCAAGGCACGAGGTGTGAATGCATTTAAAATGAATGCATGTAATGTATGCTCAATGTCTATGCATTGACATATATAATCAATCAGATACATCTCTCTTTAAGATATTATAAAGCAAATATCATAATAGCACAAAACTTTAACAATTACATGACACTCATATCAATCATAACAATCATAATTAATTGCATCATCTATCTTAATCGTACATGTATGAGACACATTGGAATTCACTCATTTATTCATTGTATGGTCGAATCCTTCGAATAATTGGACACCTTAGAATCTATACTTCAAATGCCTATTAAAATGATTTAACATACTAAAATTCAATTACATTATCCCAACATGTAAGGTCCATCATTTATCAAAGAATGACGACCGAACATTAATCCTTCAAATTAAATTTGAAAAACAACATAGACCGTCGATCAATGTAGTTAATCGATCGAGCCAGCTCAGCATCCATCCTGATCGATCGGCTATGGATCAATAAAATTCCTAATTTATGATCTCAAGTCTCTAGACAAAATTGGTCACCTTCAATCGATCGAACACCAACCATTGATTGATAAAAATGGATCAGATTTAATTCAATTTAGTTGTTGGACAGTTTTGGTCGTTATTGATCAGTGTCCTCCATCAATCGAGACCACTCGAGGAGATCCTCAATCGATCCAGACCGATCGAACCTAGACTTTGATCAATCAAATTTCAACAAAATTTGTAGTTTTGGTCTCTAGACAAAAATCACTTGTTCGATCAATCAAACAATGACTTCAATCGATCGGCCGAAGTCAAACAGGTTCTAATACATGATCCAATTTGTTAAAAATTCCAGATTTTCTTCTCCTCTCTCTTAACTTAGATGAATTCATTATTCTCGGAATTGGTTTCAACCCATCCAAGGGCCTTTCTTTTTTCGACATAAACTATTGATGTCTAGGATCCTTTGATTTGAATCTTCCTAGACTGATTTGGCTAGATTTCTTGCAGCCACAGAAATTCATGCGGTTTCCTTCTTTATACAAAGAAAGAGTGCTAGATTTAGAAGATTCCGCTAGGGATTTATGAAATTTGACAAAAAAATAAAATCCTACAATGCTAGGAGTCTAAGCCTTTAACCTACCCCTCTACAAAGAATGCTCCTACCAATTAGACCAAATGCTTATTTTTTGTTAATAACGACAAAATCAAATTATTATTTGTATTCATCCAGGGTTTTATGTAGCTAAAAAATCAGCGGCATTATATCAAGGATGAAGCAACCATCGACGATCATGATCTCAGTGAACTCATCGGTGCCAATCTTGATCATCTCCGAGTAGCACTTCCTCACCTTATCTTCTAAGCTCTTCATGGCATCCAAAAGGGACTCTAATGTCGCTTGGTGTCCAGAGTTCAAATCGGAGTGTCGACGGAAGAATTTCCGTTTGAGCTCTTCCATTCACTGCAAGCAATCTAGACCACGGTTGAAAGGGCCGATAGACACGATGCTGGGTTGTAGGCTTTGTTCTTCACCTGGCGCATGTTAGCCAGGACCCTATAGATGGACACCATGTCAGGCTCATTAGGCAACTCTGGTTGTAGCCTCCCTTTCATGGATGCCAATACAATTCCAGCCTGTAAAGTCTTGTGTAGATGCTGGTTTTACTTCTACATGGGCTTTCATGTTTCGATGTAATGCTTTGGAAGCTTCTTGTGTTTTGCATAAGCCTCCTAGCAATCTTTCCATTCCGCATTTCTTGATTAAAAAAATAATAAAAATAATAAAAATAATTTAAAAAAAAAAAAAAAAGCTTCTCATGAATTATCCCTTATAAATTATAATTGTATTATAGCATGCAATGATAAAATTAATAATTTAATGATAATATAATCTGATTAGGAGAGACTTCATTGGGTAAGTAAACCCAAATCATTAACTAATGATAAATATTACTTAGCTTCTATGCTTACTATATACATTGTTATTTAAAGGCGTGTGACTGGTACTATGAATAGCATTTAACAACTTTACCATTGCAATTAGTCATAGCAATTTTTACAATGTTGCATAGTTTTGAGCAATGCACTGCGATGCCCGTATGCCACTAGTATGCTGGTGACCTAACAACTTAGAAATGGTGGTGAACTATCAGCATAGATTTTTCCTTAATCACAGGTTTCTAAGAACTTCGACGCATCAGCTTCATAAATGTCAGCTGGTCCCCAACAATTGACACGTGGCATGTATATGCCACATCCAAGCCTCTCGTCAAGAGGTCCCACTATGTATATGGCTCTTATTAACAGTCAGGCCGGTGATGGGATCGTTAGGCTGGTCACAAATAGGGGTAGGCTCCACAGTTAAGAGAGAGAGAGAGAGACCAACCTACTGCAATGGTCAAAAAGATTGTTGCTGCAAACGGCGGTGAGGTTGGTCTGTTGGAGAACGGAGAAAGAAATGGGAGGAGCGTGTTGGAAGTGAGAGAGATGGCAGCCGCGGCTGCTTGGAGGAGAGTGACTGGGCTCGATGGACGAACCGTTGAATATTTGCAGGAAGCGTGGGTTTTTTTAGTAGAAATGTCCAACTGGTTGGGTTGCTGCTTTGGTGAGCCCCACCATGGTATTTTACATGAAATCCATCCTGACCATCATGTTATGCGCATGGCGCAAAAATAAGCTCAGTCTGCTTTTCAGGTATACCATTCAATTGGAAATAGTGTGCAGGTTAACAATCATCTTCCAAATTATTTTCTTCATGCGGCCCACATAAACAACACATAAGCTTAATGTTTGGTTATACGCCTAAATTTTAATGTAATATCTACTTGTTAAATTGCATTTTATATAATCACCGTGGCAGGCTTTCAAATATCAAAGTTGGATGTCTCTCTCCCAACTATTTGTATTTGTCTAGCCCACTTGAATCATGAATCATGGCACACCCTACCATATAAATACTATGGTAGGTTCCATCAAATATCAAAGTTGGATGTCTCTCCCAACTATTTCTATTTGTCTAGCCCACTTGAATCATGGCACACCCCACCATATAAATACTATGGTAGGGCCCATCAAATATCAAAGTTGGATGGCTCTCTCCCAACTATTTCTACTTGTCTAGGCCACTTGTGCGTCTTATTCCGGAAGCGGATTGGCTGGTGTAACTTACATCAGCTATATATCTACTGTACTAATGTCTGTAAGTTCTGTGGGTTTGATCACAAGGTATATCTTACATCCAAACTGTTCATACATTTGGAGAGCTCGTCTTAAGGCTTGAGACAAAAAATAAGGCAGATTCAACAATCAAATGAACCACACTACAAAAAGCAGCAGGGGATTGAACGTCTACCATTGAAAACCTTTTTGACGTCAAAGAAGTTTTGGATCAATATGTAAAAAACTTCCCCTCTTCATTTAGGTCCTTTTGACCTTATGAACGGATTGGATGGAAAATAAACATTATGATGGGCCCTAAATTGTTTAATGGTGAAAATCATTATCTCCACTTCTATTTGTGGTGTGGTCCACATGATCTTTGGATATGATTCATTTTTTGGATAATGTTCTAAAATGATCTCTAAAAATAGATGAACAGTGTAGATATAATAAATACATCACTATAGAGCCATGTGACTTTGATATCCTTGGAACCGTTCGTGCAACTCGGAGGTCGAGGAACGTATGTGCTCATCTTCGTAGCTGATGCCAGCCATTCGCTGTTTGTTTTTTTCATCAGCTTGTTAGTACACCCTACTGTCAGTTCACACTTCACTGTTAGCCACCTCACTGGGATCGGTACCAAAACCTCAGTGTTAAATGAGGTATCTTTCACTCAGTCTACCACTTGAGCTATGGATCAGGGTGTGCCAATCCGCTTCCCTTACTCCCAGCCCAGCCTGAATAAAAAACTGGCTTGAAATCTAAAGACCGAGCCGACCTCTGGGGCCTGATATTCTAGCCGAAGTCCTGTCTGAGGTGAGCCAACCGGGCCATTGACACTCCTAAATCTCACAAGTAAAAAGAGGATGGATTGTTAAAATAGATGTAGATCAACAGTCTACATTGTACGCTGTGGATCTGACAGGTAGGGTCGTGGTGGTATTTCTGACCATCCATCTGTTGCCTCCGGCCTTAGGTGGACCTTTTACCAAAAATCATTCAGATTGTAGTAATCCCAACTCAGAGGACTCTTCTCTCTCCTTTTAACTGTCTTAACTGTCTATTTGTTGGGAAGAAATTAAAAAAGCTTAGTATTAATAATGAGGAAGAAATTAAAAAAGCATAGGATTACTAATGGAGGAGATTTTTGGGCGGCATGGTTCATCCACAGCAGAATATGCTACACCATTGATCTTGATAATCAAACGACGGGCTCCACTCGCTGAAAAGCATAGGATCCTATCCATGAGTATCCATTGCTGGCATGTGTTTTCCAAACTCACTGGTGAGGATCAGTGACTAGTGAAAATAATCTGGCCCAAGCCAGAGGGTTAGTCAGGTTGGGGGTTGGGTTGAAGCAGTAAAATGAGTAAATGAAGATTGTAAAAATTAGTAAATGAAGATTTTTATATACTGTGTATGTTACAAAAGTAACAAAACCTTCCTTGGAAATTCTTACTGGGCCGGCTGACAGGTTTGATGGGCTGTTGAACACGAGCAAACCCTGCCCGTTGAACATGGACCTGAATTTTAAGCCTGACCCAGCCTGATACTCCAGCCCAAGCCCAGATGAAGTTTGGCCAGTCAGATTCACAGACAGCCCTAATTGCCAACGTCATTTTTATTTTGATTTTTAATTTTTATACAATCCATCAGCCTGTAGGGCTTGAAGATTAGCCCCCTGGCCTCTCCTTAAACCCTGGTAGACCTTCCAAACCAACTTTAGTTGTGTTCTTAGCGTGGCCCATGATCATTGATAGTAATATCCTTGATTTAGCTTTATTTCTTCATTGGATTAACCATCAGCTTTTCACCCGTATCTAGTACATCTATACCGTTGTGGTTTTTTTTTTTTTTTTTTTTTTAAAAAAGAAGTGGGCTCTCGCCACTGAATTCCATTCAACAAGCTCAATTACACCCTTTTAGGAGGGCCCTAACAAAAAGACCGGGACCTCCTATCGTAAGCTACACAAAAATACAAAACTGAACAGAAAAAAACCATGGCTAGCGCCCCAAGGGGAGAAAACGCATGGGGCTCGCCATACGTAGGGGCGGGGCAGTAAGGGAGAACACAGGACAAGAACAACGGGAGGCCGAGAACCTAAGAAAACCTCACTGAGGCAAGGCCAGTCCTATCAAGAACCAGCTCCCCGCAGGTACGGAGAGGGAGGGCAGAAGCCACATCAAACACTGTAGATCTCTGGTTGGAGCTCGCCCAGCGAGCAAGGCTATCGGCTAGCTTGTTAGCCTCTCTCGGGCAATGGGAAATGGAAATGGGGCTTGAAGCGCGCATCGATAAGAATTGGCTCTTCTAGTAATAAGCGATCCAGGAGCCGTCAACTGGTCTTAACAGGACCTCAACCATCGAGAGCGAGTCACTTTCCACGTCCACAGTAGTCAGGCCTTTTCTCGCACAAATCTGCAGACCATCGATGATGGGTTTGATTTCGGCAAGGAAGCTGGAGCCCTGCCCATAAGCCTTTGAGAAAGCGAAAAGGAACTCGCCCTTTACGCCACGACAAACTCCTCCTCCTCCTGCAGGGCTTGGATTCCCTCTAGAAGACCCGTCCACGTTGAGCTTCACTCTCCCCTGGGCAGGCTTGGACCACTTCACAATAGAAAGGGAGCGGGGATGCAGATGGGGACCAGGGAGGAGAAGATCCCTGAGGACATCTCTATCCGCCTGATTCTTACACGAAGGGAGGGAAAACTCTTTGAAGATGAGGGACAGCCAAGCAAGGATGTGGCGCACTGATTGCTGGGCGGAGGAAGAGACACCCTCAAAGCGCTTGGTGTTCCTAGACTTCCAAATCTCCCAGAGGATCAGGGTTGGGAGGAGCCTTCTGATGACTCCCAGCGGAGAGGAATCGTTGGCCAAGGTCCACCACTGAGCAAGCCTACCCCTGATGGGTTGATGTGGGAAAATAGCTACTGAGAGGATGGATGAGAAATGCCCCCATATGGTCTCAGCAAGATCTCCACCTGTAAAGAGATGGTCAAGGGACTCCTCATGAAGGTTTGGCAGACTGTAGCACACGCAGGAGGAGACCATATGGACCCCTTTGGACTGGATGTTGGAATCGACCAGGATAGCATTATGCATGATCTTCCAGACAAACATAGTGATTTTTGGAGGAAGTTAAGGGGGTCACGTCCACTTAGCCCACAGATGGATCTGGCCTCAGGAGCGGATGAGCTCCCTTGCTGAACGAATGGAGAAAGCACCTGACTTCTCCCTAACCCAGATCAACCTGTCAACCCCCTAGGTTAGGGCCAGGCCCTCAGCCGCCACGTGACATCCCACGAAGTTAGGGAGAACTGGAGGGAGGGGAGCCGACACACCATTATGGCCTAAGACGTCGTTAATCCTCATGTTTCGGAGAGGGGGAGGAATGTTACCTTTGGTGTTCCTCATCTTGGTGAGTAGATGTATCATTGGGTTGATGAAGATTTCGGAATTCCAGGCTTTGGCTACTACTTGTTGGAAGTCGTCATGCTAGGTCTACATTCTCCGAAAATGGAACGGTTTCGGAGTGGAGGCTGAGGGGGCAGATAGAAGGAGCGGTGAGTGGTCGGAGTAGATTCTAGATAGGTGTTGCACATTAAACTCTGGGAAAGCTTGAAGCCAGCTGTGGGAGTAGAGAGCTCGGTCGAGCCTGGCCCATTTTCTGCTAGACCCTGTGCGGTTGTTGCACCAGGTGAATGCACTCCCCGAGAAGCCCGTGTCGATCGGGTTAGCTTGGTTGATTGCCTCTTTGAAATTTGAAGAGCTGGGCCCCACCAAGTAGTTCCCACCAACCCTCTCGAAATGGGCAAGGACTGCGTTGAAATCCAAACAAACCAACCAGGGATCTGAAAGGCTTCTAGACTGATTAACCAATTCAGCCCACAACTCTCTTTGTTGTAAGTACGCGCATTTGGCATACACACAAGTAACAAAAAATGGCTGAAGAAGCTGGGGAACCCTGGCCCTGAATGAGATGCATTGGTTAGTAGAAATTGGTGAGTTTACCAGAATGGCAGCATGGTGGAAAACCCAGATTTTGCCCCTGGTTGCAGCATTGGAGAAGGAGCAATGGAATCCGAGCTTGAGGCCTGTGGAAATTCGCCTAGAGTCAGGTAACATAGGTTCTAAGAGAATGAGAATGGCAGGTTTGTGGTTGGAAATTAGTTGTTTCATGTGCCTGACCGAGGGAGAATTGCCTATTCCCCTCACATTCCAGAGGAGGATACTATCCATCAGAGATGTTTCCTGAGTTGATGGCCCGGTTGAAGTTGCTTCTCTTATTTCCTCGGCAAGATTTTAGGTAGCTATTTAGGAGCCTACCGTCAGAGAAATCTACTGATTCATTTTCTTCTTTCCTATCTGCTTCTGAATCCGGGGGATCAACTGAAGTGCCTTATTCACTCATGGGGCTTCCTGCTCCAAGAGCTAGGTCTAAATGGTAATCTGTTTCATTGGGAGGGTTATGATCTGGAGGATTGGGCGGTTTGGGGTTGGAGGAGCTGTTGAAGTACAAAGTTAGGTCGATGTGGATTCGTCTGATGTCTGGCGGGGCTGCTTCTGATGGAGAGGGCGATCTTAAACCAAGAAAACCTGGTGGATGGGGCAACAGGCCTATTGTCTTCGCTCCCTTTGACGGGGAGAGCGAGCTCTTCTGAGGGATAGTTGATCTACCTGTGGCAAGGGTGGGTAAATGGGAGAGCTAGTGGTATTCAGCTACCGTGTCCAGGTGATACATGGTCGGGATCCCCTGTTAAGCAGCTAGCCTGATTTGCACCTGAGAGGGGCTATGTGTGGAGACCTCTAGAAACTGATTTGTGGGAGCTTGCTTAGGTTGGTGGCATTATTGGTAGAGCTGCTGTTGCGGACTATTAATCGGCTCAAAAAGCAGGGCTTGGGGATGATGGTCCTGTTGACTTGGCAGATTCGGAGGCCTAGAAGGGAAAGCAATTGCCAGAGGTTCTACGAAGGCAGGTGTGGTAGGAATGATGGAGTCCTGGGAAGATCGGACTGAAGTAGCACTAATTACTGGACTACGTGAGAGGGTGGCTGCTGGGACAATTTGAGGGGCATTTCGTCGAACGAGAGGGGTGCAGTCAGGATTGGTTCCCCTGTTTTGGTGGAAGGACATAAGGACCCAGTCTTTGATGGTTTGGCACGTGGGTGGAGGATCCTTAGGAAGGGGTTGGGGATGAGAGGAGTGTCTGAAATCAGCTCCTAGGACCTCGAATCTGGCAAAAATAGGATAGGTATCCTGTCCCACTTTCAAATTTACCACTTTGAAAACTTCCCTGCTTGGCCTCAAGGCGAGTTTGACCCTTGTGAAGACTTGGAAGATACCGAGTCTGGTCGCTGAATCCACCTGGACGACCTTCCCGAAGTGTTGGGCAATGTCGATGATTGTAGCTTCGAACCATGCATGGGTTGGAATTCCATAGAGCCTAACCCAAGTTCCCCCATAGCCCAATATTGCGCTAGGATTCCAAGCAGCAAGTCTCTCTAACCCCATCGCAGTGAGCAGAGCTGAATCTGCAAAGAAAGCCTTCTTCTCCTCCGAAGATTGGAACTGCGGAAGGAAGGAATTAGGAGACAACCTCGTGATGTCAACTGTCGAAGAGACGAATCTAGAATTTCGGATGGTTCTAATGAGTTGAATGATTGGGGTGTTCAGATCTAAAGGGTAACCCACTAGGGCTTTTTCTAGGTTTCGTTTCCGGAATGCCACAGCCGCCTCATCCGCAATAACCGTACAAGCTTTGCCTTCACGATCAACCTGATGTGGGGGACCGGAGGGAAGGGTTTTCTTAAGCACCAAACTGTGAGATTTGGGGTTTTGGAGGGTCGGAGGGTGGGTCTGCTGGTGGGTGTGGTTAGGCTGTTTTCTGAGCTTGGAAATCGCCACTTGGACAGTTACGACTCTCTCGTCGATCCGCTTTCCATTCAAGACTCCTATGGTAGCCTGCGTTTCATCTTCATAGAGGAAGGAAACAAATCCAAATCCCCTGGGTTTTACCGTCCCAGGGAAATTTGGAATCGAGATGCTTTGCACTCTGCCATACCTTGTAAAAATCACTTCCAAATCAAAGCGGGAGCACTCAAAAGGGAGATTGCCTACAAAAATGGTGAATCCCGCCGCAATTTGGGATGCTGGTGGATGCTGATTTGGGAGGGAAATGCATTCCCCCCCCCCCCCCCCCCCGTGTCGTCTCATCTCTCTTCAGCGCTCAGCTTGGTTGTTGCTCCTGTGTCTTTATAGGGTTCAGTAGTTAATCCACATTCGTTTGTTGATTTATTAATTAGAAGAAGGCTCTATAAGCTCGAAGTTTCTATGCCCCAATGAGTTATGATTAGATCAGGGCTAGAGAGTTATGATTTTAATCCACGATTCATAAACCTTTATGAAAAGCTCCCTGATTTATGATTTTTACACAATTTAGTGTCAAAACTCCAATTTTCGAGTGCATCGGGTATCAATTGAAATTAAGAAACTTTGGTCATAACATCTTAAAGTAATCAAAGCGAGGATAGATATGATATTCGAAAAAATAAAAAGAAACATAGTGATTAACATTAATCTAGGAGCATGTTACTTACGATTAAACATATATATTATGCAGGTAGTTTTGAATCAAACTTAAATAATTATGCTTAGAGATGATTGTAATGGGAAAATATGTATGCCACAACCTACCTATTGACAGAAATGATTTAACTTGAATGTAAACCCATCAACTTTGATTCACTGGATTGATCTCTCTCTCTCTCTCTCTCTCTCTCTCTCTGTCTCTCTCTCTCTCTCTCTCTCTCTCATTTCCAATTTCTAATTCTCGATTATGGAATGATTACATTGTGTTTTATGGAATTCTTACCGACTTCTCTCTCTCACTTGATCTGGAATTGGGTTTATAAAAGGACTATCGAGCTATATCGCTGGAAATTTTCAACAATATCTTTTCGACGTACGTTGTTTGGTTGGTTATTGACTTCTACACTCAATGCAGATTATGGATTAGATCTCACTGACGGAATATTGATCATGAGGCCTATTTGATGAATGTGTTAAACCTCAGATCGAAGTTATGTTAAGAACATGCAGTTTTGATTCTTTATCAGGGAAGAATGTCCGGTTTTAATGGAAAATTTCCATTTGAGGCTTCTTTCTTCAAACCGATGCTTGTAGATGGTCCAGATTGGTGTGATGGGGCTTGAGGATGATTAAAATTGAAGCTCTAGATCTATTTGTATGGTGGGTTTTAGCGATAGAAGGTTTCAGTTATTGCGATAGGGTTTCACGAAAAATGGGGGAAACGATGGTGCTCTAAAAAAATCCCATCTCACACAATGCTATTGGGACTCAAAGGAGGGTCGGATGAACTTTTGTTGCATTTTTTAATGGTCTAGATTGAAGTTTTGTTGACTTGCGCATGGCGATTTTGCATGTTGAAATCTCTAGACTATTTCTCTACGTGTGCAGTGGATAGATGGTCTTGTTTGGAAGGTTAAGATCTATGTCGTGGATGGTTGTGAACTATTTGGGATTGCTTCTCATGAATCTTGAAGATTTTCAAACAAAAATAATGAAGAAGAATGCCTTTCACTCGTTGTTTCTGCGGGGAAGGTTGCTCTTGGTTTTTACATGCACTTGCACATGCTCCACACGTGGAATTAGATAACTATGATCCTCGGCTTAGATCTATTGAAGATGCCTCTCCTATATTGGCAACGAAGTTGGGTTTTTGTTGAGGGTCAAATATTGCATATCAGACCCCATTTATTGCCTGTATTTATGAACTTAATATTATTTAACAGTCCAATTTAATCGTGTTTGTGCTGCAAGGTGTATTTACGAGTTTGGACTGAAATAGGATGTAAAAGTATAGAATTGACGCTCAAAATTCACCAAGGCAGGGATGGACCCCAAGGGACCAAGCTTGACAGATTTAAATCTGAGAAAATTAAGAAAAAGAAGCTCAAGTGGCCTGAAAATCAGTCAAAATATGAGATTACAGGGGTTTCACCATTTGTTCGGCTCGAAACTTAATACACAACCTGAGAACCATAAATTAACCATACAAGTCAAATTTCAACCATTGGATCCTTGTGAAAGTGGCCCAAAGATTAAATCATCCAACAATTCACCAATCTGGGCCCACCTGATATCTGGATATGCTTCATTCTCGTTGTCAACGCTTTAAAGTGGCTGGAGAAAAGGATGGACGGAGCAGATTTTTCACAAACATCTCAGTGAACCCCAAATATAAGGTGAGAGTGCACCGTGCAGTGCACTCCAGAGCCGCACCGGACCAACCAAGATCGGTCAGTGGGCACTGACTGATCCAATCTCGGGTAAACAGTGTTCGCAGGGTGCGAACGCTGATTCAGGTTGTGAGCCCCACTCATTGTCCATATAGACAATCCAAACCGTCCATGAGATTCACAAGGCCCCTATCACTAAGGTACAGGTAGAGAAGTTTCAAAAGGTATTGGAGATCCATTTTTTGATTGTCCAAAAGTAAGACAAATGGTGAGAGTATCTAGTACAATGGGCTACGCCAAACTTGAAACACACTCACCTTTCCTGATCGGTGTTTTTCTGGGAATCAAATGGACGGCGTGGATTTCTCATTAGAACCTTTTCGTGGACCCTACCAAGCTTCGGCGATAGATTACACGGTCTCTGTTTCGTGAATGTCCGAAAATTCCAGACGTTGTGGGCCAATCTACAAGCCTCATCGTGGCCAAATCTTTGATCTGGTCCGTTCATGGGAGAGAGAAGTGGGTCCCAACCCTATTTATGAAGACAAAGCGAGTTCCTATGATCAGCCGTCCTGAAAATTCGTTTCAAAAATAAAGGTCCTTACTACGTAACACTGGACTGCCTAAGAAGTTTGCAATGTTGTTGCTACCAACCGACCTCTCAACTCTTATAAAAGGAGAGAGGGTCCGTGAGCATGAGGGGTGGCTGGGACATGAATACCATCCATAGCCGGTGGGATCTCGGGTTGAACGTGGATTGAGAGAGAGAGAGAGAGAGGGAGTGAAATTTTCTTTTATTTTTCTGTTTTTAATTTTCTTTTCTTTTGAGGTGTAGTGCAATCATGTCCATGGGTTGCTAAACCTTTTAGCCAGGGCTAAGAGGTGAAGCTTGTAGCGTGATGGGAGACTTTGTGATTATGTCTTTTATTTAGATTGAACAGACATTGATGTTAGTATAATTAAGGAAATGTTTTCAGTTTTTAATAGTCTGTTGTGACTGAAACTACAATGGGTTTGTGATAGCTTTGAGCATGTTCCTTTTCCTTTTGATGATTATGACATCAGGAAGCCATGTTGTTCACCATCATCTCCTAGGCATGGTCGGATAATAGTACCCTTTCTAACCTTCATATATCAGTGATTGGTTGTTAATTAGTTTAATTCTGTTGTTTACTTTATCTCCTGAGAATGGTTTGGTGATGGAATCCATTCTAATTCATATACTTTTCATCTCTTGAAAATTATATCAAAAGTAGTTCAGTTTGATTTTTATGGTTACACCCTTCAACTGGATGAAAATGGGACTCTAAGTCCAACTGAATTCTTGAACGAGGCATAGGATCTCCCTGATCCCTACAAGTGGATCATTTGAATCCCTAGTTTCCTTCCTTTGAATTCTTTAAGTTTTAGATAAATATCTCATTATTGTTCCCTCAATTATATTCGATTTAGATTTCATTTTAGTCTAGTTCTAGTTCTATTTAGTTTCAAATTACATACAGGTTGCAGTCTCTTGGAATTCGACCTCAGTCTCAAGGAGTTTATTACTACATCATAACCCTATACTTGGGGAGTGAACAGTTCTTATTCCAAAAAAAAATGGAAGAAGTTCCGTTCAAATGTTATTTCACACGCATTGGGATTGAATTCTGATTCCAATATGCTTTTGAATGTTGCACGTGCAGTCATTTGCAACTGTAGTTTGTACATGGGACAACTTAGAAATTGTGTGGAATATGGCCACAGATCACGCTATCCATTAGCCCGCTTAACATATGGTTTAGATTTTTGCATTTTAATTGTATGGGTTGATCTTTAAATCCAAAAGTCAGATTTTTCTTAATCATATGTTGGGGTATGATCAATCACCAAAATTAATGGTTAGATAACATTATTTTTGAGCAAAGGTGCATGGTGTGAGATGTACACTTGATTGCCATATCTTTCTTGACTTAGAAGTTGTAGGATAAGTAGGGTTCTCCTTGATGAGTACAGAGACTCCGAAAATAATTCCCGACGTGCCCCAATGAAAATTGTAAACTGATATATTCATTGGTGAGCATATGTAGATCATATTGACAGTGTTCCTTTAATTTTTGAGTGGGTCATCCAGTGGATGTGATACAAATTTGATAGACGTGGATCTTACAAATTAGTTTTCAATATTAAAGATGTGTAGTTCAATTAGGTTTATTAGGCAGTAGTTAAAATTCTATCGTGAATAGATTTTCAGAAATAGGTTTTCTTAAGATAAGTTTACGGTGGGAATGCATACACGGTAGAAAACTTAAGACATTCAATTATGCATTTTTAGCCATTCAAAATAAACTTTAAATATATAAAACATTCTTTAATGTACTAGGACCAGAATATAAGGTTCAACATCATTATGATCACGTAAAAATGGATTAGATTTTATCTTTATTTTTTCAACAAAAGGAATAGAAGCGAAACAGGATAGACAACTTCAAGCAAACCCCAGGCCCACAAAAAACACACCAAGGCCAACCTATCATATACCCGTTTAACTATACACATCAAAGCTCACTCTCTAACCGACTCCGGTCTAAAGCTGAAAGAAACATCCGATTCTCTTGGGAATGGCTGCTCAGGCAAGCAAGACCATCAGCTACCTCGCTAGCTTCCCTCGGAGCATGCATAGTTAATAGCAATCTAAGCACCTCTCTTGAATGCAGCTACCCTAGACAACTAATAACATATCCTCCAATTTAGAGGAGACCTAGGTTTAAGAGATTAACCACAGTTCTGAAGTCACTCTCCACCCTTATCTTATCAAATCCTCAGTTGATGCAAATCATAATCCCTGCCACTAGAGATGGCTCAAATTTACTCTTTGTCTATTTAATGATGATGTGGTGGCTTAAATATTCAAAAGTGGACAATTAGATCACTAGATCTAAGTCTAATTTTGTATTTTTATGATTGAGTCGATGAATGGGCAAGTGTATGGGTGGATTTGAAGATTTATTAATGAATGAACTAGATTTAGTGATGAAATTGTACACGGTTTAGGATAGAAATTGAGCTAGGATTGATTTATCTCTATGGTTGGATGATTATGAAGATTTAAGTACATTATCATAGGGCTTAATGGGCTGATTTAGATCATGGGTTCAATGGTCATTGATAATGTAAATATACGGTGGGGATCATGTATCAAATGAAGATAGATTAATCTCTAACTTTACGTGCCTACTCTGGGCTTATGTAACTTTAGATCGAATGGTTAGAATTGGCTGATATGATATTCAAGTGGGTAATGTATTTGGGCAGATTTTTAGGGTCATTAGAAACCTAATCAAGTGGTTTTGATAGACTAGTTTTTTGTTTTTTTTTTTTTTTTTTTTTTTTAGTGGTTTTGATAGACGGGTTGGTAGATTTAGTCAGTGATCAACGGTTAGATTTAAGCTTTGTTAAAGATCAATGAGTTGTCTTGTGAGTGTGAGTGATGAGAGTGTACCTGTATATACCTAATTATATAAATATATACACAATGACATATCATCATTACATAAATAAATGGTTTATGCTAAATAGGTAAATCTTGCATGTCAATAGTCACAACTTGCACCAACCGATGGATGCATAGATGCATTGATGAATGCCCATGTGTACATACACGTGTACACGGAGTCTTTGAAAACCTCAGGACATTACAGTACCTGTCGTGTCTCAGCAAAGGACCCTCGTGACCAGACCCTCGTGTTCAGCGCGTGACCTAAAAAGACTGGCCAGAAATCCTTACCTCTCTGAACAGCCTGCTCCTCACCTCCACTGCTCTCCTACCTTATCAGGAGACTTTCCATGTATGTAAATATGCAGCTTGCAAAATCTATGTTCAGCTGCCTAGATCCTCCCAGCTGTTGTGTTTTTTAAAATAAAAAATAAATTTTAAAAATAAAAATTATTTTTAAAAAGTAAATAAATATATTAGTTATTTAAACTTTTCATAAATAGCGTGTATATCTAGTCGATAAAAGAATGAGTTTTTACTTATGTAACTAGGATTCAAATCTCCTCTAGCACTCATGGCTTGGGCGCTTTATTAAGTGCATTTAACACATGCATCGTCGCAAGGAGAAAAAAGATCCTTAGTTTTTTTGGCACACGGTTCAAACTTTTTAAGCTCTGATACAACTAGAATTGAACTAAGGTATACCCGGATGTTTTATTATATTTTTGTTGATTGAGAGTAATTGTAACATGATTGTACATATCACTCATGTAGATACAATTTTTATTGTTGGATAACTGTTTCTGTCCGAATGAGTACAGAAATAACTGTCATGGGACAAAGAGTCATGTCCTTTCATGAAAGACAATTGTTTGATGTGAACGGATATGGATTTCTTGAAGAAGCACATTGGCATCTCTTCAGGAAGAAATTCATAATCTTTCAATTGATATAAATCCTGGATACTATAATCCAAAAATTAACACTCTTAATTCTTAAGATTATATCATCTTTTGTGCAATTACTCTCGATTTGACCTCTTGCTAAGTTTTTTTTTAACATCTTAAAGGCATATCGGTGTCAAAACTAGAGATCTGTTCAACACTTAAATGTGCAAATTTTCGTGTTGAAATTCGGATTGAGAGTTCATTGTATCCTAAAAACAATTTGCAAATTTTCTTCATTTGCACTTGCTGGAACTTTCAGAAAAATGACAGCAAATCTGTCTTGAAAAAATAACTATTCAAGTCAAGCATTGAACCAAATAGATTTTATCGTCTCATTATCTTTTTCCTCTATCCTCTTTGTGTTCTAGATTGTTATTTTTCTAACACCAACAACCCTCCTAAATTAAGATTCCCCAACAAACTTTTCCTTAAGATCCCCGAAATAATGCTGCTCCACTCTAGCCCAATGGGTCAACTCAATCCCCCTTAGGCCTATAAGAGGACCCAACTACAGTGAGGAGAACACTTCTTCGATTGGCAAGATTCAAACCTCTGAGATGGTCTAAGTGTTAGAAGTTCCCTAAGGTGTGAGTCTACAACTAACATGCTCATGTCCACCGTATCAGATGGAAAAAATTGCATCCAATCCACATTAACCAAAATCCAATCTAGTTTAGACTGCATGTGATTACAACCCACCCAGTTATTGCACCATGTAGACTTTAATCCCATGTAACTAGCATCAATAAGGCCCGTATCCCTAATAGCTTGCCTAAACTCCATAGCTTGCTTATTTAGATCACTACTCCCAAGGCGCTCCTCTCTCAACAAAGTCACGTTAAAGTCCCCACAAACTAGCCAAGGCTCCAACCCCATGCTTTGAACTTTCCACAGCTCATCAAAAAGGAACCTTAAACAACTGACATGAAGACCCCCCTCTTTGATTCCTCCAATTGGACATTAAGAGAGATACTAATGTAGAGAAGGTCACAGATAGTTTCATGGCTAAGATAGATCAGAAAAGGCTCGATCGACGACAGAAGTGATCCAGACCATCAGACCTTAAATCGAACGTATCTCACAATCCGGAATGAGTTATCGGACGTAAAATATATGATTTTGAGGTAGGACGAGCTACTTTATCCACCCAACCTACTATGAAGAGTTGCGCAAGCTGTATTTGCAAAATACCATCAGATCGACGTTCGTTTCCCTATTTTAATTCTGTTTTTACTATAAATAGTAAGTTTTAGTTTGATTATAACTCATCATCCATTGGGCTTTAGGAGTTGTGCCCAACATTAAAAGTGCTTAGAATAATTAGGAAAACTGTGTAGTGAAGCCAAATAGGATGCTTACTATTTTTGGCCGAAAACCTTGCGCACTTGTAGACATCACGACCGTATACAAATAGTAAGTTTACTATTTATAGTGAGTTGCGAATTCTAGGAGTTTTAGTTGTAGTTTGCTTTCGAAATTTCTTCCATTGCTTAGTATCCCTATTTAAAGGGTTGTGAACTCATTTATTTCATTCATCAATCAAATTATGAATTTTTATAAATTTTATTTCTATTTTTCTTGTTTTTTCTTTGTGGATTTGAGAAGTCTCTATGAGGAGTCCAGAAAAGTTTTGTGGATTCGGAGTAGTTATCCTTGAGGAAGATGGTGATCGACCTCATCACGTTCATCCCCGCGTCAGATACTCTGCTTGGATAACACTTTCTAGTTTAGATTCCCCACAAAGGTCCACCTAAAGAATCTGCTTTTCCTCAAGGCCCCCATCCTACCTGTAGTCCATGACAAGCTTCGACGCTACTCCCAAATCATGCATATGTCCTTCTTTCTCAACTACATTAATCTCATCATTTCTACTTGCTTCCCTCTCTAGCATGTCGATAGCAACTGACCAGGCCCACCATAATTCCAGAGTAGTAATTCTGTTGTCTTGTGTCAGCATAATTTGGGCTTCCACACCACCTCCACTAGTGGCATTTGCGCATTTCTGTGTTCTTTCAACTGTGGAACTACACTCTGTTGTGATTCAATAAACAACTGCTAGACCCCAGGCAAACAAGCCTCCCAAGCCCTCTATTTCCCTGGTTTCTCTTGAGGTTCCTTGGATCCACATGCCTCTAGAAACTACTGCATTTAGCCCACTCTCTACCGATGAGTTGTGGTTTAGCCCTGCCTCCACTCTAATGACTGGTTCACCTAGAAAGACCTGGTTCCTCACATCACCTTAGTTCTGGGCTGCTAGCTCTTCACAGCCCTACGTTAAGCATTTTCTATACCAGAAAAAATGGATTAGGAATGTCTAATCGCCACCTTTCTCATCTATTCTCCTCTCGCTGGGGCCTCCAAAAGACCTAACCACTCGCTGCTTAGTTGATTCGTGCCGCTGAGCAGGTTGAGGATCTTTACTTGCTGGTCTCTTTCTTACTTCAATCATTGTAGCAAGTTCAAAATAGGCGAGCATTGGAAAACATAGGTCATCCATTTCTATGTCAAACATCTAATTCAATAGCGTTGTTGAATGAGGAATGATTTTCACCTGAGCATACTTCATGAAAGAAACATTCTACGTGCGCTCATCAAGCTTAATTACTGACCTTAATCTTTTTGCAATTTGCCCTATAATTTTCTCAGACCGTGTGTAGGTCAGAATCCCCTCAATTCTAATCCAAGTTCCTCTGTTTGTTACCACCGATGAGGGTCCCCATCCGTTGACATCACTCATTACCATATTATGCTGTAGAGCTTTGTCTCTCTGAAATTTCATGGCCTCCTCCCTGTTCAGAGTACGATTGGAAAGGCATTCTCTGATAGCCTAAATACCTTGACCCTCAAAGCTCCAAAAGGGGTCACCTACATACCATAGACTAACAGAAGGGTCAATGTCTTAGAGCAACTCTCTACTTCCTATTAGAGTGTTGGCAAGTTCAAATCTTCATTTTCCAAAGATATACTTGGTAACCACAATTAGGCCATCTCTCTCTTATACATCGGGCTTCTATTTCGAACAATCACTGCATTGCTTGGAACTTCGGGACACAGCCTTATTACCCCTGCAACAAGCACTCCTAATAGTTCTTGCATATCCTTAAAGGATCTCTCTATTGAGCCCCCTTCTTAGGAGAGGGATTTTCTGGATGCACCTACTCCACTCTTTAGTGTGCCTACAGAATAGATATTTACCTACCTCTTAACTGTCTCTCATTTAACTTCTCCCTTACCAGCTCCACCTCATACTTTCACTAGGATATCATGAATCTGAAACCATCGTGGTGATGCAGAAATCTGGTTCACCCTTTTCGCCGAACCACTGGACTTGAATACCTGCACACAAAGAAGACAAAAAGAGACCCTGACTATGGCAAGGGACCCTCCGATGCCAAAGTTAGGCTAGGAATCTGGGTCAAGTCGTGTGGACAGGCTTTCTTAGGTGAGATTGTGCGTTCTTCTTAGTGTAGACAGGTCCCCTATTTATAGTGTAGAGCGGTCACTATTGGGATTAAAAATAGTTCTCGATCATAGGCACAATCCTTACGTATGTTTCTCAACTGTTATGCGGAATTTGTGGGGGTGATAAGTATTGAAGTGGTCAGCCTTAAAATCATGTGACAAACAGTTGAGGCCGAGCTGGGCTGAGCCCCAGATCAATCGGGCTGACCTCAATGGTTGGCTCAGGGTGGTCTTCCGCACTGACCGTCACTAGTCGACTGACCAATTCTTTGGTCCATCCGCGCTTGGGCACGGGGGGTAGGCTCATCTCCTCAATGAGGTTCGTTATCCTAGATAACCATCCCCTCAATCTCGTCGAACCGACTGGTCTTTTGGTCGCCCGTCAAGGGCTAGTTGAGTCGGGCCCTCAATAGATTGGGCAGATTGGATAATTTTGGGCAGTCCTCAGGGGTCAAATAGGCTCAGTATGAACTTGGAGATATACGGTGTCATGGCCTCAACTCAGGAGGTCATCCCTGTTATCCTTCAGATCGATCTAAGATAGGATTGTTTAGAAGTCCTTTGGTCATGATCAACCCTGGTCCTTTCTTCCAATCTTGAGCCAGGAAGCACATGTTTGTGAGTCCGTGTTGACCCCATGAGTGGTCAGACCACTTTCACCTATAACACATGGCAATCTCCTCGATTTGGGAGAAGTTGGGATGAAGACATCCACAACCTCTCCAAACTTCCCACATTGATCTTTCAGTTACGACTTTCTACAATCAAAAGGAATATTAGCAATAAACAGACTCGTGAGCTCCCCAACCCGATATCGATTTTGTACCTCTATTCAACCATCAAATCTCACCCCAACAGGACACTCAAGTGTCTTCCTTTGCCTCTCTCCCAACCTCCTAAAACTATTAAACCCCAATTATATATCTAAAGCAACAAGCTTGAAAGAGCCCTATCTTAGAGAAACCATGAAATAAGGATAGGCGTACTGGGAATAAGCTACGGGATCTACTAATGCTACTAGAGATGGTGTTTGGAGACCACCCTCAAGTAGCAACGAACGCTGGGAATCAACTGTCATAGAAGCTCTAGGACAGCCCATTAGTATTAGCTAACTTGCTATGGAATGTGGCCAAATAGGATCTTCTTGATTATGTTGTGATGTTTGCTCCATGGATGACATAACCCAACGCTCCTTATCTTATGAGTTGAATGCACAATACCACACATGGTTCCCCCACTTTTCTATATGAGATAGAGACTTTAAAAATTAAAAAAATTAAAAACAAAAGAACTTATATTCAAAAAGATGTGAAGTACATCAAAACTATACAGGGCTAAATTCGAGCAAGTCCAACAAAAATGTTACGGGCCCACCTATCGTATGGAAAGAAAGAAAGAAGCGGAAAGGAGATTAGGCTACTCGTAGGCTGCCCAACCTGACTCTGTCTAAGAACATAATACCACGAATGGTAGGGGGAAGGTCTCCCAACAAACGGTAAACCCGGTCCACATGGCCATCACTCCCCAATCGGGCCATGCCATCCGTAGCTGAGTTGGCCTCCCTCGGGGTGTGGGCAATGCGAACTGTCATACTATATGCGATAGAGACTTGCACAGTGCCTAGAGCACTCTTTCTCTTACTATGCGAGAGGGCACAGAGCCTATATCTCATGATAGTGTGGAACTCTCTTAATCTAATGATAGGGGCTTAGAGAAGTGGGGAATCGGTTATCGAAACCTGATAGGGACTCTCTGTTTGAAAAGATACCATTACAAGTCTTGGGTCTAAGCCCAACATTTAGGAGAAAGAACACACATTTCAAATAGTCAGTTTAAAGAAGTCGGATCTTAGATGGCTAAAATTGAATATTGATGGCTCGTCCAAGGGGAACTCGGGGGAAGGTAGAGGAGGGGGTGTTCGTAGAGATCATCGTGGGTGCTTTATCTTTTCTTTTCATAGGAGATACGGTCGGGTATCCAACACCATTGTTGAAGCTCAAGCAATGCTTGGTCTAGAAATTTGTGAAGAGATGGGGCTATCTAAGATTCTAATAGAGACTACTCTTACATTATTGCAGACTCAATTGCTAAACTCCTTGCCCATACTCCATGGAATATTTGGTATCATGTGGGGATCATTCTGAGCAAGAAAGCTTCCCTTAACCTCTCTCTCCCATACCCTTCGGGGGGAAATGCTATAATAGATGGCTTAGCAAAAATGGCAAGTGAGGGTTGTCCTAACAAAATTTATAGAAGTCGAGCTGATCTTCCAAGGGACATTTGGGGATCTCTGGCTATGGATAATATATGAGTGGGGATGATAAGGAAAAGAAGAACTGGAAGGGGTGAGGGCTAATTGTCGTTTTGAAGGCCGTTGTCATGGTAGTAATTCTCTCGCTTCGGTTGTGGGTTGGACTTTGTATATGATCTCATACGATAGGCAAGTGCCCGACTTTTTTAGTTGGCTCTTGCCTGAATGTCTTATTTGTCTTTTTCCCTTCTTCAATCAAATTCTCTTCTAAAAAAAAAAAAAAAAACAAAGAGAGAGAGAGAGAGAGCATGAATCCATTGATGATAGATCTGCATTGTTTTGTTCTGCATTGTACGCATTATCATGCATTTTCATCGATATGCAACTGCATTAATCAACTTTAACATTATTTTAAATCTACTATTTTGTTATTTACTTGTCTTAGAATTAAGGGTTACTCTATTTAGTATAATTAAAGTTTTTTTTTTAAAAAAAAAAAGTTGGAGCGCACGCCTAAAACTTTGCCGCCGAATCTGAAAATGCAATACAAAATTTTGGACAGAAACCCCAAAAAAGGACAAGGCCCAGCCTATTTTGGAGCTTAACCAAGCACTTTATATCGCGACGTGGAATGAAATAAGAACAAAAGATAGTAAGAAAAGCTTCCCAATTATAAAGCTCCGCTTCTCCCACGCCTTCTGAGAATGTAACTCTGCTGCGGATGGCCTCGCCAAATTCGCTGGTGATGGGAGGCCCAACTCCCTATACCTTTCATCTGCTCATCTTCCGTCTTCCATTAGGGACTCACTGCCGCTGGATAAGGCAGGTATGGGGCTGCTAAGGAAGATCAATTTTAAGAAGGGTGTGGGCTGACTCTCTCTAGAGACTCGAGTAGAAGCTTGAATCTGCTGCAGATCTTTTCTTTCTTTTTTTTCGTCAGGGCAGCAGCAGGGTTCGTCGGCAGCTTGGGCTTTCCGGCGGTTGCCTCTGCGGTGGCAGGGGTTGTGGCTTTAGCTAGGCTGCTCTGCTTTGTAGTCTTCCAGTTTTTGGAGGGGCTGGCTGAATGGTTAGTCTGCAGGGCAAGTATTGTGGAGGGTGGAGGCCTGATTTTGGTCTGCTAGGCAGTTGGTCTTTCTGGTGGCTGGTTTTGTGCTTCTCTAGGCCATCATGGCTTTATGGAAGGCAAGAACTTTGAATCTTGAACAAAGGTTCAAATAGTTGAAGAGGAATAGAATGCCAAGTTCCTCCAATCTAAAGGCGGAGCCTTAATTCTCGCAGTTGGAAAGTTGCTAATCAGCGCAGGAAAGTAAAAAGTAAAAAATAAAAAATAAAAATTGATGTTTGTGAGATTCTGGGTGTTGGCCAGTCGTAGCTCAGTCAGATGTGTTTGTTGCATCTGGTGTTTTTGTGGCAGCTGCGGCCTGTCTGCTGCCCTGTTTTTGCTAGTATTGTGGAGCGTGGGTCGGTTTCCTTCGGTGCTGGCGCAGTCCTCGATCAGAGTGGGATTAGAGCTGCAGGGATATCCTTCGGCTCATAAGGAGGTCATGCCATTGTTTTTTTTTAGTCCAGACAGGGTACCAGCTTCAAGTTGTGTCTGTTTGATCCCCGAACAGTGGAGGAGCAGGGATTTGCCTCCTTGCTGGGAGGAGAGGCCGGTCTGGGGCTTCCTTTGCATCAGGGTGGTTTTAGACTTTTGTTTTCTCATTTATATGATAGGTAAGGGCCCAAGGCTTTGTGGAGCCCACCTGAAAGTATGGTTGTACATCCTCCGTTCATTTTATAAAAAATATAGGGGCGTCTCCCCTCTTAAAAATAAAAAAATAAAAAATAAAAAATAAATAAAAAGATATGTTAATTTCTTTTGAATTTCTATGTATGCAAATGTGGATGTTTACTCAACATTTATTCCCTTATACGAAATATGAGAAACAGCCAGTTCAAAATTGAAAAAACATCAATCATTTAAATTTATTTGAAAGTGGATTAAAAAAGAGGTAGTAACTATCCGTTTGTATGAATCAACTTGTCCATGAATCTCGGTGAGCAAAAATTGGCAATTGATGTAGGAAATACAAAATATTTGATGTTGTTTGCAACTTATGTAATTGGGTGTGAGATTTGTGCGTGCCAATGATCATAAAAGGAGAATCAGGGACGAAACACTCCCGAGCGAATCAGGCAAGAAATTGCTGTAAATATCTGGAAGGTCCCCTGATGATATTTCCAGTGTCGTGCTTGTTGAAAAGGACAGATCATATATCAAATCAGAAGTACTGAAGATCATGGAATATCTTGATCTCCCCTTCCCTCAATTTGCAATCTTTTTACAGCTTGTAACTCTGTTCCTGAGGGATTTTGTATACGACAATGTTGCAAATAACCGTTACACAATCTTTGGTCGTTCTGAATCGCGTGAAATATAGAGCACTGATGGTCCTCTCTATGTTACTTTTCTTTTAATATATGAAAGCAGCATATCAATGAGGAAATCGGATGTGTATAGGGAAACTAAAGAAAGACTCCTATTATATATAAAATGGTGAATATATTTATGTTGAAAAAAAAAAAAAAAAAAACTAAAACCTCGTAGAAATCTTCATTTTTACTATATGTTCTTCAATTAATTTCAAATGCCACCATATCTTTCTCGGACAAATCAATAGATATTTCATAATGTGTTATGAAATAAACGAAACAAAAAAAAGGCCCGGGTAAATCAGAGGCAAACACGAGAGAAGTAGCCATTACATGTTCTTGTTCTTGGACAAGCTACTCATGTAAGAAACAAAGTCGCCGAATTTTTTAATGTTGGCGACTAGGAATATCAAAATTGTAGCAATAGTTGTAAATTTTGCCCATGGGTTGCTGAAATACTTATGCACAACTGTTGCTCGCAAACGCACCCAATCATCATTGCAGTAATCATAGAGATCCTTAGATTGCATGCATAGATATGAATTATCCATGTCGAGGGCAATCTCTTTGCAGAGGCTGTTAACAAGGTGCGCCACCTCATCATCACTGCCTAAGGAATGTTGGATAACCCCTGAGTAATGTAGAAGCTCGACATCGGTCGCTGAATTTACAAGCCCGTTGAGGAAGAACAAGTAAGTCGTAAAATCGGGACTGCATTGGGGGTGGCATTGTTCAAAGGCGACAAGGTTACAGAACAACGTTCCTGTATAATCTTCGATGCTCAGCGGAGGGATCTTCAAGACCCCAGTCCTGAAGAGCCCATCCAATGGGCCCCAACCTTTTCCTTTGATCTTCAAGCTCACATCCAATGGCCCATGCTGCTTTCCTTCCTCAATCTTCACTCCAGATTCTTCCAGCTCGGTGGCTGACCGGAATACGTGGTGCTGATGTCCACGATGAATGGGATGTGATGGAAGGATACTTGAATGGAAGAGGTCAAGCAAATGATTCCCACAATGGCCTGCCTTTACTTTGATTTGGATGGAAGGATTTCGGACTCTACTCATTAAGGGACCAAAGAAATTGAGGGCTAGTTCTTGGAGGGACATCATTGTGCTTGAGGTTGTTGGGACAGCCGTTAGATCAAACAATTTCCGTAGAACAAATAGTGGGAGTTGGTTTTCAAGCATGATGAAATCACGCCGGAGAAGATGCACCATCCGATGTATCGTGAAGAAAGGTTCATTCATGTTTTTTGGCTTGATCGATTCACGGAAGAGCTCAATTATGAAGCAACCATCGACGATCATGGTCTCGATGAATTCATCACTGCCAAGCTTGATTGTCTCTGAGTAGCACTTCCTTGCCCTATCCTCTAAGCTCTTCATATCGTCGAAAAGGGACTCCAATGTCGCTTGGTGTCCCAGGTTCGGATCCAAGAGACGACGGAGGAATTTCCATTTGAGCTCTTCCATTCCCTGCAAGCGATCTAATCCGCGGTTGAAAGGGCCGATAGACACAATGCTGGGATCATAGGCTTTGGCGTTCACCTGGCGCATGTTAGCTGGAACCCTGTAGATGGACACCATGTTGTGCTCATCAGGCACCTCTGGTTGTAGCCTCCCTTTTATGGATGCTATACGATTACAGCTTGTGATGTCTTGTGTAGATGCTGGTTTTACTTCTACTACAAGTGTTTCTTTTGATGTAATGCTTTGGAAGCTCCTTATGTTTTGCATAAGCCTCCCAGCAAGCTTTCCATTCCTCATTTCTGGATACAAAAGAATGAAAGAAATCTCTCTTTGATTACCATGTCCAGGAATTATCCCTTATAATAGCATTGTCTTAAGCAATAAAGAAAGTAATTTAAGGGAAGACTCAGATGGTAAGTGAACCCAAGTCATTCGTTAATGATAATATTACTTTGATTTATGTCTACTATACGGCATGTCATCTAGCGTCACGTGGGATGTTTACCTGGTCTAGACTAAAGCAAGTAGGGCCCGTGGTATAGCTGGTCAAGTCACTGATATGACACAAGCTAATAATGGATTCTCCATGTGCGCTAAAAATTAAAAATACATAAATTCTGAGGGTGGAAAATTCTCAGCTTCCATCAAGTGGCGGAGTAATAAATAAATTCATTTGAGGGCTCCTTTGTTTCACCATAACTAATTAAATGTAGAAAAAATGTACCATGATTACAGATTATTTTACTGACCTTCTAACAGCATCTGCATTTAACTGGTTATCCCTGTTTTGTTTCATCGGCATAAATTCTCACTAATAGTATTTTTGTATTACTTTAATATTTTACTAGTACTAAAATATATTGATGGTTGTGTTTGGATATGAGATTTTCAACTGGATGCTGTAAAAAACTGCAATGCTTATAATTTTTTTCTCTCATGATTATTTGTATTTGAGTAATTATTCATGTTAAAATTGTAAAAATTACACATTTCCCTGCGATAACCCACGGGAAATAAACCAAAAGTGGGATGTTTCTGGAGTATTTTTGTCATTTTAGTTCTTTCATGCAAGTAGCCCACAGACACATCTCCTCTTTGCATGTAGCCTTTCTGAGATGGAGTATTAGGGAACCCATACAATAAGGGCCTTGTTGGGCCCACCATGATAACTGTAATATCCACTCCATACATCTATTACTACAGTGGATAGTTGGACGTGAGCCAAAAAAATGAGATGTATTTAAATTTGCTGTGACAGCACAAAAATGTGGGGATGGATCAACTACAGCTGAAACTAGACTATTAACTCCATTGTCTCTTTTTTTCATACATCTATTACTACAGTGGATAGTTGGACGTGAGCCAAAAAAATGAGATGTATTTAAATTTGCTGTGACAGCACAAAAATGCGGGGATGGATCAACTACAGCTGAAACTAGACTATTAACTCCATTCTCTCTTTTTTTCTTTGCTACACGAGTACACTTCCCCTTCATGTAGCATTTCTTCTTGTTGCACGTTCCATCGATGCTGTTTCATTCCAATTTAACAATAATTTCATCTGACTTTCAAAGACCTTTTTTTTTTTTTACCTCGGAAGGTGTGAGCACACCAAGTTTGAATTTGTTGCTAAAAAAAAGACTAAGATGGGCTAGTGAAGCCAAAACATTAATTGAATGTAGATCTAAACCCTTACTAAACCATCTAGAATCTAAGCTTTTATTGTTTAGTTGGTGTATGATTCAGTCCAATCGATTTGAACTCCAATGGATGATGGGGACTGATCTAAGGCGACCCATTTTACCGGCAGCACATCTGATCATCAATCTCGACCATACGCTTATTCCACAATCTTAATTGGGCCATCAAGTTGAAATGGTAACCATAAGATGATCCCAACCATATGATCCATGAACGTTCACAGAAATGGTCTCGATTGTCTCTTAAGAATAGCTTTGATCCAAATGATAATAACCATTTGATCAGTAACTATTGAAAACAGACGGATGGGATGAAAGGGCTCATTATTCTGATTCTTAGATTTATACCGTCAGTGAGATTTTGGTAAATTCAGCATGGAGACTGAACTAGACTAGATGTATGGTTCAGATTGCTTTTTGAATTGTCCAATACAACTCATTTGGACTGTAGTATGGTGCAAACTAGTTGCATAGGAATTTCCAACATAAATTAACAAAGTGTAGCCTGATGATGAGTTGGTGGGTAGAATTAATTAATTAGTGGTTTGATAAACCTTTTTGTTGGGGCCCATCGTGGAATATTGCTTAGAATACTAATTAAAGAATTACTTTTATTAGTCTACGGAAGAAAAATCAAGGATGGATTTGATCGTCCAATTACTATGGTTTTAGAATAGCAGTCAATGAAATATTTTCTAAACTTAATAGACAGATAGATAGATTGAACTGTCCAAGTTAACCAATGCAACCACCCACACTAAGTTATAGTTCTTCTTTTTTTAAAATTACATGGCCCATCAAGGAACGATTATGATTATGAAGAATCACTTTTGTTAGTCATTAGTAACCGTCCCATCCATATCACGGAAAAGAGATGACTCTGGAAAATATGACCAAAGATGGATTGGATGATTCAATCAATGTTACTCATGAAATGTTTTTTCTTTTTCTTTTTCTTTTTTCCTTTTTATTTTTTTGACAATAATAGATAGGTCAGATCGAATTATTAGACTGTCTAAGTGTCCCAATGCAAGTAGGAGAGCATTATGACTTGTAGTGTTCTGAGAACACTTGATCAAAAACTTTCAACCAACAAAATGTGTTTTTTTTTTTTAATTTCCTCTTTTCCCATGTTTGTATTTCTGTGTCTCTATGTGTGTTAACCCATTGTAGTATTAATATATGTCATGATGGTGGTCAGTGATCGGTTCATTAAGATTGTAGCATGGACGTGGCCCATGAAAAGTGGGCCAAAACTCATAGGTTATCGGACAAAATAGCCCAACTAATAAAAAATATCAAGGGCTGCTCTGAGGTGATGGTTCGCCATTAATGCTTAAGTTGGGGGGCATGTCATCTACCATGCACGTGAAATATTCAATGCGTGGGAATCATAAGTCCAATGAATTTGGACGACTGAGACTCTCATATTTTCAACCGTCCATTTAATAAGCTCGATGAAAAATTCACTCAAGTTTTGATCAGTGGGATTGCCGGGCCAGTATGAGAAGCAAAAGAAAAAGAAAAAGAAAAAGAAGCAAAGGCCGATAAAAGGACAGCAAGCAATAAAGGAATATCATAAGGGAAAAGATTTCTCTCACAAGCAAATGAAAGATGGAATATTAAACAGAATCAAATTCGAAACTTCACAGCCAAAAGCAACGCAGAACACCGAGCATTTCATTTTATTATGTTTTTTAAGTGTATTTGTTGGACCATAATCCTCTACAACACGTGTTGCACGTTGAAAAGTAAAACATCGGGAAGCGGGTTGGCTAGTGTACCACACACCAGCTATATAGCTGCTGTGGGTACGGACGTGTCGTGAGAAGACGAGCATTGACGCTCCTCGAGCTCGAGTCGTAGGAACGGTTCAAAGGAGACCAAAGTTACATGGCCAATGATGTATTTATTATATCTACAAGGTCCATCTAGTTTTAGAGATCATTTTAGGGGATTATCCAAAAACTAATCATATCCAAAGAGCATATGGACCACACTACAAATAGCACCGGAGAATAATTTTCACCATTACAAAATTTGTAGGGCTTATCATAATGTTTATTTTTCATCCAATCTCTTCGTAAGGTCAAAAGGACCTGAATGAAGAGGAAAAATAAAATTTTCATACTGATACAAAACTTCTGTGACCCCAAAAAAGGTTTCAATAGTAAACATTCAATTTCACACTACTTTTTTAAGTATGGCCTAATTAATAGTTATATCTGTCTAAGTTTTCATGGAAAGCCTTAATACGACCTTGCCAAATGGATGGACGGTTTGAATATAAAACATACCTCATAATCAGACTCACAGAACTTGTTGACATGAATATAGCAGCTATATAGCTGGTGAGGTACACCAGCCAATCCGCTTCCAAAACACTCTTGCTCTGTGGAGCCTGATCGTAACGTCCTATGTCATGTTCGACGTACAGCCCACGAGTGGCTCCGCCATAGGACCATCAGATCAAAGGCTAAAATTAATCCTGGTCCCATGTGTCCGAAATGGATCCGTCAAGGCTTTTCTAATCATGTCCTAATGCATGAGAAACCGGTAATTACTAGCGAGAATAAATGCCAAGGCAAGAAACCTCAAATTAATATTCGTTGCTTAAGCACCCTTCTTCAAAAGTTGCTAGTAGGATAAGAAATGCCCCCCTTAACTTTCGAAGGGTTGCAACCCGCCTCTAAGCCCAGGTTAAAGGAAGCTCCTGTGACTGGAAGCCCCTTGAAGCCTACTATGTGATGTTTGTGTTATGTCCACTATAGCCATTCATTTAGCCATTGCAGCAAACGAAGACATGACGAGAAAAATCGAAAACTTGAGTGAGCCGCACTAGAGAGCAAATAAGTGGGGATGAAAAGGATCACCTTTGAAACCTTCTTGGCACAGTTATGTGTAAATTCCATCTAACACTATTAGATGGTGATTCACAAGGGGAAGAAGGTAAAACACAAATGTCAGTCTGATCCAAACTTAAGTGTCCCTCGAAAACTTCTTAATCTCGGGTGTTTCCATCCTCACATCTAGTGGTGTGGCCTACTTGAGTTTTGATCTGCCTAATGTTTGGGTTAATGTCTTGGAATGATTTAGTGGAATGGATGGACAGAATGGATATAACATAGACATCATGGTTGGATTGGTTCAAAATTCAATCACGTGATACATGTGTGAGATTTGTAGGTGTGCCAGAGATGATTCAGTCTAATTCAAACGAAACCACCAACCCTTAGCGTGGAGATAGAGTGAAGCTTGGTTGGGAGTGTAACCAATCATCTATTCAGCTAACTATCGAGTGCGCTATTAGGCTACTTGCAGAAGTTGGGATATTCTTCCAATGAGTTTTTTTTTGCTTTGAAAATCAAAGACTTTCAAAGGTACAACAATTGCGTGATTGAGAAGGGATATAGTTAAGAGATCAATACAAAAGGGCGAATACTTACCACTAAATCGGGATCACCAACCTAACTAAGAGCAAGGTTCTTCGTGGAGCAGCACACTGATGAGTGATGTTTGAGCAATACCAAGATTACAACCTACTATTGACCCGATGTATGAAGGTAGATAGGAAATTCCTATAGATAAGGTCTTTCTACAAATCTAACATGCATGTGCAGATTGAAGAGAATTATTGTAACAACTTAAAATTTTACATTAATTGGATAAAAATTTTAAGTTTTGAAATTTTTCAAAAAAAAAATAAAAATGAAGATGAAATCGGTTGTAACAACCCTCACCCTTATCTTATCCATCTTATCCAAGGAACTATCTTTTCTTTATAAGGGCAGGCCTTCCCTCCAATCATAAAGAAAAAAAAAAAAAAAAACAAGAGAGAAAAGATAAGGGTGAGAGATGGATAAAGGGGAAGAAGGGCTTGCAAGGTTAGTATTTAATTTTATTTTTTATTTATTTATATTATTATGCATTACGCCTCCATGATGGATGGTATGGATTTACCATATGTGTAACGCATGTACACATATATCAACAAGCGCGTATATGCACGATGCACCTTGGAGCACCTTATGTATGTAAACCAGTAAGAAAAGCGAACACGTAAAGACTTGTTTTGCTTTTACTTGAATTACGTGTTAGGGTCCATTATATTCTGATGACCAAAATATGGCAAACCTCCAAAAATCAGGCCAAATCAACATTTGGGTCGGCCATAATATTCAAAATAAAATTTAGGATTTAGGATTATTCACCGTTGGAAGATCTATCGGGGTTGAAGGAACTTCCGATGAAAATACTAATTACTTTGACCATTCAAAAATAATCAGTAGAACCAATGAACGACTCAGATCTTAGATAGACAATTAAGAGGGCCCGAGATAATAAAAGTATAGGTTTTTAATAGCGTAAGAATAGTCAGTATAGTTCATGATGGTTCGGTCCCCCAGAATCATGAATCTGTCTTATTTTTTTACCAGTCTCCTAAAATGATGTTGGTAAAATGGTGAATAGAATAGATTTTATACACACATATTATGTGTGGACCATCAAGAAAAGATATAATAATATAAAATATGTATAAAAACTCTCTTGTGTGGAAAAGTAAAATTTATGTATTTTACGAACGAGAATTGATTCAGATTCGTGGATCATCTGTGAGGGATTGTCTTAATGTAATTAGTGTCAAATCTATATCGTCTATTGATCTTGTTACTTAATAAGAGACTTGGGATTGAAAATTTTACTCAAAAGAAAATTCATGTGGACCATAGAACCTTAAACAGTGAAAAATGGATGGTTACCATTGAGCATTCATGTGAGACACAGAAGTGTTGTTTTGAGGAGATTTTTAGGCTCGCACTTTACATGGGGATTAACCATCTTACCCATGGCTTAGATTATCATTAGACCCATTCAAAAGTTTAGGCCATGAGCTTGTGGACCCATAATGATATATGTATTGTATCCACCCTATCCATTTGATTTGTAAAGCCACTTTGAGGTAGGAGTGTAAATTTAGGACATATCCAAAATTCGTGTAGCCCATATAGTAAGAAAATAATGGTGATTGTACGATAATCGTTTAGGTAATTGCGGCTCCCACAAATTTTGAATTAGATTGAAATTTATTCCCAAGGGCCTCTACAGTGATGGTAACCATATAATCAGTTTAAATCCTTATAATAGGAACTGCATAAAAAATATGTTTTATATATATATATATATATATATATATATATATATATTTCTACCATACATGGATACATGGTAAAACTTATCTTAGCCACATGCGTGTTTAGGATAAAACATCCACATGCTAAAATATGTATTATCATAGTATACTATTATAAGATCCAAGCCATCCATTTGGTGAGTCATCTTATAAGATATCTAGCATGCCCTTTTTGGCTAGGATAGATAAGATAAATTTTATTAATTAAGTATATTACCTTGTAAAACCTAAGCATCACTCTCATTTATAACCTTAGGGCCTGTTTGGTTTTCTGGCTCAGTGTAATTACATTGTAAATGAGTAATCATTATTTACCAAGATAATTACCTTCATCTTTCCGGATGCTGACTTGACCGGTTACTTTTTAAGCACTCAAATCGAGGAATTTATAAAATAAATATGGGGTCCACCATAATGTGTGTGGCTTATCCGCACCGCCCATTCATTATGCCAAATGAATTTAAGGCATGAGCACAAAAATTAGGCAAATCCAAAGGTCAAGTGGACCACACCACACGAAATTATGAGAATTAAATGCCTACCATTAAAAACTTGTTGAGGCTATTAGAAATTTTAGATCAGGCTTATATTTATATTTTTCACTTATCCATGTCCATGTGACCCTATGAACGGGTTAGATGGTGAATAAACCTCAACAGGGGCCCAGTAAAAGAATCAACTTTCAACGGTGGACAAATTAAGTCTATTGTTTCTTTTCATGTGGGCCAATTGAACATTAGATCTTCCTAAATTTTTCGGATAAAGTCTCAAAATATCCTAATAAAATAGATGGACGACAAGGATATATTATATACATTATTGTGGGACCCACGAATTTAAGTCAACATTTTTGGACCGGTTTTCCAGGTGAAATTACTCACTTGTTTCCAAACAGGTGAAAGAATGTAATAATTACTTTTTTACAGTGATTTACAACAATTCACCTGTATTATGGAAAACCAAATAGGTCCTTAGTAATCAAAACAAATCAATGACTTTATGAACTTGATATTTTTTTATCCATTCATTTAATATTATGGTGTTCTGCATATGGATTAGATGTATTCTCTGATCTGCTCCATTAGATTTCTCTTTAAATCATCAGTTGAGTAATCCCAACATGTTTCCTCTCCATATGATTAAAATAAATTGTTGTATTGTTATTGTTATAGGGAAAATGGGTCGACCAATAATAAAGGGTCAGGTCAGAGCCTTACACGCTTCACCAGGTCAGACACGATTGTAGGGTCGACCTCCTGCTCTAAATTCGAACATGAAATAAAGTTGAGTTTGACATCCTGTTCCAAAGTCAGAACACTTACCGACATGCCCAAACACCTAAAAGAGCTCAATTGTTCGCCAAGAGAGTCGGGTCGACATATCTCCAGGTCGGAACAACTCCAAGCTGATACAACCTGCCAGTCAACATATCTATAGGTCGACATGACTTGCATGCCTTCTGGCAAGTCCGACCTGACCCCAACCACCTCGAAGATCTAGGAGTTCAACCAGGATATGGATCTCCCCGAGATCCTAGGCAAGAATTCGGGAAGATCCTCACAACATATACAGAATCCAAATCCTACTACAACTCATCCCTACTAAATAGGGAGATCTCTCCTATGCCACCGCCTCTTCCTATCTATAAATAAAAGCATCCCCAATGGTGAGAGGTACGCACAATCTTTAACCCTAAACCCTCATTGCTCAACTAGACCCAGATTCATTTCCTGACTTAGGCATCAGTAGGTCTCCTGCTCTAGTTAGCATCTTCCTTGTCCGTTCCTTATGTACGTAAGCAGGTCCAAAGAGAGTTAACTAGATTTCTGCATCAACAGCTATGATTAATTATATTATGATTTCTAATGTATTAAACATTCATGCCTTGTATCGTTAACACTTTTGTACAATTACCTATAAGACAACCCATTATACCCAGTACTAGAAGCCCACTATATGTGGAAGCCTGCCCAATGGGGGAGATGCAAGCCTTACTCATGCCTACTAATGGTAGAAGTTTGCCAAGTGCAGATGCAGGTTGTTGATATCCAACTCAAGCAAGTGGACGGTTTCTATTTATACCCATTTGATGCATCACCAACATTATTCATAATATTCACATTTGCATTATATTTCCGACTTTTATGCTTAACTATTATGCTTTACTTGTATCATGCACGAATCATGATGGGTTCACTCATTGGGCCTGGCCAGTTATTGATTTATTGATAGAAAAACCGTACAAATGAAATTGAAGCAAATACAACGACTTAAGATCAAGAACATGAAGTCAAACTAGTGGATGATCTAAAAGAACAGTGACCATATTTAATCGAATACGAGCTTATTTCGTTGGACCAGTAAAATAATTAAAATGGGACATGTGTTTTCTATTATTATTCTCATTTCTATTTTAAATGACTTCTAATTTAGATCTTATAAATTTTGAATAACTTGATAATTCTAATGACTCAATAAAAGTCTCAATTTGGTGAACAAAAATATTTTAGATTATATTCTTAATTATCATAGATGTGTAGTGGTGAATGTTTGCGAATTGATTAGTGGTTGATATGAGTGTATTGATAGATGTTAATGAGAACATATAATTCAAATTATATTATGCCTCTATTAAATAATGTGACTCACTGATTTAAGTACACTAAATGTATGAGTCATGGACCGTAAATCAAGTCAGAGGGTGCACACTCAGTACCTGAATTTCGAGAAGTGACAATTATAATTGATGGTTAACCCTAAGTCGGTATGATGTGATCGAAGGGATGAACTAGACTACTCCTAATCGATAAGCTAGCTAGGTGTCCAGAAGGACTGAATAAGTAGCATTACGTTGACTAATTGGTTTGTTTTTAGGTTTTGTTGATTGGTTGTAAATCCTTCTTCCACGCCTTCTTCTGTTATTTATGGAACTATGCAGTCCTGAGCGTAATCATTGTCTATGTGACAATCTTTTACAGTGCAAACTGTAAAGTAACAATTACATCCATTTGATCATGCTTGTCCTTTATCAAACGCGTTCTTATCCCATCAAGAACCTCCCAAACATTCTCATGCTAACGCAGACTTAACGGTTACAAGCACTTATCTCCAATTCATGTGCTCGACACATACGCCTCTTCAGAGACTTTCTCAATAATGAGTTGTCTTCCATATATTCAGTCTATCATATGAAGATATCGTGCATGACACATGGCCATATCTACATCATTCATCTGGTAATGCTAGATCTTATCCAAACATTGCCCCCTATTTTTTTCTCTTTTGCACTAAGAATAGATAAAAACATAAAATAATTTTGTAGGAATTTATTGTGAAGCCAAATGGCACAACCCCATTCGTCTATTTATCCAACAACATATATGTCGCTTCATTCCCTTTCTAATTCCAACCATATGTCCATCAGAGAAGATAATGTCATATCTCTATTGTAGCCTTTGCTTTGAAAATCCCCCTATCATCCTTCGTTAATTAATGTTGCGTATGCAGAGAGCCTATGAACGCTTGGTTGTCTTCCTTATTCCTCTTTCACGATCTGAATTCTCTCAAACCCTAATTCTTTTTCTTTTCTGCTAATCGTCATGGCCCCAAAGAAATCTTCTGATGTGTCCCCTTTAACTTTATCCATGACTTATGTAGTCATTCTTCTTTGAGGTTGTTTCACCGGTTTAAAATCTTTTTTTATTACTAGCCTATGGTCAACCAACTTCCGGTCAAGACCAAGCATGTCATTATAATTCTAGGCAAAAGAGTCTTTGAATTCTTATAAAAGGTCGATTATGTCCCTATGCTTCTCTATATCAGGAGCAAATTCTACTCAATTTCTAGATTTACTTTAATCAACATATCTTACACGTCAACCTTCAAGTCCTCTAACTTTACTGGTGCAACTTTCTATTCCTTAAAAGATATGTCGTCTTCGACAATTTCATTGTGTTTTAAAAATAATTCGGCTATTGTTGATGAAACAACCATTTTCCCATTCTTCTTTGTATTTAACATATTTTAATTTCCGAACAAAGTTGCGATATCAGCCACTTGTTAGTCCTTAGTTAATATTTGATTCATGGCAACTCCTCGATTATGCAAAATTGTTGAAACAGATGTAGCATAAGTGCTTTTGGCGTAGCAAGCTCACTATCAGCTGTAAAACTTATATCCTTTATTTTAATCAATGGGTTCTTCGAAGCCGAGATCCCAGTTGGTAGGCTAAACCAGTCTTGACTTATGAAAACCAAGGGACCAACTTTATTCTCATTAAAAAAAAAAAAAGCAAAACAAAAATAAAAACAAAAAAGCTTTGGCCGAATTAGACTTCGCTTAGAATGGCCTATAATCAACACAGACCAATTCGACCTTTCCTTGATTCCAAAAGATTAGGAATTGATGCAAAGATAAAGAGATACAAAAGTTAGAATAAATCTAATCCCATCCGAGAAGGGTGTTATAGTCAGAAGATGATTGAACACAAAGAAAGTTGTTAATGTTTTCTTACTTGCAACTATTAGCTCAATCAAAAAATTTCTTTCATCATATTTCACACCGTCTGTAAAATCACTAATCTTACTTATGTCCCGATCAAATCATTATATGTTTTTCTCAAAATTTTCAACATAACACTCGGAAAGATATTAACAGTTGCCCCATTATCGACCATAATATGAGTAATCAAACATCCATCCATGTATGCCAATATACACAATTAATGGTTTATTATGTTGAGACATTGCATGAGTAGGTTGATCAAAGACAACCTTTTCTACATGTATACTTAACTCGATGGTGACAGAGGATGACTCTTTTGGATTTATCAACTAAAAACATCTTTCATAGGCATAACAACCCTAGATGCCTCAATATCCTCCTCAATATTACTTGGTTGATTGTGTCTAATCGATAAATTGATTGGTAATACAAATACCATATTCCACTACACCCGTAAAGGTGGTAATGTTCCAAATGTAATTGTGGTTGATCCCTCTTCATCTTGGGTCGCCACATTTTTTGAATTAGTCGTTCGTTGAAAATTAGTATCTTCATGCAATATCTTTACGTTTGTAAGCATTTTTTCAATTAACAAACCCTTCGTGAAGGAGGCTTGGTTACAAAAAAACTCTTCAAAGTGATTGTTATTTTTATCTTTTTTATTGGTTTCAGCTCGGCTTGATTGGTTTGCAAGTTTCGTTAAGACAAAATATTCATCTTCACGTCTCATTTATGTCCGAGATTAACTGGTTTTACGCAAGTCTAATTCCTACCAGTTCATCGCAGACCATCTATTGTTATCTTCATAGGCTCATCGAACCTTTATCGTTGCATTTCGATAACTTGGCTCGCTGCTCTCTTTTGTTGCTAGCGATGCTTCTAAGTTCTTGTCATTTCTAGCAAACATTGTGAAAATTTTAAATGGAGAGCTCTAACACATCGGTTAACTAAAGTCTCAACAAGATGGACCATTTTTGGTCATTTCCTGATGTAATCCTCAAAAGCATCCCTCCGTGTGAAGACTCGTGAATTCATCCTTGGATTAATGGTTTGGTAATTTCGAATCGTGCTATTGCCATGCACATTCACTTGTTTCTATGGTGCATAATAAACTCACGTAGAGTATCTATGTTGGGAATTTTTATAACACTACTTATATAGTCATTATTCAGTGATGACTATTTTGATTTTCTTTCTTTTTCTCAATTATCATTTCTTTAAACTTAAACCTTTTACTAGTTTCCTTTAGTGGAGGTGAGGACTTTTGATAGTTGTTACTAGATTAACCTTCTCCCTAGGAGTGGTCATCTTTCTCAGATTTGCAGATATGATCATATTGGTTACAATCAAAGATGGAAAATGATCGGTATCCGGTAGCATGACTTTTTACTTTTTTCAAAAATTTCAGCATCCCTGAGTCAATGCGGTCTTCAATAACGTTCTTGAAACAACCCAATTTCTAATAGAATGAGACTGAGAGACATGCCACTTGCAATATTCAATTTCCCTTAATTCATCAGTAATAGATATTCTTTATCTCAGCGATAATTTGATAAACTTTTTATCTAGAAAAAGATTGAAAATCTCATCGGCCTTATATCACAAGACAGGTGTTGCCACAGTTTGAAAACTCTTTGGCACCATTTAAAATTTTAGTAGAAGATATATTTTCTATTTTTTTAAGGTCATGCATATAAATAGATTTTTAAAGTTTACTTGGCCATTACAATTTCATAATTTGGTTCATGATAATGTCCTAGGGGATGCGTTCTGCCACTGATTCTCCTTTTGTAAGAGTCATTCATATCTGGTCACACTATTATATAAGTTAATCATATATTTGAAATCCATTATTTCAAATTTCTTTTAAAGTTCAATATTTATCCTTTCCATGGCCAGTTTGACAAATTGAGCCTTTGCCTTGAAAACTCTACATTTGTTTCTCACTCTTTTGAACTGAGCAATGTAACTTTCAACCGATTCGCCAGGTAACTACCTTAGGTGAGATAGGTTAGCCAAAGATAGTTCAGGTTCCATTTGAATGAATTGAGAGTTGAAGACTTTTCCATGTCTTGCTAAGTGTGTACTAAATTTGGCGGTAAACTGATATACCATGAGATAGTAGTATTAATCAATGAATTTGAAAATTAGTTTAGTTTCACATATTTATTATTTGAAAATTCACCACATTGCATGGTAAAATGATTAATGTGTTCTACTATAGATTGGCTTATTTCTCTAGAAAACAGAGTAAATTTTAGTATTTTATAGCTCTTGGCACCTCGATGAGTCTGTTGACCCAATTCTGGTTAGGCTGGCGGTATGTTGGCTGATTAATTTGTTTAACGACCATGTCGTTGGTTAGTAACCTCTTGTATCAAATTAACCAGTTCTTCATGACCAATTTTTGGAGGTAAAACAATTGCACTATGCTATTAGGGTCATTGGTTAACCGTCTAAGGTAGTTATATAAAAGGACCCTGCCTACCATGTGTTTCATTGCTCAACATGAACTATCCCGCAAGAGGTATGCCGATATTCATTTTGACTATTCAGATGACCATTATGACCATTTCTCATGATACCAGCTTGAGGCAGTATGTTTCGAGCGACTTGGCCTTGATCCAAATTAACAATTTTTGGAGGTAGAGTTGGTGGTTCCTATGAAACATTTCAGAAAAGGGGTAACTCTATGTTGTATTGACGCACTTCGGGAAACCTCCCGTTGAGAAATTCTAAAATATAGTTGGAAGATTCAACCTGAGCTCTTGACTGCATGGTCAATTGTTACAAATGTGCATGCATATTTCCTAACATCTCGGTCACTTGTTCTAGGGAATTTGCATGAGATCATGACCCTACCTTCGGGACAGTCTAAGGAATTGATTTTGAAACTTTAGGATCGGCTTACAATTGGAATGCTTCGAGGCTTTAATGAAGTTCTTGTTCTTCAATGTTACCATCGTTCCTCGTAGAATGACGACCCATTTTTATCAAATCTCTCAATTAACAAGTACACACCTATCCCACCTAGCATGCTAAAAATTTTGTTTGTCAAAATTCGGTCACATGGTACACATGAGATTTGCAGCCATGTCAAAACCAATTAGGATAGATTCAAACCAAAACCACTAACCTATGTGGAGTTAGAGAAAAGCTTGGTCGGAAGTGCGATCGACCATCTATTTAGGTAACTGTCGAGTGCACTATTAGATGATTTACAAAGCTTGAGAATATTCTTCTTGTGAGTTCTTTTTACCTTGGAAACCAATTAATGATTTTCAAAGGTGCAAAAATTATGTTACTGAGCGAAGATATAGTGGAGAGATAAATGATTAGGTAAGGTGAGTACTTACCGCTAAATTCAAATCATGAACCTAGCTGAGAGCAGCGGAGTACTTTGTGGAGCAATGCATTGATGAGCAAGGACTTAGTAATGTCGAGATTACAACCTACTGTCAACTTAGCGTATGGCATAGTTGGGCAAATCCTAGATCTAAGGTCTTTCTCTAGATCCAGCACGAAGGTAAAAATGGAAGGGACTTACAACTACTAGTTAACCCTAAGTCGGTTCGGAATAATCGAAGGGATAGACTGGATTAGTCCTAATTGCTACACTAAGCATCTCAGAGGACTGGATAAGCAGCATTGTGCTGACTGATTGGTTTTTGTTTGGGTTTGGTTGATTGATTGTAGATCCTTCTCTTTATGCTTTCTTCTGCTATTTACAGAACTCTTGATGCAGTTGTGAGAGTAACCCTTGTATACGTGACAATCTTCCATATTGCTAACTGTAAAGTAGATGTTACCTCTATTTGATTGTGCCTGACCTTATCAAATGGATTCTTATCCCATCAAGAACCTCTCACATGTTCCCACATTGACGTAGCCTTAATGGTTACAAGCCTTTATCTTCAAGTCATATGCTTAACACGCCTCTTCAGAGATTTGCTCAATAATGAGCCGTCTTTCATATATTCAACCCATCACATGACGATATTATGAGGGTCACGTGGCAATATTTACACCGTTCATCTAGGAATGCTAGATCTTCTCAACATAAGTTGACACCAAATTGCTTAGGGTCACAGGGAATTCATGTAACCCCACCATGCTTGGGCATTTAATTGATAGTTTGCATGTAATCTTTATGGGTATTCGGAGAGAAGGAATGATTGTATATGAAGAAGGAATATCACATGCAAGAGCCACTGCCTGACTTTGACAAATGGGGAGTTTGGGAGACATTACATTATTTTTTTTTTTTTGTGTGTTTTTTTTTTTTAAATTTATTTTTAAAATGTAACATCGGGTTTCAGGTAAGTGGGTCCCTTTCGAAGTTCACTCACCTCATACATTTGAATGATGAACATGTGTGTAAGATCAAATATGCTTATGAGTTGATCCCCATTGATGATACCATGTCTAGAAAATTAGGTTGAACTGATCATCAAGTGGCCCATATGGGTGGATATAATTTTGAACGTTGGTTAAATGCTCCAACTATTCATGTTTTTTTTAAGAACTTTGCCCCACCTGATAATCACTTGACCTACTTTCTTGAGACATCGAATTTACTCAGTGGTAGCGTGATGAATGTTATCAGAATGTCTTCAATTTGTCTAAGACAGGGGAATTCGATCAATTAAACCCCTGGCTTGATCAATCAAGAAACTTAATTTTTGTACAATATAAACTCAATTAAACTGTTCTCTGGATAATTTAGGCCATGTTCGATTGATCAAACATGGGAGCTTGATTGATCGAGGATTGCTTGTCGATACTTCGACAACGTGAACAGTTTTGTGTAATTTCACAAATTTTATTTCCTACTCCAAGCATAACATTATATATATGGGAGTAATGCAGGATTAGGGTATTTCCAATTAGGGCTAAGTCATTTCTATGGTTTAAAGAGGAGAAAATGAGGGTTTTTTGAATTGTAAGTGCATCCATCATTTGTAATTTTCGTTTTCATAGTGATTACTTATCGTTTTGTGACGTAGTTTTTTTTTTTTTTTTTTTGACGAGGGTTTTTCCATATAAAATTTGTGTACTTGTGCATGCTTTGTTTTTGTTTGCTTATCGTAGTGTCATCCAAATTTGGGGTTTGCTTCTGTGGTTTCCCAATAAGTGCTATTAGAGCTATTTGTTAAGATTTGAGTTTAAAATATGAGACATGATGATTAAGAGATCTAACGTGAAGTATGAAATGAATAAGTTTACCGGAAAAAAAAAACTTTGAACTGTGAAAGGTGTAGATGAGAGGCTTTCTATTTTAACAAGGGCTGCAACATGCACTCCTTAGCGTAGCGAAGCGTCTGCTTTCTATGAACGATGAAGAGTGGGAAGAAATGGATGAGATTGAAAACTGTGGTCCAACTATGTTTGATGGATGACATCCTTTTATAATGTCCTTGATAAAAAGACTATTACAGGACTTTGGGGGAAGTTAGATAGCTTGTACGCACTATGCCAAAATTTTAAATTTGCGATTGACTAGATGTGTCGCAAAACACAAATAATGATGGACTTAGCTTGTCACTATTTGCTGCATAGCAAAAATTAAACGATGCATGGGATTCGTTGCTAATCTACGATGGTTTCACTCTATCACAAATAAATAATGGGTCCTATCTGTCACAAAAATTAAAAATCTGCTGAACTACAAACATACCTAAAATTATTCCTCATTTAAAAATTTGGTGATAGATACGGTTCGTCGCTTAACTTATGAGAAGAGACGCACCACAAATCCATCGTTAATTTTGACTTGTTCATAAATTATTGATGGATTTAGTTCGTCACTAAAATTTCTACTAATAAAAAAACAGTATTAGACTTGTTTTTTAATATGTTACACCTAATAATTGTCAAAATAAAAGTTGCAAGATTGTTTAATAGGAATCCCATTCACAAAATTCAAAAGATTGTATTGAATAAGAAAATGGACTAATTATCATTTTGGGTGTATTTGGATGCTCAGTTGACTTGAATAGTAAATTGAACTAAATATATAGCAAATAGCAAAAAATCGAAGTGTGATAGCATTGTCATCTTACCATTAAAGCATGCCAAACATGCATTACTTACGAACATTTCTTGTACGACTGTTTGAAAGGTCCATTTTCTTACTAAGAATGAGCCGACTGTTGAAAGGCTCATTCTCGTGTTTGAATGAGTCGATTGTTTGAAAGGCTCATTCTCTTACATGAATGGATCAATTATTTGAAAGGTCCATTTATTTGGCCAACTTAATGTATATTTCTAGTTGATGTGCATTTATGCATCCATTCATTCAAATAAGATTGTATGTTGGATTGTTTTGTATGTTTTCTTATTTAAATTATACTTAACTAATGCGGTAGTGTGTAATCTTGATGAGAATTCACACTGAATTGACCACTCATATTTTGAATATATAACCGTACATGTAGTGCAGGTGATTCAAATGATATTTATGTTCAGGTGGATAAGGACCAAGATACAAAGTCTGTCCAAGAGCTGTTACGCGATCCTGCAGTTTAAGACCAGATAAAATGTTATCTTGTTTCATGTATCAAATTGTTTCCTTTATTTGTTTGTAGCGTTAGGATATTGGTTTGTAAAAGCCTTCAGGCAGTTACTTGAATATTTGGATATGTATATTTGGACTTCCCTCTATGCTTGATTTGTTATTCTTTCACTAAATTGCTAACTTTAAGAAAGAAAAATGAAAAAAATGTACGTGAAATTTGACCATATTTAAAAGTTAACACCAGGTTTTTGGAAAACAAGTCTTATACTCGAGTTTTGAAAATCAGAGTGTTATAATGAGGCAGATCCAAAGTTCAAGTGACCCCCACCGTAGAAGAGAGTGGACGAATGACACCCACCATTGAAACCTTTTTAGGGCCCACCATGATGTTTATTTGAGATTCAACTTGTTCATAAGTTAATATTGTCATGGAATAAGGGAAAACATAAATATTAGCTTGATTTAGAACTTCAATGGTAGGCATTCAATCTCCACTGTTTTCTGTGGTGGGGTCCACTTGAACTTTGAATCTGCCTTATACTTTAGCTCATGCCCTAAAATTATCTCTCCAAATGGATGGAGCGGTGTGGATACAACATATACATCATGGTGGGCCCACACATCAGTAGCAAGACTAGTGTGAGTTGTATGCTCTTATTGCACTGAGTGAACTTTGTTGAATGCATGCAGTTTACCCACTCTGTTCATCCGTTTTTCAGATCATTTTAAGGGTTAAGCCCAAAATTGATGTAGGTCCAGAGCTCAAGTGGACCATACCATAGGAAACAGCGGAAGTATTCATTTCTACCCTTAGTAACCTTTCCAAGGCCTCCTATGATGTTTATTTGTCATCAACACGTTGGTAAGATCACAGACATGGGTGGAGTAAAAACGCAAATATCATCTTGATCTGAAACTTCCGTAGCCCCCGAAAACTTTTCTAAGGTAAACTTTCAAGTAGCTGTGTTTTTGGTGGTGTGGTCCACTTGAGCTTTTGATATGCTTCATTTCTCGGCTAAAGACCTCTAATTATCTGTTAAAATGGATGGATGGAGCGGATAAATAACATTAATTCACAGTGGGCCCCACAGAATTTACTCAGCGTACTGTGTCGGTATGCAATCCGCTTCCAGCTCCTCTGGCTCTCCCCTCCCTCTCTCGCGCGCGGGCGCCCTTGTACCCTCCCTCTCCTCTCTTTCTTCCTCTTGATCTCTCTCCTTCATCTCCCTTCCCGCTCTCTGTCTCTCTCCACAGATCCCCTGATAGGACCGTCCGTCTCTAGCTAGGTCGTGGGGTAGAACCCAATCACTGGAAGACCCTTTCCTTCCCTGAGATTTTCTTCCTCCTTCCATCTCCATCGTTTTCTGCTCGATTTCAGGGAAAAAATGGCGGATCAGATCACGGACGATCATATCTCTGATTTCAAGGAGGCGTTTAGCATGTTTGACAAGGACTGAGACGGTCAGATCCCTTCTATCTTCGCATTCCCCCCTTTTCTGCTCGAAAATCTGATGATTTTATGAATTTTTTTTAGCATTTTCGTGGTCGAGTGCTTTTTTTTTTTTTGGTTTGATTCGATGTTGATTTCATTAGATTTGATGGTTTACTGCTTCAATTTGTTGAAATCAGTGGGGTTTTGGCGTAGATAGTAGAATATTAGGGTCTGATCCGTTCTCTTTTGATACTGGTTGTGATTTCTAGTGTTAAAGGTGGTGATTGTTTTAGATTGGGTGGATTTTTCTTCGTGAATGATCACTTATTTGATTTTCAGATCCTAATTTTCAATTCCAACTAGAATCTGTTTCACCTGTTCTTTCAGCCGTCCAAACACATGAATTAAGCCCATTTCCAGATATGTACTTTTCTAGGGTGTCAAACAACTCCTCTGGTTGGATACCTGAGCCCTGCCTCTAATGGGTCGGGTGTGGGTGCAGCTAAATGGGTGTGAGTTCATTTCTCACTCCCATTGTTACTCATTCCCTCTCCTCACTTGGTTGTCTGACCATTCACCAAAAAAATTACTTTTTTTTTTCCTTGTATTTTCGCACATATGTATACTGTTATTACTAGCTCCAGAATCAAATTGTGTATCTGCAATGTTGAGGGTGTGTTTGGATGCCTGTAAGTTCTTTAAGTTGTGACTTATAGTAAGTCACATGTGAAAGTCACTTACAGGTAATCTTGTTTGGATGTAGGTTGTAAGTCACTTACAGGTAGGTTGGTTTTTGTATTTGGGTAACCTGTAAGTTACTTATAGGTAAGAAGCTTTATATTCACATTGAACCAAGTTTAGCGTAGGGAATCATTCCAATATGTTATGATTACATAAAAAAAACTTGGCGCCAAATATATAATTTTGTTAGGTCCATCTAGATAAATATTTAAGCCAATTCTTAAGGTAAAACAATCATCAAGTTAGCCATAAAAGTGAGCCCACTGATTCAAAATACTTATAATATAGAGCAATAACTTAATATAAGAATTGGTAGGAAACTATGGGGAAATTTTAATTGGGCTCATTAAGAAATCTTTTTGTTGTAGCTAGATGATTGGGTTCTTTGCCGGATTTACAACAAGAAGAATGACTATAAGAAAATAGTGCAACATATTAAAGAAACATCCCACAAAGAGACTCCATTTACAGTCTAACAGCTATAAATGGAAAGATTAGCTCTCCATTTACAGGAGTTAAATCATTTACAGGCTATCCAAACACAGACAATCATTTACATGTAAATCATTTACAGCTTAAAGCCAAACAGGACAGGCTGTAAATGATTTACACCTGTGATTTGCACCTGTAAATCATTTACAACTTAAGCCATTTACAGGTATCCAAATGATCCCTAAAGAATAGACAGGAGAAGGTGTACGGCCCACATCCATATCCATTAGGTGGGCCGTACAGCTGGACAGCCCATATTTCTCATGCGTTAACAGTTACCAAACTTTGAATCATGTATTGGTTGTGCGATTTTGTGTTGTTCAATGCTGGGTCCTTAAGAATGTTCATTTTTCAGTGAAATAAATTATTGAAATTAGCTCAGATCTTGCCTTAGTCTATTATACAACACCACCCCCTGTCCTTTTGAAGATTCTGTCAAAATGTTGGGCATATGGGTTTTGATGATTCTGTAGCAAGGAAATTGTGTTTGATCTGGTTTAAAAGAGGGTATTCTGGTTACTCTCTCTCTCTCTCTCTCTCTCTCTCTCTCGCCTTAGTCTGCTACTCCCACTACTATTTTTATCATCCTTATCATCATTCGAAGAATTGCTTGGATTTTATATGGGAATTTGAGTTGTTGAGAAATGTCTTATGCCTAGCTAGTCAGATCTGCATTTTGTAATATTAACATTAAGAGGCCCAGTCCTCACAAATTGTAGTCCTTGAGACCACAGCCTTCCACTGTCTACTTAAAATAGATGACCAGCGGAGTGCCAATGGGGTCCTCTGTAAACCTTGCAGGACTATTTTCCTAGTAATAATGATGGTGCTTTTTGCTAAGCTCATGTGCATTGATGGCCTGGCACAAAAATCAGTCCAGTCAACTGACAAGGCAGGCGCACATGTGAAAACCGAGGATGATTTAAAAAGATTGCTGAAGTTTCACATTCAAATGCATGGCCGGACAAATGAGTGGAATTGCTTGATTTTTGTGTCAAGTCATATCCATGGCAGAGCTTACCTGATTTAGGGCCCATTTGGATGCACACTCCCAAAGGGCATTTGAGGCTTAAACCCCATTTGGGCCAAACTGGGGATTAAATGAGTAGCTGTTGTTCTCAGTAAATTTCATTGGAACTAGCATGTATAAGAATATCTAGTCACTTCCTATGGGAATATATTTAAAAAAAATTTGAACCCGTGTCCAGCTGTAGTTTTGACATCTGCTGCAATGTTTGTAATCTACTTGTATGCATGAACTATGAAGCACTAGACCTATTGTTTTCTGACAGGTTGAAAGCAATATGACTGAAATCGGAAATGTGTTTATTTTTGCAGTTGTCTGTCACTTATGCTGGGATTTTGCTGTGGCCAGGAGTTGAGATGAATAACCTCAGTCTTGTCACACACTAATTAGTAAGATTATTAGTCATTACTTACTTCCAAAGACTGTTGTCAAATTGACTGATTTGGTGTTTGATGACTTGATTAATATGTACGTTCATTTCCTTCCTTGAAAGATGTGAGGGGAACAATGGAGACTGATATTCGGCGTTCTTTCTTTTCAAGGGCAACCCGCAGAACAGACCGAAATAATCAAAGCCAGAAAAACAAAGGTAGAAACACATTTTAATGGAAGGCATTTTCTCTGTAGGATTAGGTTTGGAGTTTGGACTTGCTTTGATATACCTCAATGGAGTTGGCCTTGTGGAATGCATGACATATAACTCTTTGGTGAATGCAGATGTTGAAGATGGCTTTCTTTTTTCAGGCAGGTTCTCCCAAGATGTTCCAATGAAGATTATTTGGAAGAGGGTTTTTATACGATTGGCTCTTGTGGGAGGCATCCTATGGATGTTACTCATTCTTGTTGCATTATTATTTCACGTATGGTCATGCCAATCTTCTGTTGCTTTCATTTCAGGTATCGTGGAGAAAGTGTTGGCCTAGTAGTTAAATTTGTTATACTGATTGGTTTAATGTGAATTGTAAGTTAGGCTGATTTATTTCTAACACCTGTGGCGATTAGTGTCCTAAGAATTGTTGGGAATGGAGATATGATATAGTTTCAAATACTCATGGACCAGCTTTGACAATTCTGCTTTCTTCCTTGACACTTCTTTTGGACTATGTAATAGACTATTAGATGGCGCTTGATTGTCACCAACCTATGTAATAGTATAGTACATCGCGTCAGTGGGAGTTTTGTGCTCTCATTGCTGGTCCCCAGCCTGGATAAAGGAGGGTTGCGTCAGGATGGTAGTTGATGTCAAAATTATGCCATAACTTTCATCATGAATCTGAACAATATGACATTCCAAACTCATGCTAGGACTGATTTCTTATGAAAACATATGCTTTTAGGCCCCATTAAATGGAGGCTTATTACGTATGCATTCTTTTTGCAATTATTATTATTATTATTCCTAAATATGCAAATATATGTATTTTAGCATTTCCTAAAGTTTCACCGAACAAGTCCACCGTTTCCCCCATGTTTCCCCAATGTTTTTCCACAATTCCAGTTATTGGTGATATCAATATTGTTTCTGTACCCTGACCAGCGAAACTTATAGTGATACTGATACTTCGAACACTGACCTTGTTACATAGCCCAAGCCTGTCGGTGGCCGAGTTTATCTGCAAGCAACTGCAGATCCCTACTTGAGAAGCCATCTTGATTCTTTTGTTTACAACTGCATCTGCTGAGAGATTGGCCCATCTATGCACACAAGAGACTAAAATAGAACATCTCGAAGGCAATGCCATTTATGGTTTCAGTCGAGCTGCAATATTTGAAAAATAAATGAAGTGGAACAGCACTTGAGCTTTTCACATTGGACATGCTTGTTTGCATGGATTTCTCAGCACACTGCATGCATGTAGGGCTGTCAATGGGCCGGGCCTGGGGTTGGCTTCAGCCTGGATTTTGAACTTTTCAGGCTGGGCCTATTCAAAATTTTGATTTTTCCTGGCCTGAGCCCAACCAATTGACAGCCCTACATGCATGACAAGTCTGTAGTGCTTCTGCAAGTACACATGCATAGATTAGTGCCCCCCAAATTTGTAGGAACTATAATACTATTCACGTAGTGTGTAACTAAAATCTTCTCTAGGATAGGTAACTCAGTGCATGAAATCATGTTGATAACCCATTTTGATGCCTTCCAAAAAATTAGGACTTTGGGTCACTTTAGATGCTGAATGGAAGAGACCTTCTAGCTTTGATTGTGTTGGTAGACATACACAACTAATAAAAAAGGATGAAGTGTAAGCCATCATGCCTAGTAGTGGAGCTTCATACAAGGTCATGGCTTTTGGGCATGCCACCTAGGTGCTTTAGGTCATTGCTTGCAGTCTTTTGTTTCTTATCTGGTTTCTATGACCATTTACTGCAACATACCATCTGCAATTCACACTCCAGGAAAAGTTACTGCCTCTTCTTTGAAAACCCCCCCACCAGAGAGTTCACATCTTATATAGAGTTCATAAGTTCATGACCATTTACTGCAACATACATTTCGCAATCCATATTCCATGAAACGTTACTGCCTCTTCTATAACCCAAAAAAAGACAAGTGAAGAGAAGAAAAAAGATAAAAAGAAAAAGAAAGAAGAGGATCACAATTCTTATAAACTTCCCACATAAAATGATGACCAAGCTACTGCCTTGGTAGTGGAGCTTCATACAAGGTCATGGCTTTTCAGCATGCCATGTAGGTGCTTTAGATCATTACATGACTTTTCAGCATGACATGTAGGTGCTTTAGATCATTTCTGGCAGCCTTTTGTTTCTTATCCGGATCCTATGACCATTTACTGCAACAGACATTCTGCAATTCATATTCCAGGAAATGCTGCCGCATTTTCTTTGACCAAAAATTGGATCACACTTCTAATAAACTCCCATATGAAATGATGACCAAGCTAGTTTAGTTTGCCTTAGTTTCTGATTATTTTAATTTTCAAGCATTAGCTGTGAATTGCGGAAGTTAAAAGGTCACCTCATTTTAACTAGATTGCTTAAACAATGGTTCTCACAAGAATGGAAGTGATATGATACCGTAATTTTTTTGGGAAACTACCCTACTAGTTACAACCACCTCTTGTAAATGTGATGAATAGGAAGGTTTGTTGGGACCATTTTATCTTAGTGTGAGGGGGTAGGTGATTAGCACCAATTATTGAAAATTCGCCTGTGGTGTAATGGGATTACCATGGCTGCGCGTGCGGAAGCTCGACGGAATTAAGGAATGAAGGCTGTGTCCTTGGGGGGGCTCGAGTGAGGTAGCCTATGGGATGCGGGGACTAGAGCTGGGCACGGGATGACTCGACTCGTTCGAACCCGACTCGATCCAAACCGAGTAGGCTTCGTCCAATCTGAACTCAAACCGAGTCGAGTCCGAGTTACGTAGTAACTTGACTCCATCTGAAACCCGACTCGACTCGGATTCGGGTACGAGTGAGGTAGCCTGTGGGATGCGGGGACTAGAACTGGGCACGGGATGACTCGACTCGTTCGGACCCGACTCGATCCGAACCGAGTAGGCTTCGTCCAATCTGAACTCAAACCGAGTCGAGTCCGAGTTATGCAGTAACTCGACTCGATCTGAAACCCGACTCGACTCGGATTCGGGTATATATATATATATATATATATATATATATATATATATATATATATATATATATATATATATATATATATATATATATATATATAACCCTAGTTTTTAAGTATCTCTAAACCTACTCGCCGCACTTGACCCCGATCCGAACCCAAACTCGCTCCCTCCCTCCCTCATCCTCTTCTTCCAAATTCGGCAACCACCCACCACCATCACCGCCCTCCTCCTCCTCCTCCTCCCTCCCTAATCTCTCGATCTGACTAGGTGCCAACTCGACTCGATTCGGTACTTTTGACCAGTTCAGACTCGGTCCAGACTCGGTCCTGGGCATACTGGACTTGGATCGGGTTAGGCATGCTGGACTTGGTACCGAGTTGGGTTGAGTTCGGGTTAGGCATATTTCAAAACCGAATCGAGTCAGGTCAGCCTTAACTTGGTCCAACTTGACTCAATGCCTAGCTCTAGCGGGGACACACTCAGTGTGGGTCACTCATGTGAGGCACAACCCATGTGAAGTGGGGACCATGAGGAGGGTTCGGCCGAGGTCCCAACCCATTGGATGTGGGGCCTGGGCTATAAGATAAAAGGATTGATTCGTCACTCTCTATCAGTTCAAAGAGTAAGTGGCTAGTTGTCCTGCATCAAATTGGTATCAAAGCGGGAGGTCTCGCGTTCGAGACTCCTTACCGTGGGTGATTAATGCAGGGGCGTTTTCACACCAGGCTCGAGTGGGGTGGCCTGTGGGATGCGGGGACATACTCGGGATGGGTGACTTGTGTGAAGTGAAACCCATGTGAAGTTGGGCCCACGAGGAGGGTTCGGTCGAGGTCCTAACCCATGGGAAGTGGGGTCTGGGCTATGAGATGAAGGGATTGATTCGCCAGTCTCTATCAGTTTGAGCTTTTAGAGCAAGTGGTTAGTTGTCATGCATCATAAGCTAAGCAAGTCAATTAACTCTAAGGCTTCCAAGCCAATAAAGGGTCCAATTACATAGACTATAAATGATATGCCAATAAAGCAACTAGTCTATAACATGATAGTGTACATTTGCGTGGAATGTGCTAATTATCAAATCTAATTCCAAACACCAGCATGTTTAGTGGTTCAGTTTTCCTACTCCACTCCTAGTGGGTGCACTCAACCCATAAGTATACCGGATTTCACTATCGAACGTTTTAAATCAGGTTAATCTCTAACCTTTATAATCCTACACAAGGAAGGGCTCCTGCAAGAGACTATATGTGGTTTTCTATAAGCTCGCCACAAAACTCAGTTTTACACAAGAACCTACTGACGTATACTCTTGTTGGAATCTCTCGCAAGAGACTTTAGTTGGTTTTCCGTAGGCTAACCAACAACCATGATCCTGGTTCAAAGACCTATGTTTACTCTCGTCGAAGGCTCCCTCGGAGACTAACACTTACATACTCGTGTCCAGCGGCCTACATAAGGACTTGATTTAGGCCCTGCACAAGACCTAATGTCCTACACAAGAACTTAGAATTTAGGCTCTACATAAGAGCCAAGGTCTTACACAAGAACTTGGATTTAGGCCCTACACAAGAGCTAATGTCCTACACAAGAACCTATTCGAGTTTGGGTCACAAACTTACCCTCAATCCTACACAAGGAAGGAGAGTATATATAATCTTACATTTGACAACTTGTCAGATTGAGCCCCTTTTGTAGCGCCTTCTTAGGTAGCTTGATCGATGCTCTCTCGTGCTTCAATTAGTTTCCTTTTGCTCTCCCAATCATGATGCCGATGCTTTGCCAAGGCTTCAGCTCCAAGATCAATACTTTGCATGTATTGTTCTTTTGAGGTGACTAAGGTGATAGGAGGTTGGTTGAATCTCCTACAACAAATGAGAAGTTGTATTTTTTAGGGGTTCACCTAAATGTCTCTTTTAGAGGATTTAGACAATGGTATGCCTATATAGGTTGAGTCTAATATTTAGAAAATGGAGGAATTTAAGCACATCTTGAAGGTGGAGGTTGAAATCCTCATTAGGGTGTTAATTTCAAAGAAGATGACTTAAAACTCTTTGGTTTAGAGGCTTGGGATGAGAGAAATGATCATGAAATCACATGTGCTTTTATTGCACCAAAAACTTATGAGAATGCCCAAGAACCGAATGACCTTTATAAAAAATTCGAGTTCCAATGGTAAGAAAACATGCAGATAATGGTTCTGTCGATGCCATCGAAAGGTCTTCAATGCCATCGAGAAAATCAGATAATATAAATATTTCTTGTTAGACATATTTGAATTACCTTTCGATGCCATCAAAGGAGACCTCGATGTCATCGAGAAAACCAGACGAAATGTTCATTTCTTGCTGGACATATCTGACTCCTTGTTCGATGACATAGAAGATCAAATAAAATGTGAATTTCTTGTTGGACATATTTGACTTCCCTTAGATGCCAACAAGGGGATCTTCAATGCCATCAAAGACCCCTCGAGGTCTGCTCGATGGGATTGAGCATCACTCGAAGTCTGCTGTTTTGGGTGTATGTTTTCACAGCAGCTTCACACCTCTTCTAGTCTTACTTATCATGTTCTAAGTAGGTTTCTAAGGCTAAGGGATGATCAATAAGGTTTACCTATTAAGTTAAGATCATCTAGAGGTTCAAGAATTGTTTTGGGTCAAGGGTTAGGGCTACCAAGGTACCTCATTTACCCGTTCTTCGCTCCTTGATGCTTTTGTATACTTGTGTCTTTGGTCTTTAACTTCCAAAGGCTCAACTGACTATATGACACAAAGACTCGCGTGATTGACAAACAAGATGCACAAATCAGTGCGCACTAACAATTATGAATTGTAAAAGTTCGAGACACCTCATTTTAATAAAGAGAGCTTCCACAATGCTCATCTCAATATTGGAAGTGATTCAATACCCCGGTTTTCTGGGAACTCCTTACAACGTACCTCATGTTGTATGTGTGGTAACAAAATAGTTGATTGGGACCATAGATCCATAGTGTGGGGGTGAGGGTGGGGGTAGGGGTGAGCACTAAATAAAAATTATGGAAGTTCAAAATCACCTCATTTTAACAAGAAAGTTTGTACAGGCTCATCTCAAGTATGAAGTGATACAATACCCTGGTTCTGAGAACTTCCTTACAACCTACCTGCTGTTGTACATGTCGCATGTGGTAGACACAAGGTTCATTGGGACCATAAATTTAGTGTGCCCTATCATAGATGGACCGCTGTCCAGAAACCACATTGGTTAGAGGATCTTAGCTACTAGTGTTCTTCAAATGTACAGTGAGAAAAGAACTATTAACCAGAAAATTGTGGGTGGAAGTGATGGGTAGGATTTTTCTGGTTGGTATTTTTTGAACTGTGGACCATCCATGCATGATCCATGATATGGTTGGTCCTGATCCACCTTCCCCTCTGCCATGTGTATGATGGGATCCTGGAAGGGTAAGCGGTACAGGGGTTCCCTACAACTGGCCCTCTTAAGAAAACTCAATGGTTGACACCTATTCTCTAACTAGACAACAAATGTAGGAGTTATTGTGAGTGTAGTTCTGTTTCTTCTAGGTTGATAATGTTAATTCGTTATGTTCTCCAAGGATGTTGCCGCCTTTTTCTCTTTTAATATATAGAATTGAGGTTTGTCCACATTGTGGTAATGATATTTCATCTTTTCTCTGAGATCTGTTTTATGTATGTACTAGTTTTCTGTGTCTGAATTGGCAGGTATTTGTAGAAAAGACAGCAAGGTGTTTATCATGTTGGACAATATGGGACTCATTCCGAAACAACACCGTAAGATTATAATAAAACAGAACCTCTATTCTTAGGCATGTTTTGTTATACAGAGGATCTGATACTCATTCTTCCATGCTGATAATGCAATTAGGTTGTCCAATTCCTGTCATGGATGATCCAAATTCCATAGTCATTCCTGAGAGAGGAGTTCCCGACACGATTCCTCAGAAGCTATCATATTATTTGGTAGATGAGCATGTAAAGGCTGAACCACAATCTCCTCCACTATTTGGAGGTCATCAAAGCTGGAAGCAAAGAGAAGATAGCTTTAAACTGAATTCAACCATGAAGGTATGTGTAATAGGATTTTCAATGCCAAGTCCTCTCCCTCAAAGTGGTTTTTAAAGATGAGGACAGGATCGTCTTATACAAAAGATAGTCATATTGCTTTTATCTTGAAATTCCATGATATTATTGCATAGACTCTGCCTAGTATAAGCAAGTTGGCCGATGACATACGTTCAAGGGCACTATTCTCTCCAAGGTTGGGTTTCAAAATTCAAACCTTTTCTAAACCTCAAAATTTGAACCTTTTTTAAACCTCTCAGCTCCAAGTGGTCAAAGATATCCAATTGTGGAATAAAGAGGTCTTTACGCTTATGAGTCAAAGAATTTGGATGAAATCAAAGCCGTTGATTTGGAGGTGGGGACCATTTCTTCAAATTTTCATGAGGGCCATTCTTTTTTTCTTTTATCCATGGGACTTTCACACCTTGTACAAGTATTGGTTCTACGTATCAATTACCTTAAGGATATGGGTTCCTTGCTCAACACAGAAAAAAAGGAGATAAAACAACTATTCTCTTATTCAAATCTTTGCGAAGAAAAAAGAATATAAAACAATTATTCTCTTATTCCAGTCTTTGCTCTCAAGTTTGATGTGTACAGGAAACTCTGTTTCTAGCGATTCTTGTTTCAAAACTAACAGAGTAGAATGGAGGCATGCTGCTAATATATTAGTTGCTGATCAGTTTCCAGTTAATTGCTTCGAGTTGTAAAATCTTTGTGTTTTATTTCCCTGTATTTTTTGGCCTTTGGCCTTTTCTCTTAATAAAATTCGCTATTCTCTCTTCAAAAAGAAAAAAACCTAAAAGAAGCATGTTCTGCCCTTTTAATACTTGATGGGGCCCATCAACATAATTTAAAGCTAATCATGGTTAAACTACATACTGTGCATGTTTTCCTTTTGCCATTCATAATAATTCTCATCCCCTTCTAAAAGACTTGGACTTTACCCCTCAGAGAGAATCGTGGTAGCTGTATCATGCTTGTATACATGACTGGGATTTGCCATATACTCGCAGCTTATACTTCTGTGAATCTTGTTTTATGCTGTAGGATAAGTTGATTCTTTATATCAAGATGAATCAAGATTTCTATTCTATTGTATAGCCTATTTCTTCCCTATAGTGTAGAAACCGCATGTTGGATTGGTCATTTAAATCCCTATAGTATAGAAACCGCATGTTGGATTGGTCATTTAAATCCCTAAATCTCGAAAAGTTGGTATTGTTTGTCACTCCTACGTCTTTCAGGTGCACTGCGGTTTCATGCAAAATGGGGGTGCAGAGATGGATGCTTTAGATGTAAAATATGCCAAGAAATGTAGATTTGTGGTTGCCTCTGGCATTTTTGATGGTTATGATACGCCCCATCAACCTTCGAATATAAGCCTCCGTTCCCAAAAACTTTTTTGCTTTCTTATGGTGGTAGACGAAAAGTCCCTTGATTTCATCAAGCAGAATGTTAGCGTCAGAGAAGACAGGCACGGTGGCAAATGGGTTGGTATTTGGCGAATCGTGGTGTTGCACCATCCTCCATATGATGAGCCCAGAAGGAATGGGAAGGTCCCAAAGATTTTAACCCACAGGCTATTTCCAGAGGCACAGTATACCATCTGGATTGATGGGAAGATGGAGCTTATAGTTGATCCATTGCTTATTCTTGAAAGGTGGTGTGATCTTTGCCTGTTTTTAACTTCAGCATTTTCATTACTGAGGTGGACAAATGAGGAATTATATGTTCCTTGTTCCGAGGATTAGTATCCTCAGGCTCTCAGTTTGTACAAGTGGATCCCATGGTTAGATGATCCATTCCATTGATCTGATGGGTACTGTTCATCAATTGATGAATCTAGCCATCCAATCTCTGGCCTTTTCTTTTCCATTGATCAAGGTCTTTTTCTGTATTCTTTTTGAAATTTCCAGTTGGAGGCTGCTGATCTACGATTGTCCCATCAAGGAAACATTTGGGGCATGGTTCATCCATGGTGGAGCCCGTCACATTAATTTCTGGAGCACCTAACCATTGGCCCCACATATACTTAAGGCCCACTCATACCATATGTATCCTTGGGCCGAGTATCTTTTCCCCTGTTCCTCTCTCATATATTTAACTGGAGGGCATGTTTGGATAGCTGGAAGAGAAGAAAACGTAACAATTACCCAATTATGATTCCCATGCACTATTTCAAACATGGATGACCATGAATTCCATTTCAGGGTTCTTGTTTGGATATCAAATAAAATTTTTATTTTTGTGAAACAATGCTCACGTCGTATACTGTGCTGGAGAAGTTGACCATGGAAAAGCATAATGATTGGTATGTGGAATCTGCTGCAATTTTTTATATCTAAACATAGTGAAGCATCCCATCATGAGAAAAGTGCTTCACTTTCTTTTCTTTTCCTTTTTTTTTTTTGCTATCCAAACAGGCCTTAAATTAACATTTTCACATTTCCTCAATGCATTCATCAGGCAAGTTTCTTGATTTGTGTGTTCACATTTTGCCATTTTGGGTCTTGAGTCTTTATTGGTACATTTGCATTAGTCTCCCTTGATAACATGTAAATGGTTGAATCTGTTTGATTTTCAGGTATCTCTGGCGTGGGAAGCACACGTTCGCTATTGCCCGCCATAAACACCATCAAAGTATTTATGAGGAGGCTGATGCAATCAAAAGAAGGAAGCGCTATGCTCGGCCACTGATCGATCTTCACATGAAAATATACCGTTACGAGGGAATGGAACCATGGAATCCAATGAAAAATACACTCAGCGGTAAGAGAAGGAAACTCCTAGCACATTTCCCTTACTTATTTTATGATATAATAGTCCATAGTATCAATAAAAGATATCATTAATCCATAGTAGTAAAACTCATTGAATCGAGTTGGAACTCGGGCTTTAGACTTGACTTGGTTTAATTTACAATTTAAAAGAAATTTTAAAGTCGATAAAAATTGCAATTTTAAGGAGAGCCTGGTTTCGTTTGGGTGGGGGGGGGGGGGGGGGGGGGGGAAGGCTTGAGGACGACGATTGCCTTGCCACCATTTATATTAAATTTGAATGAAAAGAATTCTCAAAATTTTAATATTTTATATTAGACTAATAAATGTGGTCCTAATGAAGATTTTGGTCAGTCTATCAAGCCAACCCATCGACTCAGCTGGGCATTGCTTTGAGTCAGGTTTTCTAGTTTCCAAACAACAATTGATGCAGTGTCAAAATGCAGATGTGCCAGAGGGGGCCGTCATCATACGGGAGCACACTGCCTTAAATGATCTTTTCAGCTGCCTGTGGTTCAACGAAGTCAACCTCTTCACCCCCAGGGATCAGCTAAGCTTTGGCTACGTTGTGTACAGGTTAGGCAGGTCCTTCAAGTTCTTTATGTTTCGTAACTGTGAGTACAGTTCACTGTTCATATTGCACAAGCATACCAGGGAGCATTCATCTGTGGTTGAGTGGGTAAAGTCCTTGGATGAATTTCAAGGGAATGCCACTGGACTGAAAGAGAGTAGGGGGGGTTTAGGCCTCTGGACTTCTTACCCTGGAGACCTGAAATCAGTTGTAATTCCTCCTGTTCCAAGGACATCACAAGCAGGCTAATGAAAAAATAAACATGCATTTTTATTTTTTATTTTTCTTCCAAGTTACTTTTAATATCATGTTGGTGTGTTTTAAGCCTTCTCTACCCATCAAGAAGCTCTTGATATTTTGGTTGAGCTTGTTTTTGCTTGAGGTACTGCAAAGTACAGAGATGCTAGGGCTACTTGTGCTTGTGGGCTCTCCTGTTGTCAGGAACATGTGTTGGAGATCTGGTCCAATTGGGCCCCACTATTTACATATCTTGGCTGCCAAAATCAGCTTCGTCCAGTTATCAGTTGGCTGTCTTTGCATGTTGAATGTTGACCGTGGGTCAAATCTTTTTACAACCATCCATTTACAAGCGTGGCCTTCCCGATGAGTGTGGCTGGTCTGATTTTTCAGGCTAGGGCAGGGACAGTTGGGGGCCAACCCACAAATTGAATTGCTTGGAACACTACAGGTGCCACCTTGGCGCCTGCTCATGCAAGTAGCCCTTGCAGGGCTCTTACAAAAGCTGTTCCACACCTTAAGCATGTTGGATTAGTAATTGAAAGGCCAAAAAGAATCAAGTCGCTGTGCAATCTTACAAAAATCTCATGAATCAAGTGAAATTACACTAGAGGTTTTCTGATGGGAATGAGGGTCCAGTTAAATGTTCAATAGCTATTTCCCCCTCCACTGCAGGTGGGTCATGTGCTAATGGTTTGCTCTCCATTAAATGGGTCAGAACCTGTTGGTGTGGGGTTGTGTTTTAGAACAGCTATGCTCATTCGAATTGATTTCTACTTCTTGAAGAATTTATGTGATGACACTATGGGATGCACCTTGTATGAAATATACATTGTTCGTAGGTTTACCCACATGTAGCTAACCCATCTTATTGCCAACTTATCATCCATTGCACATCGAAGTCTCGTAAAAGGTGGGTGCCTCCTTTAAAACTTATTAGGTGGGCCATACATGTACATTGAGGGAGATGATTTTTCTTTTCCATTGAGTTTATGCAGTTACAGTGTGGCTGCCACTGGATGCATGGGTCGTAGGTGATCTTCATGGTGGCATCAACCTTTGAATCATGCCTGCATTGCATGACATCTCTTACATAATTCACATGGCATAGTATCGTTGCCCAAATTCTCCATTAAAAATATTATTGTGAAATGACAGTGGAAGGGCACCCTTTGCCATTTCAGTCTGTCTCTAACATTCCATTATACATGGCAAATGTTCTGTATCATTAATGTAGTGGTCACTGTAAGGGTGAGCAATAGCCCGAAATCATGTTAGGTGGCATTATCCTTGTGACCGGACCAACGGCTGCAAAATGAGGATGGAGTCGATAATGGCTGTCCCAATTACCGAAGTACCTCTTCTCGATTCATTGATGGAATTGAAATGTTAGAAAATTGCACTATTTCACTTCCCAAGATGAAAAATGGTTGCTGGTAAGTCGAGAGTTACAGTTTTGAGTGGGTCCTATGTATCTATTTCCAACACAAATTTAGGCTTGCCGAAAGCATTTCTAGTGTTACAACCAAAAGCCTAGTACACAGAAACCACTTGCCTGCAAATCCAATGCTATAATTCACAAGACTGATGTCAATACGTCTTACGGGAGGTATGCAAGATCACAATGATGGACCCGAAAAAGCTTAATGTTTATGGTTGATATCCAGTTGTTGATCAGACGGTTGTCATTTTTACAACACTTTTAACAGTTGGAGTTAGCAAAATTAGATATGGGTTTTTACATGATATTAAGCAGAGAAATCTCAGGGAAATCTCAGGAGATTATATCGTTGGTTAGGTTGCAATGAGATGAAAACATAAGAGTTTTCAAGATATTATATTATCCTTTTTTCCACAACGTGATGGACGGTATCCACATATTCTGAGTATGTACAAGTGCGGCCCATGGTTCACTGACCCTACCCATTGATCTGATGGGACCCATTATGGACGGTCCATATACCAACTTCAAGGCAACAATCCCAACTTTTTTGGTGGCCTGCAAATGGAAAGTTGGGAAGGAAACGAAATACAGCAATGATGGACATTCAACAAGGGGGGCAAAAATTGGAAGGCTGTTGGATCTTTCAATCTGGAAGATTTTCGGGTTGTGGTCCGTCCAAGATGGTTCCACCAGGAAAATGATTTGGGTCACTGAAAGATTAACCCCAATTGTTCAAAATGAGGACTTGCACATACGCCCATTGTGGGTGAGGATCATATGATTCCTCTTTACAAGAAAATGATTCACTTACATGAAATTTTTGTCAATCTCATTGATAACTTCATTGATTGTGGATGGGGCTGTACACGAACCGAGTTCGCTCAGTTAGCTCGCTCAACTCAACTGGAAAAAGCTTGATTTGACTCGGTTTGAAACTGAGTTCGAGCCGAGTGGAGCTGATTTTTTGAGCCCGAAAAAATTTCCGAGCTCGACTCAACTCGGATCGAACCCCAACTCGAATCAAACTCGGATCGAACCAGTTTGGTGACTCGGTTACTTTGATATTGATGTTGCTCACCAAGTGTTCGATGAAATGCCTCAACGAAGTGTTGGCTGGTGGCAAGGAAGGTATTTATATGAAACAAATACCTTTTTTCTCTTGATTTTGATTTTGCCTACAAGGCATCAAATACCTGTAAAACCACTGCTGCTATTTTACATAAAGTAAGAATTTGAAGGTGCAGTCTATGTGTTTGTGAAAATGCTTCACAGGCGAACTCGGCTCGAACTGGCCCGAGCTGCTGACCGAACTGAGCTGAGCTGGCAAGTCAGGTTCCACTCGTGTATACCTCTGATTGTGGCTTCATCACCCATTCCTTATTCAGTCGGTGCTTGTTTCAATTTATAACTTGTGATGAACCTGAAAAAAAAAAAGTAAAAAAAGAAAACGATGACAAGTAGTTGCAATGGTCAACTTAAGGCAGATTTTAGGGCATGGCCCATCCCATGATGGGTCCCACCAGACCATCAACTAAGGTTGTCAAAAGGTTGGTCTCAACTGTACTGTTGCTGGGTCGTTGAGCAAAAAGAAAAGTCTCTCGAGTGAGTCGCATATAATACCTCTTTGGGATTTCAGGGTAACATAGCTCTTGGGGCTGGAACTAAAAAGCCTTGAAGAAATTCTCTCCTCTTTCTAGCCTTTGTCGATGCATAGTTATTGTGACAAATTCAATGGGATCAATGCTCTTTTTTTTTTCTTTTTTTTTTAAATAAATTTTTTCTGACATCAGCCTGAAAAACATAGATCATACTTCTCATTATTCGCGGATCCGAATAGAATATCTTACCGTGTCCAGCAACTGTTTCACTTCAGAGTCAGCAAGTTCTGATACTAGCTTAGACATACCAAATTGGCAAATGTTTGAGGCATACTATGTTGAATTGGGGTACTACACAGTGCTTGGCCCAAGTCAGTTATCCAAGCAGTCGACTTGAGGAGTCCCTTAAAGAGTACCGAGTTTTCCAGAGACTCAGCTCGATATCTTGCTGAGCCAAGTTGACTTAGCTGAGTTTCAAGTCGAGTCAGTGAGTTTTAGAACTATGCTGCAAAGAAAAGAAAAAAAAAAACAAAGGAAAGGAAAGAGTCCGCAGGTCATGTTATTGGTCACAAAAGCTGGAAAGTTGCAGTGAACACCAAAAATGGTCTCTTGAAAGAGCGAATATTGAATGGTAGATCAAGAAATAAACTGCAAAGGTGGGGCCACCTTCTGGCAATCCGGCCCTCCATATAGTGGCCTTATCATGTGAAAGATACCCAAAAATCTCCCCCGATTGGATCATAATTAGATGTTTATAATTGGATTTAACTGTAAATTTCGAGCCACCGAACTGATTGCTTGAATCAAGATATAGTAGAAATTTGGCAGTCGATGGGATAATGCAAAAGGATTTCCCAATCCAATCTCGATGGAGAGTTAAGATTGGCTTTCGGTGGGTCTAGGCACTGTTGGATTTTGGAATGTGGTGGGGTCTCTTTTCCTTTTCTTTGTTTAGGATTTCTTGCCACTGCCTTTTATGTATTTATGTAGATTTTGTTGTTGATGTCTCAAATTTGTTTGTAGCAGTGTTTGTTGATGCCATTGTGAAAAGGCTTAGCTATATGTCAAATTAAACAAATACGATAGCCAACAATTAAAGTAAACCAATCCCAATGCAAGAATGTAAAGAATGTAAAGCAACTTCAAAATTCAGATCTTGAAAGGTTGATACAAATGTTATTCTAAGGACAACCTTATATCAAAGATCAGAGTTTATGGTAGGACACCTTATTTTTAGAAAGGTCTTTATATCAAAACTCAAATCGAAGAGGAAAAGAAAATTAAATGCAAACAGTACAGAAGAATAAACTGTAATCAATTATATACTGTTCTAAGGACAAACATGCACCATAGAAATGGCAGGACAACCTTACTAGAACAAATAAGAATGCTGATAAAGGAATCGAAAGAAATAATAGCTAAATTATTACAACATTCCTACAATGCTTGAAATAAATGATTACAGCATTCACACTCACATATACATCCCACAAATGAATAATAAAAGATATGAAATATAAACCATTCAACCACAAGACACAAGGGATTATAGTGGTTCGCCTGTGTTCACCAACTGTTCAATAACAGCCACACAAAATGCTACTCCACTCCTAATATCCTCACACAGGGGATATTAGCGTTCACTATCAAGTTAGGTTTTTACAGGTTCACCCAAAACCTTACAATTATGTCTTTCTATGTGGGCTTACACAATAAAAAAAAACTACTTCTGAGTTTTCCTGACTCTCCTCAGATAACCAATACAATGAGATTTTTCTGGCAAATTCCAAACAAAACCAAAACAAAAAGAAATTTATAATTAAATGTAAAATACCTGAATATCTCCTTTATTGTAGCAGCCCAGAAGAACTAAGTCAGAGTAAATGATTGAATGTCCAAGTTCAATGTCCAAACTCACTTTACAATGGTTATAGTTCTAATTGATTTTAAATGAAATCAAATTGGGCGTAGCTCTATTTGATTTTAATTCCAAGAAGAAGGAATACAATAATTCCTCTTTTTAAATTAGATTGGAATTCAGAAACAAAATCAAATAATGAAAGCTAACAAAAGAGAATAGAAATTATGCACAATGTAGTTTAAAATGAACACTAACTTATCTCAGAGTGGAGCTTTGAACATACTTGAATTACATTTCAAATCTCTGAAATTCGTACTGAATTTATAGGCAAGCAAATCACGTCTTCGATTGGTCTTAAGACCCCTACGACTGGTCTTAGAACCAACAAACTTTTGAAATTTCGAGCGGGATAAGATAAGACGATTTCACGACCGGTCGTGGATACCCTACGATTAGTCGTAGGTCACTTTCGACCAGTCGTAGGTTCCACATGACTGGTCGTAAACCTATGAAAATCATTGCTGGACTTTGAGTCGAAGGTTTACGACTGGTCGAAGAACCAGTCGACACTATTCCTACGACTGGTCGAACAGTCACCAGGATTGGTCGAAGAGTAACCAATAAATTTAAAAAATCATCAACAACTTATGACTAGTCGTGAAATTTCTTGAACCGGTCGAACCAGTGCTAGGACTAGTCGAACAAGGTCCAGAACTAGTCTTAGAATAGACTAAATTTACGTATAAAACACATATGGATTATGTATCCAAAATGTCCTACTCTAAATGTCAACCTAAGGTCAGTCTTACCTCAATAGTGAAGCAAGGACATTAAAACTTGAAGACAAGTGACCTTTGAGTGTAACAAAGCCTGAGATCTTTGAACTTGAAGGCTTCTTGAACTTGAACACTTCTGAAATCTTGAAAGCTTCTTGAACTTGAACACTTCTGAGATCTTGAAAGCTTCAATATAGTGTCTTTGTCACTACAAATTTGACAATAACAAGGGGCTATAAACTATAACACTTACACATTGACAGATCACTCGACGCCATCGAGTTGATGTCAATGCCATTGATAATCTACTCAATTCCTTGGTCCTATTGAGAAAAAAATAATAATTCTATTTGGATTGTTGAACAGTTTTGAAAGTTGCCACACGATGACGTCGAAGGATCTTCGATGTCTGTCAATGCCATCGAAGAGTTGCGTAAGTGGGGGATTTGTTTCCCATTATGGTTGTGATAGTATATACATTAGGTGTAATCAAAATTATGGTGTGATTAAAATGTATTAGGGTCTTCTAAAACGTTCCTACGGGTTTAAGGGCATATTTAGGGTTTGAAGGAAATTCGGGATTTGTTCGAATTGGTAAGATTGTAATTATGCTTTTATAGTGCGTTATTCGTCACTTTTTGTTGCAGTTTTTTTGCATAGGTTTTTTCATGTAAAAGTCTAATTGTTCTTGTTTGGGTTTGTTTGTGCGATTACATTTGTTTTGATTGATTCCGCTCTGTGTGCTTCCATATTTTCCAACAGATTTTCCTCCTAGGTATGTTTGGATTCATGAAAAGCATGAAAAAAGGAAGTGTTTATTTGAAAACTTTATTTCCAAAAAAAATACGGGAAAGGAAAAAAAAAATTGTTTTCCTTGTTTGCTTTTGGATAAGGTTTTCATAAAAATTTAGAATTTATTTTTAAGTTTGTTGTTTGGCAAAAATAAGTAAAAAATTCTTAGATTTTTTAAAAATAGTCTTTAGCAAGTGTCAAATTAACACATGAAGCACATGTGAAATGCTTAAAGATGAACAATAGTACATGTGACATACACAGCATATATGAACGCTTGAAGCTAAATTGTGGAACGTGGGGTATATGTGAGGTACTTGTAAGGTGGCATATGTGGCATAAGATAGCAATAATACATTTGACACATGTGGGCAGTAAAGTTAGATGGTAATACTTGTGTACATTGGCACCATTAGCACATAACCTATTCAAGGATTGAAGATGGACTAGGGCACATGGTACATTAGTGCATGTGGGGGTGCTTCACACATGTAGGACACAAGTAATCTAAATTGTGATACATGTTGAAGAATAGTACATGTTAAGAGAAGACGAATTGTGACAAGTGTGGTGCATTAACATATGTGAGGCTATTTACACATGACACATATGCTGGACGAAAAAATGGATGGTGGCACATGTGGCGTAGTGGCATGTATATAGCATGAATGAAGATGGATAATGTCTCATTTGGCATATGTGGCACAAATGAAGTAATTGAACATAGATAATGTTACATTTGGATTTTAATCCTTGAGAAATTAAATTTTCTTTAATTATGGGAAAATAATGTTTTTCAATATTTTTCGTAAAAAAAATCTTCATAGAGTATAGGAAAGTAAATTTCATGGAAAACACGGCTTCCTTTTTCATGGTTCCGTGAATCAAAAGTGGCCCTGAATGAAATTTTCATGGTCAATATAGAAAGAAGTGGTTATATCATGCTCACGCAGCGTGTGATTCTTGATACTACTGTCAAGTCACAATCCTAACGTCTTATTCATAGACACTTGATTGTGGAAATAGGACTGCGGGATATTTTCTTTCTAAACCGTCCAATAAATGTCCACCAATCTAATAGTCACATAATCAAATAATCTTAATTTTTATATATTCATGATACATTTACACTTGATACTATAATTTGAACCATTTAATGCAACTACTTGTATGCCATGTATGTAGTTTATTAATTTCTAAGTGCTTGCTCATCATCCATCACACTCTGCCAGAGTCATAAGCTTTTGTTTAAAACAATGATAGAGTGGATGGTTCAAATCAGGGTCTGTAGTCCTCCTGGATTACAATTTCAGAGGATTATATATAGAATACTCTTAGTTAAGTGCATATTCCTATAAACATGTGTTACAGTGAGGGAAAAGGCAATAGATCAATCTGGCAACAACTGTCACACAAATAGTAGACATGCATCTTGAGATTAGGGCCCACTGTAATCTTTATTTGCCATCCAACCTATTGATTAGGTCAACCAGACCTGGATGGAGGGATCCAAAACTTTTCTAGCCCATAACAAGTTTTTAATGGTGGGTATTTGATCACAACTATTTCCTATGGTGTGGTCTACCTGAGATTTGAATCTGCCTAATTTTTAGCCTCATAACCTTAAAATGAGCTGGAAAATAGATGAATGGCATGGATAAAACACAAACATCATGGTGGGGATCCACAAAGCTTCTCCAACAGCACACGTCCTTGTAATCGAAATCGGATTGCCTTCTGAGTTACTCAGTATGCTCCTCTTACAAACTAAGTTGGGCCCACCATGAATGTATATGATTTATCCATACAGTCTATCCGTTTTTTCAGCTCATTTAAGTGGTTGAGCCTAAAATTGAATTATATCGAAAGCTATCATACCACAGGAAACAATGGGAATAATGATTTCCAGTGTTGAAACCTTTCTACGCCCCCACAGTGATGTATATTTCTCATTCAACATTTTCATAAGATCATGCAGACATGGATGAAGTCTAAAAAATAAAATATAAGCTTTATCCAAAACTTATGTGACCCCCAAGAAATTTTCAACGGTGGAAATTCAATTAATATTGTTTTCTATGATGTGGTCCATTTGAACTTTGGATAAGCTTGAAATTTCTTTTTTTCACATGCCATAAAATTATCTTATAAAATAGATGTACGGAGCGGATAAAATACATAAATCATGGTGAGCCTCACAGAGTTTACTCTCATTAGGCAAAGCTTACTGAGTTACTCCGCTTCCAGACAACTGGACGGGGACGGGGACGGGGACGGGGACGGGGATTAGCTGCTGACAGGTTGAATAGCTAAACGCCCAGCTGAAGTCACGTTACCGAGTTTCGTGGGCTCCACTATGATATACGTGTTATATCAACACCGACCGTCCATTTGGAGATATCTTTTCAGGGCATGAGACAAATAATAAGGTAGATCCAAAGCTTTAGTGGACCCTACCAGAGACAACAGTAAGGAGGGTGATGCCCACCTTAAAACCTTCCTAAGGCCCACCTGAATGTTTATTTGAAATCCAACCTGTTCACAAGTTAACACTGACATGAAAGAAAGGAAAAACAAAATATCAGCTTGATCGAAAACTTTTGTGGCCTTTAGATTTTTAATGGTGGGAATCATTCTTCCCATTGTTTTAGGTGGTGCGGTCCACTGGAGCTTTGGATTTGACTCATTCTCTAGCTCTTGCCTTAAAATGATCTCTCAAAATGTATAAACGGTGTGGATACAAAACATATATCATTGTGGGTGCCCACCGAACTTGATGACATCACTTCATTAGCGAATCTCACTACTCAACCCGTAAATAGCTAATCCGCGTCCAGATAACTGGGGTAGCGGACTGCGACCTGAGTAACTCCGTAAGATTAGTGTAATGAGAGTAAACTCCGTGAGGCTCATCATGTTTTATGTATTTTACCCACTTGGTCCATCTATTTTACAAGATAATTTTTAGGCATGTGAAAAAAATTGTAACTTATCCAAGGATCAAATAGACCACACTACAAGAAACAGTATTAATTGAACTTCTACCAATGAAAATTTCTCGGGGGTCACATGAGTTTTGGATCAAAGTTATATTTGTTTTGTCCCTCCATCCATGTTTGTATGATCTTATGAACATATTGGATGACAAATATACATGACTGTGGGGGCATAGAAAGGTTTCAACCGTGGAAATCATTATTCCCACTTTTTCCTGTGGTATGATCTACTTGAGCTTTTGATATACTTTAATTTTGGGCTCCACTCCTTAAATTAACTAAAAAAACAGATGAACAATATAGATAAACCATATACATTCATGCTAGCCCGACTGAGTTTACTTAGTACGATAAGAGCATAATGAGTAACTCAGTACGCAATCCAATTTCAAGTTATCTTATCCATGGTAAAAGTATCCCAATGATGACAGTTCATCACCATTTAAAAAATGGTGGTGATTCTCCAACCAACGACTGGCATAGTTTTATGCAATTCAAACCATCCAAATATCTAACCTAATCTTTCATGGAACATAACCAAAATATTACGCTGAGAATATGACAATATCATCAAATATTTTACTTCTAACCATTCAATCAATATAGCCATTAAAATTGAACGGTTAATGTTTCTTAATTATATTATTTTTTGGAATACCTAGGCTTCCATCCACAGCCGGGATGGACTGGATCGCCGTACAGAAACGCTACATATGATACGATCATAAGTCGCTACAAATTAATCTTAAAAATGGTGAAAAACTATCACGTGTCGTCCCTCATATTTTAAGATAATTGTAAACACGTCCCTCTAGTTTCTAACCATTATACCCTTCAATCCGAAATACTGCATTTACTTCCCTTCCGCTAAGCCGTAAGAGTAAGAGGAATCCTTCTACCATAAAACCATTGGATGCCTAAATAATTAGGTTAATCTAATCATGGGTGGGCCACACCAATGCATATACTGCCAAACTCATGCGGTGGGCCACCTGATGGCGTGAATCAAAATGATTTTTGAAGTTTCCGTTTTCACAGTGGAGCGATCACACTGGAATGGGTTAAATAACAAATACGTATTGTGATAGCCACGTGTCTTCATCTAGTTGGACGCTGCGTACCAACTCCGTGAGAGTAGATTAGGTGAGACCCCGGACTCACCCAGGACCGTGCGGCCCTTACGGTTGGGGCCACCTTGATATACGTATTCTTTATATATCCATGCTGTCCGTCCGTTTTTCTGGATTATTTAGGGCATTATCCCAAAAATGACACATGTCCAATTATTAGGGGGACTATACCATAGGAAACAGTAGCGATTGATTTATCATTAATGGGCCACAAAAGTTTTGAATTAGGCTGATATTTGTTTTTTCCCTTCTTCTGGGCTCATGTGATCTTATCAACAGATTGGATGACAAATAAATACTATGGAAACATTATGGCATGCCCAAGGAAGTTTTTAATGGTAGGACATTCAATCACCACTGTTTCCATTGATATGGTCCACCTAATAATTGGTTCTCCTTCATTTTTGGCTTAATACCCTAAAATGATCCGAAAAAATAGATAGACAAAATGGATTCTACCGTCTTGAGGCTGAGATAGATTTGAGTGATATTGTATTTGCATTGAAGATTTGACGACATTACTTGTATAGTGAGCCATTCAAACTTTATATAGATCACAATAGTTTAAGGTATATATTCTCTCAGAAGGACTTAAACATGATGACAGAGAATTTGGATGTAATTTCTTAAATATTATGATTTATCGTTGTCCTAACATCCGGATAAAGATAATCTGGTTGCCGATGCTTTAAGTAAAAAAGAGTATAAATAAAGGACTATAGCTAGCTTAATAATGTATGAATGAGAAATGTTGAATTTGTTAGAGAGTTTGACATTCGATTAAATTTTCAAGAGAAGAAGATTTATGTATTTAATATTATGGTAATGTGGACCTTTAGGGAGTGAATAATTGAAGCTCAGACGAATGATGAGTGGTTGTTAAAAATGATGGCCAAACATCAAAATGATGAGGCCTAAGATAAGAGATGATAAAAGGATCTAATATCGAGGTTGACCCTGTGTATCTAATATTCCATATATGAAAGATGAGATTTTAAATGATAGACACTAAACTAAGTTTACAATCCACTCATGAAGCAAAACGATGTACCACAACGTAAAGTGATCATTTTGGTGGCCGAATATGAAGAGAGAAATCGTCAATTATGTGTGAGATGTTTTGTCTGTCAGCAGGTGAAGGTAAATCATCAGAACCCATTAGGATTATTATAACCTCTGAAAGTACCTAAGTCGAATTGGGATTGTATGTATATAGACTTTATAGTTGGTCTTCCAAAGACATAGAAAAAATATAATTAAATTTGGTTAATCATCGATTAACCGACCAAGTCAATGTACCTTATTCATATTCGTATTAATTACTCAATGGAGGAACTCGTCCAGCTATATATCAAGAAAATACTGGGACTTCATGGCATCTCTAGTTCTATTGTATCGAATCAAGACACGTTTTACTTCGTGATTTTGGATAAGTCTACGGGAAGTTATGGATATGACTATGGACTACAACACATCATATCATCCACAGTTTATCGGGCAGACATAATGTGTGAATCAAATATTGGAAGACCTGTTATGTGCATGCGATCTGAAATTTAAGAGAAGCTAGGATGACAACGTATATTATGTTGAATTCGCATACAACGATAGTTAGTAGGCAAGTATCGGTATGACTCCAAATTAAGCATTGTATGGACATCGTTTTCGAGCACCTAACTGTTGGGCCAAAGTAGGTGAGAAATGTTTAATTGGGCTAGATTTTTTCCAAGAAGCTATTGAGAAAGTTGAAATTATCTGAAAGCAATTACAAGCTACACAAAATCGTCAAAAGAGTTACGTCGACAATTAAAGACAAGATCTAGAGTTCATCGTAAGAGATTGTGTGTTTTTGAAGGTTCTCCCATGAAGGGATTGATGAAGTTTGGTATTAAGGGAAAAATCGGACCATGTTTTATTATATCATTTGAAATATTAGAGCAGATTGGAGCAATGGCATATCGACTCACACTACCTCCTTAGTTGGCTAGTGTCCATAATATTTTTGATGTATCAATGCTATGGAAGTATGAGAGTGATGCTTCTTATGTGATTGACTTGCAAGGTCTCGAGTTACAAGAAGATACATCTTAGGTAGAGAAACTAGTTTGAATACTAATCATAAGGGGCATGTGTTGCACACTAAAACGATACATCATGGAGTAGACGATACATCTTGGGAGTAGGAAAAAGAAATTTGCAAGAAATATCCTCATCTTTTTTAGGAGTAGTTTTAGTTAAATTTCGAGGACGATATTTTCCTTTTAGGGGGTTAGAATGTAACGACTGTGAAAAAAATAATTTTTTAATTTGAGAGAGAGATTTTGTATCTCATCTCTCTTCTTATCCAAACTTAATCCCCTATCTTATTTCTATCCCTTTTTTCTCTCTAACTCTCCCCGTATCTCTTAACCACCCAACAAGCCTTTCCTTTTTAAGGAAAGTTTCATAAGAAGAATTATACTCCAACTTAAACATTAATTAAAAGATCTTACATACAAATGAGAAAGAGGAGGGGAGAGAGAGAGAGGGTTGGTGGGAAAGTGATTTCATGTTGGTACTTTTAATTTTTAAAAATTCTTAATCTAATATGTGGCTAGACGGGTGCAATGAACAATTTGATTTAGTCCTCTAGCCATTGTATACGTTTAAATTGAGATGATCAATTCTTTGTCTAGATAGTCTAATTTCGGCAAAAGGAAATGCTCTTTACGAATGATAATAGATTTATATTTGTAAAATACATTAGTCATTATCAATTCTGGTAAAGTTGGAATTTAAATTTAATTATTTGGACAATGTAATGAACGGGCTAGATCGGCTATACAATTATTATCTTGTCAGATCTGTAAGTGTTTAATAAGGGAAACTTAAATTTTCTATACAAGTATTAGTATCACTTGGTGTATAAGGTCGAGATTGGCCATTGGTATATGTGCGGTTAGATCTACACCATTCATCAAATGTGTAGAAGTAAAATATGCCATGATTTTAAGAATCTGGATGATCCAATCATCCGGTAAGTCACCCCGATCAATCATTTGCCATTCGATTTCATAATCTACATATAAATAAGCATATAAATGGTTCAGATTAGTAAATCAATGGGTTTTCTCTGGTGTTTGACTAAAGAGTGAGCAATGATGGGTGTATATCTATTTAGATTGGTTAAATGGACCCAAGACCCCCTAATAAAAGAAAATCCCTAATTATTTTTATTATTTTAATTGAGTTAATCTTAGTACCATTAATCGATCTTTGATCGATCGATTGAGGTGCTAAATTTCATTCAGGAAGCTGTGTACCTTAAAGTTTATTTTCTCGATTTGATGGCATCAATCAACAACTATTTAAATAGAATTTTCTAAAATATGATTTTTGATCATTGAATTTAACATATATATATAATTTAATCATGTAGGGTTTGGCCATTTAGGATGTTAATCATGGGTGGGCCCCACCATGTAATATAATCGGATGAATAATAATATTGTGGATATAATTAGTAAGATTTTTGAATTTAAACCAGCCTGATTACCTTGTGGATTTTACACCACTAGACTCAGCTAAGTAACCCAACGTATCTCATGTTCATAGAAATTAGAATGTGATTGGTTGTTATATTTATTTATTTATGTGTGATATGTAATGCCCTGACTTCTCAGGACCCGAGTATATGACCCGTGTCCCAAAAATCAGAGTGTTAACCTTAAAGGATGATCAGATATAATATTTTTCTTTTATCAGAATAAGCAGATGAGCGTAGAGTCGACAAATCAGCATAAAGAAAAATTACAATTACATTTAGAGTATACAAGAGAGTGCCCATAATGACTTATACAAACCAATGTCTCCATTCTTACGAATACAAAATGATATAATATTACATGTGAAATAAAGTAAATTTACAACAATCTTGAGTTGTGAAATCCTGTAGCAGCCCTTAGCAAATATAATCATACACCCTTGTCAACCATAGCCTTCTCCTACCCAATATGAATGTAAACATCATCAGGGTCACCTGTGTTACTTGTACGATTATATATTTGATGGATGAGTGGCTAACTCAGTGTGAATTTCTCTCAAGATTACACACCGCCGCATTAGGTAAGTATAGTTATAAAACAAAACATACAAAACAATATATGATGCAGGTCTTATTAGATGCATGGATGCGTGAAGTATGCAATCACACCCTGGGGATGCTCATCCGTGCGAAATTTGGGCTCGTCGCCCATGCAAATACACAATCAACGCCCCAGGGATCAACTATGCGAAATGCGATCATCGACCTGGAAAAAATATCCAGTCGAATAGAGGCTAGTCATCAGCGAAAGCATACTAAGTGCGGCATAACGACTGCCTAGCAATAGACGCTGGTCTATGCCATGCATGCATGATTAGACAAACTATTATTTGTCCAGTTACAATTAGCCAGATTTAAATGAGCTCAAGGTCACTACAGGGGCTCGTCACCAGCGTAGGCCGACAGCTCAGGCATAGGTCCCATACCACCATCCTCGGCTCATGAGACTCCCATCTTAGGATGTTTAATGGAATCTCGTCAACTAGTGGCCAATCATATTACAATATATGGGGCTTACCATCGCATGATTACACAGTATAAAATATCGAACCCATATAGAAAAAATACCAGGACAAAGCTACCTAGGGTGATATCAAACAAGTCACATATGACAATTATCAAAATATGTCACATAAGACGAGTATCAAAACCATACGATAAAAGACCATCCTTGAAAACCATTAGACGCAACAACCTTGGATGGTAGGCTTACATCCATGATACATTTACACCATCACTGAATAACCACTAAGCCAAAGGCCCATTTTAATCTCAATCAATCAGGTTACATCCTAAGTATGGGTGTGGGGGTTTCCCACTAATGTACCAGTTTAAAGTCCATAAGGAATATACAAATAATGAACAAAAATACAAGATGACCATTAAGCATGTAATATAGGAATTTAATTTCTACCAGCTAATACATGAGATTATAAGAGGGAGATATCAATTATAAATTTAAATAAAAATTATGACTTAAGCTAATGAGAAGATGGAAAGCTCAAGGAGAAGAATCATCACCAGAAATTAAATTTAAATAAAAATTTAATTTCTACCAGCTAATACATGAGATTATAAGAGGGAAATATCACTTATAAATTTAAATAAAAATTATGACTTAAGCTAATGAGAAGATGGAAAGCTCAATGAGAAGAATCATCACCAGACAAGATGTAGAATGCTCCTAGAAGCAAGTTTTCTTGAGAAGACAGTGTATTTACACCACTCACATAACTCTCTGCACAATTTCATTTGTAATAGATAGTGAGTCACAACACTAAATACTTGAGGATGGGTGGAAGGTTTGGAAAGCCCTAAACCAAGGTTGTCTTAGGTTATTCTCAAGGCAATCAAGCTCACTAAGCATGAGCCATTTGTTTTTAATTAAACTGGTCCCGTCAGGGCCCGCTTGATCACTAGATCAGCTTCATTCTTCTCCTTACATCCTTAGGACAGGTTTGTCCCGTGGTATACATATATACATTAATTACATATGTATCACATAGCATATATATGCATACATTATGTCTAATGTGTGTACTCCATGGCACATGATGTTTACATCACATGAATTATATTTGTATAACGTGGTATACATGTGCATACTATATACATTACACGTGCATCATACTAAATGTTTCAAACATGGCCCATTGATCTTATGGAGGGTGTGGCCATGGCACATATATGAGGCAGCAATTGCCGCTAACACAGAGGCATGTTGGACCACCGTCCAAACAGTGGACGGCTGGGGACAAACACATGTTTGGGGACAAACACATGTTTTGAGGTGGGTGCCCATGCATCTACGTAGGGCCGTCACCTAATACATGATATACAAATATATCAACGTGGGTTCACATGAGCATGGGTGTTGAATCCGAACGGTCCATAAGATGTGGAATCGCAAGAAACCTTAGGCGGTGAATTTTCACCCTGATCAAAAATTCTGGTGGGCCATAGCAAAGATAAATTTAATTTCAAGGGAAGAAACTGTTTGCATTAATCATGGCCCACAGAAGTTTTGGTTCAAAGTAAAAATTGAAACCGCTAGGTTTCCTGAGGTTCTGCTCTATATGGACCATTCAGATTTTCCAGACTCATCAGGTATGATGAGATCTCAAAATTTTGCATGCACCGTGTATTTACTTCACAGGTGGGTCCCATGTGGGGCACCACGTATCTGTGTAACGTATAGTCATACTATACGTAGCATATTTATTTATACATTTTTATACAAAACAAAAGAAAAGGAAAAGAAACAAAAGAAAGGAAAAGAAAGGAAACCGTCCCAGTCCTTAGGATTGCCCTTCCAAAAGGATGGACGGTCTGGATGAACCGCATCCATCAGGGTGGGGTCCATGAATGTGACCCACCCACGAGACACCTGCATTTATATTATATTGTTGTGGTTTTTGCAGGGCAGCAGCGTCCAGGTGGGTGGACGGTTGAAGTGAATAAATCACATACAGCATCACGGTGGGCCCGCGGCTGGCAGATCTCAGCCGCTGGATCTGTCCAAACTTGGGCCCACGATCCCACCAGAGCTATGGCGAGGATGCACTGTACGTGCAACAAGGTGCGGGCCACCGATTGGAATGTGGTGCGGCGCACCGTGATTTTCATGGTTTGGTCCACTGCACAGACCGTGCAGACAAGCTCTTATATCACGGTGGGTCCCACCTACGTGGCCCACTGTCAGAACGAGCTCGTGGAATGGATAGACGGTCTTGGATGGTACACGTCCATCAGTGGTGGATCCCTCCACGTGATGTGGTCCACATATGTATTATGTGTGTATTTGTACACATATGCACCTGGTGGGTCCCACGTGGATGTGGCCCACCAGGATATCATATATATATTAATATTATATTATATTATAAAATAAAACATTATTTTATTTTGTTTTAGAGGCAGGTCAGGCCTGCTGTCCGTTTGGGACGGCCCACCAATGCACAGCCCGCCTGGGTTCTCTCTCCTTTTGTGAGGCCCACCTGCATTTGTGCAGGGCCCATGAATTTAGGTGAGGTCCAACATATGCAGCCCACCAACAATTGGCAACGTGCATAGCCCCCTGGGTTCTCTCTCCTTTTGGTGAGGCCCACTTGCATTTGTGCAGGGCCCATGAAGTCTGGTGAGGTCCAACATATGCATCCCACCAACCGTCGGCAACGTGCACAGCCCCTTCAGCATGCTGTTTTGGAGCTATTTCTGGCCCTGGTTTTGGCTCAAACACGGCTCTCTTCTGGGCCGCTTTCGACCGAGTTTCAGCCCTTGGCTGGGGCTATTTGCATGCTACTGTTCGGCCGCAAACAGGCCCTAAACTCAGGCCACAGTTCAGCCGCAAACAGGGCCTGCACTCAGGCCACTTTCAGCCTCAAAACGGAGCCGTATTCAGGCCCTATTCAAGCTCTGCCATGGATGGATCTTGGCCCCAAACTTGGCTCATATCAGGGCTTATTAATATACGAAATGGAGGAGAGAGGTTTTACCTTCCACAGTTGGGTCCGACCCGAACTTGGGTGGTCACGCACACACCCAACACCCTCAGCTTCTTCCTCTCTTCTCTCTCGCTTTCCTTTCTCTTTTTCCTCACAAGTGGCGAGGTTATGGCTCCACACTGACTCGGCTCGGTCCGATTTTCACGGACTGAGTTGGGGCAGTGTGCTCCAAGCTCACCAAAACGACCCTCTGCTTTACTCCCTCCCTCTCTGTTTCCTCTCTTTCTTCTCTCTCCGACTCTTTTCTCCCTCAACTCTCTTTCTGGGTGAAGCCTGAGAGGCTAAGCTCCCCATTTATAGGCAAGGAGGGAAGAATCCAACGGCTGAGATTTGCTTTGCAATTCTCCAAGCAACGGCCGCCGATGGCCGTCTCTGCTCCTTCCTTAAAACGGCAAAATGCGGCTGTAATTCCCCTCGGTTTGGTCGTTTTTGGTTAAAGGGAGAGAGCTGGCGCCAGTACGTCGACAATCCCCTGGTTAAACCGACGCGGTTCATTCCTTCATACCAGTGTTCCAATCGGATCTCGTTTATCCTGGATAGAATGGACGGTCGATATTGATCTCCTTCATTTGTTTTCGGGGGTCCCCATCCCTATACGGTTTTGTTGGGGTGGACCCCACCGATAGAATGGATGGCCCGGATTGTTCGGAAAGTGGCCAGGGTGGCACACTTAGGAGTTTGAAATCCTTCATCTTCAAATTGAAAACGGGCGGGAGAACTCCTTCCAATTTTTGTGTTTTGGCTCGGTCAAGGCAGTTTTGACCGATCAGGTTGGTGTGGTGCACTTCGTGCACGGTTGGGTATGGTGTACATGCACTGGGCGTGAGGTCCCTTGTGACGCCTGTGACGAATCTACTCAGACCAATTATTTAGGGGTCCCTGTATAGGGGCCCCAGCCTAGTTTGAGGTGCATTGTGAGGTCCAAGTGGGCCATTACACACCTCTTGAGACAGTATCTAGCCTATATAATGTGATCTGACAGTCAGATCATCCCGAAATATGATCAGGGAGCAGCCTAGTTTAGGTGAAGTCATTAGGAAGCTTAGTAATTAGGTGGCCTAATAGTAATAATCAAGTGGTCTACCATTGTGGGAGTTTTTTTAAAGTTAGACGAATGATAGGTCTGTTGTTCCAGACCTTATGACATAGGATGGACGGCCTGACATATCAATAGGAACTGTTCTTTAATGGTCAGATTTTGACGGGAATGCATGTGAACGGTTGCTCGAGTTATGTTCATACTTATACTAAGTAGGGTTACTTTGTAGTACTCGAGTACCGAAAGTATGGGGCGTTACATGATATGACTGATGTATTACTAGCTTGAAATTCTGTCATGTGTTAATTTATGTTATCACATTTAACTTTTCGAAAATATGATTTAAAATCATATATTTACATTTTGATTTAAACAAGTGTATATGAATAATTATGAAAATGAAAAATTTCTACATCATCAATTGCATTTGCATAATATATGGTTGATCTGGGAGCCATCCCTATAAGAAATGTCGATCTTGGTAGAGCATTACCAAATGCGGGCCATACCCATGCCTATTGAAAGATGGAAGCCGACCCAACAGGTGGATGCAGGTTGATGATCTCCAACCTAAGCAAATGGATGATCATCCCATTTGATACATTTATACATCATGTATGCATTTTTTCATTCAGTATTTTATACAATTTTAATTATTATATTTATGAACTATTTTAGGTTATTTTACAAAGCATGACCAGCTTACCTTTTTATTGATGAAAAAACCATATAAATAAGCTGTTAGCAGATGATGTGGTGTAGGAACTAGAATGGGTCACTAAAACTGAACATGATCCACGTGAAACGTGGCCATACTTGTTAGAAGATAATATTGACATCATTAAACCATTCCTAAATTTCTAATTTATTTGCTTGGATAGTTTAATTGGCGTACAATGCAATTGGCGTTGATTATGAGATTTTTAAGCAATTGTTTAAATTTATTTGATTGATACATTGTGAGCCTGGAATAAACATATTTATATTAAGATGCTTTAGATTTATGTTATTTGAATGGTCGCGAAGATTTATATATGTCTGGTTGAGTGATGCTAAGTGTTATATATGCGTGATTTGAAATCGATGGACTTTGGTGGAACTTATAATGAGTGTAATGTTGAGGGCCAAATATTGCATATTAGACCCCAGTTGTTGTCTTGATTTACGAACAAGATATTGCTTAACGGTCTATTTTAATCGAGTTGGTTGTGCAAGGTGAATTCACGAGCATATGACTAAAAAGGATGCTAAGAGCTTGGAATTGATTTTCCAGAATTACCAAGGTAAGGGATAGACTCCAGGGGACCAAGATCGAAGAATGTACACGCCAGAGATCTAAGAAAATCAAGTGATTGAAGTTCAAGTGGCCTGAAAGTCGTCCAGAATGCATGATCACATGGTTCCCGCCATCCGATTGACTAGAAACTTCATACATACGATGAAGACCATAAATAAACCATACACGTAAAATTTCATCTATTGAAAATCTTGGAAAATGGGCCAAGTGACAGATTATACCATTAATCTCCAATTTGGGGCCCAGATTCTATCTGGAACTGCCTAAAATTTAGTATCGACGGTTTAAATAAGATAAGAAAAAGGATGGATGGAGTAGATTTTTCAAAAATAGTATAGCAGATTCCATTTATGCACGTGCGTGTACACCATGCACACGTACACGCTGCGCACCGAAAACAGCCTTCCATTGTATTCAGTGCCCGCCCGCGACCAACATGGAAACAGCAGTGGCAGCGCTGCTGCGTATCGCGAACCGACGAACGAACCCTTTTTGCGGAAGTTTGTGGCCCTGCCCATCACCTGTATGGAAAATGTAACCTGTCCAACGTGTAGAGGGCTTCGAAGACTTCAAACCCAAGCTGAAAGTTTGCACCCATGCGTGCACACGTGTGCGATACAGAGGCCAAAAAATGACTGCTCTGCAACGTTTAAATTTAATTTTAACATGATTTCTTCTCTGAGCCGCGTCAATGGACGTTCAAAACTATCCAATGTTGACTGAAATTTCATCCTGAATCTAATGGACGGTGTGGATTTCTTCGAAAAAAAATTCTGTGGGGCCCACTGAGCATCACAGCGTTGGACGTGCTTTCGTCCGCGAATTTCGGATTTTCAGGTGGTTGTGGCCCACCATCTTTGATCATATGGATGATCTGATCCGTCCATCATGTATAGGGATCAAAAACGTCCTAAGGGACGGTGTTTCTTTGAAAATTGAGTAAGGGGTAATGAGTTTTGAGGTACTGAAACTTGGCTGCGAAAAGTTGCACTCTGTGTCCTGCTGTGACTCTGCCACCGACTCCAACTTTCCAGCAGCTATAAAAGGAGGTTGTGGCTGTGAGAGAGGGAGATCAAATTTTTGGGGAGCCAGTTCTGGAAGGCAGAGAGAGACAGAGAGCATTTTTATATCTTTTGTTTATTGATTTTATACACTATTTTTTTTTAATGATTTTCTTGAGATCTAGCCTGATCATGTCTGGCTAAACCTCTTAGCTAGGGCTAAGAGGTGAAGCTTGTAGTGTGATGGGGGACTCTTTTGTGTGTGTCCTTATTTAACTAAACTGATGTGGATTTTAGTTTATTAATGATAATATTTTAGTTTTAAATCGTCTATTGTGACTGAAATTACAATGGGTTTGCGATAACTTTGAGCATATTCCTATCTTTTTTATGTTTATGACGTCAGGAAGCCTTGTTATTCACCATCGTCTCATGGGCATGGTCGCATGATGGTACCCTTCTTAACCTTCATACATTGATTGATTGGTTAGTAATTAATTTAATTCTGTTATCTACTTTGTCTAATTCATACACCTTTCATCTCTTAAAAACTATATCAAGTAAGTTCAGTCTTGATTTTCATGGTTACAATTGTCAACTGAATGAAGATAGGATTATAAATCCAGTTGAGTTCTTAAAACAGGCATAAGATATCCCTGATCTCTACAAGTAGATCCTCTGAATCCCTAGTTTCCTTTTCTTGAATTCCTTAAGTTTTAAATAATTATTTCACAATTGTTCATTAAATTTTTTTTTTGATTTAGATTATATCTTAGTCTAGTTCTAGTTCTACTTAATTTTAGATTACGTACAGGTATCAGTCCTTTGGGATTCGACCTCGGTCTCATCGAGTTTATTACTACATCACAACCCTGCACTTGGGGAGTGAACATGTAATTCCCACATCTTTATTTTATTTTATTTTAATGTTATCTTGTTAGTACACCCCACTGTCAGTTCACACTTCACTGTTAGCCACCCCACTAGGGAATCGATACCAAGACCTCAGTGTTGAAACGAGGTATCTTTCACTCAGTCTACCACTTAAGTTATGTAATTCCCATATATGTTTAAAAAGTTCAATTGATGAAATTAGTATACTTTGTGTACAAGTTACAAATTGAAATTCGGGTAAGAGGGTGTATACTCTGTACTTGAATTTCGGGGCATTGGGAGAGAGAGAGAGAGAGAGAGAGAGAGAGAGAGAGAGAGAGAGAGATTTGCATAAATCCAAAATCAAACAAACAAATCCCCATTATTGTAGGAAAGAGATAACTCTATATCAGATGAAGAAGTCCTCAATTCATTTGTTATCCACATTATTGTAGGATAGATATAACTAGATATTAGAGGAAGAAATCCTCTATTCATTTGTTTTCCCATTCATTGAATTCATGTATTTGATAGGCATAAGGAGGAGAGGAAATTTCTTATGCACAGTAACACCGGGTAGTTCACTCATGTCGATGTCCTCCCTGTTCATGCTGCAAGGCAGTTCCCAATTAAAAGAATAGAGAAGATTTGCCAGGGAAATCTCCATAGTCATAGCTCCAAAATGCATCCCCGGGCAAATCCGCCGTCCTGCCCCAAACGGTATGAATTGGAAGTCTTGTCCTTTGTAATCAATAGGGTTACTTGTGAATCTCTCTGGCCAAAACTCTCCTGAATTTTCCCATGACTCAGGTTCGTGTCCTATGGCTAATGCATTGATAAATACCAATGTTTTCGGGGCAATATCATATCCATCAAGCCTACATTGCCGAGTAGTTTCTCGTGGAATGAGAGTAGGGGCAGCTGGGTGCATTCTAAATGTCTCCTTCACCACTAACTTGAAATAGTCAAGTTGGTGTAGGTCATCTTCTTCTACCTGACCTTTGTCTCCAATAATCCTTCTAATTTCGTCCTGCACTTTCTTCATCACTCTTGGATTCCTTATGAGTTCTGTCATGGCCCACACCACTGTTGCAGCACCTGTGTCTGTTCCGCCAATAAGAATATTCTGCAATAAAAATACAGACCAACGTTAGTCAAATGGCTACCCCAGATCGTAGTTGCCTACTATGAACTTGGACACATTTGACATTTTATATTTTGCCATTTTTGTAACATCTGGTAAATTCTATTCCTAAAAATTGATTTTAATCAAACTATGTAATATACATATATAGGACGCGGATTAGCTACTGAAAGTGACCTCACCCTATTTTGTGGGCCCCACCATGATGTATGTATGGTATCCATACTGTCTATCCATTTGGAGAGATCATTTTAAGACAAGCCAAAGAATGAGTTAGATCCAAAGCTTAAGTGGACCCCACCACAGAAAACAGTGGGGAGAGTGATGCCCACCATTGAAACCTTCCGAGGGTCCACCGTGATATATATTTGAGATTCAACTTTCTCATAAGTTAACATAGACATGAACAAACGGAAAACACAAATATTTGCTTGATGGAAAACTTTTGTGGCCCTAAGAAATTTTTAATGGTAGGCATTCAATCTCCAATGCTAGTTTTTTTTTTTTGTGGTGGGATCCACTCAAGCTTTGGATCTGACTCATTCTTTGGATAATGCCCTAAAATGATCTCTCCAAATGGATGGACTGTGTGGATACACCACATACATCATGGTGGGGCCCACAGAACATGGTGACGCACTTCAGTAGCTAGTCTCGCTACTTAACCTGTCAGTAGCTAATCCGCATCTGATGTAATGGACTACTACATGGCACCAGTGGGAGTTTGTGCTCTCATTAGTATTCCCAAACCAAGTTAAAGGACAAGGGCTGTGAGAGGCAGGTATCCCTCGAGAAACTGATCTACCTTAACTTTTATCACGAATCTTGACAATACAACTTTCCAAGGGGATATGGTCCTTTGATAGAGTGAAATGGTGCATTTGGATTTATGTAGATGTTGACACATGTAAATGTATGCATGTGTGTGTGCATTTGGATATGGTCCTTTGATAGAGTGAAATGGTGCATTTGGATTTATGTAGATGTTGACACATGTAAATGTATGCATGTGTGTGTGCATGTGTTGTGCATAGTGTGGCAATATGATCCTTTTTCGTATACTTGAACTAATCTTCCCCAATAACTAAGAAAGACCTAGTCAGGTGGCAGATCAATTGAATTGAGGTCAACTTCTCCGGCTGGCAATGGGCATTAATCTGAAAGGCTAAAAGTTCCAAGTAAATATATATAAGAGCATATAAGCAGTGTGAAAGTATGATGCAAACAATCAACAGCTAAAAGAGAAGTCTAAGTAGAACTACGATTACTAGCCCAAGGTGAGAACCATGTGTTGCAGGTGATCTACTGCCCAACGAAAATCAAGTCTCTTTGACCTGTTGATCTTCAGTAGACGACTCCAATTAGTTTTTTTTTTTTTTTTTTTTTTTTAACACACGCACACACACCCCACACACTCACGCTGGTGGAATTTCACCACCTATGGGTCCTCGAAGCCTTGACCGGGAGTTGAAACTCCTAAGAGTCTACCACGCGGGCAAGAGTAAGGACCCAGACGACTCCAATTAGTTATAATAAGGCTTAGGCTGTATATATATGGTAGACATGTATAAATGAGTTGGTCTCTAATACAGTAATTATATAATTCTTAGGGATCAAGATCTCTAATACATGATTATAAATGATTATTAAAATGAGATTATCTCAATTTTAAGTGTCGACTAAATAGGGCCTTGGATAATTAGTTGGGTGAAGACTTAGATGATGATGACGATGATTCTATTCCAATCTTATGATGTATGATTTTATGTCACGTCCTTCATAAACAATAGAAAAGAAGATAAAGAATCCATGAAACTTCTCTGATCAACCAAGGGAAGGCAAGAAGAAGGAAGAGTGGATGACCATGAGCAGTGCTTTGATGTGGTCTCTAGACAGATGGAGATCCTTTTGGACTCGTATCAAGACATCCACAAGGTCCTCTTGATTCTGTTTTACCCTCTTGGGGTTGAGGTGCTCGTCGATTACTTGCTCATAGAACACATCCATGTCCTGGAAACTCTTCTCCAACCGGGTCCGCTGTCCGGTGACCACGTCAATCCACCCCAACCATGGGATGTAATCGGCGTAGAAGAAAGATGCGAACAAGGCCTGCATCTCCTCGAAACTACCATGGAAGTTGGTCTTCTGATCTCCTCCGTAACTCTTACCAAAAGCAGCTCTGCTGATGATGGTGCTCGTGAGAGCTAACATGAGCTCAGTTAGATTTATGGGTGTCGAAGATGAAGCAGAACAGGAAATTGATGCGATCATGCGGGCAACCTCTGCCTCCCTAATGAACCTGAACGACTGGACTCTCTTTACGTTTAGGAGCTCATTGTTGAAAATTTTCCGCATGTCCCTATAGTACTCACCGTAGGGCGTGAAAGCCACGTCTAAGAAATTGTAAGAGAGTTTCTTATATGAAACAAAGAGAGGCCTATTGCAGAAGTCGAGATCCTGCGTTTTCATCACGTCGCTGGCGAGTTTGGCTGAGGAAATAACTAGGGTGGGTACGCTACCTAGTTTTAGATACATGAGCGGGCCGTATTTTTGGGAGAGTTGCCAAAATGAGCGATGAGATAAGTTGCCGAGCTGGTGGAGGTTGCCAATGATGGGAAGCTGGGGAGGACCTGGTGGAAGCTTTGTGACTTTTCTCTTTGGGAAGACTAGTAGGAGAGCAAGAAGAGAAAGAATCATTAGAAGAGCAGGAAGCCATGAAGTGAAGAGAGACATTTTCGGACGGAGGCTGGTTTGAGTTTCTGCTTTGTTGGGCCGCTTTAAATAGCCTCACCCTTTAAACACATCGCCTTCTAATTGTGACTTTAACTTTGTAGGCGCCCACAATATGTCACCGTCAATAAAATGTTCATTGTTTCTGTCTTCCCTTGCATGTAGCGATAGTACCGTTATCCGTTCCTTGGTTAGGTCTTCAACCACGCGTGATAATGACACCGTTATCCGTTTATGCCCTTTGCTGCAAATTGGACGGTGCAAATAATCATTGTTCCGTGTCCTGATGATTCACTTGAAAAAGATGCCGTTTTGCTGCTGTTGCAACTGAGGATCATGTGTTTTTTAGCCCATTCTCATGCGGCCAACATTCAAAGACGCATGAATGGATGAACAGGAAAGGGACGCAGACTGGGCTAGGGCTCCGAAGGTCCACCGTGATGTATGGATTTTATCTAAACCGTCCATCCATTTCTCCATACCATTTTAGGTTAGTAACTCAAAATGAGGCAGATCCAATGGTCAAGTGGACCACACCACATGAGATAGCCGTGCTAGTGATGCCCACGGTTGAACCTTTCCTAGGGCCCACGGTGATGTTTATTTGCTATCAAAACTTTTCATAACGCCCTTAAGAGACCTGAATGAAGAGAAAACACAAATATTAGCTTGATCCAAACCTTCCGTGGCCTCTAAGAAATTTTCAATAGTATTCATCTAATCCCTAATCTATGGCCCACTTGAGCCTCGGATCTCTCTCATTTTTTGGCTTGTAACTTAAAATGACATAGGAAAATGGGTAGATGGTGTGGATAAAACCCGTATACATCAGGCCTAGCTATAGCCTGTCCCGAGCTCCCACAGGCGGGGTACCAAACCGTGACCTGTAGATATAAGAATCAAGTGGACCACACCATAGGAAGTAGTGGAGATAATGAAATCCACCCTTGAAACCTTCCTAAGGCCCACAATGTCGTTTATTTGCCACCAAATTGTACATAAGGTCGCATGGAACGAGACACAGGAAAACACAAATATTTGCTTCGTTTAAAACTCATGCCAACCAGCAAGTTTTGAATGGTAGGAGTTTAAGCCTTAGCGCATGGTTTCCTTGAGCTGTAGATTTATTTCAGTTTTTTAGTTTATCCTTAAAATGAAACGAAGAAATGGATGGACGGTGCAGGAAAAAAGCTATACGTCATATTCGCCGATTGTGGCTTCAACGTATGCCGAACTATAGACAAGGGGAATAGTACTCAAATCTTCATAATGAAAAGAAGTTCCAGGACATTAATTCACCGAGTTGAAAGTGACATTGATTGATTGAGTTGAAAGTGATGAAGCGGATTGCGTGGTGTGCTGCACACGACACCACCAGCTATGGTAGTGTGTTGGCGTGGCAAAGTTCCGTGGCCCCAACGTGGCCTATGTATTATATCCAATATGTCTACCCATTTGATGAGATCATTTCATGAGATGTATAAAAATCTAAAACTCAAGTAGACCACGCAACACAGCATGGGGAAAGTAATTACGATGGTTGAAACCTTCAAAGGCCCTACCATTGGAAAACTCCTCGAGGGCCACGGAAGTTTTGAATCAAGCTGAAAATTATGATTTCCTTTCATCCCAGCCTCTGTGACCTTATGACCAGGTTGGATGGGATATAGATAATACGGTAGGCCCTGGGAAGGTTTCAATGGTCGTGATCACTTTCCCATGGTCCATTTGAGCTTTGAATCTGCCTCATTTTTTACCTTGTCCTCTAAAATTAATGATCTTGCAAAATAGGTGGATGATATAGATATAATACAAACATCACGGTGGTGCCCAGAACTTTGCCACGTGAATACTACAGCAGGTAGGCGCAATCCACGCGCTTTCAGTTTTGAACACTCGAGGGCATCACTCCGTGTGGACCCCAGTGGGGCGATGCACCTCCATGGCCTTCATTCTGAAGTAGGTGGAACAAACTGGTTGAGACGATAAATCATCGGTTCCACTATCAAGTATCCCATCTGAATATGTACTGTTAACCACAGAGAGACTGTTTATCCATTTTATAAAAATTGGTGGCTCTGTTACACCTTATATTAAAAAAAAAAAAAAACCCACAGAGAGACTGATAGGATTGCCCAATCTGTGTAGTTTTCAACCTTCATCACTGGGATGCCATTGACTACATGGATGGTTGATTATGGGCCTATGAATCCACAACATACACGGTTCGGATCTTGGACCACCAAGCATGTGTGCGTCAGTGGTTGCCATGCACAATAGATGGTGGGTGTTAATACCCGACCAAAACTAACGAGCAAGATGCTGCGGCATTTGGGCACAAATGAACGGGAGAACGGATTGGCTAGACCCTGCCACTAGGCAATGGCTAGTGGTCGGTGCTCTGTGGGCCACATCATGATTATGTGTTTCATCTATGCTAACCATTTATTTTTCTAAATCATTTCATGACATGAGGCCAAAAATAAGTATATCCTAATCTCAAGTGGACCATATCATAGGAAATAGTGTTGATTGAACGTGTCCACCGTTAAAAACTTCTTGGGGGTATAAGAGTTGTGAATCAATATGATCTTTGTTTATTTCCCTTCATCTAGGTTGGCAGGACCTAATCAACAAATTGGATGCCAAATAAACAGGATAGTGAGCCTTAGGAGGATTTTAATATTTTTCTCCATTTTTATCAAACTTTTCTTTTACTTTTTGTGATGGGATGTGCGCATATGTAATGCATCAAAAATTTTTAAAACATTTAACTGATGGCTTTTTCCGTTGCTATGTTTCATATGGATTCATATTCTTTATTGCTTTTGTTGGAGATGTATTAAGGATATAGATTGTTGTGTGTATAACTTGTTGGATATCTACTAAAGATATAGACTGCCGTGTACATTCTTGCAAGGAGTCTGGAAAAGATGCTTTTACTCACTCCCTGTTGGATATAAAGTAGAGCTTTGGCATCATTCATTCTGTTCTCCTTAAATGCTTATTGTCTTGCATCCGTCCATGTTGCTAATGCTGCTGCATTTTTTAATACTTCATAGTCATCTTCCACCAACTCCCACAAGTCTTGTGAGATGAAGAAATTCTTCATTTGAATGCTCCAATAGTTGTAGCTTTTTCTTTCGAATATGTGCACAATATTTTATGAATAGTTAAAGGTGTTGTTGCTGTAACTTGCTGTTATATATGTTTCTTGAACCTCTCTCTGATACTAAATTTGCTGGAGAAGAGGAGAGGAAGAAAAGATTTTTGGATTGAGGAGTATTGCAAGTAAAATGTTTTTGTATACTTCAAATTATGAAAGTTGATGTAACAATGCTTTGAATTGTTTGTAGGGATGATTTCTCTTGAATCCTACTTATACGAAGTTTCCTTTTTATAGACTCTTTAGGAATAATTTACGTACAAGAGTAAATGCACTACAAATTCTTATAATGAGTATTAATTACCTAGAAAAGTCAAAAGATACTTTCTAGAATAGACCAAGATATTTTCTAAACACTTTCAAGATACTTTCTAAACTAGAATTGATTAAGAAGAACAACTACTTTCAAATTATATTTTCAACAAGTTTTAAAACAGGTGATTAGATACAAAGTATCATCCACTCTACATTTATTTTGAACCTTGCCCCTTGATGAGTCTCTTCCATGCATATTGTGGCTGGATGGATCTACACCTGACTCCACCTTTACATGGTGTAATTGATAAGTCAGTCCTTTGAATAGGATATGTGTCATGAATACTATGCTTGTGCCGCGTTAAGGTCATTTGTATGATTGTGTAGTTTCACTCCAAATGAGATATCTTGATACGTTCTCTTTGATTTTCTCTACTATGATATGTTAGATTACAAAAATAACAAGAAAATTAAGAAGAGGAGTCTAGAAATACTATTTCTACATCCGTTGTTACCAAATCATTGCTTTTACTGACATCCACCTTCTTCTTCTTCTTCTTGCCATCCATTGTCTCCATCTATTCAGTTACAGAACTAATGGCCAATGTTATTGTTAACATCTTGTTTGAAAAGTTTAGTGCTCGATCTCCTAATTCAACAAGCATCCCTGTTGAGAGGAGTACGCAGCCAAATTGAAGAATGCAGGCTGGAGCTTGATAGCATGCGAGCCTTCTTGAAAGGTGCAGATAGAGAAAAAGATAGTAATGAAGGTTTGAGAGCTTGGGTGGGGCAAGTAACAGATGCAACATATGATGTGGAAGACATCATTGACAAGTTCGTGTATCACATGGACAGGCCAGGTGATGTAGAGCAGGTCGCAGGCAACTTCATGGCAAAGACGGATCAGAAAAGGCCCAGTCGACGATAGAAGTTATCCAGACCGTCGGACCTTAGATCGGGCGTGTCTTGCAATCCAAAACGAATTATTAGACATAAAATATATAATTTTGGAGTAGAACGAGCTACTTTAACCACCCAACCCTGTTATGCCAAGTTGCATAAGCTAGATTTGTGAAATACCACCAGATCAACAATTGTTTTCCTATTTTAATTCCGTTTTTACTTTAAATAGTAAGTTTTAGTTTCATTATATATAACTCTTCATTCGTTACGCTTCAGGAGTTGCGACTAACGTGAAAAGAGCTTAGAATAATTAGGAGAACATCTTAGTGAGGTCAAATAGGACACTTACTATTTTTGGCCAAAAACCTTGCGCACTAGTAGACATCACGAACGTCTATAAATAGTAACTTTACTATTTATAGTAAGTTGTGAATTCTAAGAGTTTTAGTTATAGTATGATTCTGAAATTTCTCTCATTGCTTGGTATCCATATTTAAAGGGTTGTGAACTCGTTTATTTTATTCATCAATCAATTTTGAATTTTATAGAATTTATTGTCTATTTTGCTTATTTTCTTTCTCGTGGGTTCAAGAAGTCTCTGTGAGGAGTCTAGAGAAGTTCCACGGATTCGGAATAGTTATCCCTTGAGGAAGGCAATGTTTGACCTCACGTACTCTCCTGTGTCACTAGGACTAGGTGGATTCATGGATTTTGTCCATGACACCATTTGCTACCCCATAAATATTTTCAACAAGCATTGGTTCGCCACTCTACTGCAAGGACTAATTAGTCAAATTGCAACCATTTCAGCAAGAAAAGATTGATATCAACTCTGTAATATAGAAAATGGATCAAGCTCATACAATGCTAAAGAAACATGGTAACATCATTGAGAAACTTCTTTTTACATAGATGATGATGAAATTGTCATACTGGAGGAAAGAATAAATTGATTAGTTGGATGGTTGATGGAGGAAGAACCAAAACGTATGTAAGACCCGTATCTTGGTCCGTACCTTTCCGTACACTTCCGCGGTCGTACCGGTCGAATTCCGGCAACTTTCGACCCTTAAACAATATCGACGCGCGACCTGGATTCATGTACCGACAACCCGAGTCGACTCAACCCGAGACCAATACCTTAGCGACCGCACCGTCGCCGCGGTTCCGATACCGCGACTCGCGTGCCAAGGCGATACCCTGGTCAAGAGATATGGGCCAACGTTCGGTGCGAGAAAACGCCGCGCGTTGCGAAAATTAAGGGAATCTCAACGATGTGTCACATCAATCACATCAATCCCATCAATCAATCACCCATCAACCCATCACATGTCAAGTACACATCACCTCCATCCCTTTTCCCAAGCAACCACAAAAGTCTTCACATCTCATACCTCTCTTACACAAAAAGCCACAAAAGTCTTCTTAACCCATACTTCTCTTACACAAAAGCCACAAAAGTCAAGTTTCTCTTACACCACCATCACTCACCCATCCATCCATCACTCTCTCTCTCCCTTTACATCACTCTCTCTTTCTCTCTTTCTCATTTCAAGATTTTCAAGCAACTCCAAGAGTCCCATACGTATGGAAATCTCCAACCTTCCTAAGCTCTAAGTGGCCCACCTTCCTACCCCAAAATCTCCCATCTCAACCCTCCATTCTTCATCTTAGCCATTGAAGTTGAAGACAAGGTGCCAAGGAACCCCTAGGAGCGAGAAGATCGGACGGTGGGTGCCTCTATAGGGTAGTTTTACTTATTTTTATGGTGGACCAAGTGAGGCCCATCGATCAATGGTGTGGATCTCACTTGGAACCCTTATTTGTGGCCGATGGACCACTTAGATCATCATGATCATTCCATGATGGGGCCATTCTCCATGGACCCCATTATGATGTTTATTTCTTTAAGAAAGGTCATCTAGACCGTCCATTTTGGTGGAGAGAGGATCTCCACCGTTGATTCTCGATCTTGATGGTCCCATGTGTTGAGGGATCCTTTTTTTTGTATCATTTGCCTTTAAAGGAGGGCCCATAATGTCGGGGTCCCTCCATCACAAGCCGTGTCCCACTCTCCATGACTCTCTCTCTCTCCCTTTTATTTTATTTTATTTTATTTTATTTTATTTATTTTTATTGCAATAAGATGGTGTGGCCCACTTGAATGGATCCCACCTTGATATAACTATTTTTATTCAAGTGGGGCCCACCTTAAAAGTTAAACCCATGTCACCCATCATGTGGTGGCCCACTTCATCAGGGCCCACCATTTTCAAAAAAAAAAAAAAAAAAAAAAAAATTTAAAACCGTGACGCTGGACGTTTTAATGAAAAGGAAAGAAGAAAAGTGAGACTTTTGGTGGCCCACTCATTTAGGCCCCACCTTGACGTTTAAGTCCGATCCAAGCCGCCCATCCTCTTACCCACGGCGTTTTAGCCGTTGGGTAGAAGTTTGGAGCTAATCCAATCACCCGGTGGACCATAGCGCCGAATGTTGCATCCTCACCATTAAAATGTTAATTCTTGTGTTATTTCACTTTCCATGCGCCAAAAAAATTCAAACTCTGGACTTATTTGGACGGCCTCGAGCCACTGATCGCAATGGCCGGGTTGGATTTCGGCGCAGCGGGCCCCACGTGCAAAAATCTCCAACAAAATCATTTTTCCTCCAAAATTGCAAGAGGCAAGGCCTCTTGCTTCTGACAAAAAAAACTGCACGCCAGCAGCGTGCTGGCGTGCGTGCAGGCGGGCGGTGGCGTCCAGAGAGGGACCCACGACCCCAGCCGTGGGCCCCACCTTGATGTATGTATGCTATCCAAGCCGTCCATTGGGTGGGTCCCCATCTCAGGTGGGCCCCCTCCAAATTTCAGGTTGGTCCAAAACTCAGGTGGCCCACACCGTAAGAAACAGTGTGAATAAGCATCCACCATTGAAACTATTCCTGGGGTCCACAGAAGTGTTGGATCAAGCTGAAATTTTATGTTTTTCCTTCACCCAGGTTGAGTGACCTTATGAATGGGTTGGATGGCAAATAAACATTACAGAGTGGGCCCCACATGAGACCCACATTGATGCATATGTTGTTGCCAGCGTGCTGGCGGACGGTGGCACCCACCTGACGCATGGGCTGCCTCCACCGTCCACGGACGGTGGGCCCTGTGTGATGTATGTGTTATACCGCATTGTCCACTGGACAGTGGGACCTCCCCTTGATGCATGTGATACATCCAAACCGTCCACCCATTTGATATATGTAAGGCCTAGAGATTTAGGCCCATCTGACTCATAGAAGGCCTATGGGCTAGGCCCATTTGTCTTGTGAAATGCTTATGGGCTAGGCCCATTGGATTCATTCTAGGTCTAAGGACTTAGGCCCATATGATGTGTTGCAAGTCCATGGGACTAGGCCCATTTAATGTACTTCAAGGCACAGGTAATTGGACCTATTTGTTGCATTCTTAAAGCCCATGAAAGTGGACCCATTTGTTATATTGTAAGACCTATGGGACTACACCCATTTGATTAAGGAAGGGTCCATGGGATTAGGCCCACTTTGATATGCATGCAAGCTCATGGACTAGGCCCATTAGAATTGTTTAAGGCCTAGGGATTTAGGCCCATTCGACTCATATAAGGCCTCTGGGTTGAGGCCCAGTTGATATGCATTTGGGGGCCCAATTGTGTGGCCCATTTGATACATATTAGACTCATGTGACTAGGTCCAATTGATGCAATCCAAGGCCACGGGTTTTGACCCATTGCAATGCACATAAGACCCATTGGTGTGGCCCATTTATGTGGCCCATCTAATGAATAAAAGGCCCATAAGCTATGGCCCATTTGATATATATGCAAGGCCCAATGGGAGGAACATAAGGTCCATTGCAATGTGTAAACCCAATACCAATTATGTAGTGGTGTTTTTAGAAGATCGTACCTGGGAAACAATGTTGGTTTGACGTCCACATTGCGAGTGTAATGTTGGTTGGATGTCCACATTACGACTCTCCTTAGGGTCCATTACTGGGCCATACTTATCGTATTTAGACCGTCCAGGTCCATCTGCATTGTAAATAGTTCATTTTGTTATAACGTGTTTAGTACAGTTCATGACTCATGATCATACGCATCATATGTATGCTTGACGTGAGAATTGTCTGATCATAGCATTTGCCTTCGGGCAGGTTGTTTATGGGCTCCCGGTTAGGCGGTGTTGCCCTACATGAGCGCGCGGTATGCGCAGGATTGGTTGCATGATTGGATAGCGTGATTCATGCATTCCGCATTTATATGACATGGTTATTGTACGCCCTAGCGACATCAGGGCCGTAGCCTCCACAGACGCATCGTGGTTGGCAGGATTGGATACCGAAAATCTTGTTTTACATGGGGTACTATAGATATCCCTGGGTGAAAGTCCCTAAACCCTTATCGTACCAAGAGGTTGCTCCAACGTCTAGACCGAGTGGGTAGATGAGTGTTGAGTGCCGATTACCAGACGGTTACGCTCTCCACTGTGTCGTGGTCGGTTGGAAGGGGGTACGACCTTACCCGCCCGAGTGTAGGGGGCAATGCTAGGCTGAGTCTGACCAGCTCGAGGAATGGGTCCGCTATCGACGAGTCGCGCCCGATTTTGGCAGACGGATAGTGAGGTCTCTTCCACTTACCTTATTACGCCCGATGTGGCGGCAATTTGGTTTAGAGTGTACTAGACCCCGGTGATATTCCATACTTTGAGCTGTACTGATATGTGGATATTGATGAGGATCTGTATGCTTGAGTTGCATTGCACATTGCATGGCCTTGGGGTGGCCAATACTATTCATGTCTTGCATCGCATAAGCCTTGGTACGGCTCATGATATTATAGTTCCACCTGCATATTTCGCATTACTCTGATATTGCATGATCATATTCTACCTTATGCACACACTTTCACCACCCTCTAAGCTTTCTGTAAGCTTATGCACGACCGTTGCGTGCAGGTGACGTTGGATCGCAGCAGCGTTGAGGCAGGAGCACGTTGCTGAGCATTTTGGAGTTTTTGTACTTTGCCATTGTATTTCCCTTTATGCTCATTGTACTTGTAAAGTTTTTGATCATAGTGGAAATGTAATGGAGTTCTTGGTTGTTGTTTGTGGGTTATGCCTTTCGTTATGCTTATTACGAATCAAACTGATATTTAAAATCCTCCTCGTGGCATCCCAGGATCGGAACCTGGCGAATGGGAGCTAGGAGCCGAGAATGGGGTTCTACGGAGGCTGTCGGCGCCGGATTCGGCGATCGGAAATTTTGTGAGCCCGATTTCCGAGTTTGGGGCGTGACAACGTATTGTTATTTTTATGATGGGGATGGGTGGTATGGGAAAGACCACTCTCGTGGTAAAAGTTTACAAGCATCAAATGGTAAAGAAACACGTATTGTTGGAACAACGCCTTGTTCTCTATTCTCATCAATGGGGAAGTAGCGGGTTTTTTCAAGTCGGCTAGAAGGATCCGCAAGGGGGACCCCCTATCCCCAAGTATATATTTTCTTGTGGCAGAGGCTCTAAGCAGAGGGATCAATCACCTGATGGATTAGGCCAATGTATTCCATTCAAGCTCAGGAGGGGGTGCTCTATGCAGATGACACTTTGCTCTTCGCCAATGGAGGGCAATAGTCCCTTCATTCTCTCACTACTTTTTTAGAAACATACCAATGTGCATTGGGTCAGAAAATTAACCCCCACAAGTGTGCTCTCTTCTGCTCAAACAAGATCACTTCCTCCAGAGTCAGGACCATCAAAAGAACACTTGGAATTGCAAAGAGCGATTCAAGCTTAATATACCTTGGGGTCCCTCTGGCTTTTGGTAGGGTGAAATATTCGAGTTCCTTCTAGCCTCTGATTAAAAGGATTGAGGGTTAGATAAGTGGATGACAAGCGCGTTGTCTCTCCCAGGCTGGCAGACTAGTTCTGGTTCAGCATGTGCTGGGCAGTATCCCCGTGCATTCTATGGCTACCACTCTTATTCCAAATCTAGTCTTAGCATCGTTAGAGCGTCATTTCGCGAACTTCTTGTGGGGCTGGGCCGAAGGGAAGATAAATCTTCATTGGATAGGATGGAAATTGATTGATTTTCCTAAATCAGAAGGTGAATTGGGCATAAAGATGCTGCCATATTTTATGAAAAATCTCAGGATGAAGTTGGGCTGGGCTGTCAAATATAAGGAAGACGCAAGCCTTTGGAAGTCCTCCATGAATGGTAAGTATAAACTTGATCTCTCCTCGCTGGGTCCGATCTGATCATCCTCGTTCGCCTCCCCACTTTGGAAGAAAATCCACGCACTTCTGCCTCTGCTGAAGAATAATGTGCACTGGCAAATCAGGCAGGGCAATTGCTGCTTTTGATCAGACTCTTGGTCGAGTCTGGGCCCTCTAATTTAGTAGTTGTCTTGGCTAGTGCCGCCCAGTTTACTGTTTATCAAGGTCAACCAAGTTCTGGGACCCTTTGGTCTGCTTCCTCCCTCCTTAGCCTATGGTTATCTGCCTCAACATATAGTAGACTATATATTCCAAGCCGGTTTTTGCCTTTCGGATGGCCCGGACACTCGCATCTGGCCGTTCACCCCTAATGGCTCGTTCTTGGTCAGAACTGCATGGAACCTTTGTAGATTGAGCAAGCCTCGTAAAGATTGGTCTAGGTGGGTATGGCATGCTAATCTGCCCCCTAGAATCTCCCTTTTTATCTGGAGACTTTTACATAAGGCTAGCCTAATAGATGATGGAATCTAAAGGTGCAGTGTGACTTTAGCTTCCAAATGCGATTGCTACACAACCATCTCATCCAGATGCCACTCAGTAGAGACCATGTAGCATATTTTTATTAGTAGCCCTTTAGCTTTGGCATATTGGGTGCATTTTGGCAGAATTTTCGGAATATTTTGCAACACAAATTCATTGGTTGAAGATATGCTGGCCGCCTGGTGGAAATACTCTCTCGTGAATCTCAGATCCTCCCCTCTGCTTAAAATCGCCCCCTGCATCATTTTATGGGAAGTCTAGAAATCTTGTAATTCCACCAGATTCGACGGGAAAAAGATCCAAGTTACGACCATCCTGGATAAAGTGAAGCGTTGACTCTCCTCTCTTGCTAACCGTTCTTCAGAGCTTCTTCGCCCTCCTCCAAGTAGATCTTCGATGGCCGAGCTGGGGATAGCAACCACATCACGATTTAGGTACCCTCCTACTCTCATCAGGTGGGAGAAACCGCAAAAGGGATGGGTCAAGCTTAATGTTGATGGGTCGACTAGAGGTAATCCGGGCCCCTCTGGCAGAGGCGGCATCTGTAGAGGAGATAAGGGCAAGTTCATCTTTGCGTTCTCGTCATATTATGGGACAACCTCCAATGTCTATGCTGAGCTACGAGCGAGTCACGATGGTCTCTCTTACTGCTCCCGTTTAGGCCTTCCGAGAATAGAGGTAGAATTGGACTCTAGGCTCATGTTAGAATTTTTGAATGGGAATGTCAGTCCTAGCTGGAAATGGGCCTATTGGGTGGCCAGAATCAAGAGACTTGGCGCTCAAGTTCAGTTGAAATTTACCCACATTTTTAGAGAAGGTAAATGGGCCTACAGATGGTATAGCGCGCTTGGGCAGCAAGAGTCAGGCTTCCGCTATGGTTAATTGGGTAGATCTCTCTTCTCCCACGCCTTGTTAGAAGAAGCCTTTTCCTAGATAAAGTGGGCCTGAGGGTGATTCAGTTCGGCCCAGTCCGGGAAATCCAGCTTTCAGTGCAATCCCTTGAGAGTTAGGCCCTGTCTCTCGTTCATTATGTTCCTTGTTCCATTTTGTCCTTCATCCTTATGCCAGTGTCTTTATGATAGGCTCCTTTCAGGTCCTTTTTTCCTAAAGCAGCCCGAATGTCTATCTCATGTAAATTTTTCCCATGATGAATGAAAAGGTCTTCTCCAAAATAATAATAAAAAAAAAATAAATAAACCTCCTAAGAAGTGTCATAACAGATCTATTCCAAGCAAATGAGGTAGAGGTTCCATTCGAGGTGGAAAGCATAAATCAAAGACAACTAATGCAGATGGTGAGCAACTATTTGGCTATGAAGAGGTATACTGTTGTCCTAGATGATGTATGGAGCATGGATGCATGGATGGATCTAAACATTGGCTTTCCACAAAATAAGTGTGGAAGTTGGATAATGCTCACTACTCGACATGAGAATGTAGCATTTGCATTAAGAGATGGAAGCCATCCATTCTTGCTTGAGCCTCTTCAAGAGAAAGAGGCTTGGGAACTCTTTAGCAGGAAGGCATTTTGGAAGGAACCTTGTTCTCCAGAGCTGCAACCATCGGCTCAAAAAATTATAGAGAAGTGTGAAGGCCTGCCGCTCACAATTGTTTCTTTATGCAGCTTCTTGTCATTGAAAGGCACATCCACATTTGAATGGGATTGAGTCCGCAATAACCTAAGCTGGTAGTAAAAAAACAATCAAATGCTTAAATGAATGAAGTGCATGTTGTTGCTTAGCTTCTACGATCTATTATACTATCTTAACCATTGTTTATATTGTTGTATTTTTCTCGAGGACTATTTAATTTGTTGCAAGCGATTGACTAGGCTATGGGTGGCAGAAGGTTTTATGGAAGATAGAGGAAAGATTAGTATGGAGGAGGCAGAGAAGATAACATCCAAGTATCACGCAGAATTACGCATAAGTTTCCTATGTGCCGGATTTGTTTTTTATTTCGATTGTGATTATCATAGAGGCTATATATATGAGTGTAATCGAAAATTAGGAGTATTCTAAGGCTTTCTAATTTGTTACTAGGGTTTCGAGGGCTTGTAAGGGGAGATTCGAGGCTTGTTTAAATCGAGTTATTCTCTATCTCTTGTAATTTCTGCTTTCATAATGCATCATCGTCATTTTGTGCCATGATTTTTTTTTCCGAAAGAGTTTTTCCGCATCAAATTCAAAGTCTTTGTGATTGGACTTGATTGTTATGATTAGAGTACTTTGCTTGATTCATCTCTATGTGCTTCCGCAAGTCCCCAACAACTTAAAGGAACTCATATTCCACCTTAACATGCTTTAGTTTGCTTGATTCATCTCGATAGGTTATGGAGAAGGCTCGAACACCAATGCTGAGCTTTGAGCCATCCATGATGGTCTGTCCCATTGCTTTCTCAGGGGCGGGTTTCACCGAAGTGGTTGTAGAATCAGATTCGTTACTGGTAGTAAATGTTCTGAATGAGGGTTCCTAACCAGGTTGGAAATGAAGCTACTGGCTTAACAGAATTGAGAGGCTCAAGCTTACAGGTTAGGTTCTTTTTGTGTATATTTTCAGGGAAGGCAACTCTCCGGCTGATGCAATATGGCCCGTTTGGGCAGTGACAGCCAGTCCTTTTCTTGGTTTGTTCGGTTTGCTGAGCTCCCTCCTTAGGTCAAAGGGCTCCTCTTCTTAGACAAGGTAGGGCTGTGTGTGATTAGGGAGTTTTCTTCCTAAGGTTTTTGTTGTTGTTCGTGTTTTTTTTTTTTTTTTTGCTTTTCTCATAGCCATGATCGGTATGCCTCGGTTTTTTTTTTTTTTCTTCTCCTTGGAAAGCCTGAATGTATATTTTTTTATGATAGTTTTGAAATGAATCAAGGGCCTCCGTTTGCCCTTTTTTTTTTCTTTTTTTTTTTTAAGAAAAGAAAAAAGGGTGAGAGCTTGTAGAATGCATGATCTTTTGTGTGAAGTATCTTTAGCAGTATCTTATGAAGAAAATTTCTGCACAACACATGATGGGCAGAGAATACTAAGAGATCCCAAAGTCCGCTGTTTGTCAATCTACAATTTTGGAGAAATTATTAAACTAAGCACAACTATGCCATGTCTTCATTCTCTTCGGTGTTTGATGGAAGTACATCTCTCCCATCATCTCTTAAAATCCTAGTATCAAGCTTTATATTTTTAAGAGTCCAAAATCTAGAAGATCTTCCTATTGAAAGCATATCTGTAACACCTCGTACTTTTCAGTTACCGTGTAACCTAACCTAGTATAAATACAAACCTAGTTTAAGTGAACATGTACGTTCATTCCAATCGAGATCTGACCGTTAAAAGTAACCCCCACCTATATATCAAGTGACCCACCATTGTTATTTAAGATAAACCATTAGATGTGTTGATGACTAGACTAGGAAAGAATTTGAACGTCAGACAACGTCCAGTTGGGCTGGCTAAGCTGCAAAAATGTTAGCCTCAGGACTTGAGTCACTTGATCCACTATTTCTTAGGACTCATGGTGAATATTTGGGTGATCCATCCCTGAAAATAACAAACTAAATTACTTAATTGCAGAATCAACCGTACAATATCAACTAGGATAAACTAGGAACCCTAAGAAACACTCGAGATCAACCAATATACTCCATCATACAATGATCCAAACGTCAAGAATTCTCATTATCCACGGATTAAGCCATCAAACCATTGATTTATGAGAGGGACCATTACATCCTCAATGAATCCACATCAAAGTATAAAGAAAATATTTCTAGGAACATGACAGGGTTAAAACATCTTCTAAAACTTTGTTAGAATTAGCTGAGTTGAATCAGGTCATCGAATCCACCAGTCCATTAGCAATTGATGTCCGATAAGATAAGATCCCCACTCTAAATTAGTGAATTAGCTATTCAACTACATATTAACTATTGGATTCCATGTAATTCGTATTGGAATCCTTGAGCACAAAGTTTTTGATTTCATGGACCACCATATTTTAACTTATTGTGAGATAACCATAGGATTATGAATCACGACCCTCTAGCTCCTAAATCAAATGTTAAAACCCACCCAGGTAGACTTTAGAATCCCTGGGACCATTGATAATCAAATGAAACTAATTCAACCATCAGATTGATGGAAATCAACATAGAAGGGCCACAATCCCCTTGATATGGCCCGCCTGAGTTTCTGATTTTCTCCATCTTGGGTCAGATGTCAGTTCACGGACTGTGGAGACCTTTGGACGGAATAGATTCTCCAAGAACATCCTGTGGACCCCAAATTGATCATACAAGAACATATGGACTTGTACACCGGAGGTGCGCTGAACCAGAAGCCGGGTCAAAAAGGCATTGACCCAATGAAAATCCGAAAAAAAAAGAGAGGATTTTCCTCCTTTTTCTCTTTTTTTTTTCTGGCTTTCCCGCCAAGCAACGGCGTTTGAAAAACGCCGTTTGGAGTTCCTATGTTGGGCCACCATATGAGATCATGAGGATGATCTGAACCGTCCATCGCGTTCCGGACGGACCACCGACCATAACCACATCGGAATAATTCGTGGTTGTATCCACACACGAGCACAAATGCCCACCCAGTCGGCGTTCTACGAAGGTTCTTTCCAAGGGGAGAAATCTGCGACCCTTGAGGGATAAAAATCGACATCAGCAGCGCCTTGCTGGAAGATCCTTTCGCCCAGAATACTCGAAGCTCGTCCACGCACCAAGCTAGCGTCCTAATTATGCCTACGGTTTCCAAAAACACACCTCTATTCGCCAAAAGGCAGAAAGAATATTTCCACTTCGGGATAGGCCGTGATCTCGACCGTTCCCCTGCTTCTAGAAGTGTCGCTCGAGCAATCCCGGACGTCGACCTTAGGGCTCTTTGAAAATCTCGTAGCTAGACGAGAAATTCATGAGAAGCCGACGAGAAAACGGATCAGCGCATAAGTCCCTGTGCGGCTAAACTCAACTAATCCTCGGCCTTCCATCCATCATGAGATGGACCCCACATGTCCCCTGATAGATATCTGAACCGTTCAGACGACCCCAATCGACGAACCAACTGGTCAGTTCGAAAACACCATGATCGTCAGATCATCTTCCTCAAAACGATCGAAAAACCCAAAATCCTTGGGACACGTCTGTTGGTGAATCTAAACCGTCCAATACGTGTCCCACCTTATCAAAGGTTCACTTGGAACAGCGAACCGCACCCACGCAGAAGATCAGTTAGATGAGAGGACCGTATGACGAATCTCTCAACATCTTCTCTTGTTAATAGTGCGCTAATCCCTGGGATTAGCCGTAGAAGCTCTAAAAAAAAAAAGGGAAAGCCTATAAATAGGCGGTTTTTAGGGCGAACTTCGAGAAAGCAACAGGAAAGGAAAGTCGAGAGAAAGGGGCCGTTAGAGAATGCAGTGCCGCAGCTAGTGCGACCGTGTCCAAACTCGATTGGGTCGAGTGCTTCCGAGTTCCACTGTTGGGCGCGAGTTTGCGAAAGAGAGGAGGAGAAGAAAGAAAATGGAAGAAGCAAAGAAGAAGAAGAAGAAGAAGACGAGAGAGAGAGAGAGAGAGAGAGGGGGGGGGGGGGGGGGGGGGGGGGGGGGGGGGGGAGGGGGGGGGGAGTGCGCTGGTTTGTTACACCAGCTCGGTTCGAGTTGAGTCGATGACTCGGTCAGGCTCGGTCAAGTGGAGTCCAGTGTATGACGGGTTTATCAGAAGCTAAAAGAAGAAAGAAAGAAGAGGGAAAGGAAGGAGATGCACTGGTTAGGTTGCTGGTCCGAATCCAAGTGGTGATCGGGTTGTGTAACTCGTCCTTGGGTTAACTCGGCAAGTCATGTAGTGAGTTCAGCATAAAACCTGGCCTAAGTTCAGTATTTTCATCCTCAGACCGAGATTAGATCAACTCAGCTACCTCGATGAAGGGTTGTTACAACCATTGTTCAAACTCAGGTTTGGGGCCGAGTTTAAATGATAGTCTAGTCAGATACCGGGTTGACTCAGTGACCCACTGAGTTGGCCGAGTCTGGCCCATTGCTGATGCATCCTCACTTGGCTGGATGAATTCTGTTTTGTAAAGAGTGGAGCTGTTGTTGCTGATGTTACAATCGAAGAAAACTCGGTTTAAAGTCGAGTTGACTCGAAGGATGACATATCTTTGCTAACAAAGTGAGTATTTTGCTAAGATTTGATTTTGATTTAAATCCTAAATTCGATCATTTTCCCAGCATGAAATTATTGTTCTATGGCTTCTAGACTCATTTGGACTGGGTTGATCGGGTTAGATTGGGCCAAGTAGGATCCATCGGGTCCAAATCAAGAAGCATCGTGACACGTTCAAGTCTAATGTGTTGAACCCGAGTTTGGACTCAATTAAGAGTTGAATTGAGTCAATTCAAGCTATTGAGGTAAATTGATCTCTTAACCCCTTCCTTTTAAACTTATCATTAGGCAATTAATGTAGATCTGCATATATGAATATAGGAAATTGGTTCTTTTCCAAATCTTTCCCATTTGGATCTGTAACCGGTTTGGAATATTTGAATTTATTCAATCCTAACCATCCATGTCTGGTATTTTAGGATAGACCGAGTGCTTTTAACCCCTTGGAGACCTCTAATCCAACAAGATGAGAATCCACACTTCAAAGTGAGGATTACCCTTCAAGCTTTTCTACATCTAGATAATTGACTTGTTTATTCACTTTCGTTCATATATCTTATCGATTGCCTAATATGGTTGGTTGCCCATGTTGAATTCAAATGTTATAAATAGTTGATGAGTTAAGTTTAAAGTCAAATAGTTAAACATGTGATGAATTTCAATTATCTCTATCCCGTTTTAAAGTCAATACTTTAGCTATGCATGTGTTATCAACTTTATACATAGCAAAAATTATTATTTATGATTACTTGATGGTGTTTTTAGGAAATCCTCGAACTAGCAGTCACCTGTGTTATGGATTAAATAAATTTTCGTTGTGGACTTATCATATTGTGGATCATTTATGCCTATATGGCTTGTGGAGAATAATCCTTTCTTATCGTACCATTAAATGGAATATTCGGCCCTTGTGGCTTTTATGCAATAATTGCCCCACGTAGCTTTAATGGATTATTCTATATAACCTTGCGATGGTAAGTTCCACTTGTTGGGCTACGATTGGCCACTAGTTGCGTAGGTTACCTTTAAACACCCTATTTGCTAGCCTCATGAGCCATGAATGGTGGAATGAGACACTATGCTTGAGCTGTTGACCTATGTTGGGTGAAAAACCTTCCATAGTGATCTTTGAGCTTCTTTAAAATGATAATTTGAAATTGAAATAATAATGGTTGGGCTAATCATGCATTTTCATGACATAATGTCTTTTTCGGGTGGTTAGTTCTCTTTGGGCGTACCCTTGTGTACTTTTTCGGGTGACTAATTCTCTTTAAGCGATCTATATTATTTGGTCTTTTCCGGATGGTTAGTTCTCCTTGGGCGTGCCTTTGTATACTTTTTCGAGTGACTAATTCTCCTTAGGCGATATATATCATATGGTCTTTTTCGGGTAGCTAGTTTTCCTTGGGCGTACCTTTGAGTATTTTTTTAGGTGGCTAGTTCTCCTTGGGCGTACCTTTGAGTATTTTTTCAGGTGGCTAGTTCTCCTTGGAGCTAGATGTGCATCCCCAAGTCTGTGAACATGTGCATACATATATGCATTTAAATAAGATTATCTTTTGTAATTTATTTAATGAGTACGTATTTGATGAACCTCACCTGATTCCATGATAATCATTGTGTAATAATTGTTATATGCTGTCTATGATAACTACGTTTAATTATTTTGATGATACGATAATTCTTGGGGGTTATACCTCACTGGATAGCCATTGATGCTATCGAACCGTATTTAGTATGTAAGAGACGCAGATGATGCATATGTTGGTGTTCATGTGGAATGAGAGGAGCCAGATGATCTTGCGACTCTCCATTCCTGATTTTATTTGTATTTAATTTATACTGTTATGTTTGTAAAAGTTAAGACAATGGTTTGTATAAGTTTTTGGGTAATGACTTGAAACCTTGGTTATATATATTTGGACTCCCTCTCATACTTAGATTGTTTTTATTCTGCTTCAATGCTTAACTTTGATAAAGAAAAAAAATGTGTATGTGAAATTTGGGATATTTTAAAGGTTAATACTCGAGTTTTTGAAAAACGAGCAGTATACTCGGGTTCCGAGAACCGGGGTGTTACAATATCGGATGAATTGACGAGCCCATTCAATTTAAGGTATCTCAACTAAGGGAATACTAATGTCAGCGAGCTTCTGAAATCTATAGGAAGGCTATGGAACCTGCAAACATTGGATGTTAGAGAAACAAGGATAAAGAGGCTACCAAGTGAGGTTGTGAAGCTACATAAATTGTGCCACATATTCTGTTATAGATATAATAAGGAAGGTGCCGTGAGTTACGATTACTTCAGTTGTATCTATATTCCTATGGGGATTTGTAATATAGCAAGTTTATAAAGTTTAACAGATATAGAAGAAAGAGAAGAGCAGATTTTTAGACAAGTTGGGAACTTAATCCAATTGATCGAGGTTTGGCATTTTCAAAGTCAAAGTGGTCGATAGAGCAGATTTGTGCCAGTCTATCAAAGAGATGAAACACCTTCTTACATTGGGTGTGAAGGCAATAAGTGAAGAAGGAACACTCCATCTCAAAGCTCTTGTTACATCTGAATTGCGGAATTGATGGATAGTCTATGCATCAATAATGGAGATTCAATGCCATAACTATAAAGTGTACCTGATTTCGATATAACTGACGAGAATTTTGATCTTCCGCATGCACCTCACACTCCCATGAGAACAACACAATAGGATTAGGGTTTTCTCTCTTATGTTGGTGAGGGGACCAACAATGGTACTGCAATGGTTTAGCTTGCTTGTGAACCTCATCTATTTGGAGTTGTTTCGGTCTTGGTTGAGAGATGAAGATCAGTTTTCTTCACTCCACACGTTGCCCAACCTGGTGCATCTTCGGCTTGTGAAGGCATACGAATGGAAGCACTTGTGGCTGCACGATGGATGGTTTTCGAAACTGAAGAAATTGACAGTTTGGGACTTCACTCAAGTGAGTCGGGTGGTGATAGAGAAGGGAGCCCTTCCAAACATCTATAGGCTAAATCTGGTCCATTTTGGAGAGTTTAAAACACTTCCTCAAGGCGTTGAATACCTCACTACACTCCAAGAGCTCCCTTTGAATTAATAGAGAGGCTGCAGGAGGATCGTCAGAAGGTGGGCCACATCTCCAGCATCATTCATCGATTCTGGAAAGAAGATGAGGGGTGGGTTGTGGATCAACTCAGCTAAATCATCTTTCAATCTTATAACCAAATCATCAGGTAACGAATAGTCATGGAATTTCTTATTCAATTTAGTGCATGATCAATCCAAACTTAGGGGACACGAATTGCCCACCGACACTGTCAGTAGCGAGATAGGTACTTGACAATGCTTTGTAGACACATACACACACACACATATGGGACAAGATACTATGTGCCCGAACCGCATGGTACCTTTCCATGAGGTCGAGTGCTAGCAACACACTAGCAATCGAATGTTAAAAATTTCAAACCAACGGTGAGATTTTGGAGAATGAGTGAAGAAATAAAATCGATGAAACCGGTTATAAAAATATAACTCGTATTTCCTGCAAAAGCCTTTAGCATGAAGGTACTGCTCTGAAAACCTAGGCAGGGCCTTCCGTGAGATTTTTTGAGAAATCCACCTCGTTCATCCATTTTTTCATATCATTGAAGGTGTCACGGCCTGAAATTCGGGTACAGAGTGTGCACCCTTAGACCCGAGTTTCAGTTCGTAACTCGTACACAAAGTGTACTAATTTAATTCCTTATTCAATTTAATCAGAGATGATAATTACATTCAGTCTAAGTTCCACCATAATCTCAATCACACATACATAAACCAATCATATATAAACCTTGACAACCCTTAAAATAAAATAAATCCTAAAATCATTCATTTATTACCATTATACTATAATGTTGTTTATTTCATGCTAACATTATTCCAAATAAATGAAGCTAAATAATTTCTTAAAGTCTTAAAATAAATATCAGTATGCATTATATGTTAATCAAGCTATGCTAACAAAATAAAATATATGATAAAAAATTTTCTAATGCCGCCACTTCGTCTTCAGATAAGTATGGTTATGTTTTAGGTGAGTTGTGTTTAGGTACAATAGATCCTTCCAGTTCTTGTGCCACATCATTTGCTAATGGCTCCTTTGTACGGTTTTTCCATCAGTAAAAATGTAAGTTGGACAGGCTTAGTGAAATAATCCAGCATGATTCATAATCATAGCAATTAAAATAACATAAAAATGTATGCACAATGATATAGATGCAAATGGTGTGTGAATGCATCAGATAAGATGATCGTCTATCTGCTTGGGTTGGAGGTCGTCAACCAGCATCCACCCGTTGGGTAGGCTTCCACCTTTCGGTAGGCTTAGGCATAGCCCACATCTTGTAATGCTCTACCAGGATCGACATTTCTTCTAGGGAGTGCCCTTAGGATCGACCATGCGTTATGCAATGAATGATAGATGATATGTAAATGCATATTTATCATGTTGGCATAGTTGTCTTGATCAGATATTTATCTATGAATTTAGCATACAATTATTATATCAAAATACTCAAATCAGTAAATCAATCTAACAATCACAAAAGGTTTATTTTAATTTTAATGAATTATGAGACAAATTGGGTTACTCACCTGAGTAGAATCCACAAGGTAATTAGGTTGGCTTAAATTCAAAGATCCTATCAGTTATATCACCAACATTAATTATTATTTATCTAGTTATTTTACATAGTGGGGCCCACCTTGATATACATCCTAGGTGGCCAAATCTAAAATAATCAAATAATTAAATTTTTTATTTTTTATTTCTATCTTTTATTTTCTTTTTAAGATTATAAAATTGATTGAAAATTATTTGATCGGGGTAGCCCATCGGATAATTAGATCATTCAGATTCTTGAGATATTATCATGTTTTGCCTCTACACATTAGATGGATGGTGTGGATTTAACCACATATACACCGATGGCCCATCTCGACCTTCTACTCCAAATGACACCAATACTTGTTAAAAAATTTAAGATTCCTTTATTAAAAACTTTCAAATCTGACTAATGTGGTCTATCTGATTGTCAGATTGATCTAAAAATTATAGCCCTTATATATTTTGGCATTAGGGATCATATGATTCATACAGATCTATCTTAGCACAATCAGATTCCATCTATTCATATTACAACTAAATCTAAAATTATAAAAACATCACTTTACTAAAATTGACTCTACACACCTATACGATGATGGTGTGAATGATCCACACCATCCATTGTATAGATTAAGAAGAAATTAACAACATAATAAAAAATTTTAAAAAATTTAACGATTAGAACTTACTTGATTGAGCCTTCTTAGAATTTCCTCTTCCTTTTACTTTAGGGCTTCTTATCTCTCTTTTTGTTTTAATGGAAACCTTCCTATCCCTATAGGATGAGCACATCCTCCCTTATCCTAAATTAATTTTTTTTAAAAGATATTTGATAAAAATATTATTATTACTACTTCAAGAATTGATCTCTAAACCTCTCTCTCAACTAAGAACATCTCCACCAACTCAGCTATTAACTTATTCTTATTTTTTTATTTAAAAATAAAATCTTTATATATTTAACTTAATTTTTTATAATGTACCAAAATTTAGGGTTGTTACAAAAGGAGTTGAGCCTAAAATTGAACTAAATCCAAGTCTCAAGTTGATCATATCACATAAAACTGTGGGAATAATGATTTCAACCATTGAAATCTTGCTAGGCCCCACAGTGATGTTTATTTGTCATCTAATCTGTTCATAAGATCATACAGTCATAGATGAAGAGAAAAAATAAATATAAGCTTGATCCAAAACTTCCCTGGCCCCCAAGAAATTTTCGACTGTAGACATTCAATTCAACTATTTCACGTGGTGTGGTCCATTTGAACATTCTATATGATTAATTTTTGGGTCAAGCCCTAAAATTATAGGGTAAAATGGATGGACGGAGCGGATCAAATACATAAATCATGGTGGACATCACAGAGTTTAGTCAGTACGCTGAGCATGGTGAGTTGCTCACCACGCAATCTTCTTTCGGGCAAACAGGGCTCATTCCAGAAACGGACGGGCTACTCCCCTGCCACCAGCCATTGGTGGGTGGTCAGTCTTCTGTGGGCCCCACAATGATGTATGTGTGTTTCATCCATGTCGTCCATCTATTTTTCTAGATCATTTTCGAGTATGAGACCAAAAATAAGGTATATCCCAATCTCAAGTGGACCACATTACAGGAAACAATGTTGAATGAACGTCGACCATTAAAAACTTTTTGGGAGCCAAAAAAGTTTTGGATCAAGATGATATATATATATATATATATATATATATATATATATATATATATATATATATATATATATATATATATATATATATATATATTCACTTCATCTATGTATATATGACCTAATCAACAGATTGGATGTCAAATAAATAGTACAATGGGCCTTAGGAGGATTTTAATGGTGGATATCCAATCACTATTGTTTTCCTGTGGTATGGTCCACCTGAGATTTATATCCCTTTCAGTTTTGGGATAAACACATAAAATGATATGTGAAAATGGATGAACGACATGGATGAAACACATACTTCATGGTGGGCCCATAGAGCACCGACCACCACCACTGGGCTAGTGGCAGGGGGAGTAGCCAAACCGTTTCCGCCTGTTTTGCACTGACACGAAAGAAAGAGTAGGCGGATTGCGTCCGACCCTCGCCCAGACGGTAATCCGTCTGGGCAGGCTCTGTGGGGCCCAACGTGATGTAAGTGTTTTATCCGTGTCGTTCATTACTTTTCTCATATCATTTTAAGGTATGATCCTAAAAATGAAGCAGCTCCATAGCTCTAATGGACCACACTAAAGGAAGCTGCACTGATAATGACACCCACCCTTGAAACCTTTCTAAGGGCCACCGTGATATTTAATTTTTACCATCCAACCTATTCAAAAGGTCATGTAGACGTAGATGAAGTGAAAATACAAATATCATATTTATTCGAAACTTCTCCATCTCCTAGGAAGTTTTTAATGGTGGACATTCAATCCCCAACTTGTGGTCCACTTGATCCATGGACCTGACTCATTTTTTGGATCATATCTAAAAATGATCTGAGAAAAATGATGAACGGCGTGGATAAAACACTTACATCACTGTGGAGCTTTGCAAGGTTTCAATAGTTGAAATTATTATTCCCGCTGTTTCCTGTAATATGAGATTTGGATTTGGTTCGATTTAGGCTCAACCCCTTAAAAGATCTAGAAAAACAGATGGACGGGGTGAATTTCTTAAAAATCCCCATGGTAGGCCCTACCTAAGTTTCTAAGGCAGGAACTTCATGCGAGAGGCTTTAGTAGGAAATATACTTGAGAGAGACAGAGAGAGAGAGAGAGAGGTTGAGTCTGCTTTTGTTTCTCCACTCTCCCTGTAAAATTTCACCTTTCTTCCTATAAAATCTCACCGTTCTTTTGAAACTTTCATCATCCTACCGCTAGCATAGTGCAAGCACTCGACCTCATGGGAAGGTAACATGTTGTCGAGCGCATAGTACCTTTTCCATATATATATATATATATGTGTGTGTGTGTGTGTGTGTGTGTGGGAAATGGTTCTGTGCGGTCGACCTCATGGGAACTTCTCATGAGGTCGAGCTATGTGGGCCTCATCGTGATGCGTGTCGAACATCAACACCGTGCCTTTGATGGGTCCCCTTTTAAATTATGGATATCCCAAAAATCAGTTGTATACGGAACTCAGGTGGGCCATACCATATAAAATCATGTGAAGACATGCCTAAAACATATAAAAGCATTTGGTGGGGCCCATCTAAAATTTGGATGCATCTGAAACTTGGTCTGACCCCTACTACAAGTGGGACACACATCATGGATGGCCAACATCTCAGTGGGCCCAACAAATGATTATGAATATTTTAATGGGAGGGTAACCCCTCTCAACTTTTGTATGTGGTGTAGCCCAAACAAGTCATGGATTGACTTTATTTTTAAGCTCGAGGCCCACCGTGGAATGGTGCATCTGACTAATGGGGTAGATGTTCGACAGGCATCACAGTGGGGCCCACACAGCTTGACCTCATGGGAAGTTCGTACGAGGTCGACCTTTTCCATATATGCATGTGTGTGTTATGGGTTATCCCAAAAATCAGCTGTAGAAGCAAATGGATGAGCCCACTGGTAACAGAGAAGTGGGGCAATTCATGCAGGGTGAGATTGAAAGGCTATTTCTAGCATGACATGTATTTTGAGCCATCATACTAAATAGACAGGTCTAACTGATTCACACACCTAAACTAATCTCTTGCTGACTTGATTCAAAATCTCATTGGGTCAACTGGGGCAATTTTCAAGTCATGTCATCGAGTTTTAGAAGACATTTGTTGCTGGCTGGGAAATGTTGAAACAAAATTTTAGCAGTAATAAAAACTGGAAGGTATCATACAAAGGATCGTGCGGATAAGTACTTCCTTTCACATGTTGACAACTATCATGCATGTATGACATAGCAGCCATGGGGACATTTTGCCCTCTTGAGTATTATAATCAGATGTAGAGCAGGTCTCCAACACTGTCATGCCAAAGATGGATCAGAGAAAGCCCAATCAGAAGTGGAAACGATCCGTTAGAACTTTAAATAAATCGCATGGAACTGAGATGAGTTTTTCGACATATTATATATGATTTTGGATAGGAGAACCTACTTAAGCCAACTAACCTACTACACTAGGATGCCCATGCTGGATTTGTGAGATTCCTTCAAATGGACAGTAAAAAGTCTCATTTAGTTTAGTTTTTACTACAAATAGTAAGTTTTAGTTTGAGTATAACTTTTGATCCTTTGGGTTGTAGAAGTCGTGCAGTTAGGTGAATAATGTGGTTGGGCCAAAATAGACACTATTTTTGGCCAAAAACCATAAAGTGTAGTAGGAATAGAAGTTGTCTATAAATAGTAAGTTTACTATTTATAGTAAGTCACATTTTGTGGGTGTTTGAATTGGAATTAAGTCTAAAACTCCCTCTTAGGTTTGAGTTCCTTATTTTAAAAGTTATAATTTAATTTTTTATCATCAATCAAATTATTTTGAAATTAGTAGAAATTATTCTTGCTTTGATCCCACTTTGATTCGAGGAAGCTTTGTGAAGAGTCAAGGGGGCTCTATGGATTTGGAGTAGTTGTCCCCTGAGTAAGACGGGTGATCGACCTTATCACGTCCCTCCCTGTGCCATAATCAGTGTGATCTACTCGTATGGTTGGTCACATGTTTAGCTTGAGTCAAACAATTCAACAATCATTTTTTGCTATAGCATGGTCCACATGATAGTAAATGGATTGACCATATGTAAAACGGTCGACCCACCATGAATATTAGTTGGTCCAAAAATCGGCGTGATCCAAAAGTAGGTGTTAAAATAGTGACACCAAATTCACTATCGGCTTATTCCCTTTTCTTGAGCCGATATGACCCATGCTTCATATGTTAACAAGGCTCAATTGTTACTAGAGTCTTGGAGGAGTATTTTTGACATTTAACTTGTCAAAATAAGTCTTTATGATAAGTTATATTTGGATTAAGTGAGAATTATGAATGTTAGACAAGGGGTTTCTTCTTGCACAAGAGAGTTTCAACAAGGGATTTTTCTTTTTGGAGGCTTGATTTAAGGCTCCAAGGGTTTTCAAGAGAGGCCAACAGAGTGGCAGAAAGTTTAGCTCGCCTTGGCAGCGCTGAACAGAAAAACAGGGTCTCTATGGACCCCTCCATTCTTCCCCCCATAACTAGAGGAGACCTTGTTCTAGACAGAACGGGCCTCGGTGCTGTCAAAATCACTCCAATCCTGGGCCATACTTCTTATATAGTTGTATTTCTTGCTTTCTTTTCTTTTCACTCCTCTTGAGGTTCATGATAGGCCGCCCCTCTCCTCTTTTTCTTAGGTGGGCAGCCCGAATAGTCTTGTAATGTTGCTGTATAGTTCCCTCATCAACAAACTCTTTTTTGAAAAAAAAAAAAAAAAAAAAGATAGTACAAGGTTTTCTTATCAAGATATTCAATTGTAAGAAGATGTATTACTAACATTGCAATGGTAGAGGATTTTAATTGAAACTTGAGTACAATGTGGTTTTGTTGTATTTTTGAAGAAGATACTTCGTTTCTTATTTCTTTGTAATCTCTCCTTGCTATAGTTTTTTTTTTCCTATATTACCTATGAATGTAGCCTAAGTGGTGAACCATATCATACATATCATGTGTTCTTACGTGGTCATGGTTTTAAGTTTTTCTCCATTATCTTCTTTTTATTTATCGCACAATTCTTGTATATTACGTGTGCCATTGGAATCAAAGGAACGTTTAATATATTTTTTGGGCGATGGTTTAATCACATCAAGTGATCGGTGGTGGTTTTAATCGCTTCAATGGGCCACACCAGTATTTTTAATAGATTGGTTGTTGTCTATGGTATGACCCACCTGATGTAGATTGTTGTTGTCCCATGTACGCGCGTACAAGAGGCAACCTTTTCATTAACCCGGGCATCGGTTTTGAATGCTAATTGATAAGTGGGTCTGGCTGATCCAAGTCTTACAATAGTTTCTATTGAAGCACACATAGGAGTCAATGCATGATGTTAATGCGTGGACTTGGGTCTCAATGTAGAGGCCCAATTACTAAACAGGTTAGGCATAGACCTGATTTCTGAGAACATTAATAGTCAGGTCATGATACTCAATATGAACCTGACCCTCCTCAGAATAGTGCATTTCTAACCCTTCACCTGATCTACAGACCTCTATCAGAGGGCCACTACCTCAATATTTATCGTGCCCGGACCTCGCAGGCCAGACTGACCAATTAAAAGCCTTATTTGGTATCAATTGCATTGCTAGCACCACCCACATTGGATGGCACATCAGACAGAGATGATATATGGAGAAGATTTAGCCCTTGTTTGGCCACTACTTGAAAATATGTTCATCTCATTTTAGTTAATAAGTAATTATACGAAGAAGGCTTAGAGTATATTTAGCTTTAGAGATTTAGAGTACAAGTTTCTTCAAACATCAGGACGTACCTGCAAACTTGTAATTAATAGATTGGACGCGGATTATGGCCTACCCCCGACTACAAAAATATGGTTTTTACCGATGAAACTTTTACCGACGAAACTAATTTTCGTAGGTAAAGATGACTTTTACCGACGAAAATTATTTTCGTAGGTAAAAGTCATATTTGGCTACGAAATCTGATTTTGTAGGTAAAAGCCATATTTACCTACGAAAATGTTCGTAGCTAAAGGGTGTTTTGAATACTTTAACGGACGAAATTATATTTTGTAGGAGAAAGTCATTTTTACCTACGAAACTTGTCGTAGGTAAAGGGTGTTCTCAATTTAAAAATTGAAAAGTTTACTTTTACCTACGACATATAATTTTGTTGGTAAAAGCCATATTTACCTACGAAAATGTTCGTAGGTAAAGGGTGTTTTGAATACTTTTACCGACGAAATTAAATTTCGTAGGTGAAAGTCTTCTTTACCTACGAAAAATTTCGTAGGTAAAGGGTGTTTTCAATTTTTCAAAATACAAAAAATTGAAATGGTCACTTTTGCCTACGAAATCTAATTTCATAGGTAAAAGCCATATTTACCTACCAAAATTTTCGTAGGTAAAGGGTGTTTTGAATACTTTTGCCCACAAAAGTGAATTTCATAGGTAAAACTCATCTTTACCTACGAAACGTTGCGTAGGTAAAGGGTGTTTTCAATTTTTCATAATACAAAAATCGAAATGGTTACTTTTGCCTATGAAATATGTATTCGTAGGTAAAAGCCATATTTACCTACGAAAAGTTTTATAGGCAAAAGGTGTTTTGAATACTTTTACCAACGAAAGTAAATTTCGTAGGTGAAAGTCATCTTTACCTACGCAAATATTCGTAGGTAAAGGGTGTTTTCAATTTTTCAAATCAAGCCATCTTTACCTAGGAAACTTTGCGTAGGTAAAGGGTGTTTTGAATACTTTTACCAACAAAAATAAATTTTGTAGGTGAAAGTCATTTTTACCTACGAAACTTTTCGTAGGTAAGGGATGTTCTCAATTTTTCAAAATACAAAAAATCGAAAAGTTTACTTTTACCTACGAAATATAATTTCGTTGGTAAAAGCCATATTTACATACGAAAATGTTCGTAGGTAGTAAAGGATGTTTTGAATACTTTTACCGACGAAAATAAATTTCGTAGGTGAAAGTCATCTTTACCTACGAAACTTTTCATAGTTAAAGGGTGTTTTCAAACTACAAAAAATCAAATAGTTTACTTTTACCTACGAAATATAATTTCGTAGGTAAAAACCATATTTACCTACGACAATTTTCATAGGTAGAGGGTGTTTTGAATACTTTTACCGACGAAATTAAATGCCGTAGGTTAAAGTCATCTTTACCTACGAACAGTTTTGTAGGTAAAGGGTGTTTTCAATATCTCACGATACAAAAATTCAAAAAGTTTACTTTTACCTAAGAAATATAATTTTGTAGGTAAAAGCCATATTTACCTACGAAAATGTTCGTAGGTAAAGGGTCTTTTGAATTTTCAAAAAGTTTACTTTTACCGACGAAATCAAATTTAGTAGGTAAAGGGTGTTTTCAATTTTTCAAAATACAAAAAATCGAAATGGTTATTTTACTAAAAGCCATATTTACCTACAAAAATTTTCGTAGGTAAAGGGTGTTTTGAATTTTTCAAAAAAACAAAGTTATGTGGGCCCCACTATGATGTATGTGTTGTATCCACACCGTCCATCCAGTTTGAGATATTATTTTAGGGCATGAGCCAAATAATGAGGCAGATAAAAAGATGTAGTGGACCCCACCACAGAAAACAGCGGGGAGAGTGATTCCCACCGTTGAAACTATCCTAATCCCCATCATAATGTTTATTTGAAATCTCCACAGTGGGGAGAGTAGTGTGGGCCCAGGGATTAAAAATCAAGTCAATCTGTGATGCATGTCAAACATCTACCCCATCAATCAGATGCACCATTCCATGGTGGGCCAGGGAATAAAAATCAAGTCAATCTGTGACTTGTGTGGGCCACACCACATACAGAAGTTGAGAGGGGTTACCCTCCATTAAATCATTCATAATTATTTGGTAATATATAGGTATTGTAAGTTTGAGGTAATTCATGCAAGAAGTGCACTTTTGTAGATGTCTTATGATTATATTTTTTTTCCTTTTTCTTTTTTCCTTTGGGATGTAGAATCGCTACTGCTGGACGAAGAAGCTACAAAGGAAATGGAGTCCATGTCAAGTGCATGCTCGGATCAGTTGAAAATAATGCAAGAAAACCTCACAGAGAGAGCATAACAAAGATGAGAAACTAGGCCGACTGATGCCTTGAGTACTTGGTATATGCCTTGAAGAAACTCCTCTTAATAAATATAGAAAATCCACATGATTGTAGTTTTTCAGAGTACAAAAAATCCGCATGATTGTAGTTTCTCACAAAGGGTGATCAGAAATGCACTAGTTAGTCACTTGGATGAGTATGACTTGGTATATGCACTAGTTAGTCACTTACAACGGAGTTCATGTTTTCTTTTATCCTTATATTGTGTATGGGAAATGATTTTGCCATGTAATTCCAACCATTTATTTTGGTGGGTCTCATTGTGGAATAGCTACAGAAGCTACTCTAATCAAACAATCCTGACCATATTAGAGTTGATTTCCTTCTTATTTTTTATATATGTGTTGGTGATTTTTGTTTTTAAATATCCATTTTCAGCCCATAATATGGATAATTAGGATCATCCAATTGGTGTTTATTTTTGGGTAATGGTGCATTTGGTTGCATCATGAAATTTCTTCATTAATCAGCATAATTTTGTGTAAACACCCACTAAACTAATTCAGTAGCAGTCCACTCAATAAGCAGTCAGGGTCATGTCTTGGCCCAAGGATTGGTGGCACTGCTAAGGTCATTTAATTTTAACAAGTGTGGGGAACGCTTGCGATTCTATACCATGGGTGAAAATTGAATTTCCTGACTCCCGTGTCTTCGGGAAGTTCCTTGGATGTTGTACCACGTAAATCAAATACACAATCACACTTTGAGAAAAGAAAAGAAAAGAAAGAAAAAAAAAAAAACAAGGGGATTCTATGTTTCAAATACACTATCCCCTCTTCAATTGAGAGTCTAACTGCCAAATTTGCAATGAACTGTTCTGCAGGGTGCAATCATGGCCATTGGAACATCCCAACCAACTGTAGTTGCTACCAAGGATGGCCAGATTAGTGTGAAAAGTCTGATGTGCAAGTGAGAAACATTCTGCCTGATCAGTAAAATAGAGTGAATGGACCAAACATGTAAAATGGGTCAAATATTCTGGTCAAAATTGTGACCCAACTTATTGACCTCGTGAGAACCTAAGAATTGTTGTTAGTAAGTTTTGTGGGCCCTATCATAATGTGTGTCAAACATCAACACCATGGATTTGATGTGTCCCCTTTAGGTTATGAGATATCTAAAAAATCATCGGTAAACGAAACTCAAGTGGGCCATACCATCTAAAACTAAGTGAAGACATCCTAAAAAATATAAAAGCACTTGGTGGGGCCTACATGAGTTTTGGATGCGGTTGAAACTTGGTCTGACCCCTCATCCAAGTGGGACACACATAATGAGTGTGTTGGATATGTGAATCACATTTAGGCAGGCCCAATATATGATTATAAATGTTTTAAGGAAACCCCTCTCCACTACATTTAGGTGAGTTACTCGTTACCCTTAGCATACTGAGTAAACTCTGTGGGATCCACCATTATTTATTTATTTTATCCACTCCGTTTATCCATGTTATGAGATAATTTGAGGTCTAATGAACAAAAAGGAAGCATATCCAAAGCTTAAGTGGACCACACCACAGGAAATAATGTGATTGAACCTCTACCATTGAAAAATTCTTGGAGGACATAGAAGTTTTGCATCAAGCTGATGTTTGCATTTTCTCTTCATTCATATCTTTTTCAAACAAGAACTCCAAAAATGGAATAATGCCACAGAAACAGTGAGAATAATGATTTCCACTGTTGAAATCTTCCTATGGCCTACAGTGATTTTTATTTGTCATCCAATCTGTTCAATAGATCACAAATACATGGATGAAGGGAAAACTAAAATATTAACTTGATCCAAAACTTCAGTGGCCTCTCAAAATTTTTCAATGGTAGACGTTCAGTTTATACTATTTCCTATGATGTGGTCCAATTCAGATTTTTATATGCTTCATTTTTGAGCTTATGTAATAAAATTGTATGTTAAAATGGATGGATGGAGTGGATAAAATGAATAAATCATGGTGGGCCCCACAGGATTTACTCAGTACTCTTGGGAACGGATTGGCTACTCCCCGACACTAGCCAATGACTGGTGGTCGGTGCTCTGTGGCCCCCACCATGATGTATGTGTTTCATCCATGCCGTCCATATATTTTTACAAATAATTTTACAAAATGAGACCAAAAATGAGATATATCCAAATCTCAAGTGGACCACATTACTGGAAACAATGTTGAATGAGCGTCGACCATTAAAAACATTTTGGTAGCTATAAAAGTTTTGGATCAAGCTGATTTTTTGTTCTTTCCCTTCATCTGGTCCTGTATGACCAAATCAACAGATTGGATGTCAAATAAACAGTACAGTGGGCCTTAGGAGGATTTTAATGGTGGATATCCAATCACTATTGTTCTCACTTGGTGTGGACCACCTGAGATTTATATCCCTCTAATTTTTGACTTAAAGCTTTAAAATGATCTTTTAAAAAGGACAAACGGAATGGATGAAACACATACATCATGGTAGGGCCCACGGAGCACCCTAATAAAACCGCCCAAAATTTGGGCGCGCGCTCAAAACAGAGCCGCGCCCAACCCTCTGTCATTTCTCTCTCGCCGCGCCCAATCCGTCTGCCCTCTCTCGCCGCCCTCCCTCTGCCCTCTCTCTCTCTCTCTCTCTCTCTCTCTCTCTCTCTCTCTCTCTCTCTCTCTCTCTCTCTCTCTCTCTCTCTCTCACCGTCCCTGTTCACTCCCCAAGTGCAGGGTTGTGATGTAGTAATAACTCGGTAAGACCGAGGTCGAATCCCAAGGGACTAAAACTGTACGTAATCTAAAATTAAGTAGGATTTGAACTAGAATAAGATGAATTCTAAATCAAGTAGCAATTGTGAAATAATTGTAGGTTAATTAATCTAAAACTAAGGAGATATCAGAAAAGGGTAACTAGGGATTCAGAGGATCCACTTGTAGAGATCAGGGAGATCTTATGCCTGCTTCAAGAATTATGAAATTTACTAAACTACCGTTGATCTAGTTTTCAAAGAGATGAAAGGTATATGAATTAGAATAGATTTCATCACCAAACCATGCCCAAGAGACTATGGAAAACAACAGAATTAAACTAATTACCAACCCATCACATGTATGAAGGTTAGGAAGGGTACCGTCATCCGACCATGCCCAGGAGACGATGGTGAACAACAGAGCTTCCTAACGTCATAAACATAAAAGGGAGAAGGAAATATTCAAAGCATCGCAGACCCATTGTAATTTCAGTCACAACAGACCATTAAAAATCAAAAATAGTTCCATTAATTAAACTAACATCAACATGAATTCAGTTCATAAATTAAACAAAAATTGTAAAATAAATTCTCCCATCTCATTACAAGCTTCACCTCCTAGCCCTAGCTAGGAGGATTTAGCCTGCCATGAATATGGTGAAGCTAAAATCTCTCAAAAAGAAAGCATAAAGGAAGAAAGAAAGAAAGAGAATTAAAGAAAAAGGAAAAAGAATTGTTGAAGCATTCCCCTCTCTCTCTCCCTTCCACCTCCAAGCCAAGAGCTCCAAAGATCTGATCTCCTAGATGAGAATGGCCTGTCCCCACGTTCTCTCTCTCTTTTATAACTATCAAAGGTCGGTTGCATGCTGCTGTGACAGAGAGTCAGAGAGAGAGTCAGCTGCGGGAGATTTACGCACTCCCTGCGTAACTAGACGTGAATAATCTTGCTTTTGAGCTGAATCTGAGACAACTGATCGCCCATTTTGTAATCTTCGACTGCATGGAAAGTGTAGAAACCCTCCTTTCCATCTTTTGGACGGATCAGATCATCGATCTGATCATGATCCCGAATGCAGTGGGGCCCACAGCTTCCGGATTCCGCAGACGCGCGAACAGAGCTTCCGCTCTTGCGCTGAGATGATGGCGGGGCCCATTATCATAATGTGATGAGAAATCCAATCCGTCCACTCGTTGCAGCTCGAAAAACCATGTGGAAATGACGAACTTGGGGTCTGATTTGGTGTGGCCCATAGCAGTTTTCTCGCTACCGTCCAACTTCCGTTGGATGGTCAAATGTCCAATCTTCGCTGTCATTTGAGATAATTCCACCTAGGCAGTGGTAAAAAGGACCATGTTGGTCTATTAGACGGTCCGGATTGGACCTTCGAGTCCTAATGGTGGCCCACGACAACGGACCGCAAGCTATGTTCTTGCATAAACAAGAAAAACAACGATTTCCTTCCGCTGTGCAGCTGGTGGGGCCCATGATCGCTGTCAACTGTGAAATCCAGTACGTTCATTGGAATCAGGCTAAAAAACCGTTCGATCATGCCAAGATTGGGTTGATTTGAGTGTGGTCCACCAGAGATCTTCTTCCACCGTCCGATCTGAGTTTAACGGTTAGGATCTTTCAATCGCCTGCATGGAGTAGAATTTACGCCTAGGTGAGGATAATACCCACCTCCTGAGACCATTGAACGGTTCAGATCATCAATACATAAAATGTGTGGGGTCCACAACACAAAAACGGACAGCGCTGTCCGTCCGCTGTCTCCATGTGGGAGATGGCGCGGGTCAGCGCTGCTGACCGCGTTAGGTGGTTTCGGTGCGGCTCGTGTGTACGTGCACTGAATGCACGCACACCCTCATGTGGGGTCCACTGTGATGTTCACGAAAAATCCGTACCGTCCATCTGTTTTTTCATCTCATTTGAACCGTAAGTACTGAAGAAGAAGCATATCCGAACAGCAGGTGGGCCCAAAATCATGATTCTTAGGGCTGATTTGTCTGTTGGCCCACTTCTGCAGGGATCTAGGAGTTGAAATTTGATGTGTACGGCTCATTTTTGGTCCTCGGATGATGTATGAAATTCGGAGTCGATCAGATGGTGGGAACTCTGCAATCTTGCGTTCTGGACCAATTTTGGGCCACTTACGCTTCAGTTTCTTGATTTTCGCAGATCTCCGGCATGTGCATTCGTCGATCGTGGTCCCTTGGAGTCTGACCCTTGCCTTGGTGTATCTTGAGCGCTAAAACCATGTTTTTAACACTCATTTTCAGTTCAAGCTCATAAAGACACCCTGCATCACAAACACAATTAAATTGGGCTATTAGACAGTACAATGTTCGTAAATCTAGGTAATAACTAGGGTCTAATATGTAATATTTGACCCTCAACAGTCCCGGTCCCAGACACCCCTAGCCCGGAGGCCATGCGTCACCCTCCTTCCGACGTCTGACCTCTCTCTCTCTCTCTCAGATCTGCCGCGCCATCGGATTTCTCTTCTTTGGAGGTCTATTTTCTCTTTGATTTTTAACGGTAAGTCTACGATCTTTGATAGTTTCTATTTTCTCCGTTGGATGTTGAGATTTCTATTTCAAGTTTGAGTTTTCTGGATATTTTCTTCTTGAATCTGTCTCTCTTCTTGAAATATTTTGGACAGGTGACAAACAATTCGCTCCGTTCAATCGCTTCTCTGCCAAAGCTGGAGGCTTTATCAATGGTTGGATCCTCATTCTTCGACGATGATGGGTTGGATTATCTTGGCAATGGGGGCCCTTCTCTCCAGGTGATGATTTGGTGCTGTGATTTTTACCAAACTGTTATTGAACTGAATCATTGGAAATGCTAACTAAGCGACCATGCACGAGATCCGAGCCGTTCACCTGGTGGGCCCCACTGTGAACATGGCCTGGTCTAAAGGTCAGGGTGGGCCACTCGTTATTTAGAGTATAGACCCTTGGCTATGTGTTTCATCCTTACCTTTCATATTTTGTGAAGGCCTGGGGTAGACTTGATGGGTGGGGACGGCCTGATTTTGTTCCTGGAGGACCCCACCTTGATGAATGGACCAGGTCTTGCTCATGAACTGTCTCTTTTAATCTTGGTGAGAAATGCATTGTTGGGTGAGAAAAAATGGCATGTTGAATGTTTGGAGGAAAGGGTGTTTGTAAAATCAATCTGAGGAATTGGGGTGTTATGATTTTTTGATTGCTAGAAATAGCAACTAGAATTCATGGGTTTGTTGAGAAAATCATAGCTACACCTTTGATTTAATCAGTATCAGGAGAATTACATGGCTTTTTGAAATGACGGTCTAATCCCATCTCATTACAATTTATGGCATGCATAGCTTCGTGTTTTCTTTTGCTTTGTGGAAAGGAAGGATACCTGTTCACCATTATTCTGGAATTAATTTTCTCATCATTTGTTCCATTTCTTTTTCTCTGCAGATGACAAAGCTAGCCATCATTCCGTGCACCGTTATTCTGGAGACTCTTTTCTTCAGGAAAAAGTTCAGGTCCGTCTGTAAACTGTTGACATTTATGTTGAAATGGTAAAGTTGTCGATTTGTTTGATATGGATTTATGTTGCAGAACTTTGCTCCCTCATCTCTGTAGCAAACCACTGATGGAAATGCACCTTCTCTCTTCGTGAAGATATTTGTCACTGGAGAGTGGTGTTTCCATTTCTTTGTGATTGCATTGTGCTGAACAATGTTCTCTACAAGTTTTAAGGCATCAAATCATATATTTAGCTAGCTCGTATAACTATAAAGAAAACATAAGCTGAATCCAAGATTATTAAAAACACCATTTGGTCAGGCCTGGATTACCATATATGCAAAAGTAAACTATCAACTATCAAGTATTTGCTATAACCAGATCGAATGGTATAAAAAATAAATAAATAAATAAATAAATCTATGCAGATCAGTTACATAAATGAGTTGATAAAAAGTTGTTGCATTTGGGTGTTGTCCTGTCTTTCTGATTGTGAAGAGGGATGGCTTTTGGAGATGTTGGATGCTTTGGGTGCTAACAGCCCCATAGCATCCTAATGAAAATGAAAGATTATATCAAAATTCATCTGGTCAATGCCCTTAAAACATTGACGTTTAAGATCATTTACACAAAAAAGGTCCAGTGAACAATTCTTCTTCTTCTTCTTCTTTTTATTTATTATTATTATTATTTTTTGTATTTATTTTTTTTTTTTGTATTTTTTGGCCATCAGCAGAATTTTTGGATCTGTTTTTTAAAATTGGTCTAAGATGGTCTACTACTCATAGTTTGATTATCTAAATCGTTGATGCAATGGGCGTAGGTGTTGATGGCCCATGCACCAAAATCTCCAAATTGGAAGATTCTATTCAGTTGAGTGTGAGTCGTTGTTGCATTTTCTTTTTTTAAATATCAACTATTTATTGGGACACATATTGTAGGGTTAGCATTTTTACATCTAGGAGATATTTTGTTCATGGGCCATTCATACAAGTGGGGCCCATTTCATCAGTGGCTTGACCCTTGTTTACCAAAAGAAAATAGAAAAAACGAAACTATAAACTGCAAGTTTTTTAAGTTCAAGTTCCTTGTTTGTAACTTGTTTGTTGATGTGAGGCCTATGGTTGTTCTATCCAAGCCATTGATCTAATGGCCCCATCATGGATGGACCATTTCTCCAAAATCTCCCAAATTGGAAGATGCTAGCCATCGAATCTTTGTTCTTTCCTCCGTTGAATATGGTTTGTTCTCGCTTTTTTTCTTTTCTTTTCTTTTAACCATGTATTTGCAAGCCAACAAGGGGAAGGCTAGAGTTGGCCAATTGAAAAGATATTTTGGAAGTGATCAATTAATGAAAAAAAAAAAAAAAAAACAATATAATGTAATTTTCAAGAGAAACCTATTCATATGTATCTAAAACTTATTCACATGGCTATAAAACCTATTCACTTCTTGTAGATGAACATTCCAGCCAAGGGTTTGTAGATTATCTTCTTGCTTTTAATTCATTTGTTTGGACCCATGATTAGGTTATCTAGACCATTGATTACAAGGTTTTTTCTTTGTTTGAATTTGATTTTGGATTGTTATGAAAGGAAAGGAGGAAACAGATGTGGTTGTTCTTTTCTGGGAAAAATGAAATGGTTAGGATCATCAGATGCTAATTTTAGTTCAGTGGCCATCAAGTGGACAATCTGAAACGAGAAATGTTCAACAGTCCTGGTTCACCAGGAAAAATCAAACAATTAGGATCATCGGATAACTTTGATTTTTGGGCCAAGTCCATCCACCATGGAGCCCATATTGGATGGTCTAGATTGACGGGCATGTATTATACATTTACAGTGATGTGAACATGTGTATCATTGACGATGCTGTATGTGTATATGGTATATACTTCGCCGAACACACTGAATTCGAGGCAGATGTCTGCTAAGCTTGCTAATGTAAGTTTATTCTACTAATTCTTTCAAAATACCAAGGTTAGTGGCAGTTCAATCACTTTTTTCATGTTTGGTCTTTCAGGTTGAGAAAAAATTTAAAGATTGTTCAGTCTAAAGTTGCATAAAGAAAGAGTTAGGGAACTTGAAAGGAAATTGACATCTTTGCAGGAGGTCTGACTTGTTTCTATTTGGACTCATTAAATTTGCATGCTATTCCATTTCTTGTCCTGTTAACATGCTCCATGGATCCATAATTTCCCTAATGAGGGAGTTATGCTCCACAAAAGATGCTGCTGCTGCTAATGAAGAGCGTTACTCTGCTGAAAAATCAACTGTAAGTTCCATGTGAAGTATTTATTTTTAGATAAGTAGAATTCATTTTTCGTTCCAGTTATTTGAAGTTATGGATACAAATCTGTTTTGTAATTATTTGATGATTTTTTTGGTACTTACGGTTGCATGATCAGTGTGATTATCAGGATGCACTCCATCCACAGTGGGCCCATGTTATGTATGGTCTAGATTGATGTAAATGTGTACCATATGTTCTTGGATGAGTTGCAACAACCAAGTAAATTGTGGCAGACACAAACTGTAGTTTAGCCATTTGCTTTTCTTCTGAATTTGAATTCGTAGATTGCACATTCTTCAGGATTTGAATTGCCATTGTCTCTCTTTCAGGTGTTTATCCATCTATTGAAATGGGCATTGCCTCTTTTTCGAGTGTTTTCTATCTATCTATCTATATGGGTGTTTCTGGTTTTTCAAAATGCCCATGGCCATTGTAATGGGTATTTTGGAAAACCAAAAAATGGAAAAAGAAAAATCCTGTTGTATTTTTAACTGAGAGCCATTTAAAGAAAAAATAAATAAATCAAAGTTACTTGTGTACCATTATAAGTACTGCTCAAAGTTTATAAGCATAACACTGTGGATGTTACTGTTATAAGTTATAACAGCCATTACACATATTTACTTTGTTATCTAGTTTTCTTTCAGTGCCACTTGCGACGTCCGATGGCCAATCTGGTGCAGGAATAAGCACAGAAATAGCTGAATGGGAAATGCAAGGTATGTTACTTTGAAACTCTGAGTTGTTTTTTCTGACCAATGTAGAAGTTAAAATACAATTGCATATTCAGATTTCTTTTTTCTTCATTCCGGTTCAAATAGAGACCTGAAAAGAGTGACAGCATCTATAAAATAATCTTATGAAATGGAAGGATTTGAATATTTGCTTTATCAGGAATCCAAACAACATGAGTGGAATGGCAGAACAAGATTCGTGTATCTGACACCCAATTAATTGTATAAATCTCAGATGGTTTAGGATGTTTCTGCAAGTCTTGTGCATTCTAATTCTCTACATATTATCCAGAAGCTTATTTGAAGTCTTTTGATTTTGTATTGCACATCCAGACACATTTGAGTCAAGTCGACAATGATTACAAAGAGAAACTTGAGAAGGAAGCATCTGCCAGAAAAGATTTTGAAAATGTCTGGTATTTTCTTGTTTTGTTCATGTAAATAAAAATTTAATGGTGCATTTGGAAGCATGCTTAAACTTTGTTCCTGAACATTTTGGGGTCAACACCTTTGGATAAGTATGGCATTTGGAAAGCTTAGAAAGAGTAATGCAAGGTATGTTACCAGTACCCAAACACAGAAAACCGTTTACTAATAGAATGAAGCAGTTCACCTTAGAAACTCAAATAGTTTATACATGGGATTCAAGAAACATCCAAACAACTCCAAAGCTTTTCATTCTACCACTAATGTTTAGTAACCTGGATTTTCAATCTATGAAATCTAGAAACTATCTTGGCAAACTAGATTTGGAGGTGTGGATTAGGCATGCACTGCTCTCCATGAGTAACCATTTTGAAAAATACAGCTGTATTAAAGAAGATTTCAAATCCTCGCAAGCTAAGCTTTTAGAGAAGATTTGAGAAGTGGGCAAACACAATATCTTGGCCTGCATCTGGATTTCAATTCCAAATGCCGCAAAATCCAAGCTGCCAAATGACCCCTAAATTTATACTAGGGCAATCAAAGCAACCTACCACAAGATAGACAATTAGACAGATTTCATTTCTTTTAACAAGTCAACATATGGCCTAATCACCACGACAAAAAACTGAGACTCAAAATCTAGAGGCCAGGGGTAGATTGGTGTTCAATAGGCAATTTCAACTAAGATATGGACCGAGTTTTCAAACTGATGTTTTCAAATTTCACAGGAATTTTTTTTTTCAGCAATATTAAAAGAAATGGCCATAATAAAGTGCAATAAAAATTGTTGAAAAGTTGGAAAAAATTGATAGAACCAACCAAGAGAAAATCAAGCATGATTTTAGGGGAAAAAATGCACTCAATGGAAATTTTGATTTACTTTATGGTAATCATCCATTTTTCCACTACCAAAAAAAGGGGAAAAGGCTACGGATAAAAACTGTAGCCAAAAGCCCATGGCTACGGTTACCATCCGTAGCACGACTGTAGCCATTGATACCGTAGCCATAGGTCAAAGAGCTATAGCTACGGATTATTTCGTAGCCATAGAAGCAATGGATACGAGTTAAAACCGTAGCCATAGCTTCTGTACATAAAATACTTGTAGCTACGGATTATAGCTATAGCTAAAAGTCGAGCAAGAACCGTAGCAATAGGCTTACACTACCAAAAACGGTGAAAGGCTACGAATAAAATCCGTAGCCATAGACCTATATGTTCCAACAACTACGGATATTATTTGTAGCTAAAATTCCGTAGCAATATGCCAAATTTAATAAAGGCTACACCTGTCAAATTAGTAGCTACGGTCAATATCCGTAGCTATTTTGTATATTAAAAAATTATATGTAATCATTTGTTCATTCAATTACCACCTGTACAATCATTCATTCATTCAATTACAATCAATTACAATCCTTCATTCAATCAATTACAATTACAATCCTTCATTCAATCAATTACAATTACAATTACAATAATGCTGAAAATACAAATCTTTGGCTTCATTAAAGAAATGTGCTCGATTTCACCATGAAATTTCAACAACTTCGTATATTCCATCATCCTACAAACAGTCATGTTATTCATAAATTAGAATGCCCATTGGGGAAAAGAAAGACAAAGTGAAAGAAGTGCATCATGTATAACCACTTTTTTTTTTTTCCTTAATGAATTAAAAAAAAAAACTCAAAGAGGAATGAAATTGACACAAAAGAAATGATCTCACCATATGATTATAAGTTTTAGTTTAGGTTTAGGTTATAGGTTTAGGTTAAGGTTAGGCTATAGGATATAATTAAGTTTAAGTTATAGGTTATAGGTTTTAGTTTAAGTTAAGGTTATAGGTTTAGGTTTAGGTTTAGGTTGAGGTTTAGGTTTAGGTTATAGGTTATAGGTTATAGCTTTTGGAAACTTGATTATAGGTTAAGGTTTAGGTTTAGGAAATCGCGTTCGGGTTTGGGATCGGGTTTAGGTTTGGGTTTTCAAGTTTAGGTTTAGGTTTAGGTTAAGGAGTTGAGATTAGGATTAGATGTAGGTTTGGGTTTAAGGATTTGAGAATACATTTAGGTTTTAAGTTTAGGGAAAGGTTATAGGTTTAGGTTATGGGTTATAGGTTATAGCTTTAGGGAATTGAGAATGGGTTATGGTTTAGGTTTAGGAAATCGGGTTCAGGTTCGGGATTGGTTTTAAGTTTGGGTTTTTAAGTTTAGGTTTAGGTTAGAGAGTTGAGATTAGGATTAGGTGTAGGTTTAGCTTTAGAGAATTGAGTTTAGGTTATAGGTTTATGGAAAGGTTAGGTTTAGGTTATAGGTTTTGGGATTTGAGAATAGTTTTAGGTTATAAGTATAGGTTTAGGTTAGGTTATAGGTTAAGGTTTAGGGATTTGAGTTTAGGTTATAGATTTTGGTTTTGTTTTAGGTTATAGGTTTTGGGATTTGAGAATGGTTCGAGTTTAGGTTATAGATTTTGGTTTTGATTTAGGTTATAGGTTTTGATTTAGGTTATAGTTTATAGGTTTAGGTTAAGGTTTAGGTTTAAGTTATAGGTTTTTGGATTTGAGAATGGGTTCGGGTTTAGGTTTTGGTTTTGGTTTAGGTTATAGGTTTTGGGATTTGAGAGTGGGTTCGGGTTTAGGTTATAGCTTTTGGTTTTGGTTTAGGTTATAGGTTACAGGTTTAGGTTAAGGTTTAGGTTAAGGTTATAGGTTATAGGTTTTTGGATTTAAGAATGGGTTCGAACTTAGGTTATAGGTTTCGGTTTTGGTTTAGGTTATAGGTTTTGGGATTTGAGAATGGGTTCGGGTTTAGGTTATAGGTTTTGGTTTTGGTTTTGGTTTAGGTTATAGGTTTTGGTTTAGGTTTAGGTTATAGGTTTTGGGATTTGAGAATGGGTTCGGGTTTAAGTTATAGGTTTTGGTTTTGTTTTAGGTTTAGGTTTTGGTTTAGGTTATAGGTTATAGGTTTAGGTTTAGGTTATAGGTTTTTGGATTTGAGAATGGGTTCGGGTTTAGGTTATAGCTTTTGGTTTTGGTTTAGGTTATAGGTTTTGTGATTTGAGAATGGGTTCGGGTTTAGGTTATAGGCTATGGTTATGGTTTTTGTTTTAGTTATAGGTTTTGGTTTAGGTTATAAGTTATAGGTTTAGGTTAAGGTTTACGTTTAGGTTTAGGTTTAGGTTATAGGTTTTGGGATTTGAGAATGGGTTTGGGTTTAGGTTATAGGTTTTGGGATTTGAGAATGGGTTTGGGTTTAGGTTATAGGTTTTGGTTTAAGTTATAAGTTACAGGTTTAGGTTAAGGTTTAGGTTTAGGTTATAGGTTATAAGTTTTTGGATTTGAGAATGGGATCGGGCTTAGGTTATAGCTTTTGGTTTTGGTTTAGGTTATAGGTTTGGGGATTTGAGAATGGGTTTGGGTTTAGGTTATAGGTTTTGGTTTAGGTTATAGGTTATAGGTTTAGGTTATAGGTTTTGGGATTTGAGAATGGGTTCGGGTTTAAGTTATAGGTTTTGGTTTTAGTTTAGGTTTTGGTTTTGGATTAGGTTTTGGTTTTGATTTAGGTTATAGGTTATCGGTTTAGGTTTAGGTTATAGGTTTTTGGATTTGGAAATGGGTTCGGGTTTAGGTTATAGGTTTTGGGATTTGAGAATGGGTTTGGGTTTAGGTTATAGGTTTTGGGATTTGAGAATGGGTTCGGGTTTAGGTTATAGGTTATGGTTTTGGCTTAGGTTATAGGTTATAGGTTTAGGTTAAGGTTTAGGTTTAGGTTATAGGTTTTCGGATTTGAGAATGGGTTCGGGTTTTGGTTATAGGTTTTGGTTTTGGTTTAGGTTATAGGTTTTAATTTAGGTTATAGTTTATAGGTTTAGGTTTAGGTTATAGGTTTTTGGATTTGAGAATGGGTTCAGGTTTAGGTTATAGGTTTTGGTTTTGGTTTTGGTTATAAGTTTTGATTTAGGTTATAGTTTATAAGTTTAGGTTAAGGTTAAGGTTTAGGTTGAGGTTATAGGTTTTTGGATTTGAGAATGGGTTCGGGTTTAGGTTATAAGTTTTGGTTTTGGTTTAGGTTATAGGTTTTGATTTAGGTTATAGTTTATAAGTTTAGGTTAAGGTTTAGGTTTAGGTTATAGGTTATAGGTTTTGGTTTAGGTTATAGGTTTAAGTTAAGGTTTAGGTTTAGGTTTAGGTTATAGGTTTTTGGATTTGAGAATGGGTTCGGGTTTAGGTTATAGGTTTTGGTTTTGGTTTAGGTTATAGGTTTTGGGATTTGAGAATGGGTTTGGGTTTAGGTTATAAGTTTTGGTTTTGGTTTAGGTTATAGGTTATATGTTTAGGTTTAGGTTTAGGTTATAGGTTATAGGTTTTTGAATTTGAGAATGGGTTCGGGTTTAGGTTATAGGTTTTGGGATTTGGGAATAGTTTTAAGTTATAAGTATAGGTTTAGGTTAGGTTATAGGTTAAGGTTTAGGGATTTGAGTTTAGGTTATAGGTTTAGGTTTGGGTCTAGGTTTTGGTTTAGGTTATAGGTTTTGGTTTAGGTTAAAGGTTTTAGGTTCTTGGATTTGAGAATGGGTTCGGGTTTAGGTTTAAGAAATCGGGTTCATGTTCGGGATTGGGTTTAAGTTTGGGTTTTCAAGTTTAAGTTTAGGTTTAGGTTAAGGAGTTGAGATTAGGATTAGGGGTAGGTTTAGCTTTAGGAAATTGAGTTTAGGTTATAGGTTTAGGGAAAGGTTAGGTTTAGGTTATAGGTTTTGGGATTTGGGAATAGTTTTAGGTTATAAGTATAGGTTTATGTTAGGTTATAGGTTCGGGTTCGGGTTTAGGTTAAGGTCTAGTTATAGGTTATAGGGTTCGGATTCGGGATCGGGTTTGGGTTATAGGTTAAGGTTTAGGTTAGGTTTTAGGTTAAAGTTTAGGTTAGGTTTTAGGTTAAGGTTATAAGTATAGGCTATAGGTTTAGGTTAAGGTCTAGGTTTAGGTTATAGGTATAGGTTTTGGGTTTGAGAATAGATTTAGGTTAAGGTTTTAAGTTTAGGTTAAGGTTATAAGTATATGTTATAGGTTAAGGTTATAGTTTAGATTAAGGTTTTAAGTATAGGTTATAGGTTTAGGTTTAGGTTTATGTTTAGGTTAAGGTTTAAGTTATAGGTTTTGGTTTAGGGTTAGGTTTAGGTTATAGGTTATAGCTTTAGAGAATTGAGAATAGGTTTAGGTTATAGGTTTAGGGTGTGGTTTAGGTTAAGGGTATGGTACCTGCAAATACAGATATAAACACGGCTTGTCCAAATGGCCAGGCCCCTCCAATGTTGTCCATAGGAAAGGATAACTTCATCATGGTTATAACAGCAGTTCCCACCTTCTAAGGACCCCCGCTCATCCGGATAGCTTCGACGCACATCCGGGTCTGCTCCATTAATTTCGAGCAAATACATAAACACGTCCTGTCCAAATGGTCAGGCCCTTCTAATGCTGTCCATAGGAAATGACCAGCTTCATCATGGTCATAACAGCGGTTCCCACCTTCCAGGGACCCCCGCTCATCCGGATAGCTCCGACGCACATCCGGGTCTGCTCCATTAATTTCGAGCAAATACATAAACACAACCTGTCCAAATGGCTAGGCCCCTCCTAACTCTTCATCCCTAAAAAAAAAAAAAAAAAAAAAAAAAAAAAAAAAAAAAAAAAAAAAGAGAGCAAAAAAGAAGAAGAGAGGATTAGGACTTACCTCATCAAAGAAGCTGATAATACAACTGTTCAGTTTCCTACTCTCTGGAATTAGGTGCCATTGAACCAGATGATCTATGACAGATTACAGAATTGAAGGCGTCGGTTCAGTATGGCCTGCAAGACAAGATTACAAGATTACAAGTAAATGATGGTTCCAGGTGTGGGATCTTTGATAATTTTCTCATCTTTTAAAAAAAGGTCTATTTCATAAGCTATTCATAATTAGGCCCATCAGATTAGCAATTTAGATCATGGGATCGACTTGTAGAAGCTTAAAATCCAGACATACAGTGCAAAACCTCAGCCAAATCATAGCATTTCTCATTATAAATGGCATTAGCCATTGTCGATTTCATTAACTGTCTATGCCTACTAAGCATTAGTATACCTATTACCAATATAAAGATACAAAAAGAATTGGAGACTGATACTCTCAATCATATGCAATTTAAAAACCATATGCCCTATCTTACCTTCATCACACAATAATTTCTTCTTGACTTCCAAATCCAGTGACCTATCACGTATTCCCTGTCATTACATAAGAAGGGAAACAAGGAATTGAAATTCACTGTGCCACATAGTTCAGTTCCCTAATATCTCTACTACCAAAATAAGGAATAGGGAACTCTACTGTTTCATGTATCTAAATAAAAACTAGCATGCCTGGAAATTGGTTTGTTCAAGAGTGCTGAAAATTAAAAAATGGACTTTAAGAGAAAACAGGGGCTCAAGGATAAAGTCCTTCAAACAGAAATTAAGGCATCCAGAAAGTAGATGCTTGATAATCAAAAACATTTGAGACATGCCACTGATGGAAACAAGCTTGGATGCAATACAGAAAAAGATAACCTAACCAAAATTGAATGTCAGAAATAATGGTGCTAAACATGAGTCTTTGAGTTACAGAGGTAAACAAGGCAATGTAACTTGAAAGGAATAAAACCTAGAAATCGTAGGCTTTTTTGTGCCTTTGAAAGCCAATCTACCATTGCCTTTAGCCTGTGTAAACTACATGTCAATTGTCATGTAGATTGTTGCAATAATCTCAAGGTGTATGGAATGTTGGTCTAATTTTCTCAACTCCCATCATAAAACAGAGGCTCATGTTTGTTTGTATCTAACAGTATTGAAGTATTTAAAAATGATCAAATGTAAGGAACATGACAACAAATTTCTTTAAAGCTATGATTTCTTCAAGCTGTGTCGAGGACAATCCTTCAATTCTGCTCTTTGACACTACTAAATGGCCAGATGAAGGACATAAATTGTAAGGTCTAAAACCTATTATTAGAAGTTCAACATATTCTTGTCACTTGCCATTTGTATTTGAAGGATGCCCACTCATTTCCTCTATTTGTGCTATTTCCAAAATTGTCACTTTGATATAGAAATGAAAGAAACCTTGCCAATTGTAAAGACCTTTGGCTAAGCCCAATAGATCACATAAACAAGCCTCAAAACCTACTGTTCTACAGATTTTTTTTTGTTGAAAGGTTGCAAAAGCATAGGAAAACAAGCCTCAAAACCTGCATTTCTACATTGAACAATCATAGTTGGTAAAATGACAAGATGCACAACTACATTGAACAATCATGGTTGGTAAAATGCATTAAAATTGGGTAGGGTCCATCGAATACCTGCGGGTCTGGGTACCCACTAACAGGACTGCATTTGAAGGCTGTTTGGCTGAAAGGGTGCTACCAGTTCCCACAGCCATAGCTGAGATGCAAAGGGATTCCTCCTGTTCTCAACTCAATAGTGTTTTGGGACACGAAAACAAGGAAAACTATAGCCCGTCAAATGCTGCTTCCATTTTCCACGCAGCCCCAAACATCATCAGTATGATTAAGAATGATTCTGCACCCTGCCAACCAATGCTAGGTGACAGCCAAACGCCCTCTAAAGTAGGAAGACTCCCCTATTTTCTTCTTGGAATAAGCAATACTAAGAACAATGAAATTAGTCATAATAACTAATAAGCAATGGGAGGACCAAGGAAACTAATTCCAACAAAACCCAAAGCAAGAAAAATGTGCCAAAAGGTCGTTGTGGATAGAAAAAGATGCATAAATAGGATACAAATGCAGTCTAAAATTTTAATAGCATTCTAAAGCAAACGCAATTCCAAACAAGTTCAAGAGCAAAAACAAACATCATTTTTTTTTTTTTTTGAGAATTAATTGTGAATTTCATTAAAGAAAGAAGGAACCAAGAAAGGGGAGAACCCTTTCAACTATGAACTCCACGTAATTGATAGGAAATCAAAACAGATGCGGGCCATACTAGAATTGTGCTTGAATCCATATAACCGAATCAACGTAATCCCATTCAAAATCTCAATTCAATCAGAGCCACACATGCATGGACCACAGGTAATCCCGAATATGCTTGAGTTAATAAAACTGTTTATATATAAGAAACTTTAAATAATAATAATAAGCCTAGCTGCATCAGGAAACAACTACGAACTAGCCTTAGATTGCAGAGAAGGCCTTTTTCCTGCCTCCGCCAGAGGATCCTGCTGGAATGACTTTCAAGACATTGAACCTCACCATCTTGGACAAGGGCCTGAACAGATAAACACAATTACAGAGTCATGACAGCTTCTACAAAGTGTATATGCCAATGATTCACCCGAATGCTCATGAACAAGCATGGAATTAGATTAACACAATCATCAGCGAGAGTTAGGTGTATCATACACACGCACCCTCAGAAAAAAAACTCCCTTATCAGGAAGTCACCATGCATTGTTAGATTTCATTTTTTCTCATAAAATTCAAACTATTGACTATACTGTCTATTTCCGGATCACCAACCGGACAGTTAAGATCGTCTATCCAATGGAAGATATTTTTATAGCACGATGAATAGGAGGAATCATCAAATCGAAAGGATCGAATTCTCTCTTACCCTAAATTGATAAATGTAATTAAGCAGTCTAAACGCCTCAGAGAATCTCCAATGCAAGCAAATATATCTGCACATGCATGGATCAAACACTGCCTTTCTCCTCCAACTGACTATTCCACTACAAACTAGCTGCAAACAATCACTAATATATGCAGCATCCAACTATATGCAAGCTCCAATGCATATCAAATATACCTGAACCTTGAAGCAATTCCATTGAAGATCACTAGTAAACACCCCATTTTTCCTACAGCCGCATTCTTGTAGTTTTTCAAATCCATAAATTTAAAATTGGTGTACTCAAAATCAATCAGGGTTGTAAATATTTATTCCTACAACAATTACTTTAGAAGAAGAAGAAGAAAAAAAAAAAGGAAATCACAGCCATAGAATTTGTCCAAAATGGGTGTACTCAAAATCTTACACCATTTCTCAGTTGGATTCTCCACTGATGTAGGCATTCACCACTCACATTCTCTGACATCCAACATGGCACACCCTTACTAGATTAAGTTGTTCGTCACTAGAACTTACCTTTTGTACACATTCACTAAGGAATAAATGGTTTGACTTGCATTGGGTATGAGCTATAAAATGTATTATCAGCAGTAAGCATCAGTGGCAATGTATCTAACCAAAAAGATATTTGTCCATCTCCAGCAAAATGTATTCAAAATAATCCAATTGGAATGAAGGATGAATTTTATTTTTTTTAATTTTTACACACCCACACCACATGTGTTGTACATATCACATCTCCTAGTTCTTTCTACCATCCAATTGTAGGTCAGCTATATGATTCTGAAATCAGTGGGATGGGACAACTCTAAAAATGGCCCATTTGGGGCAATGCACACCAGACGAATGCTTCAGATAAAACACCATAGGACCATGCATCCAATTTTTGCGCAGCATGCACAGGACAACTAAACCTATGCCCTCAAAATAGGTAAATTTTCTCCTAGAATAAACGCTAATGTTCAAAATAAATTTGAGAAAGTATCAATTCATTAGAACTAACAAAGTCAACCTTTTTAACATTGAAGAAGTGGTAAGTAAATTGTCAGAAACTAAAAATCAAATTGCCCGTTGACTAAGAACTACTCACCACTATAGACACAAGAAATTAACAATGCAACACCAAATTAGCCAACATAAGTAACCTCCTAATCAAAACTTGTTCAAGAGATGCGATGAATTCATATCATAATCATGTAAGAACCCGCACCTCTGTGATAGACCAACTGATAACCAAAGAGCTAACAAGTGTGTGTGTTCGAGTCTACAAACAAAATGTCATTTTGTTAGTACATTCTTTACTTTAAATATAAGTAGTAATAATATTTGTTTTATTGAATGTAGCACCATTACCTCAGGGAAAGTCCACAAAATTCCCCATGTTACAAACAACCTCGAACTGATATGCGGTAGTGTAGTAGATACCGGAGATCTTACCAGACCTTCTCAATACCAAAACAGAGAGAATGAGAAGGAACAAAAAATAGTGCTGCACAAATATCAGCTCCTTTAAAAGAAGCTATGATTCACATGGTCTGAAACTACTGGAATTTTCATTCAGGCCAACATTTAGTATGGGCGGAGACCACCTATAAGCGACCCAGACAACTCATTGGGTGATTCCCCTCTGTTAATAGACAATACAAAACAAAGTGTTCCCACCAAACAATCCTAGCCATCCTATTTTTCCAGCAAATGCACAGTCGGAAGGAAAGAATATACCTAGTGTATATGCAATGGAAAGAAGCCCACCGAAAAATAAAATAGAGAGAAATAACAACATGATGGAGAGAGATACAACATAGTTTAAACACTCACAGCTGGCTTCTTCCCACCAAAAAGAATCCTAAAAAAGACTGTTACAATCACCACCATAATTTATTTACAGCACTCAAATAAAAACAAAATTTATAGTAGGGAGAAATGTCAAACATTGAAGATAAAAGACCTTCAAAGAGGCAAGTTCCCTTAAGCCCTTTTCAACTGAAAGCATGCTCACGAGTTGTCCATAAATGCAAACATAAAATAAAATAAAATAAAAACATGTGATTTCTTATGTGTGAGTAAAAAATAGAAGTTTTCAAACATTTCCACTGAAAAAATTATCATGGATTTTACAAACCAATTCAGCGCTCACATGGAGTGCCAACCAAATGAGTGTACCGAGTCATACCATTAGCTGTACATGAATTTTGGTGTCCCACTCAATGACTTCTTCCACCTTATATTCATATCAGGTAACCATCATGGTGTGGCCCACCTTTTGCACGGATTAGATACTCATAAACATTTGACATGTTGCCAGAAAAAAAATGGCTATATCAGAACTATTACAAACCATTTTATCTGATAATTTCAAAACTTGGAAACAATCCAACCACATCTGTGCCATTCTAATAGTTAAAAGATCAAACAATGGCTACAACTAGAGTATCACATGTCACATATGTTAAATCGTGCAACATCTCACCCACTTACATTTCAAAAGGTCTGATGAACATCAACTCACGTGGGTAGTCAAAGGTAACTACTTCAACAGCGTTCAGTGCATTTCCTTCCATCTGTAGAATCATCAAACATAAAGATATTACAGGGGAAAAGAACATGAGTGCAATGCCAGAATCAGCACATTGGTATAGTTTTGTAGTTAGGCAGTGTTTGGATGCACAATCAAATTGAATTGCAATAATTAGTTCAATAGAGTATATATAAATTAACAAAATTGCAATTGTTTAAGATAGTCTTCAAATTGTGATTAGAACTATTTCAAATTAACAAAATAGCTTCTATGTCCCCGAGTACACATGGCAGGGGGATGTTGAATCTTGATATGCCTTCTAGTGTCCTTTAATGTGAATGGCCCACAGATCCAAACACCACATCAATCGGGGAAAAAAAGGATTAATGTAGCTGACCCCGATTAGTTGGGATAAGGCTTAATGATGATGATGTTGATGATTGAGATGGCAGAGTATGAACTTCCATCTCAAGCAGACCTCATACACAGTGCCTTTGCTGGTGATGATGTGGAGGGAGAGTTTCAGAAGGACAAGCCATATCCCAACTAATGTGACAAATGGATAAGCATCATATCGTTGCTCAATCCTTCTACATACCACTGATATTGAAACAACCATTAGGTAGTGATGCAGGAAAGATGTGGAATGGATGCTGAAATTGAAATTTTCAACAAATCTATTTTTGTTTAGAAATCTTGAGCCTCTAATTGATATCTTGTTGAATAGGAGCAGAAAACCATGTTCTTTTGTAACAGAAGTATACACATGACAATCTCGACCTATGCAGGTTTGGAGTTCTCTAAATGACTTTTTTTTTTCTCTATATTATTGGTGGATTTCGAGGGTCTTTGCAGAAGGTTCGACTGTATTTTGAGTTTATCTAGGTTTTAACTATATTGCGGGTTCGTTCAATTCACAATCATTTTCAGAATGCTTTCATTAATATCAAGGGCCTTGCTGCAAGATTTTTTTAAATGCTCGCCTCTCAAGGCAGGTAAAAAATGCAGGAAATATTTAACAGAAGCCCATGTAAGCAACAAAGATATGAAGGATGGCTTAGCCACAGAAACATGGAATTCAAAAATCGAAGTTATTGACAATATGAAACAGAAATTCTTCAGCGAAAGGAAATTACAGACATGGAGCTTCAATTTGGTTATCTTGTGCAAAGGCAATTAATATGAACTGGCAAGCGGGGAAGACAACTCCACCCACACATGCTTTTTAGAGACTTCACTCACACATGAATGGTAACAGCTACAGAACAGTAGAATAAACTTCTATGGGACTTTGACAATGTCATTTATCACTCCCTCATTATGAAGGGAGTGATTTTAGCCCCACATTTGCCGTTTCCTCCTCGACTTTGTATCATTGCGGTTCATTTCACTAGAGCATCCAAACGTGTCCTTGTTTTTAAGTGTTACATCACTTACACATGATGTCATTTTGAGCAGGACATGAAAACACGAGCAGAACATTTGTTAATAACCATGCTCAAAGAAGGCAAAAACAGAGAAGCCCATACCTCCTGCACTGATTATCAATACGCGGAGGTACCAATGCTGCTATCTTGGACCAGCAATGTCCATGTTCAGCAATTGCTGCTTTCAGTTTAGATTCCTCTTCTTCAGTCCATGGTTCCAGATTTAAAGACGGATCCAGAGTGTTGACCCACCTGTCACCATAGTCAAGACTCTGCAATTTAGTCAAATCAATGGTTCATTCTTTTTATATATAAAAAATAATGATATATGAATGAATCCTACAACCCTTGTTTTTTATGCATGTGCCCCCCTTTCAACTATTTGTGGTATTAGAATAGTACTTCAAAATGCTCAGCTACTACCAATAAGAAAGAGAGAATCTGTATATCAAAGATGGGGGCAGAATAGTAACTAATGGTTTTAAGCAATTGGTCAGGTTAAATTTTTAGGAAATTATTTTGAAATACCTCTCTCTACATTGAACTTGAGTTCGGCCAGGGACAAAATGAGCAATTTTCATCCAGTTTTTCGGCCTGAAAAGCATCACAACTATTTTAAGTGCTTGTCTTCATCCACAATCCATCTCCCTACCCTTTTCCTAGAAGGGTGAAGTGTCTTTCTCCATCTGCATTCAATAGGATCACATGATTGACTTCAATGAAGAAAGTTCATGACCCAACCCCTATCAAGGACTACATTGTTTCAATCTTCTGGCCTAAAAGTTTCAGGTTGTTCCACTCGTCAAGTGGGCCACGGTGTACAAAGTAAACTAACCATTGAAACAAATTTTCCAACCATGCATTTATATTATATGCTGGTGACCCACCTGAGGTATGAAGTGTCCTAATTTCTAGGCCAGAAGATCTAAACAGTGCATCCCACCTGATGGAAAGCTTAGAACTTGCAAACCTGCTCTACCAAATGAACCTGCATAAGGATGAGCAGGGCTCCACGGCGTGCAGTATTAGAAAGCCTTTTTCTAAGAAAATGAAAATATCAAAAGATCTCGACCTGTTTTCCATTTTCTGTGCAGTAGAAACAAGCTGTGGTTAGCTCAATTTCAATCTAAAGAAGTCCTAAACAACTAAGAAGGGAGATTTGTATAGAGAACATTTAGAAAATGGAAGTGCCGACAAATGAAACTCAGCAAATTATTTCATTTCTACCTAGCTGATGTAAAAAGAAGGAAATTAAAAAACAAAAGAAAGAAGAAGAAGAAGAAGAAGAAGAAGAAATTCAGCAAATAGTATAAGGGAAGTTTGCAAAACATTTACAATACAACACAGAAATGATCCAATGCTTTCAGAGCACCATCAGTTATAGTGCTCTTAGTAGAATCTGGACATTTGGACCATCCAGTAGATTGATATGGACAGTCCAGGTCTAGCACATATTTCATGGGCAACAATGCAAAAAACGTACTGATTGGACAATTCTAACCATCATTGAAATCTATATAACTGGAACACAAGGAAGTGAAAGAAACAGTTCAGGAGAAGTGAATTCTTTCTTACATTAATATCCTCATATGCTTCCAAATTAAAAGCACATCCATAGATTACCAGGCAATGAAACACATGAATTATATGTTCCTCAACCAGGAAGATATGTATAGCACACTTGAATCTACAACTTACACAAGCGGGGCCCATGATTCAGTGATCCATAATGTAAATCGATGGACCTCACCATGGGCAAGGTATGCTCCAAAGTTTCTCAGATTGGAAGATCCTAACCCTTTAATTCAGGGCCTTTCAGAAGACCATTACGGAAGTAAACACAGGAACCATCCACATTTAACTGGAACAATGTGAAAGACTGGATGTTTCAGATCATCCAACCCAGGAGATATTTGGGCATGGTCAATCCACATGGGTCAATCTAATGAATGTTCTGGATAATTGAACCATGGACCTAGCTCATACACAGAAATCCCAGCCGAATAGAAGGATTGTATAATTCCTTGAAGACAATATATGCGGCATGCTGACATGCATTTCACCCAGATGATCAGCACAATTATCAAACCCTCACACTCCAGCATAACATGGATCAAAGAAATCTGTTACTCAGATCTGACAACATCCTAGTCAAAAAGGAAATCACGATTTAGAAATGTCCTCCTAATATATCCCAAACAACAGAAAAGGGTGGGAAAAAAAACTCAAAGCTGCAGTTGCCATCATATGATGGAAAAAATTGGGATCTTTGCTCTCTTTGACTGCCCAACACACATGACATGTATGTTCGGAGTTCTGGTCATTCTGTGCAACATACAGTTAATTGTAAGAATCTTGTTGGGACCTACAACACAAAACAAGGAAACGTACAACCCTAACGGAACAAGGAATAAATTCCAGCAAACTGGTGGATATGCAACCTCTCTTTTATCAACAACTAAGAAACACAAACAAGCAAATCATCTTGCATACCTAAAATGGACGCGGATTGTGGCGTCAGAGAGGGAAGTCTTCGTGAGATCGAGAGAGAGGGGATGGTTAGGCAAAGAAGAGGGGTTCGTGAGAGGGGAGATCAAGAGAGAGAAAAGGGGCACGGGAGATCGAGAGAGAGAGAGAGAGAGAGAGAGAGAGAGAGAGAGAGATGGACTCGGAATGGGTTTTTTTTCCCAGGAGTGGAGGGAGATGAAATGTTTCGTGCGAGGAGGGAAAAGAAAAAGGGCAGCGCGGGATGAGTTTCCGCTTTTTTACTTGCTACGGTCTAGCTACGGTTTTAATCCGTAGCTAAAGATCCAATGGACCGTAGCCATTACTGCATCCACTTTCACACAGCTTTGACGGTAAGGATGAATGGCCCTCTCAAGGGCGGCTTTGTGTGATCCATCATGATACGTTTCATATATCCACTCCATCCATTATTTTTTAAATTTTTTTATATGGAATGAACCCAAAATATAGGCAATTTGAAGGTCAACTTGAAACACACCATCGATCAATGGCAGGTATTTAATCTTCATTGTTTCCTACCGTGTAGTCCACTTGAGCCTTTGATCTACTTCCTTTTTTAGGTTCTTGCCCAAAAATACTCTTTCAAATGAATAGACGTATTAGATGTATATAGCACACACATTTTAGTATACATCGTAGAGTCCCTTGTGGGGCCATCTGTTGAGGGTCAATTATTACATATTAGACCTCAGATATTGCCTAGATTTACGAACAAGATATTGTTTAATGGCCCGTTTTAATCGTGTTTGTGATGCAAGGTGTAATTACAAGCTTGAACTGAAATAGGAGCCTAAAGTATGGATTTAATGCTCTGATAACACTAAAGGCAAGGGACGGACTCCAAGGGATCAAGATTGATGAATTTACATGCCAAAGATCCGTGAAAATCAAGAAACGGAAGCTCTAGTGGCCCGAAAGACATCCAGAATGCAAGATCATAGGGTTCTTACCATCTGTTCGGCTCAAGACTTCATACATGGCCTGAGGATCTTAAATTAACCGTACACGTTGAATTTCGGCCGTTGGATCCTAGTGAAAGTGGCCTAACGGACAGATTAGCCTATTAATCATCAATATCAAGCCCGCCGGATAGTTGGATGTACCTCACTTTTGCTCCCAACCATTAAAATATTATGAGTAAACAGATGGCTAGATTAGATTTTACATAACCATTGTAGTGGGCCCCACACTGCATCGTGTGTACATGGCGTACACATATGTTGGACGTGCACCGCGCCGACTATATCGGTCAGCACAACGCTGACCGATAAAATTACTAAAAAATTTTAAAGACGCAACAGCGTCTAACGCTGTCCGTCCAATGGGCTGATAGTGGGGCCCACCCCTCATACATTTTATAGATCCGATCCGTCCAATAAGTCAAGGAGGTCAAACCAACCGTACATAGGAAGTTCTTCCAACCCCATGCTCGCGTACGGAGGAAAAATACTATTCAAGAGCAGAATGGATGACAAGAAAGGAAATCCCTTGGACCGCATTATCAGACAATAAAAACCGACTATGCTCAACCGATTTTTCATCCTGCATCTCATGGACGGTTTGGATTTTCCCGTAGAAATCTAAAATGGGCCCAACCATCACTACAGCGCAAGCGTGCGCAGTCTCTGTTTCGCAACAGAGGCTGCGGTGGATCGCTGTGGGCCCCACTTGTTATCCTGTTCTATGATCCAGACCGTCCAAGAGAGTCTTTCCTTCCATCTCATTCACGCCTAGGTGATGGACTTGAAAACAAAGAAACGGTGATTGGTTTTCAACCGTTCAAATGCCAGGTAGACGGCACCAAGAAAGAGTCCGTGGGTCGCACCAAATCCGAGCCAAAATCGACGTCTCTGACGGGTTTTTCGAGCTGCATCCAATGGACGGAGTAGATTTTTCCATCGACTTCAAGTATAGGCCCTATGAAGAACCAGCGCTCGTACGTCCGCGTAAAGATCCCTCCACCGACAGCAGCAACGTCGGCTTCTTCAGCACTGACTCAAACTGCAGACCGTCCCTTCCATGCTATAAAAAAGGGAGAGAGAGAGGTGAGAAAAAAAAAAGAATCACATGAGCTTAGCTTGGACGTGGGTAGAGAGACAGAGAACTAGAATTTATTTTTTTTCTTTTTCTTTTATTTTATTTCTGATTAAGGGATCCCGCCATTCATGTTGGGCTGAACCTCTTAGCTAGGGCTAAGAGGTGAAGCTCGTGGCGTGATGGGAAGATTCTATGGCTTGGATTATGTTAGTTGAATTATTTTGATGATTACTTTTGATTATAAGGAATTGCCTATAGTTTTTAATGATTTATTGTGACTTACATTACAGTAGATCTGCGTTGGCTTAAGTATTTCCTTTCCTTTTTATGTTTATGACGTCAGGAAGCCCTGTTGTTCACTATAGTCTCCTGGGCATGGTCGGATGTCGGTACCCTTCCTAACCTTCATGACATGTGATTGGTTGGTAATTAGTTTAATTCTGTTGTTTGCCATAGTCTCTTGGGCATGGTTTGGTGATGGAATCCATTCTAATTCATATACCTTTCATCTCTTGAAAACTAGATCAATGACAGTTCAGTAAATTTCATGATTCATGAAACAGGCATAAGATCTACCTGATCTCTACAAGTGGATCCTCTGAATCCCTAGTTTTCTATCTCTGAATTTTCTTAAGTTTTAGAATAATCATTCCACCATTATCCCTCAATTACAATTAGTTTAGATTTCACCTTATTCTAGTCCTAATTCTACTTAACTTTAGATAACGTACGAGTTTCAGTCCCTTGGGATTCGACCTCGGTCTTACCGAGTTATTACTACATCACAACCCTACACTTGAAGAGTGAACACCGTCCCAAGTTATAGGTACTAGTGGTGGTATTAAGTTTTAGCTACGGTTTGATTATTTTTAGCTACGGATTTAAGCCGTAGTAGTATAGCTCGGTCCACATCCGTAGCCAAAGACTATATAGTCCGTAGCCTTTGATCATTTTTTTGGTAGTGTTCTTTTCTGAAAATTCCTCCAATGAAATGGTTAGGCTGTGAAAGAAGCAACAAACCTAATTCCTGTCATACAGGAGGTCCCAGTTATTGATAGTGTGCTGTTGGATAAACTGACTGTTGAAAATGAACAACTGAAGGTGGGATTGCCATCTCAGGGAGTTTTGTGATGAATAACATAACATTTCAAATTAAAGGATTCTTTGACTCTTCACTGAAGGTTTTTTTTTTTGAACATTTTCATTGGAGTTTTTTTTTTTCTTTTCCTGTTGTTAATCATGATTATTGTCTCCCTTTCTTGCAGATTTATTCTTTAATTTTCTTGCTTTCTTTTCCACAGGTTTGGGACATGTCAAAGATTTGTCGACAAGCTAACACTAGTAGGTTCTCACCTTTGAGCCTTCCATATATACATATTAATCAGTGTCATTATATTGATGGTTTTTGAAATACTTGGAACCACTCCACTTTGAAAGTACATGTGGCCCGCCTTATTAGTGGAGTGGCCTGATTTTTTGTACAAGGTCATCACTGTGCATCCCACATTATGCATGCTCTGATGTCCCACACCTGCCGGGTTGGCATGTTTTCTGCGTTTATGGGGCTAGCAAGCCTCTTTACATTTATGTCTGTCTATCTGTATGTATGCATTAATCTTGCCAAGATGGTTCTACTGAGGAGGTTGTGTAATGTGTGTTAAATGGTGTTGGTTTCAGTTAATGTGCAGGGAGAAAATGAATCTGTTCCTAGCGAGCAATTGCTAGGTTCAGAGGATGGGAAAAGATCTTATAAATTGTTTCAGGGTCATGCTGGGCCTGTTTATTCAACTACATTTAGTCCTCTTGGGGACTTTATTCTTTCTTCTTCAGACACAACAAGTATGTTTCTTCTCCTGTCATCTTACTTTCTTTTCATCAATCGGGTCCCTAATCTAATGCTTGCCTGCTGCAGTTGAATGCAAATCTTGTGTGCTACAAGGGTCACAATTACCCAATTTGGGATGTTCAGGTAAACATTCTGACATTCTATAATGAGCTTTTCTGAATGCAATTGATATGTGATGCCCTTTGATAGTAATAAGTATTGTCTTGACATTCAAGGATGTTAGACTTGTTTAATGCCTTCATCCATGATCTGCATTTCATTTATATATATATATATATATATATATATATATATATATATATATATATATATATATATATATATATATATATATATATATATATTACTTTCAGATCCTGTAGGCCTATTCATTTGTGAATTCAAATATATTGAGCCACAGACATTGTTGGCAAAGTAAGGCCGGAAAAAAAATACTCACTGTCACGACAAAGGGTGGGTTTTTTTGAGCTATAGTTGATTGTGGTGATTAATAATGTACATTATCAATGTCTCGTTTATGTGATTTGGATGCATTGATTTGATATAGGAACAACAGCAGTCTCCCAGGAGATCCAAAACGTGGAACCCAACCTGGAACCACAGGTTAGATTGGGTTTTACTGCTTCAAATTATGCTTGTATTAATCACTTGTTGTGCTCTTTCCCATTTGTTTTTATTCCTGAACTTCATCTTGCAGTTTTTGGAATGGGTTGATGAAGTAGCAAACTGTCCTTACTCTGAAGGCATCAGCTATACCATCTGCGATGTATGTGAAGGTAAAGCGACAATCCAGACATAACTGTAAACCATACAAAACTATAGATCCACATCTCTCTCGTTATACATGATATATGCATATGAGATGCTGATATTACAACATTTTTCCTTTGTGGTTCCTCCAAAAGTGTTTTCTCTTCGGCACTTGCCAATGTAGTTCTTTGGGTTGGGCTGCAGCCCTTCTAATTTTTCTGCTTACCAACATTTGTTGCCTTGATAGTTTTTGACTTTTTAAGGATAGGATCAAAGGATTGATTATTTTCCATGCATCAATTAGCTAAATGCTACTTTTTAACTTTTTTTTTTTTCTTATGTGCAAGATTTTAATCAATTGTGCCTGAATTTAGGCCTACAAGCACTTCAGCCTTTTGACGCCACTTGTGCTAGATTAGACCATATAGAGGATTTGTTTTTATTTATTTATTTGAGACCATTTTTAATTTGTTCTAATAAATATTATATGTATTTTTATTGTGAAGTAATATAAATTTTGTTTAATATTCAGTTTTAATTGTATTACATCATTTTTTATGTTTCAAATATTAAAAAAATGCAGCTTTCAATTGAATTATATATAAAAAAAAAAAAATTATTGGCCTGTTGGGATCTTTCAAAATATACAAAGACTTTTTTACCCGTGTTTCTTCGTGGCCACCAATTTTTACCATTCGTAGGTAAAAGTATTATCTAAGTTTTTTAAATAATGTTTTTACCTACGAACATATTCGTAGGTAAAAGTTTCGTAAAAGTTTTTTGCCTACGAAAATATTCATAGGTAAAAGTTTTGTAACAATTTTTACCCACGAAAAGATTCGTAGCTAAACGTTTTGTAAGTATTTTTACCTACGATATCATTCGTAGTTAAAAGGTTTTGTAAATATTTTAGCTATAAAATTATTCGTAGGAAAATGTTTGGTAAATACTTTTACCTACGAAAATATGCGTAGGTAAAAGAATTTTTAGCTGTAAAATTGATGGTAGGTAAAAGTTTTCTAAGTATTTTTACCTACGAATATATTTGTGGGCAAAAATCTTATACCTTTTAGCTACGAAACTATTGGTAGGTAAAAAGTACTGTAAATATTTTTAGCTACGAAATTGTTGGTAGCTAAAATGTGTTTAATATTTTTGGCTACGAAATTGTTGGTAGGTAAAAAGTCTTGTAAATATTTTTAGCTACGAAATTGTTGGTAGGTAAAAAGTGTTTTAAATATTTTTGGCTACGAAAGTATTCGTAGGTAAAAAGTCTTGTAAATATTTTTAGCTAAGAAATTGTTGGTAGGGAAAGTGTTTTAAATATTTTTAGCTACGAAAATTGTTAGTGGGTAAAAGGTGTTTTAAATATTGTTAGTTACGAAAATATTCGTAGGTAAAAAGCTTTTAAATATTTTTAGCTACGAAATTGTTGGTAGCTAAAAACTCTTGTAAATATTTTTACCTGCAAAAGTGTTGGTAGCTAAAAGCTCTTGTAAATATTTTTACCTGCAAAAGTTTTGTCAATATTTTTACCAACGAAAATTAGCGTTGGTAAAATGTTTTTCCTACGAAAACTTTCATTGGCAAAAGTCTTACCTTTGCCAACGAAAAAAAAATTTCGTGGGTAAAAGGTGTTCCCCTTGGACTTTTAGCGAGGAATTTGCCAACGAAAATTTTTGCGGGTAAAACGTTTTGCCTACGAAAATTTTCGTTGGTAAAAGTGGCGTTTCTTGTAGTGCCCGTTGGGGCAAATCCGTCCAGGAAGGGATATGTGGGGCCCACTGTGATGCAAATGTTTTATCCACACTATTCATCGCTTTTCTCGTATCATTTTAAGGTATGCATGAAAAACTGAAATAGGTCCACAGCTCCAATGGACCACACTGGAGGAAGCTACAGTGATAATGACACCCACCGTCGAAACCTTTTTAAGGGCTACCGTGATTTATTTTTCTTATCATCCAACCTATTAATAAGGTTTATCATCCAACCTATTAATAAGGTCATGTAGACATGGATGAAGTGAAAAAACAAATATTAGCTTGATCAGAAACTTCTCCAGCTCCCAAGAAGTTTTTAATGGTGGACATTAAATTCCCACTTTGTGGTTCATCATAAGGCCAGTACCTTGCTCAATATTTGGCTCATTATTGTTGTTGAGGTATTTTTTGAGGGTGGATCATTTACTCGCTCAGCCTGTCCTCCACCTACATAATAACTAACACAAAGGGGACCCTGGCTTCAGCTGGGGAATCTCCGATGCTTAAGTCAGTTTCTCAAACTAAGGCAAAGGGTTTTTTAGGTTTTCTGTAGCGTACCTTCTTCTGTAACGGAGATGCTTATTTATAAGTCTGGATGAATCTTATCATAGGAGGATTCTTCTCCTTCATATTCGGAGATTTGATCCTTTTGACTGATTTCGCTCGATCCCAAGGATCTCGGGATTGAACACCTGTACTCCTGGATTTTGGGACAGTATTTATATTCACACCGCCTTTTCCTGTCTCGGCTCGGCCGTTACCGACTCTGGAAGAGTCTCAGCCGGCTTAGGGGAATAAGTTTTCTGCCTTCTTACGGGTGAAATAGTCTCGGTGTTTATCCGTCATATTTCCTTACTCCGAAGTTGACGAAACCAACTCATTAGGTCGGCTTCTTCTGATGGTCGGGTGACTTATAACTTATTTGGCCTTTTGTAGGCTTACGTAGACGCTGTTAACTATCCGACCGAGTAACTTAAGTCGTCTTATGCTTTTGCCTCTTAGCCTTATGCACTATTCTCTCGGTTTCAACCATTGTCTCGGACTTCTTGGGCAGTGTAAACAGGGCCGACCTATTTCATATCCGAGTCTCCGGACTTGACATATTTTTCCCCACCAGTGAGCCCCCATTACTCCTTATGTCGTTCTCGGCAGCAAGGAGTAATGAGTTTTTAGGTCGGTTCACATCAGGGTTCGAGGTTATAATGAGACATTTAATACTTTTTGAGTCGTCCTTAACATATGATGGTTCGTTTCTCGAGGAAGCATGAGCGAACAGCCGTCAGGTCGTCACTCTGCGTATGGGTGCTGGACGCGTGGTGAAGGTGTTACCGCAATCAGTCGGCGTGCGCCACATGTCGAGTGAGGGGGTCGAGGCAAGCCTCGTTTCGTCTGCCCATTAAATGCTTATACCACGTGGCAAAGCTATAAAAGTGGGCGGGAGAGGCGTGAGAATTTTACTTTCACTGTTCATTCTCCCGCTCGTCTGTTTTCTTTCTGGTTCTTCCTTTTTCTTCTTCTTCTCTTCTTATTCTCTCCCTCCGCTCCCGTTCTCTTCTCTGTTATCTCCTTTTACATCCGTTGCTGCCTTCTCCGGTGAGTTTTTTCCCTTCCTTTCTATCGATATTAATGACTACACATGGCTCTCAGAGCCCCCAGGAGGGAACTTTCGGTGATGAGGGTGATTCGCGACATTTTTGGAATGTTGCGGAGCCACCTTCTTTACTGGCAGAGATCGTCGTTAGTGCAGATGCCGCTTTCCAGCTTGTCAGGAGGGCCGATGAATCACTGGCTGAGCGTCCTTCTCTAGCCGGTCCTTCTAGCGGTGGGTCGTCTCTGGCAACCCGTCCAGGGAGACCCAATCTCGGGATCGATCCGTTGGAGGAGGAAGAGGAAGAAGAGGAAATAAGGATAGCTAAGAGGATCACTGTATCGTCTCCTGTAAGTCAATTGGCACAGGCTTCTGAGCCATCTTCTGAGGGAGAGGGGGCTGGGGATGACCTGAATGGTCCTGTCGCCTCAATTTTAACTGATGTTGATTTGAATAGAATTCGAGCCGGGTACCATGTCCTGAACTCAATTATACTTTGGCTCCCTCGTCCGAAGGATTTGCCTGACCATCCCCCTGCTGGGATGGACGTAATTTTTCAGGTTTCGATGCAATGTGGTTTGCGTTTGCCTCTCCAACCCATTGCTTGAGATTTTCTATCTCGTGTCAAACTTGCCCCCGGTCAGATTGTCCCAAACGGGTGAAGGAATTTATTCAGGTGCGCTGTGCTATGGGGTAAGCTTGAGCAACTCCCGCTGACAGTCGATGAATTCCTTTACCTGTATCAAGTAAGACCGAACCCAAATTTTTTTGGCTTTTATTTTTTGAGCGCGTGGCGAGGCAAGGGCGGTTCCCTTATAACCGACCCACCAACTTCCAACAAACATTGGAAGGAGAGATGGTTTTGGGCGTGCGGACGATGGGAGATGGCCGATCCGTGGCCCTACTAGTCTCGAGTCTCCCGTTTGTTTCGCAAAGCAGGTGACTCGGCTTGATACTTTTTGTTTCTTCAAATCGTAATGCGTTGAATCTGACCATTTGGTGTTCTGCAGATATCCTGAAGAAAAGGGGAAAGCTCGGATCCAACGTCTTAGCTCGGATCAAAGATATAAAAAAGCTAAGTGCAGGGGATCGGTCTTGGAAACTATTACTGCAACCGGAGCGTCTGCATCTTACGGGCTTAGACTCATTTGTGTCAGGTAATTCTTGCTGCATTGTCACGTTCTTTAGGTGCATTGTCTGACTCACTCTTATCCTTCTTTCAGATCTTCCTGAGGCCAGACCATTTCTTAAGTCGGCTTCCGCTAGCATGCTTGCGACTCATCCTTCTCTCAAGCCAATCTCTAAGGTGAAGGCTCCTCTGAGGTCGGCTCTTTCATCGGGGTCTCGGCCTTCGAAGCAACTGAAGACTGCTGCAAAGGCGAAGGAGTCGGCTGTTCCGTCTGCTTCTGTTCTGGCAGCCCCACAAGTAGTTGTGCTCTTCGACCTTGATGAGAGGGCGGAAGAGGCAGAGGCAGTTCTTCCTGTGTCTCAGTCGGCTCTAGAGTCAGGACCTGTTGCAGAGGAAGTTTCGAGACAGAGAGAGGGATCAAGTGGAGAATCTTCAAGAGGGAAGATGACTCAACAGGAGTTGTCACCCTTCCACAAAGTTATATCAGGGATGATTCCTTGGGCCATCGCTCGCGGGAGAGAGAAGGACTTTGCCAGCTTCTACAACGCCCTACTCTGTAGACTCTTGGTCACACGGCGAGGTTACTTTTTGAGGTAGCACTCTTTTTTCTTATCTTTCTGTAACTTCAGACTTAGGGCTCTTGTTACAACTTACAATCTCCTATTTGCAGTTGGCCCCCTGCATTATCAAGGCTTGCTTAGAGTTGTCTGCTGCTCAGAAACTTGCAGCTGAGGCAGAGACAGCTAAGAGAGTTGCGGCCGAGGCTGAGGGAAGTCGAGAGATCGTCGAAGGTCGCATTGACATTATGACTGGCGACTTATCAATTGCCAGGAAGGCAGTCGAGGACGCGAGGGCCGCTCTCGAGGGCACTAAGGCTGAGAGCATCTGTTTGGCATCGCTTCTGGCAGGAGCCGGGGAAGAGAATCGACATCTTCGTCATGTCCATGATGCTTGCGAGAACAATCTGACTCGGACCAAAGCAGACGTCGCGGCACTCGTCCAACAAGCTCGGGAGGAGGTCATCCGAACCAAAGAGGCTCACGACCGGGCCGTGGAAATATTTCTCGAATCTTCAGAGTTCGAAGAAGAGAGGGATCGCCTTTATCAAGGTGGTTATAGGGCCTGCATTCTGGAGATGAGGGTTGCCTTCCCCGACCTTGACCTCTCTGCGTTTGAGGCTGACAATCCAGAGGCCGAAGTTATTGGTGCTAATGCTGCAGCCGACGAAGAAGCCCCTGTTGCGACTGCTGCTATCGATGAGGCCGGTCCCTCTGGGACTGCTTAGGGAGTAGTCCAATCTGGGACTGCTTGGTGAGTACCCCGACCGAGGGATGACGACTGCTTCATTTTTGGCACTCACGCTAGCACTATGTCAGCCAAGACCGAGCGTCTTCTGGTACCATCTCCAGCTCCTCTAGCTTTTATCCGAGGCCTACTCATGAGCATCTGCGACCGAGGAAGATCACTCACTCTATCGAAAGTAGTTTTGTACTTTGCTTATATAGTCTTGGTAGAGTCTGATATAGCCCAATGTAAAACACTTAGAAATGATGAATGGAAGTTCTTATCTTTATTGAATCAACTCCGTTTACATTTCTTTCCTATTCTCTTTTAGCATCTTGAGCTCTGCCTTAAGGAAATAGATCTTGAGATGCTCGGCGTTCCAGGGGTGAGGCAACAGTTGCCCTTTTAGGTCTTCCAACGGATACATTCCAGGGCGGATGGTACTCTAGACGACATAGGGTCCTTCCCAATTGGGTCCCAGTGTGCGTGCACCAACTTTCTTTGTATTTGGGAACATTTTTCGGAGGACCATATCCCCGGTGCATAACCGTCTGACTTTGACTCGGGTGTTGTAGAACCGAGATACTTGCCTCTACCGAGCCATTATTCGTAGCCGAGCTTCTTCTCTTTTCACTTCTAATAAGTCGAGCCCGAGCGATAGGAGTTCTTCATTCTCCTGTTCGTCAAATGTATTGACTCGGGCTGAACTTACCCCGATCTTAACCGGGGCAACTGCCTCCGAGCCATAACAAAGGGAGAAGGGAGTTTCTCCTGTGGTAGTCCGAGCTGTAGTTCGATAGGCCTATAATATATTTGGGAGTTCTTCAGCTCAAGTTCTTTTGGCCCCATCGAGCTTCGTTCGAAGATGCTGTTTGATAATCTTGTTGACAGCCTCGACTTGTCCATTCGTCTGAGGATGATGAGGCGAAGCGTACACGTTTCGGATCTCGAGATTACTACACATCTCACGGAACTGTCTGTTGTCAAACTGTCTTCCATTATCAGGGATGATTGTCCTAGGTATCCCGAACCGATATACGACGTTCTTCCATACAAAGCTCGTAATCTTCTGTTCGGTTGTCTTTGCTAATGGCTCGGCTTCGGCCCATTTTGTGAAATAGTCCACCGCAACCACGACAAACTTGGTCTGACCCTTTCCCAAAGGGAATGGCCCGATGATGTCGATCCCTCATTGTGCAAAGGGCCAAGGTCCAGTCATCGAGGTCAACTCCTCGGGGGGCTGCCTCGGGACTATTGCGAATCGCTGACACTTGTCGCACCTTTGGACAAACTTCTTTGAGTCATGTTGTATGGTCGGCCAATAGTATCCCTGCCGCAATACTTTTTGGGCGAGCGAACGTCCTGCTGAATGGTTTCCGCATATCCCTTCGTGTACCTCACGTAATACATAGTCGACTTCATGGGAATTCAAGCATCGTAGTAAGGGAGCATAGAATCCTTTCTTGTACAGTACCCCGTTCAAAACAGTGTAGCGCGACGCTCGGATCTTTAGTCGTCGAGCCTCGGTGCGATCTTCAGGTAGCTTACCCTCTTTCAGATAATGAACGATAGGATCGAACCAAGTCGGTTCCAACTTAATGGCATGTATGGCCAAGTCTGTCAGCTCATTTATACTTGGTTTAGCTACGTATTCGATTGGGACCGACCTAAGTATATCATCTTCGTCGGTTGAGGCGAGCTTTGCTAATAAGTCAGCTTTGACATTCTAGGTCCGGGGAATCCAAACTACTTCACAATGCTAAAATTCACCGATTAGTTCTCTGGCCTTCTTCGTGTATGCCTTCAGTTATTTTTTCCGTGTCTGGTAAATACCAGTAACTTGGTTGACGACTAACTGTGAATCACTGAAGACTTTGAGATGAGTTACACCTAAGCTCGCGGCAAGTCGAAGGCCAAGTAGCAAAGCTTCCTATTCTGTTGTGTTATTCAACGCTTAAAATCCAAGTCGTAAGGCATACTGCATACAAGTTTGATCGGGAGTCTCTAATACTACCCCAGCCCTTGCCTTAGAGTTGGAGGAGCCGTCGATGGATAATTTCCAAGGGGCAGGGTCGGGTGAAAGATCGAGGGAAGAGGATGCCGAGGCTCTGATAATTCTATCAGACTCAGACATGGAATTGTCCTGTGGAGTCATTTCGACAATAAATTCGACCACGACTTGTCCTTTTATGACCGTTCTCGGCCTGTACTGTATATTGAACTCGCTCAACTCGATAGCCCATTTCGTAAGTCGGCCGGAGGCTTCTGGTTTTTAAAGGATCTGACGTAATGACAAGTCAGTCATGACGACAATGGTGTGAGCTTGAAAGTATGGCCGAAGTCTTCGCGAGGATACTACAAGGACCAAGGCTACTTTTTCGAGAGGAGGGTATCTTGTCTCTGCCGGTAGTAATGCTTTGCTGATATAATACACCTATAATTGCTTTCCGTCACATTCTCGTATAAGAGCCGAGGTAATCGCTGCGTCAGATACAGCCAGATATAACAATAAAGTTTCTCCCAACTTGGATTTGGATAACAGTAGTGGAGACCCGAGATAAGACTTTAGTTGCTAGAATGCTGCCTCACACTCTTCTATCCATTCCATTGACTATCGCCCCTTCAGTTGTTTGAAGAATGGAAGACATTTATCGGTGGCTCGGGATAGGAAACAGTTGAACGCGGCTACTCGTCCGGTCAGCCGTTGTATGTCTTTAATCGTCTTGGGAGACTCCATGTCGAGTAGGGCCTTGATTTTCTCAGGATTCGCTTCGATTCCTCGCTGGCTAACAAGGAACTGGAGAAACTTTCCCGAGCTTACACCGAAAGCACACTTGCTCGGATTTAACTTCATTTTATACTTGCGCAAGGTCAGGAACATTTCTTCTAAGTCTACTATATGATCGGCAGCCCGTATACTTTTGACGAGCATATCATCAATATACACTTCTATGGTTCGACCTATCTGCCGAGCAAATATTTTGTTCACCAACCTTTGATACGTCGCTCTGGCATTTTTCAAACCAAATGGCATCACTCGGTAACAGTAAAGACCTTTGTCAGTGACAAAGGTGGTTTTAGTTTTATCAGATTCATGCATTACAATTTGATTATACCCAGAGTAGGCATCCATAAAACTGAGTAATTCATGTCCTGCAGTACTATCTACCAATTGATCAATAAGAGGAAGAGAAAAGCTGTCCTTGGGGTAGGCTTTGTTCAGATCTATATAATCAATACAGAGACGCCACTTTCCGTTGGCCTTTTTCACGAGCACGACATTAGCTATCCACTCTGGATAGTATATCTCTTCTATGAATTTAGACTTGAGGAGTTTGCTGACTTCCTCTTCGATTATTGCATACCTTTCAGGGCCGAGAGGACGTCTTTTCTGTCGGATTGGCCTGTAGGTCGGATCAATGTTGAGTCGGTGCGTCATGACTGAGGGATCGATCCCAGGCATATCTTCATGGTTCCACGCGAAGACGTCGACATATCGTCGAAGCATGGCGATCAAATCAACTTTGAGAGGTGACTTCAGGGATGAGCCGATTTGCACAACTTTCGACTCGTCTGTCTCGGTTAACAGTTCCGAGACAAGTTCTTCCATTGGTTGCCCCCGTTCGTGAGATTCAACGACTCGATCATCGATATCTCCATCGGGGCTTTTACTGCTGTTGCATAGCAGCGCCGGACATCTTGCTGATCTCCTTTTATGATTCCTACTCCTGACTCGGTCGAAAATTTCATGGAAAGATGGTGCGTGGATACCACCACTTGGAGGAGGTTCAGAGAGGGTCGACCGAGTATGTCATTATAGACTGACGATTGGTCGACGATCAGAAAGTCGACCATTGTAGTTGTCTGATGGGGTGGACTTCCGGCGGTGAGTGGTAGTGAAGCGATTCCCTCAGGGAGTACTTGTGCACCAGAGAATCCTATGAGCGGGGTTCAGACCAGGCGTAAAGACGATCGTCCAATGCCCATTTTGTCAAACGCCTGAGTGAACAGTATGTCCACAGATGATCCAGTATCCGCCAACACTCGGAACACTTTCCTGTTGGCAATGATGAGAGCAATCACTAGCGCATCATCATGAGGATGATGAATGCCTCGGGCGTCTTCCTCAGTGAATGAGATACAATACTTCTCTCTCTTCTTTTCTTTTGAAGGTCGAGTCAGCAGAAGAATCTCGGATTCCGGACGATTAATGCTTCTGGCGTGATTCTTCCGAGCATTATTGGAGTCTCCTCCGCCTTGATGCCCTCCAATAATAGTTCGGATCTCCTCTGTAGGCCGATTCTCGCTCGGGCCTTCTTCTACAGTACCAGATCCTTCCACATGTTCTCTGAGTCGACCTTCTTTAATGAGCCGCTCGATTTCATCTTTTAAGTGATAACAATCACTTGTATTGTGACCGTGGTCACGATAATAGTGACAGTACTTATTTTTATTCCTCCGATTCGGATTTCCTCGGAGCTTTCTGGGCCAGTTGACAAAGTCTTCACTCTTGATTTCCATCAACACCTGCTCCTGAGATTTATTCAGAGGGGTGAATGTGGAAAACCTTTTGTCGGGCCATTTGGCCGACCTACCGTCGTCTCACTCCCGATCTTCTTTTCGCTTATTTCCTTCAGCTGAGTCGGCTTCCTTCTTGGTCGACTCTTTAGCCGAGGGTTTTGCGTTCTGGACCGTCTCGCGCATGAGTCGAGTCTCTTCTGCATCTGCATATTTATCCGAACGAGCCATAAACTCAACCAGAGTCTCTGGCGGGTTTTTATCCAGGAATGCTAGAAAGGGCTTATCTTTGACTCCTTACATGAGCGCGTTAAGTGTTGTCTCTTCCGAGTGTTTTCGAACCTGAAGAGATTCGAAGTTGAAGCGCTTGATGTAGTCTTTCAGTAATTCTCCTTCCTTCTGAACTATGTTGTTCAAGTTGCGGACGGCTTCAGTTTCTTCTTTTCGCCAATGAAGTTCGTAAGGAATGCATCGCTGAGTTCTGCAAACGAACTGATTGACTTTGGTTTCAGTTGTTTGAACCAAAGTCAAACTACATCAGTTAACGTGAGGGAGAAGGCTCGACACATGACAGCGTCCGAGGCATCATGCAACTCCATATAAGTTTTGAAGCATTCAAAATGCTTAGTTGGATCGATTTTTTCGAAAAAGGGGGTAATTTGGGGTAGGCGAAACCTCTCCGGTAACCGAGCCTGCATTACTTCATACACAAATGAAGAGACTTTTGCCTCAAAATTGGTCGGGTATGTATTCCGACCATGCTTCATGTCTGCCATCTCTCTAGCCATCTCTTTCCGAACTTCTTTTTTGAAGTCCTGGATATCAGCTCTCCAAGGTTCTGCGCTCTCTGCTGTTTCTTCCATAGGAAGCCGACTTCACCTCCTTTGATCTATTCTGTGTCGTAAATCAGAGGAGGGTAACACGGTTGTTGCTGAACGAGCCGATGCTGGTTGACTCGGACCTTGGCACTGATTCGGCTCTTGAACCGACCGCGGGGCAGCAGGCTGAGCATCGGAGGGTGGCGGAGGAACTTGTGCTATTTCGCGATGTGTCTGCATCTGTTGATTATACAGCTGCTCCAACATGTGTTTCATGACGTTCATTTCGGAGCGCATCTCATAAACCTCTCGATCTAATTGCGCATTCCCTCGGTACTGTTGACTAGTGGTTGCAGCAGATGCCACGGGTGGAGCTGCTGGCGGGTCCACTGGCTGAGCTGCTTGAGCTACGCTGGCAGCGGCTTCTCCTGCTTCATCTTGATCCACTCTTCTCGTTCTTGCCATCGGAACTTGTTTTTCATCTTTTAAGATAGAGCGTAAGAAATGGCTTTTTGCACGTATCCCACAGACGGTGCCAAACTGTTGAGGTATTTTTTGAGGGCGGATCGTTTACTCGCTCAGCCTGTCCTCCACCTGCATAATAACTAACACAAAGGGGACCCTGGCTTCAGCCGGGGAATCTCCGATGTTTAAGTCAGTTTCTCAAACTAAGACAAAGTGTTTTTTAGGTTTTCTGTAGCGTACCTTCTTCTGTAACGGAGATGGTTATTTATAAGTCTGGATGAATCTTATCATAGGAGGATTCTTCTCCTTCATATTCAGAGATTTGATCCTTTTGACTGATTTTGCTCGATCCCGAGGATCTCGAGACTGGACACCTGTACTCCTAGATTTCGGGATAGTATTTATATTCACAGCGCCTTTTCTTGTCTCGGCTCGGTTGTTACCGACTCTGGAAGAGTCTCGGCCGGCTTAGGGGAATAAGTTTTCTGCCTTCTTATGGGTGGAATAGTCTCGGTGTTTATCCGTCATATTTCCTTACTCCAAAGCCGACGAAACCAACTCATTAGGTCGGCTTCTTTTGATGGTCGGGTGACTTATAACTTATCTGACCTTTTGTAGGCTTACGCAGACACTGTTAACTATCCGACCGAGCAACTTAAGCCGTCTTATGCTTTTGCCTCTTAGCCTTATGCACTATTCTCTCGGTTTCAACCATTGTCTCGGACTTCTCGGGCAGTGTCAGCAGGGCCGACCTATTCCATATCCGAGTCTCCGGACTTGACATATTTTTCCCCAACAATTGTTATTATTTCTTTTTGGGTTAGCTTGTTAGCACACACCCATGTCAATACACACACTCCATGTTAGCCACCCTCGCTAGGGAACGATACCAAGACCTCAAGTGTGGAAACGAGGTATCTCCACTCAGTCTGCCAGTTCAGCCATGGATATGGGTGTATCTTAAAATGATTTAAGAAAAGTGATAAACGGCACTCACATCACTGAGGGCCCACATATCCCTGCCCAGTTTTGTAGATCATTTTATGGTATGAGACAAAAAAAAAATGAGCTATATAAAAATCTCAAGTGTACCACATTACAAGAAATAACGTTGAATGAACATTGACCATTAAAAACTTTTTGGGGGCTATACAAGTTTTAGATCAATCTAATAATTGTTTTTTCCTTTCATCTGGGTCTGTATGACCTAATCAACAAATTGGATGTCAAATAAACAGTACAGTGGGCCTTAGAAGGATTTTTAATGGTGGATATCCAATCACTATTGTTTTCCTGTGGTGTGGTCAACCTGAGAATTATATCCCACTCAATTTTTGTGTTAAGTCTAAAATGATCTGTAAAAATAGATGGACGGAATGGATGAAACACACACATCATGGTGGGCCCCACAGAGCACTGAACACCAGCCACCGGGCTGGTGGCATGGGGAGTAGCCAATCCCGTTTCCATATTCTCCTCATGGGGAGCCCGAATTTACACTGCGTTAACCTTTTGTAGCGGTGTACTGGAAAACTGATTAATAATGTTATAAACATCCTTCGTATGAGTGCAGCTGGCCGTGTTTGAATGAAACAAACGAGACTCTGGCGTTTTGTTTACATTAAATAATTGAATTTAGAATTCGTAGGATCCTCTCCTCAAACCCGGAAGCAATCGTATCCTGCTACCTGCGCGGTTGGACTCAGTCCAAGCAGGGGCTTTGTTCGGTCCACTGTTACGTATGAGTTTTATCCACGCCGTTCATCAATTTTTTCATATCATTTTAGGACGTGACCCCAAAAATAAGGTAGATGCAAAGCTCTAGTGAACCACACTATAGTAAGCACCATTGTTAGTGACATCCACTCTGGAAACCCTCATTGGGCCCACCGTGATTTTAATATCCATCCAACCTGTTGATAAGGTCAAACAGATCTAGATGAAGGGAGGTTAAAAAGATCAGCTTCATCCAAAACTTTTGTCATCCACGAGACGTTTTAATTGTCAATCACTGCTGTTTCCAGTAGTGTGGTCCACTCGATATTTAGATCTTCTTTAGTTTTGGGTCCACGTTCTAAAATGAGGTGGAACAATAGATGTAAAGCATGATATACATAGCACATACATTAAGATGGGTCTCACGGTCTGGACGTGACCCGAATCGGTTGGGTGCCGACCTGACTGAATCCGCGCCCCCACGTTTGATTGAGGACTCATGCTTTGATGTCCGACCTGACTGAATACTCGGTTCCGAACGCGGATTGCGTCCAACCCCCACCCGTCTGTAGTCACGAACGTGCAGTTCTGTTGACGGGCCCACCATGATGTATCTGTTTATCCATGCCGTTCATCCCTTCTCTCATATCATTTTAAGGTATATTCTGAGAAATTAAGATGATACAACGCTCAAGTGTACTACACCGAAGATTAATCTTGCATGCATTTAATACAAAGCAAGTTTATTATTTCGTGTGGTCCAATTGAGATTTGGATATGTCTCATTTTTATATACATAAATTAAAATGATAATAGAGAAAGGATGGATGGCGTGGATAAACAAATACATCACGGTGGGCCTGTCCACAGAACTGCCCGTTCGCGGCTAGAGACGGGCAGGGGTAGGACGCAATCCGCTTACCTCGGTTTCTGTTCTAACACGTGGGGCGCATTGTTTCAGAAACCCAGATTCATGGTCATTTGAGTAGCACTATGGATGCGCTGTGCCCAAAAATCATTTAGATTGGAAGATCTGACCACCAATCTTGAGCCTTTAAGTTCAACGTGGGCAATTCCGATAAGAGAACTGATCACCTACACACTTCCTGCACCGCAACAGCAATACAAGGCGTTTTGAGCCGTGAAAAATAAATTAAGAGGGTGACCGAATAAAATTTTACTTTTATTTTTTATTTTCTGCTGTTGGGGTACAGGGCACCCTGTCTCTTACAACAATTCTCTGTGTAACCGTCTATTTAATGGACCTGCTCTCCCTCAGCCCTGGCGTCCCTTTAAAAATAAAAAATAAAAAAATAGTCAAGCAATCAAAGTTTTTTAATGAGCATCATTTGAGTCCAGCCCTCCAGTCAATTTTAGAGGCACAAACCTGCCAGGCAGCCCAGGCCATTGCCATTAGGGGTGCACATTGAACCGTTGGATCCGTGTAACCGGACCGAAACCGTTGGATCGGTCCGGTTTGGTCCGGTTCCAGGATGCTAACGGTCCGGTTCTGGTTTCAAAAATCTCAAAACCGTTGGTTACGGTTTGCTTTCTGTTTAGGGCCATGTAGAACCGATCCGAACCGTTAAACCGAACCATTGAACCGAACCGTAGATCCAACTATATTATTTTAAAACACAAAGTAAGCTATTGTTCAGTATAAGCCATTGATTTCTATTGTTCTAAGTTCATATGCAAAAAAAGATGGTCAAAATCATCTGTCCATTGTTATTTTTATATGGTGGCCCCTTATGAAATGGGGTGCACAATATGGACGGTTCCGATCATCTGTACACAAAGGATGTGGCTCCAATGAGTGGCGACACATGCTAGATGCTAAATCGCGACGGAGGCACAACGAATCGAGAAAAATAAAAGCCATTCTGAATTTATAACCGTCAAAGATTCATGGATGACGACCATGATAAAAAAGTAGAGGCGAAGATTGACAACTGAAAAGTAGTCCGCGGACTACTAAAGTGAATTCCGTGTGTGTTGATGATCGGAACCGTCAATTAAGTAGGCCCCACAATACATAAGCCACAAGAACTTTATGAGTTACTGCAAATTATTCCATCAATTAGATCTATGAACAGAAAATCATGGAAATCATTGAAGTCCATTTTCCAATGGTTAGGATCTTCGTTTTCAAAAAAAAAAAGAGCCCAAAACCGTGGAACCAGTCCGGAACCGAATCGGTTTTGGTCCAGTTCTAGGGTGCAAACGGTCCGGTTCTAGTTCCAAAAATCCTAAAACCGTAGGGAACGGTTCGGTTCCGATTTCACCCCAAAACCAGACCAAACCGAACCGTGTGCACCCCTAATTGCCATACCTATTAAACAAAACAACAAGAGAGAGAGAATAGAAAAATCAACACCGGGTCAAGGGTTCAAGTACCCATGGTGGCATGCGTGTGTGTGCGGTGTGTGTGCGTGCAATGTGAGTGTGTGGGGGTGTGTGCGCGTAAAAAAAAAAGAATAGAAAAATCAAATATACTAATCAAAGCCTCAGTCAAAGGGTCCTATGATTCCTATATATGCCTCTTATATTTTCTCGACCAAACAATCAATCAAAATCAATCTCTCTCTCTCTCTCTCTCTCTCTCTCTCACACACACACACACACACAAACAAAAGATGAACACTTCGGCTCCTACCCTCTCCAGCAAAAGGTGAGAATTATCCGGTTTTAACAGCCCGGGGTTGATTGGTATGCTTTTTGAGATATTAGCTTACAACTTTTATTACACCAAATGGTGCTAATACACAGGTGTGGTTGTGGATCCAGACTGTCCATCTAATGCCACCTTCAGATGGCCAGCTGATGCAGGGGGAAAAAATTTACACTGATGGGATGATCATAGCCTCCATTTTGAATTTTGACCGTTAATAACTATTCTTTCATATTTTTCTCATTCCTCTTAAGGTTCTGCCAACCAGTCCACGAATTTAATCAATTAATTGGACGTACTAGATCCACTGGCCCACCTTCCACGTGTAAGGTGCTATCAAGATTGACGAGTGATTGTTGATCTATATATCATGCATTTGGGGTTCACTACCATGATGATAGTCACCGTACAAAGCCACACTAATCAGGTATCATAATTAACCAACTGAAATGTGGCCTTTAAATGGGCGGGGCCACCAGAATTTTGAATATCTCATCAGCCCATATGATATCAAAAGTATATACTTTTTATGGCTTTTGTGCGGTCCATGTGCTCAAATTTTCCCTTGATAGTGCTAAGCATATGAGTAGCTTCTTTGCCACTACTTTAGCAATCACAATCTCTTAATATACGGTTGACGTGTTCAATTTTTCTTTTATTAGGTTGTCTTGAGTTTTGTTTTTGGTGCCCTTTGGGTAACCCGAAGTTCAGCCGTCGTAACTTTTTCTTTGTTGATATGAATCCCAAGCTAAAGCATAGCCTGCCTTTTTGAAAAAAAAAAGAAGTTGCCTCGACTCGCTGAGTAGACTCTCCTCGATCGCTGACAGACCACAACAACAGTAGTAAATAATAATAATAATATCTCATAATTAGGTCATAATAATATGTTTTAATTCACGAGTTCTTTTACATAGCACCTTTGTAGAGTTTTTCATATTGGGAGACTTCCTAAGTTTTTTTTTTTTTCAAGAAAGGAGGACCATACCCCTATAATTTTAAATAAATGAACAGAGGATATACAAAAACACATACTCAGGTGGGCTGCACAAAATCAGACCTCATCCATCATATATCCTAAAAAGCAAAAAGGATAAAAAAATGGAGAAAAGAAAAGGTATACAGCATCCCGTGGCCCTCGAGCCTGCCATTCCTAGTAACAGAATAGCAAACTCCTGCTCCCCCACAAGCCGGGATTGGAAGAGCAACCCCAGAGATGAACAACCCACTCCTTGTCCTGAGAGCCAATAAACCCATGAAACACATCAAGCAACCCCAAGGCCATAAAGCCAGCATAGCAGCCCCTCCAAATGCAACCCATGTTGGCCCTTTCCCAGCCAGACCAGTCACCGATTAACATAAGAATATCCAGCAGCCCCTCCATAGGGACATCCAAGGGAGAAGAAAAATCTAAAAATCACTTTTATTTGACTGTCACCTGCTAAACAACATGCTAGTGACGACTTGAATGAAGCAGCCACAACGAGACCTTCCTAGTTGAGTCTTATAGATTGATGCACTCTGCTCCAATGAATTTTTTATTATTATGTAGTTTCTATTCAAGACTGTCTTGAGTAAGTTAGATCAAAGGTCCATATTAGAGTCCTGTATTTGAAGACTACATGGTGTCAAGATTCTGTAATTATGCTGAGGTGCTAAGAACCTATCATATCCATTTGTTTGAGCGACAACATAAATTATTGATGGGATTTTTTGTCTGGTGCTCGACCAGTCGTGAGTTGTACGACTCAAATTCTAACGAGGTCTGGATATTTTTCTTCGGGGTGCTCGACCGGTCGTGGGAGGTGCACGACCGGTCGTAGGTGGCGCTCGACTGGTCGTGGGTGGCGCATGACCAGTCATGGTTATGCAGATTCGTTCCGCAATTTTGCGTGGATTTCGTGTCGCAAGTCCTTTCGCAACTAGGATGCGGAAGGGAGTTCCTAAAACTATAAAAAGTGGTTCCTATGGTTTTTCTAGGGTATGATGTGTATGAGAAAAATACAAGGGTTTCCAAAAAGCTTTGCAAGGGTTTGCAAAAGGGTTTAGGGTGAGAGAGTGAGAGAAAAGAGAGAGAGGAAGGGATCCATCGTCTCAGCACTTCCACGTCCTCGTAATCGGTGAGATTTCTCAATTTTCTTACTATTTATCCACTCCTGCGTGAATGATGAAGGTTTGATCATAACAATGTGTGCTTGTGATCGGTTGTAACGTTCTACTTCATAGTGGATTGTTGATTTGGACGTGGTCCCGTGGTTTTTACCTCTTTGAGAGTTTTTCACGTAAAAGTTTCTTGTGTGGTGTGTGATTGATGCTTTGATTTATTTCATTGCTTTGTTATTCCATAATTCTGGTTTGTTCTGGAGGGCTAGATCCCGAAGTTTGGTGCAAGGCCCCCAACAAAGAGGTATCAGAGCTAAGTTTATTGAACTGGTAGAATCGGTTTGAAATTATGGAAGGTGGCTAATCAAGGATGATTAGCCTCAATGGTTCTAATTGGACCATATGGAAGGCTAAGATGGAGGACTTACTTTATTGAAATGACTTATATTATCCAATTTTAGCCATATCAGCAAAATTCAAGGATATATCTGATGATGATTGGAAGAAGATGGACCGAAAGGCGGTGGAGTTTATTAGACAATGGCTGGATGATTCTGTATTCCACTATGTGTCTACGGAAACCTCAACCGCTAGCCTATTGCTGAAACTAGAAGAATTGTATGAGAGGACGACAGCCGGTAATAAAATTTTTTTGATAAGGCGACTTGTGAATCTCAAGTTCAAGGATGGTGGTTTTGTGGTCGAGCACACGAATGAGGTCAGCAATATAGTGAACCAACTCTCCTTTATGAAGATGGTCCTGGATAATGAACTACAGGCTTTGTTATTGCTTAGTTCATTTCCTGACAGTTGAGAGACATTAGTGGTGTCTTTAAGTAATTTCGCGCCAGACGGAAGGATATCCATTGAACAGGTGACTAGTTGTCTCTTCAATGAAGAGACAAGGAGGAAGTCTCAGGGGTCTAATCAGCAAGATGCTCTTGTGACACAGGAACGGGGGAGAGGAAAGAACAGGAAAGGCAGGAAGGTCTGAGATAAATCAAGAGGCAAGTCAAGTAACAGAAAAGATGTTGAATACTGGAATTGTGGCAAGAAGGGTCACTATAAGCATGAATGTCATAAGGCTAAGAACGACAAGAAAGGAAAAGGAAAGGAGAAAGAAGATGAATCAGATTCCACTGCGGTCGCTTCAGATGGTGACGTTGTAGTTATTCTTTCTGCAGATTATGATGTATGTCTCACGGTTACGAGTCAGGACACTGACTGGGTGATAGACTCAGGAGCCTCCACGTAGGGATTTCTTTACAAGCTACAAGTCAGGTGACTATGGGACTGTAAAGATGGAGAATTCTGGCGTATCGAAGATCATAGGGGTTGGTGATATTTGTGTGAAGACCGATGTTGGCTGCACATTGGTTCTCAGAGATGTGAGGCATATCCCAGACCTTCGCCTTAACTTGATGTCGACGGGAAGGTTGGATGATGATAGCTATGAAAGCCGGTTTTCTAGTGGGAGTTGGAAGCTCATTAAGGGTTCGTTGATCGCGACTAGAGGAAAGAAGTGTTGCACCCTTTACAAGGTATATCTCAGTGTATGCAAGGGTGGGTGGAACGCAGCGGAAGATTCAGCTATTGACATGTGGCATAGGCGTTTAGGCCACATGAGTGAAAAAGGGCTTCAGCTACTAGTAAGGAAGCGGCCCCTTCCAGACATGACAGGTACGCCTCTCAAAACCTGTCTTGATTGTTTATCACGGAAACAACATAGAGTTTCATTCGTTAAAATTACTTTTCATGTTAATAAAGTGCATGCATTAGATTTAGTTTATTTTGATGTTTGTGGTCCTATAAGGACAAAAATCTTGGGTGGGGCATTGTATTTTGTTACTTTTATAGATGCTGCATTTAGAAGGGTTTGGGTTTATGCATTGAAATCTAAAGATGAGATCTTTAGTGTGTTTAAATTATTTCATGCTATGGTCGAGAGAGCGACAGGTAGATCACTGAAGTGCATCCGCACTGACAATGGTGGTGAATACATTGACAACTTTCATGAGTACTGCAAGTCCCTGGGTATATGGTATGAACAGACGGTTCCCAAGACCCAACAGCATAATGGCGTAACTAAGCGAATAAATCGCACCATTGTTGAGAGAATCAGATGCATGTTAATCCATGCGAAGTTGCCCAAAACGTTCTGGGGAGAAGCAATGTACACGACAGTGTATCTGATAAACAGGTCTCCATCAGCTCCGTTGAATGGAGAAGTACCTGAGCAGGTGTTGACTAGACAGGATCCACCGTACAGTCATTTCAAGGTGTTTAGTTGCAGGGCATCTGTTCACGTACCAAAGGACGAGAGGTCCTATCTCGATATGAAGATCAGATAGTGTGTGTTCTTAGGGTACGGTGATGAAAAATTTAAGTTCGATTATAGACTGTGGGATCCAACCGCGAGGAATCTCGTCAGGAGCAGAGATGTGGTTTTGTTTGAAGATCAGTGTATAAAAGACATTAGTAAGCCAGAGATGAACCGGCCTAGTTTAAGTGAGCTAGAGGACATGGATCCGATTATTCCTCCCGTGGTACCTCATGACGGGGGAGTACAGAAAGGTGGAGAGGACGAGGGAGTTCCTTCAGAAGATGGACCGAGGGAGCAGCCCCCACCTGATCCACCTATTGAGCCACATGTGAGGAGGTCATCTAGGGACAGACAGTCGTCCAAGAGGTACTCGCTGCATGAGTACATTATGCTGACTGATGGGGGAGAGCCAGAAGATTATGCTGAGGCTCTAGCTGACGAGCTTAAGGGGGAGTGGTTGAAATCTATGCAAGATGAGATGGAATCCTTGCATAAGAATCACACCTATGACATGGTGAAACTGTCCAAGGGCAAGAAAGCTTTGAGCAATAAGTGGGTGTTCAGAAAGAAGGTTGAGTAGAAGAATTTATAGATGAGGTTCAAGGCCAGACTTGTGGTGAAAGGGTTTGGTCAGAAGAAAGACATAGACTTCGAGGAGATATTCTCACCAGTGGTGAAGATGACATCTATACGGGTGTTGCTTGGGTTGGCGGCTAGTATGGATCTGGAGATAGAGCAGTTAGACGTTAAAACTGTTTTCCTCCATGGTGACCTGAAAGAAGAGATCTATACACACCAACCAAAAGGGTTCGAAGTCAAGGGCAATGAGCATATGATGTGTAGGCTGAGGAAGGTTTGAATGAGCTGAAACAAGCTCCACGACAATGATACAAGAAGTTCGATTCGTTCATGTTACAGCATGGGTATGACAGAATGGAGTCGGACCACTGTGTGTTCATGCGCAAGTTCTTAGATGGTGATTTCTTAATTCTGTTGTTATACGTTGATGACATGGTCATCATGGAAAAAGATATCAAAAAGATCGACAGGCTGAAACAGGAGTTGGGCAAGTATTTTGCAATGAAAGACTTGGGCCCGGCTAAATAGATCCTAAGAATGAAGATAACCCATGACAAAAGCAGCAGGAAGCTTTAGCTATCATGTAAGACCCGTATCCTAGGCCGTGTCATTCGGTAGACTTCCGCGGTTTTCTCGGTCGAATCCCAGCAACCTTCGACCCTTAACCGATATTTACGCGTGACCCTGATTCATATACCGTCAACCCGTATCGACTCAACCCAAGACCATTACCATAACGACCGCGCCGTCGCTGCAGTTCCGATGCCGTGACTTGCGCACCGAAGCGATACCCTGGTCAAGAGATGTGGGCCAGCGTTCAATGCGAGAAAAACACCGCACATTTGTTAACCCAAGAGAGAATTCAAATCATGTCATGTCAATCCCATCAATGTCAAGTACAATACATCAATCAACCCATCACCCAACACATCACTCACCCCATCACACACCCATACCTCTCTTACACAACAACCCCAAAAGTTAACCTTCCCATCCCATCTCTTACACACCTCATCACTCCTCTCCCATCATCTCTCTCTCATTCATTCTCTCTCTCATTTTCCTCTCCAAGCAACCCACGTCCATGGCTCTCCATGGGAGGAGCTTTGTGTGGCCCACTCTCTACCATCCAATCCAATCCTTCAAAGCCGATCTCAGCCGTTGAATCACACCCATTCGAGCTGTAAATTGCATTGGCGGAAGAAGGAATAGAAGATCAAATGTGGGTGCCTTTATTTTTCTCTCTCTTTCTCTTTTTTTATCTTTCACTTTTGTTGTGTGTGACATGTAGCGGTGTGGCCCACCTGGACATACCCCACTTGATGTAATTGTCCAAACCATTTGGGCCCTACCTTAGGGAGATGGGAAAAACATAAATATCATGTTGGGCCAAATCAAGTGGACTACGGCCCCATGGGACTCACCAGCCATGGTCCCCACCCGTGGGACCCACCTTATACATGTCTTATGCAAACTGTCCAGCGTCCAGGACGCTGGACATGGCCGTGAAGTGAAGAGTTAACTAACGGTGTTGTGTACTAAGAAGCAAGAAAAGATGTCAGTTTGATTTTTTATTTTTTTATTTTTTTTAAAAAAAAACTTTGGGTGGACCACTCATATACGCCCTACCATGATATATGAATTCAATCCATGCCGTCTATCTTACTTCTTAGATCATTTTAGGCGTTGAGCCGAAATTTGAGACCAAACCAATTCTTGGGCGGGCCATACCATAGGAAAGAGCGGTATTACCGTTAAAACCCACCTTAATTCTTCTATTCACCAAAAACATGCTGCTTTTTGGTCTCATTTACTCGATCATGGGCCATAGAATACAATGGCTGGGATGGATTCTGTCGATGTGGGCCCCATCATAGAAAAACCTTGAGATAACAAAAAAAAATTAAAAAAAAAAAAGCAAGGCAGCAGGCGCTGCCGCTGGAGGATGCAGCAGCATCCTGCTGTTGTGTGACAGTGAGAGGGCAGGGACGTGGGTCCCGTACGTGGACCCCACCATGATGCGTGTGCCGTACATCCACACTGTGAATTTTGTGGCCCCATTTAGGGCAGTGGGCCCCCTCAAAAATCTGCCGTTAACGGTGCTCTGGTGGACCACACCACTAGCAGCAGGGGATTGAACGTTTACCTTTGAAACTTTTTTTTTTCCTGATTATTTTTCATCTCAATCCAGGTCTCTGTGACCTTATTCATTGATTGGATGGAGAATAAACGTTACGGGGGCCCACACGTGTGAACCCACCTTGCGTATGTGTTGGACCCGCACCGTCCAAATCTTGGATGATGGGTCCCACGTTGCTGCACGTGCCTACCCGTTGTATGTGTTTCATCTATACTGTCCAACCATTTGCAGCCGTGTGGGGCCACCCCACACGTGTTGCACGTGTGGGATGGTACCCCACCTTGATGTATATGTTTTATATCCACAACGTCCATATGGACGGGTGTGAGGAGCGCAATATGATGTATGCTTCATATTCCACGCCACCTGTCCATCTGGACGTGATTGTGGACCCCACCATGATGCAATATCCAGGCCTTCCAGGGCCTGGACATTGTTGTCCTCTTAAAAAGGTAAATATATTATTATTTTAATGATATAATATTTATATGTATGCTATATCTGTGGGGGGTCAATCAGCAATGTTTGTGGTGATCCACACCGTCCATTATGGACGGTGGATGTATTTTGGCTGGTATACCTCACACCAGTTATATAACTGTTGTATGTCGTTAGCAGCCTATGTGGGCCCTTACATGATGTTTGTGTTAGATCCAAACAGTCCATCCATTTGGCAAGATCATTTTAAGGTTGAGACTAAAACTAAGGCAGATTCAAATCTCTGGTGGGCCACCACACCACCATGATGTATATTTTCAGCAGGCCCACCATGTTGTGTTTCACTTCAGCAGGCCCACCGTGTCGTACCTGCTCTATATTCATGATGCCCAACCATTTTCTGGACCATGGGCTGCCTCGTGGGGCCCATTTTGTGATATATGTGAGGCCCACATGGTGAGGCCTTTTTCCATTGTATGCGTTATATCCATGATGTTCATATGTTTACGGGTCCATTAGTAATATGTGTGAGGCCCACCGTGTGCACGTATTTTATCCAGATCGTCCATCTGTTTGGATGACCAATCAGGGCCTGTAGCAGTAAGTGTATATGTTGTATTTCCACACTACCCATCCGCTTTCCCAGGTAGTGTAAGGGTCGTGGGCCCCGTTGAGAGGCAGGCCCAAATCCCAAGTGGACCACACTAGGGGATAGTGGTGATTGAGCGTCCAGTGAAGGGCTGCCCTGTGAGGCCCACCATGATGTATGTGTACTACACACTGTCCATTTATTTTGGGTCGTAGGCCTCATTGCCTTGAGAGACCCACTCATTGCACACATGAGGCCCATTGGTGCAGCCCATCCATGTGGCCCATCTATGATGTATATTTGAGGCCCACTTGTAATTTATATTTGAGGCTACCTTGATATTTATAAGGCCCATTTGTTGGGCCCACTTTGATGTATTTGTGGCCCGTTGTGGAGGCCAACTTTGATATATGTGAGGCCCACATGATTAGGCCCATCTTTATGTATTTGTGGCCCATGTTATGAGGCCCACCTTGGTATTTGAGGCCTATGGTCGGGGCCTAATGGGATGTACATAAGGCCCATTTCAATGTGTGATCCAACCATGATAAGTGCATTGTATATCCGCGTCATCTAGCCGTTGAATGGTGGGACTCACCCCGATGTATGTATTTTATATCCGCACTATTTACCCGTCTTGATGGCACAGGGCCCACTTCTTGCATGTACTGGGCTTGCCTACACTATACAGGCTCACCATGCTGTGCATGTTTCACCCATACCGTCCACTTGTGCGGCCCACTCATTGTATTTAAGAGGCCCAATAAGTTGTATTTGTGGCCTATGGGCAAGACCCATTGTGATATGTACTAGGCCCATGATGTGTAGCCACTTGACGTATTCGAGGCCCAGATACATGACCCATTTGATGTATTCAAGACCCATGTGTAGGGCCCACATGTTGTATGTTTGAGGCCCATGTGCAGGGCCCACCTGTCATGTATATAAGACGCATTAATGCAATCCACTTGATGTATATTGACGTCTATGGATCGTAGCCCATTATGATGTATCGGAGGACCATGGGTCGTGGCTCATAATGATGTATATTAGGCCCATGTATTCGGCCCATGGTGATGTAGAACAAACCCTTGTATGAGACCACGGGCCCACTGTATGTTCGGCCCCATGTGGGCCACTCCTTGGAAGCAATGTTGGTTAAATGTCCACATTGATGAGTTGTGATGGTTAAATGTCCATATTGTGACCTTTCCTTAGGCCTTGTTAGGCCATTCTCATCGATGTCGATTGCTGATACAGACATCGAGGTCGATTACCGATTCTGATTTGTCGTGGCCGATTAACGAGTATCGATCGAGGTCGATTACCGATTCTGATAGCCAATTGCCGATTATCGATCGAGGCCGATTACCGATTCTGATTTATCGTGGCCGATTGGCGAGTATCGATCGAGGTCGATTACCGATTCTGATGGCCGATTACCAATTTTGATCGTCGTAACCGATTACCGATTATCGATCGAGGCCGATTACCGATTCTGATTTGTCATGGCCGATTGGTGACTATCGATCGAGGTCAATTACCGATTCTGATGGCCGATTACTGATTTTGATTTGTTGTAGCCGATTGCCGATTATCGATCGAGGCTGATTACTGATTCTGATTTATCGTGGTCGATTGACGATTATCGATCGAGGTCGATTACCGATTCTGATGGCCGATTACCGATTTTAATTTGTCGTAGCCGATTGCCGATTATCGATCGAGGCCGATTACCGATTCTGATTCGTCGTGGCCGATTGCCGATTATCGATCGAGGGGCCCAACGTGGTATACATGTGACCCGTATTTGAGGCCCGACGTGATGTGTATTCAGCCCATGTCTAAGGCCCAATGTGATGTATTTTAAGGCCTAGGTGATGAGGCCCATTGTGATGCATTTAGGGCCAGGCCAAGGAGCCCATTGTGATGTATGTTAGGCCCATGAGCAGGGCCCACCTGTTGTGTACATGTAACCTTTGAGTAAGGCCCATTGTGTTGTATATTAGGCCCTTGTGTGAGGCCGTGGGCCCATTATATGTTTAGATCTGTGAGGGTCACTCCTTGGGGCAATGTTGGTTAGATGTCCACATTGTCGAGGCCGATTGTTGATGCAGGTTATTGATACTGTATAGCATCATGATCCATGCTCATACGCATCATCTGCATGTCTGTTAGGAGATATGATTGACCATTGTATATGTCATAGTGCTGGTTGTTATGAGACTCCCTGATAGGAGGAGATTGTCTCACATGAGCGCACGGTTTGCGCAGGATTGATGCATGACTGGATTGTATGACTCATGCATCTTGCATTGTGTGCTGTGATTACTGTATGCCCTAGCAACACCAGGGTCGTAGCCTCCACAGGCATATCGTGGATGGCCAGATGGGACACCGAAAATCTGTTCTACATGGGGTACTATAGATATCCCTGGGTGAAAGTCCTTAAACCCTCTTGGTTCCAGAGGTTGCTCCAACGTCTAGACCGAGTAGGTAGATGAGCACCGAGTGCCGATTACCAGATAGTTGTGCTCTCCACTGTGTCGTGGTCAGTTGGAAGGGGGTGCGGCCTTACCTGCCCGAGAGGAGGGGGCAATGCTAGGCTGAGTCTGACCAGCTCGAGAAATGGGTCCGCTATTGACAAACAGGGCCCGATATTGGCAGGCGGATAGTGAGGTCTCTTTCACTCACCTTGTTGCGCGCGATGGGGCGGCAATCTGGTATGGAGTGTAATAGACCCCGGTGATTTCTCAGAGAGGAACTGTACTGATATGTGGACTTATTGAGTAGGAGTGCATGTTCATTCATTCATTCATTCACTATCCACTCGGGCTGGTGGTGCGCAACTAATTGTTGTGTACCTTCGTTATGGCAAAGATTTCGGTTGGGCACGCGACTAACCTGAGATCAGGAGTTTACCACGTTGAGTCTGACTATCCAAATTTAGGTATGGGACTGGTTTGGACAGAAGTCCATTGTGGCGGACTCCGTAGCCTGCGATACTACGTACTATCATTCCGACTTCACACTCCAGCATGGTCATTTCATTCGCATCGCATATTGCATTACATCTGTCGGCATATGACATTTTGGGTTGCTATGTTTCCGCACTTATATGACTTAGACAGACTTAGCAGGATTGATATATTGCATTACATCTTCGGTCTCTAATATTTGACTCTTTATGACTCCTTAGTGCATAGCTGTCCTATATTGCGTAGTCTGATATTGATTGACTTATGGACTTGTCTGTACTTTCGTACTTTGTCATCGTATAATCCATGATCTTGTCAGTATTGTTGATTATTTCGATAATGTACGATTTATGGATCACCAGTAATTTCGGCATTGTATGATGATAACATTATGTTGAATACTTGACACTTACTTTGTGCACACACTTACATCACCCTCTAAGCTTTCTATAAGCTTATGCACGATAGATGCGTGCAGGTGATGATAGGTTGCAACAGTGTTGAGCTTGGAGCGTGCAGTGGTCTTCTGGAGCTGGATTTTTTTTATTTATGTATTTCCCTTTCAGTGTTGTACTCAAATAATTATATTAGTGGATATGTGATGATGATGTTACTTTTGTGAATTGGGTAATCTTGTGGTTATGCTTATTACTAGTTAAATGTACAAAAAAAAATCCTCCTTGTAGGATCCCAGGATCGGAATCTGGCATATGAATGCTAGGAGCCGAGAATGGGGTTCTACGGAGGCTGTTGGCACCGGATTCGGCGATCGGGATTCTTATGAATCCGATTTCTGGGTTTGGGGTGTGACATGTCACAAAAACGGTATATTGAGAAAGTCCTAAAGCGGTTCAATATGAATGCAACAAAGCCGGTCAATACTCCACTGGATGGTTACTTCAGATTGAGTGACAGGCAGTGTCCCAAGACGAAGGCAGAGGTGGAAGAGATGCAAAAGATACCCTGCGCGTCTGCGATAAGAAGTTTGATGTATGCTATGGTGTGTACACGCCCAGACATAGTATATGTTGTTGGTGTTGTCAGCCGGTATCTTGCCTTTCCTAGCAAAGATCATTGGGCAACGGTGAAATAGATACTGCGGTATTTAAGAGGCTCATCCAGGTTGAGCCTATGCTATGATGATGGTAAACCTATGCTAAAAGGCTACACAGATGCAGATATGGTAGGTGACATAGACTCCAGGAAGTCTACATCGGAGTTCATGTTCACGTTGGTGACATAGACTCTAGGAAGTCTACATCGGAGTTCATGTTCACGTTTGCAGGGAGAGCGGTTTCTTGGCAGAGCAAACTACAGAGGGTTGTAGCATTGTTGACGATAGAGGCCGAGTACATTGTAGTCACAAAAGCATGTAAAGAGATGCTTTGGATGAAGAGGTTCCTACAGGAACTTAGCCTAAAGCAGGAGCAGCACGTAGTGTATTGTAATAGTCAGAGTGTTATACACTTGAGCAAGAATTTAAGTTAGCATTCCAAGTCGAAGCACATAAAGATTCGGTATCACTGGATCAGGGATACTTTAGAACAGAAGGTGTTATAGCTTGAGAAGGTTCACACGGACGATAATGGGTCAGACATAATGACTAAGGCTTTGCTGAAGGGCAAGTTTGAGATTTGTAGAAACCAGGCTGGTTTAAAGAAGGTGAATTCCTCCCGAGTCAAAAAGGGAGAGATTTGATGGAATTTTTTATCCTGTGCTCTACCAGTCGTGAGCCCAGCACGACCGATCGTGGGCTGGTGCTCGACCAATCGTGAGTTGCATGACTCAAAGTCTAGCGAGGTCTGGATATTTTTCTCTAGGGTACTCGATCGATCGTGGGAAGTGCACGATCGGTTGTAGGTGGGTCGCGCACGACCAGTCGTGGTTACACAGATTCGTTCCGCGATTTTGCGCAGATTTCGTGTCGCAAGTTCTTCCGCAACTGGGATGCGGAAGGGAGTTTACTAAAACTATAAAAAGGGATTCCTAGAATTTTTCTATGGTATAATATGTATGAGAAAAACACAAGAAGGGTTTTCAAAAATCTTTGCAAGGGTTTGCAAAAGGGTTTAGGGTGAGAGAGTGAGAGAAAAGAGAGAGAGGAAGGGAGTCATCGTCTCAGCACTTCTACGTCCCCGTAATCGGTGAGATTTCTCAGTTTTCTTTTATTCTCTTACAAATTATTTACTCTTGCGTGAGTGATGAAGGTTTGATCATAGCAAGGTGTGCCTGTGATCGGTTGTAATATTATACTTCATAGTGGATTGTTGATCTGGACGAGGTCTCGTGGTTTTTACCTCTGGGGGTTTTCCACGTAAAAAATTCTTGTGTGGTGTGTGATTGATGCTTTGATTTATTTCATTGCTTTATTTTTCCATAATTCCGATTTGTTCTAGAGAGCTAGATCCTGAAGTTTTGTGCAAGGCCCCTAACAATTATGTGCAGATTGGAAGGGAAGGTGGCAATCGTCACCGGCGCAGCAAGCAGCATCGGTGAGAGCACGGCACGCCTCTTTTGGGCCCATGGAGCCAAAGTCGTTATTGCCGACGTACAAGATGATCTAGGCCGAGCCATATGCCAAGACCTCTACGATGATGCAATGTACGTACACTGCGATGTGACCAATGAAGATGATGTGCGGGACCTTGTCGATCTGACAATTGAAAAATATGGAAAGCTCGATATCATGTACAACAATGCAGGGGTCGCGGACAATACAGCTAAGAGTATCCTAACCATTGAAAAATCAAAATTAGAGAGGGTCCTTAGTGTAAACCTCGTGGGAGGGTTCCTGGGACGAAGCATGCTGCAAGGGTCATGGTCCCGGCTCGCAAAGGGTGCATTTAGTTTATAGGGAGTGCTACTGCATCGATTGCTTGCACTGCAAACCATTCATATGTAGCATCGAAGAGTGGGCTCACAGGGCTGGCCCAGAACGTGTCTGCCGAGCTTGGGCAGTTTGGAATACGGGTGAATTGCGTTTCGCCCTACGCCGTGGCTACTAACATGGTGAAAGGGCTGCTGCCTGGTGGGAGTACAGAGCAATTAGAAGCGTTCCTAAGCAATGCAGGCAATCTCAAGGGTGCAGTACTAAGGCCAGATGATGTCGCACGGGCCGCGCTCTTTCTAGCCAGCGACGATGCAGGTTATGTCAGTGGGCTCAACCTTGTTGTAGATGGAGGGTTCAGTGTGGCTAACCCTTCTGTGGCCATGGCTCTCAAACAATCCCACTGATTTGGGATGCGTTTTTAAGTTATACATTTCGAGTTTATGGAAATTTCATTTTTACTGAATTTGAATAAAGTCGAGCTGCTTTAGTCATTTAAATTTCGGTCTATGTATTTTTCTTATGTTGTATAATGAAAGTTTGTCGTCCATTGCGTAATTGGTATATCCAAGCCATTGATTTGACAGGCCCCATCATGGATGGACCATGCCCAAAAAATCTTGAGAGGGTTTTCAAAATCTTGGTTAAGAGGAAATGCACCAAGAGGCCACATGAAATGGAGTAAAGAGCCACGATTCAGTGGCGAGGATCTTCCACTCTGAGAGGTGGTGGGCATGGTCCATCATCATACCAGTAGTTTGGATAAACCAGCCATGGGCTCCCTTGGTGCGAACTTGGTGGCTAACAGGGAACTTTGCATTTGATTTGTTGTGATCGTCCTAAAACTCACACTAGATTGTATACCCTTTTGACTTAAGGACTCATCCAAAAAACTAAAGAGACTCAACTCGCGTGCTAAGGAAGACTGAACGATCCATCTCTCTCCCCATGTGTCTATCTGTTGGGGAGAGCGTTTGACAATTAATGGAGATTTAGGGGTCAATCAGAACTTGTATGTGAAATTCTCTTAGTTGAGATACCTAATCATATGTATGAACCCAAAAATCAGAAACAAAAACTAAGGTGGACCATAAAATAAGGAATAGTTGGAATGAGGCACCTATTAGGGATCATGCTGAAGCAAACCCAAATCCGATTGAACAAGACGAATTCAAATGCAAATAATACACACAGAGAACATAGGAGTTTTATGTGGAAAAACCTTCACGGAAAAAAACCACCGCATAAAATGACAAGCAATCTATTATGAAATGAAATTACACGAAATGGATGAACTTACAGATCCGAACAATCTCAAAACTCTAGCTTTGCTCTTGAACTATTAAGAACGTCTTAAAAAACCCATGCTATGCCCTAATTCCAATTACACCAAAACAAATCGCACATTTACGTAGTTCCACACGCGCTGATGATAGGACGTTCGATGGCATCGACATCCATCGAATATCGGTCAATGACATCGAAGCCACGCACATTTAACGACATCAAGTAGCATCTCGAAAATGATCCGGTGAGTAACTGAAATTTTTTCTGATTTTCTCGATGAGATCAAGTGAGCTATCGATGAGATTGACAGCTGCTTGATGGGATTAAGTAGTCTATCGCCATCAACAGACTCTGTTACATACAGATTTAAACCATCTGACAACAATCTGCACAATTTCTTCAATCTTTATGCTCCATTGCTCCATTACCATCCCCATATCTAATCACTTTCAATCATAACTTTATCATTACTTTTCGTGCACAATCTGTATTTATTAAGCCTTCTCCAAGCTTAGAGAAGTTGCGCGAAACTTGAACTTCTCTATAAGAATCACCTTCAATAGCATGTCAACTGAATTTACGCTTGTGTGGATCTTTTATAGAGTTACACTTCCTTTTTCAAGCACGTGTTAGAAAAAATAATGATGAACATCAATATTTTAGTGCTTGAGTAATAAATAGAGTTCTTCACCAAATTAATCATGTTTTTGCTATCACAATTAATTGGTATAACTTCCTGCTACAACTCAAGATGATTTATCATTACTCTCAACTCAAAACTCACTTTGAACGTCTCCATTATCGCCATATACTCAACTTCAATTGTAGAAAGTGTCATCACGAACTACAGCTTCGACATCCAACTGATTACACCACCCGCTAGAACAAACGCGTGCGTTACAACAACCCAAAATTTTACGTAGGCTAAAATTTAAAATTTTAATTTTTTTAAAAAAAATCAAATTAGTTGCAACAATCCTCACTCTTATCTTATCCGATGAACCATTATGTCTTTATAAGGGCAGGATGTTCTCTCCACGTAGAAAGAAAGAGAAAAAAGAGAGGGAGAGAGAAAAGATAGGGGACAGAGGTAGATAAAGAGGAAGAAGGGCTTGCAAGGTCAGTATTTTATTTTTTTATTTATAATATTATACTTTAGTCTTTTATTATAGATGGTGCAAATTTACCATGGGCGCAACACATGTGCATATATATCAACAAGTGTGTATATGCATAGTGCACCTTGGAGCACCTCACACATGTAAAACAAGAAAGAAAAGTAAAATACATAAGTGGAGACTTATTTTACTTTTACATAAATTATGTGTTAGACTTATTAGTGCACACAGTGATATATATATATATATATATATATATAGTTGAATGCTCAGCTGCACAATAGTTTGCATGGAACTTGTCCGAACTCCAAAAATCATGTAAACTTCTGCCATTTGTCGGTCAAAACAACCAAAAAGTGTCTGGAGATTTAAACTGAAAATTTTGTGATTTTCGACCTATCAACCCATTCTGTCAATTTGTGGAACGATATTTCAACCTTTTGAACAATATTTCGACCTTTTGAATAGTATTTTGACTAGTCTAAACTAATAGAAATCAGCCAACAAGCTATTTGAAAATTTTGGCAGAATTTCAACCTGTTGACCACAAAGGTCGACCAATTGAAGTATGTTGATTTAAAATAAATAAATAAATAAAATAAAATCAATTTCTAGTTGGGCTTCTTTCGGTCCATATGCATTAAGAATGTGCTTGATCTTCGTCCTACATCATTTTGTTTACGTTTTCTTAATCTTGTGTGATCCATATTCGGTGTTTGCTTTTGTGGATTCCCAACAAAAGTGATAACGAATCCAGTATGATATTGAATTTACAAGAGATGAATGGACTTACTGATCCAAGAAATCTCAAAATTCCATTGCAAAACCCTACCTTTGCTCTAGAGCACCTTAGGAACGTCTTCTCATACCCTAATTCCGATTACACCCTCTTATATAGTGTTACAATTGAATTAGGAAACAAAATACTTACTATTGCAAAATCGCACAATTCTGTTAATGGGATCGACAATCATGGAGGCATGTCAATGAGATTGAAGCCACCTTTGATGGGATCAAAGAATTCCCAAAAAATTATCCGGCAAGCATAAGAAAAAAAATGCAAATTTCTCTATATTATCAAGTGGTGTGGCAATGGGATCCACAAACACTCAATGGGATTAAATGGTCCGTACTGACAACAACATACTAATGTTTTAGTCAGATTGAAGACATATAACAACAAGATTCTCCAACTAAGTTAGGGCTGTACAGGTTCAGAGTTATGAAGTGCACGCCCTGCGTGCGGGTGCTATTGTGTCTGGGAGCAGACAGTGGTACATGTTGCGCAGTAGTTGGCATTTCAAAGGATTATAAGAGATGGCTTCCTATCCTCTATAAGGACTATCACTGCGTTTCCTTCGTCAGAAGTTCTTGGCCTTGGTAAGATTCCTAATACAAAATTACTCATTAATTAAAATAAAATGAACTCATTTTGAAGCAGCGGCCAAACAGGGCCTAAATGGTCACCATATATCAGGTCTGTGTGATGTGCTTTACCGATTATTGTGGGTGGCATTAGCAACGTAATTGCTGCCAGGTAAGGCTAGTAATGAGCCAGTCTGGCCTGCAATATCTCTGACCCATGTGATACCATGGATCAGGTACTGGGGTAGGCGACGAGTACATGGGACACAACAAGCTGCATCAGGTGGAACACACCATAGACAGCAGCTTTTCTAATTCAAAATACAGGTGTGGCCTACTTAATGAGTGGATCAACCTGTTGTCTAATGTGTGGCCCACCTGATGCAACTTGTTGTGTCCCATGTACTCCTCTGTGTGGGAATCAACATTCGGTTGGCCCAGGCATGAGTTTCGAATGCTGATAAATAAATGCACCTAGCATTACCAAGATTGTCAACATTTTCCATTGAAATCCGGTGTAAGTCAGTGTATGATTGATGTAGAGCGGGTCGTGGACAGTTTCATGGCCAAGATAAATTAAAAAAGGCCCTGTCGACAACAGGAGTAATCCGGACCGTTAGACTTTAAATCGGGCATATCTCGCAATCTAAAATGAGCTATTTGACTACCAATATATGATTTTGGGGGTAGGACGAGATACTTTAGCAAGCCCGATTGACAAAATACCATAAGATCGGTCATTTCCCTGTTTTAATTCCAATTTTACTATAAATACTATAAGTTTTAGTTTGAGTATAACTCTTCATCCATTGGGCTCTAGGAGTTCCACCCAACGCGAAAAGTGTTTAGAATAATTAGGAGAATAACGTGGTGAAGCCAAAAACCTAGCGTACTAGTAGACATCACGACCATCTATAAATAGTAAGTTTACTATTTATAGTAAGTTGCGAATTTTAGAAATTTTAGTTGTAGTTAGATTATGAAATTTCTCCCATTGCTTAGTTTCCCAAATTAAAGAGTTGTGAACTCGTTATATTTCATTCATCAAGCAAATTAAGAATTTTATAGAATTTATTTTTACTTTTCTTACTTTTTACTTTTCTTACTTTTTGCAGGTGGATTTGAGGAGTCTATGTGAAGAGTCCAAAGATCCATGTGGATTGGGAGTAGTTATGCTTGAGGAAGACGCTTACACACCTCATTACATTCATCCCTGCGTCTATTATGTTAATGTCTGAGCTTGGGTACAAAATTAGAAGCCCAACAACCAAGCAGGAAAGTCCAAGACCAGATTTATAAGAACATAAATAATAGGGCATGCTCAGAGTGACACAGACCTTCCATAGAATGGCCCATTTCTAAGTGTACACTTGATCGATAGACCTATATCATAGGATCACTAGACCAGCCTTCATGGGGCTCAGAGCTGGCAGGCCAGAGCCAATATACGGTGAAGATTTATGCCCTGTTTGGTTGCCACTTAAAAATGTGTTTTAATTAAATGTAAAATATATATGTTTCACATGTGATGGAACATTGCTCCGCGATGGAGTATCCCACGTGAGTTTTGGATCAATATGATGATTTTTATAAGTATGTATTATAGTGCATGAGCCGGCACAACATATAAAATTTGGATTCGCGCGAGACATACAGATCACAGGTGGGCCCCATACAGCTCAAACAAATGGTAGTTAGTATGCGTGGAATGCATATAATCATTCTTCCTGTACTAATGACCTCTATCAAAGCAGTCAAATCAGAGTGGTTGAGCAATTCCTGCCTCTGAAACGGAACACTTGCAGATTAAATTAATACCGTTATATATTTTTTTTCATTTATAACCTCTCAATAATGTCCAGATATCCAGACAATGAGATAAGCGTCAAATTTTTTGTGTATGACAAATCCGCAATTTGGACGGTTACTTTTATGCCACGTATGAGTCCATTATTCTTGTTCCTGTTGTGGGGCCACTTGTGTTGTTAATCGGGATGATTTTTTGGACTAATCGAGTATACATCTAGTGGCTCACGTGATGGGCGGAGCGGATGTAACATGGTGGACCCAATGGCTACGGTGTTGTATCCTCTGTTTTCCAAGATTTGTTCACTATTGTGTGGGCCACCTGAGGATTAGGTCGTGTTTTTTTTTTTCCTCACGTCGTTACATCTGGGGGATAACGTGATAGACGGGGCAGATGTTTCGCTACAACACGGTGCGTGGCAAGGCCAGGGTGTGGTCCACCTTGCGTACCAAGTTGTCTTTGACGATTTGACATAGATAGATCCCTGGTGATATCTATTCTCTCCGAGAGACCAGGTTTCTTTTGAGAATAAAATCGTATAAAACGCCTTGTTGTACGCATGAGGTGAAATAGCCAATTCCTAGGCCCCACCATGTTTATATATGACATCCATTCCATCCATCAGGTGAGCCCCTCAATATTAGCCTTAAGGGTAAAATTCATCCGGATTTTCAACTCAAGTGGGCCACACGAAGCAATAAGAAACTTATGATTGTAGTTTATTTCTGTTGTTCTCTTTTGTGTGGCCCACCTGAGTCTTGAATCAGGGTGATTTTTTTTAGTAGGTTGTATATCTAAGGGCTCACCTGATGGGCGGAATGGATGTCGTTCACACGACATGGTGATCCACACGGCAATGGTGTTATATTGGGTATGAAGGCATTGGCTATTTACGTATAGAAAGGCAGAAAGACTCGTAGATTAGGCAGAGGGAGAATCCGGATACTTTCTTTGATCTAGGTCTGTATCAACGGCCAAGATGGGCACTTTTTCTTATAGAGCCGTCAGCGCCAAGGCATATTAGACTGTTAGGCTTTGGGCTGGGCTAGAGACGAGTGGTAAGCGACGAGGTGCCCCATACAGCTACAGAAATACATGGCGTTTTTTAGCCATGAAAAATAAAAGACAAAAATAAAAACAAAACAAATTTTTTATCCAGCCACCTCATTAAGTGATTTTTCATTGCGGCTCCATAGGTAATCAGATCTCTTAGGATCAGTTTAATCCACTGTAATCAAACACTCATGAAACACCATAATTACCTATCTCTCTAGTTCTTGGAAATTATAATAAATCAAATAGACTTCTTATTGTGATTGTCCACGTTGAACATAAAACCCAAGATCGGTGGCTAGATCCCCCAGCTCAAAAGAGTTTTAGACATAGCCCATCCATAGTGCTATTCAAATGACAATTCATCCATACTATTAAGTGTTAGAACATTTTACACTAGATTTGTGTGGTTAGATATAGCAACTCAAAGAATGCCATGTGACAACAAGATATCAACAAAGGACAAATGAAATATATTTTTGGCTGAGTTAACGGTCAAATATAATGAGAATCCAAAAAGTCATCGGGAGCCTAAAATTAGTAAGTGACTACTGTTATGGGTCGTGTCATGTATCTCACTCATGTAGCGGAACCAACTACTCGTTATAGTGGCCTCAAAATAAAAAATGGGCACAACCGAAGCATAGTCACGGTAAGAAATAGATTCAGCCAATGCACATAGAAGAAATTCTTACAACCAAAACCACTTAAGGAGTGGAGTAACAACAATGCCAAGTTGGTTGAGTTTCATGACATACTATATATGTTCGTGTAGGCAAATAGTTACTGATCACCAATATATGGCATTATAAGAAGAATTCTCATCTACGTTATAGGAGCAGAACGTCTACATAACCAATGGCCAACTCATGACATAAGAGTACTACTACACGTGACATTGCATGATAAGTTACAATTGTCGTTGGGCCTAGAAAGTTATTTCCACATTAGCAGACATGAGAAGTAACTACAATAATCTCTCTTCGGCTAGTACTTCAAAACTTTATAAATAGGAGAAAGATCAAAAAGTTACGGGCCCTCATTAATCCAATACAAATTCATTCTACAACACAACATTGCCTATCTTATTTTAATTTATCATACCTTTGAACTATTGTAATCCAACCCATATATGTTGCTATACTATATCAGCTTAGTGTAATACCATCTATCTACACAGATATACTCAACTGACCTAGCCTTCCATTTACATCGAGAGCGAGATTACAAGGAAAACCTTTTTCGTTGTTTTCAATAATATAATCGTCTTCATTTACGCCTAAGTCGTTAAACCCCAAAAAAAAAGAGAAAAAGACTTAATTCTATGACCTCCTCATCTATGCCACATATATTGGATTGTTGAGGATTATTTTTGCAAGTTTTTAATTTTTTTTTTATCAATACAATTCAATTCCTTCTATCTTTAAATTGCATGATTCGAATTATCTTTACAATCACAGTGGGAAAAAAAATATTTTGGCTAAAAAATAAAAAGAACTCATTAGAAAGAAAAATGATCTCTTTTGCAAATTACACCGTTGCATTTATTGGTGGCTAAATAGAGAGAAAGACAACCAAAGCTCCTGGACAAGAGATATACTTGACCCTCTCCAATACCCAGCTAAAGAAACATGTACATCTATAGCATAGAAATTGGGAGGCATTCATTTCTTTCTTTCTTGCTTTTTATTTTTTTATTTTTATTCATTTATTTTTGTCTCTATCGTCGTTGGGCACATGTGCTGAGAAATAAGGATGTCAAACCCCAAAATTTAGGTACAGAATGTGCACCCTCAGACCTAAGTTTCGAGTCATAACTCATACATAAAGTGTATTGACTTCATTCCATTATACGATTATTCAGAGGAAAAAGTAATATTCATCTTTACATTCTAAATAGGTCCATTTATAATCATTCAGACAAATGATTTAAGCACCAATATCTGTCTATTCTCAACATCCATAAACATCCAATTAACATAAATTGGGCATCATTCATTTGTCTATTCAACTTACCAATGAATACTTAGTACAGACCTATAACAATTCAATTAAATAAAACCATTTAATTACTTAAAAATTCTACAACTAATACTATCATTCATTGTATATAAATCAGATCATCTTGACAAAAGAAATTCTAACTAATTAATTAGGAACAGTCCATAGGCAATCAATTCTCATTCTGATAGGTGCAGGTACGTCTCAATTGTGTCGTGCATTAGTTCAACCACAACTTCTTGTTCTTGTACCAACTCATCAACTAATTGCTTATCCGTACGTTTTTTCTATTAATAAAAATGTAAGCTGGTTAGGCTTAATAGAAAATCTATCATGGTTCATATTTATTGAAATTAAAATATAATAGTAATAGAGTATGTACAATGATATAGATACAATGATGTATGAATACATCAGATGGAATGATCATCAATTTGCTTGGATTGGAGATCGTTAACCCAATTCACCCATTGGGTAGGCTTCAACCTTTTGATAGGCTTGGGCATTACCCGCATCTGGCGACGATCTACCATGATCGACATTTCTTCTAATGAGGGCTCCTAAGATTGACCATGCATTATGCAAATGTAATGAATGATAGATGATGTATGAATGTATCATTTTTATAACTGTTATAGATACTTGTCTTGATAAGTAAATTCAATGTATAATTATTATAATTCATGCAATTTGACACATATTAACATACAATTTACCATATCATACAATATTTTAACAAAACACTCAAATCAGTATATTAATCAATCAAACTATCATAAATAATTTATTTTAATTCTAATGAATCATGAGACACGTTAGATTACTCACTTAAGTCTAGTAGTATAGAATTTACTAGGTAATTAGGTTAGTTTGAATTCAGAAATCATATCAATTATATCAACGATATTATTATTTATCTAGTTATATTAGACAGTGGGGCCCACCTTTGATATACATCATAGGTGGTCAAACCCTAAATGATTAAATAATATGTTCATTAAATTCAATTATCAGAATTTGAAATTTCTTTTTAAGATTCTGAAATTGAATGATAAATGATTGATTAAATTTGTTCATCGGATGTTTGGATCATCCATATTCTTGAGGGCTTGACATATTTTACCTCTATGCATTGGATGAATAGTGTGAATCTAATCATACATACATCGATGGCTCATTTCAAACTTCTACGCCAAGTGATACCAACGCTTAAGTAAAAATCTTTACTTTTATTATTAAACATTTCAAATCTGATCAGTGTAGCCCATCCAATGGTCACATTGATTTAAAAGCTAAGGCCCTTATATATTTCGAGCTTAGGGATTGTATGATCCATACGGATTTAATCTAATTCGACTAGATGCACACCAATCAATATTTGCGACAAAAAACTTCGCATTAATTTTTAGACTTTCATTATCTTTACATCAATATACCCATAGATCAATGCAATGAACGTGTGGCCGATTCACACCGTTCATTGCATAAATCAAATCAACTTACATTAAATGCACCAAAAATAATAAAAGAATTGATTATAAAATTATCATATATAACCTCTCCAAAATCCTCTTTCTTTCTCTCTTTTTTAGTTATCATAAGTATGACTTTTGTTAATATCTAAGTTGGAGTGGAACTCCTCTTACAACACACTTTTAAAAGAAAAATGAGAAAGTTAAAGGTATATATAAAGAGAAGAATTAAGGATAGAGGTAAGATAATGATAAGATAAGGATAAAATAGAGATACGATAGGATAAGATAGAGATAAGATATAATAAGATAGAGATAAGATTAAAAAAAAATAAAAAAATCTATTATTATTATTTTTTTTAATTTATTAAATTTGAAATTTTCTTGAGTGTTAAAGGGATGTGCTCATTTTGAGTTTGTTTTATCTTTGTCATGGTTGGGCACTTGTGCTTAGATGGTCTTATGATTTTACCTGTCCATATTTTCATTACTAACATAAATAAGTGATCATCACATAATCACATGTTAAGAATTTTAGAGTTGAATGCAAGCCATGGAAAATTTTCCTTAGTAGAGTTAAATTCATCGGTAGATAGTAACTATTGAAAACATCTGTTTAAGGTAAGTCTCTCGTGGGGAGCCCATAAAGCACAGATTCCACAACCTGGGACAATTCCTGTATAGTTGGACAACTCAGCATTTGGGCACTGGTCAATGGCGGCATTCGCTCTATTCTATGTCGGTATGTCCGGAATGGGTTGCATTCCTAGAATCACTGATCCTAACTAGAGATGGAAGTGACCGTTATAAATAAAAATAAAGTAAAATAAAAATAAAATCTTTTCAACAGTCCATGTTCATCTCTAAATATGGCCCAAATGATGGACAGTTTTGATTATCTCTCCATCTCAACGAGTGGGCCCATGTGGAGACCCATGATAAATGGCTTTGGCACTTTCATCACATGCTCGTTCTGCCAAGGGCACTATAAGTTATAGAGCTCCTAGTTACACCCGGCAGAGGACACTATAAGTTATGTATGGAGCTCCTAGAGTTACATCATTTACTTGAACAGTTTAATTAATTGATCTAGACCATCTACCAAGTCCATAGCATATTTTATGAGCTACCATGCAAAATCACAACTATTGGATGATCCGATGCACCCCTGACTTGTCTTTGTATTTATTTAATTTTTTGGCCATCCTTTTGTGAACCACGCATAGGATGGATTTTCTGAAAAAAGTGACCCTTTATAATCATAAGCAATCTATGATGGGCCCCAATAAGTAGATTGATCAAATTGTTAGTTGGATGTATTTTTGTGTAAATGATTTGGACCGTCCAAATTAAAGGCTAATGATAAGATAAGTACAATTGTCAGATTATTAAGATATTTGCATGACAGTACATAAATCTGTGTCGGATCTAATGTACAGCATAAATCAAATGTTTCAGCTGTCAAAGTGTTCCAATGCAACTATGAGTGCTATGACTAGTAGTACTGCTGCGCGAATCGGGGAAAATTTCTCCCAAAATAAATAATTTCCTTCCCCATGCTTTTTAATTATAAAGCCCACAGATTGAAAAAGTCCAATCTTGACTAGTAAAAAATCGGGGGGGGGGGGGGGGGGGGGGGAAGGAGCATTTTCCTTAAAACGTGTTTCCCACTTGCAAATTTAATAAAGGGATTCAGTTGTTTCCCACTCCCACTTGCAAATTTAATAAAGAGATTCGTTTTTTTTTTTTTTTTTACACGCGCACACACCCTACACACACACCGTGGGATTTCACCACCATGGGTACTCGAACCCTTGACCCGGTGTTGCAAATTTAATAAAGAGATTCGGTTGTTTTCAATCAAAGGAATGCTTTCTTCAGCTACGCAATTTACATCTGCCAAACCCAAGTGTTCACACGTGTAGGCATGACACACATAGAGTTGATCCTTAACGTTCAAATAGGAGATTGAATGAAAGCTAGCCCGCGTCCCCCTTCTCAGAGGAAATTTTTGTCGCTGGAGGCTATGTGTGCCTCACAAAGATGTCGGATAGAAATCCACCCTTCATCAAAATCTTGTTAGTACATCATTTACCTAGATTCATAGTTCAAGTGATAGACGGAGCGAAAGATACCTCGTTTCAACGCTGAGGATATTAACAAGTTAACAAAAAAATAAAATAAAAAAAGTTAGTACAGGAAAAAGTAGGATGGATTAGGCCATCCTACTCCATCCTACTACTCGTGAGCTGGGCAGCAGACCATCGGCTATCGATTGCCTACCATTAATCAGTGAAGCTCTGTTATGAATTGTAGTGTAGCTGTGTATTCAAATATGAACCGTTAATCAGGTAGGCCCAAGAATCAGACGCGTCTACTCATCTTTGGGTATAATGGTATGGAAAAAATGCATGTTGAAAATGACGCCAAGTCAAAGGAAATTCCCTGTTTTGTACCTACGGTGTATATGTGTGGCCATGGTTGGTTTATCCCATACCTTTGATCAGATAGTACCATCATGGATGAACCATTTGTGAAAAAAATAAAAATAAGAATAAAAATTTCTTCATTTGGTTAATTCTAGTCTTTCCATTATTGGCATATGAATACACGAAGAAATGCACTAGCAATCCAAATTCAATGGAGAAAAGGAACAAGATTTGATGGTAAGAATAAATCAACCATCATATCAATGGCTTGGATAAATGAACCATTGGCACCACACATGAACAGATTAGGTGCCAAACAGGGAAGTTCTATGTTCCCAGGGAACAGGAAACTCGGCCTCAGTATAAAAATAAAAAATCAAAAGCGTACCTAATATGTTGATTACCGGCATAAATTGCGGTCTAAGACGTGTACCATAAAGCCACGGGACATCTCATTCAATGCTGTACACCTGCCTTCACTCATAAATAATATAGTCTATATAACTCTAGTCAACAAAGACTTTGATCATATATTTGCGCTTAATTGTTCCAGCAGCTGTTTTTTTCTGGTGCGTTTTCTCCTTCCTCAACAGCACGAAGCTAGACAAAAATCAGAGGTAAGCACTTAGTATTATTATCTTTTTATTCTATGGTTTTTATTCAGGATGGTGCTAGCTAGCTTCAACTCCTTCCGTAGTCGTGAAGAAATTTTTTCTTGTTCTGATTAAGCGCTAATTATGTAGGATAGATATACATCAGATCTGTGTCGTCCATCAGCTGAAACATTAATTTTCACCATAGATCCTAAACATCAGTTAAATCAAAGAATTAGGTAGGTCATACCATAGGGAATAGTGTAAAATTATTCCTAAAAACTCTAAAATCACATGATTTGGCCACATTAATTTTGGAATGTTCTAATTTTCAGAAAATCCATTTTTCCTGATATTGTATCCACCATCGCTGCATCGTCATCCTTTGGAACATGACTTGCATTTCTTTCTTCTTCTTTTTTTTCTTTTCTTTCTTTCTTTTTTATTTTTTTTTATAAAAAAAATGAAAAAATTTATTTTTATTTTTTCAAGGACATATTCATTGAATGGGAAAAGACTTTACAAAGATTCGGGCAGAGCTGTCAACCAAAAACAAAAAGCAGACCTACCTGAGGAAAAACAAAAGGAGTATTATTCTTTCCTCAAACTATCCAAACCTACTGTATCCACAAATAACAGACCTCTACAGATAGAGGGTAAAACGGACTAGGACCAATAGAATCTAGACATCTGACTGCTGTTGCCCCCGCGAGCTAGGGCGTCGGCTACCGCATTAGCTTCCTGAGGGATGTGAGTTAGTTTGACCTCGAAATCATCTATGAGTGCTTTGATTCTGGCTCACCAGTACTAGATGGTCCAAGCTGGAGAGAGTGTTGGAGCGGGTCTCCATCATGGACTTAAAGTCGCTCTCAACCTCCACCTTGGTGAATCCCAAATCCGCACACGGTGAGAGCCCTTCCCAGATAGCTCTAATTTCAGACTTGGTGTTGAAACCGATTCCATGACAGTCGACCCTCCCCACCCCCTCCCCCCCGCGAAAGGACTATAGCCGTTGAACACAAGTATCCAACCCTCGTGTCTGATGGTGACGAGCATGACCTTCTTGTCATGTGCCCACCCAACACCTGAACCCTTCACTCACATGGCCGACTCAACTTCCTGTTACGAAATTTAACAGAAGGTAATGCAGTGATAATTACTTAAATTAATGGGGTAACTTATTGAAAACCTTTGACAGGAGGTACACCGATGATAATTACTTAAAAATTGTATGGGAATGTAAGTTCCATAATAAATACCTAATTTTTATTAAATGCCCGGGACCATAACTTTAGCCGGTCTTTCATCGCCAGGTCAGGCTTGTACATTGATGATAGACAACTTTGCAACATTTTTTGAAACATGCATTAACATAAAACATGCATAGCTCACCGCATGAATAGTCAGCCCTAAATATATATACATCACAACATACAAAATGAGAATATACATTTTGTTGTGGTATTTTTATGGGGCGGATTCCTTGAGACGGACCCTCCTTCACCTGCACAGAGAACAATGTCAAGGGAACCCTGGCTAGAGCTTGGGAACCTCCGAAGCTTAAGTCAGTTATCTGGTCAATAGCCAAGAGCTTGTCTCGGTTAGTATTGCGTACCTTCTTCTGTTCCAAGCTTCGAGATTTATACAGTTTGTCAATTCTTATCCTCAGAGGATTCTTCTCCTGGGATTACTCAGGATCCCGAGAATCTCGGGATCCGCTTCCCGTATCCCTGGATTTCCGCAAATCAGCATCTGTCCTCATTCCGCCACTCTCCGTCTCGGCTAGATCTCGACCGATTCTGGGGGAGTCTCGGCCAACACAGGAGGACGGGTTCACGGCCATTCCACGGGCGGGATAATCTCGAGTTCTATCGGTCATCCCTTACTCCGTGACCGACAGAACCAACTCTTTGAGTCAGCCTTGTTCTATCGGCTGAGTGGCTTTAACACGCTTGGCCTTTAGTGGGCTTATGCAGGCGAGGTCATCTCTCTGACAGAGCAACTTTAGTCGTCCTTGCTTAAGCCTCCAAGCCTATCCTCTGTTTCGTCGGTGTTGTCTCGGATTCATCAGGCAGTGTCGGCAAAGCCGACCTACAATTACCCAAGTCTCCGAGTTTAACACATTTTTTTTCAACAGTGAGCCCCCCTTACTCCTTGTGTCGTTTATGACGACAAGGAGTACGATTTTCTCGGTTGATTCGCATTAGCATCCGAGACAATGATGAGGCATTTAATGTTCTTTGAGTCGTCTCTAACGTGCGACGTTGCGCCTTCCAAGGTCGCACGTGTGGCCAGCCGTCAATTTATTCCGTCCGCATATGAGAAGCGGACGCGTGGCCACGATTTCACCGCAGTCAGTAAGCGGTTGCCACGCGTCGAACGGGGGAGCCGAGGCGAACGTCGTTTCGCTTTTGCCATCATTGCCCGGCCACGTGGCGCGGCTATAAAAGACTCGGGCGGGAGGACGGTATGAACTTTGTTTTCGCCCTCCTTCCTCCCGTCCGTGTCTGATTCCAGCGCGTTTTTGCTTGTTCTTCTCCTCCTCCGCTGTCTCCTCTTTCTTGCAGTCGTCGCCAATTTCTTCGGTGAGTCCTTTCTTCCTCTTTTTATCAACTTTAATGGCCGCACACGGCTCTCAAAGCCCTCGGGAGGAGATGTCCGTAGACGAGGGTGTGTCCCAACACCTTTGGGACGTTACAGACCCACCTTCCCTGTTGACGGATTTCGCCGTCGGAGCTGACGCCGCATTTCGGCTTGTCAGAGAATCCGACAACCCATCGGCTGAGCATCCTTGTCACGCCCCAAACCCAGAAATCAGATTCACAAGAATCTCGATTGCTGAATTCGGTGCCGACAGCCTCCGTAGTACCCCATTCTCAGCTCCCAGCGCAACATACGCCAGATTCCGATCCTGGGATCCTACAAGGAGGATTTTTTTTTTTTGAACGTACACTTATCTTGTAATCAGCATAACCACAAGTTTACCCAAATTATAAAGGAAACATCATCATCACATATCCACTAATATAATCATTTGAGTACAATGCTGAAAGGGAATACATAAATAAAGAAAAATCAAGCTCCAGAAGACCACTGCACGCTCCAAGCTCAACACTGCTGCAACCTAACATCACCTGCACGCATCTATCGTGCATAAGCTTACAAAAGCTTAGAGGGTGGTGTAAGTGTGTGCATAAGGCAAACGCCAAGTGTACAGTATCAGGACAATGCGGAAGTATGTGGTAAGTCCATGAAAATACCAAGGCTATGTAATGCAAGGCATGATGCGAGATATGGATGCCATCGACCACACCGATGCAATGCAAGGCCTACATAGCCAAATGTCATATGCGAAATGCAATCCAAGCAAGTCGGTACTCCTCAAATACGTATATCAGTACAGTTCCTCTCTGGATATCACCGGGGTCTAATACACTTCGCAGAGACTGCCACCTCCCTAGCTGCACAGTCAAGCAAGCGGATAAGACCTCACTATCCGCCTGACCAGTAGTATGTCAATACCTACCCGGCTCGTCGATAGCGGACTCATTTGCGAGCTAGTCAAACTCAGCCTAGCTTATAGCCCCCTCACTCAGGCGGATAAGGCCACACCCCCTTCCAACCGACCACGACACAGTGGGAGACGCGGCCTACTGGTATTCGGCACTCGGGCGCTCATGTATCCACTCGGTCTAGACGCTGGAGCATCTCCTGGTACCAAAAAGGTTCTGGGACTTTCACCCAAGGACATCCTAAGTGCCCACAGTGCTAGAATAAGTATTTTCGGTATCCAATACGGTCATCCACGATGTACCTGTGGAGCCACGGCCCTGATGTCGCTAGGGCGTGTAGTGATCAAGTCACACGTATGCGAGATGCATGAATCACACGTCAAATCATGCAGAAGTCCAGCGCGTACTGCGCAATCATGTAGGGCACTCAGTCACATAACGAGTCCCGTAAATGGTCTGCCCAATGGCGTATGTTATGATCAGTCATTACTCATATCAAGCATACATATGATGCGTATGAGCATGAGTGATGAGGTTATACTAAGCATGTTATAAGGCAATGAATAGCAACGGGTATGGACCTATCAATGGGCCCTAAAGAGAGCTACAATGCGGACATTTAACCAACATTTTACGTACAATGTGGACGTCAAACCAACATTGTTTTCTAGGCACGGCTTGCCGTAAATATCATTTCACGAACCATGATAGACGTACATTGCATTGGACCCTAAGGACATCCATTGGGCCTCGATCCCTAGGCCTTGGATATATCAAATGAGCCGAATTGCGTGGGCCTTACATTCTTCAAATGGCTACGTTAATGGGCCTCGCCAAGGAGCCTTATGTACATTGCAATGGTCCATGACTCATGGGCCATGAAATACATCAAAGTGGGACTACACACATGAGTTTTAAATATGTCAAATGGGCCATTCCATTTGCGCCGATGAAACTCATGCATCATGGTAGACTCCCATGTGGGCCCACTGTAACATTTATTTTCCATCCAATCCTGGGCCCACTGAAATGCTTATTTGCCACCCAACCTATTGTTAGGGCCGTGTGGCAAGGGGCCCACCAAAAATGTTTATTTTACATCCCACCTGTTGATAAGGCCATGTAGCAAGGGGCCCACCAAAATGTTTATTTTCCATTGAAACCTGCTGATGAGGTCATATAGACCCAGGGCCCACCGTAATGTATATATTTTTTTTTACCCAACCTGGGCCCACTGTACTATTTATTTGCATCCAAACTGCTCATTGAATCACATGGCCTAGGGCCCACTGTAATGTTTATTGCCATCCAAACTCGTTTATAACTTCACGTGGCCAGGGGCCCACGTGATGGACGGCGTGGACATAACACATACATCTGAGTGGGGGCCACCGTCCACTGCCGTGGACGGACGGCGTGAGTGAAACACTTGCATCACAGTGGGTGTCACCACCCATTGTTTTGACGGTGTGGTAAGCCACACATACCACAGTGGATCCCATGTAGGGCCCACCAAAGTGTTTATTTGCAATCCAACCCGTCCATTACGTATGTCCCACCTGTTTGAGGGTTCACACCAAGTTTCAGCCACATTAAAAATTCAGGTACGCCCCACCAAGTGTTTTATATGATTTAGGCATGTCTTCACATGATTTGGATGGTATGGTCCACCTGAGTTCAGTTTGTGGATGATTTTTGGAGCCAACGCACCATTCAAGGGGACCTATTAAATGAACGGTATAGATGTAAAACATACATCATGGTGGAGTCTACAAGTGGGCCAATGCGGCCACGCTTTTTAACGTGGACGTCTCTGGACGTCATTGCACAAAGTCATATAAAAAAAAAGAAAATTATTTTTTTTATCCTAGGTGGGACCCACATTAAACAGATCTACCCCGTCCATTGCATGTGTCTCACAAAATTAAGGGTCCAAACCAAGTTTCAACCACGTCCAAATTTTAGATAGGCCCCACCAAATGATTTTGTATGTTTCAGGCATGTCTCCACATGATTTTAGATGGTATGGCCCACCTGAGAATCAGATTGGTCCCAAACTTTGGCTCAACGCCTAAAATAGTCTGAGAAAGGTGGTGGACGGGTTGGATCAAGAAAATACCTCAAGGTGGGGCCTGCAGCAGTGGCCCACTGTAAAAGTATACTTTTTTCCTTTTTTTTTTTTTAAGTGCAATGTGTTAACGCTGCCAGTCCAGCGTCTAGAGACGCTGGACGGCGAGCTTTAAACAGATACAACACGGTGGGTCCCACAGGGACATGGTCCACGTTTACCAAGGTGGGTCCCACATGATCGTGGCCCACCTTGCATGTACATATATATATATATATATAATAAATATCATTTATCTAATATGTAGTGGGCCACACCATTTGATGGATGGAGTAGATTTATCATGAATCGGTGGGGCCCACTTCATTTTAGGAGAAGGATAAGGAGAGAGAAAGAGAGAATAAGTGACGGTGATGGTGGGGCCTCGCTACTATGGGCCCCACATGATACAAATTACACAAAAAAAAATGGGTCCCACAAACAAGTGGTCCCTAAAAAGAAATTTAACGGTGGATCACCCTCCTCTAAGCCTCCTCCTTGCTCCCTTGGCCTCCAATGCTCCTTGCCTTCGCCTTGGACGGTGGATGATGGACCTTTGATGGTGTGGATGAGAGATGAGAGGGTGGGCCACACTTGGCTTTTGGAAAAGCTTGGGAATGCTTGGACGTGTGAAATTTTTTGCTTGGAGAGATTTTTTTTTTTGAGAATGAATGAGAGAGAGAGGGGAGTGATGGGGAAAAGGGTGATGGAGTGATGTGTGATGGATTTGGTGATGGATGAAGTGATGTGAGAGTGGACTTTGGGTTGCTTGTGTAAGAGAAAGGTATGGGCATGACATGGGTTAGTTGTACTTGGGTATGGAGTGACTTGACTTGTGGAGAAAGGAAGTATGGGTGCTTGTACTTGACATGAGAGGTGATTGATGGGATTGATTGATGTGATTGATGGGACACTTTGTAGAGATTCCTTGGGATTTGCAACGCGCGGTGTTTTTACTCGAACTGAACGTGGGCCCACATCTCCTGGCCTGGGTATCGCCTCGGCGCGTGAGACGCGGCATCGGAACCGCGGCGACAACGCGGTCGCACTGGTACAAGTCTCATGTCGAACTGACTCAGACCGACAGAATCTGTTTCAGGATTTCGCGCAACGCCGGTTACAGATCGCGAGTCGCCGAAAATCGATCGGAATGACCGTAAAAGTCTAAGGAACAGTACGAATTAGTATACGGGTTTTACAATCCTGCCCAGTCCGGTCCATCCAGCGGTGAGACATCTCTCGTGACTCGTCCAGGGAGGCCTAACCCTTGGGTGGATCGGATGGAGGACGAGGATGGAGAGGATGACTTGGTCACGGGCGAAGGAACGACCGTTCCATACCCCGTGAATCGAACTGCGGAGGCTTCTGGGTCGTCTTCGAAAGGGGAAGGGGACGAGCCCAGTGGTCTCGTTGCCTCCATTCTGAATGAGTCTGATTTAAACCGAATCAGGGCTGGATACCATGTCCCTGACTCGGTTGTCCTTCATCTCCCTCGTCCGGGTGATTTGCCCGACCATCCCCCTGCAGGGATGGTCGCAATTTTTCAAGTTGCGATGCAGTGTGGCTTGCGCCTGCCGCTCTAGCCCATTGCCCGTGACTTTCTCTCTCGAGTCAAAATAGCCCTCGGCCAAATTGTCCCAAATGCGTGGAGGAACTTGTTCGGGTGTGCCGTGCTTTGGTCCGAGTTAGAGCAACCTTCCCTCACGATCGACGAGTCCCTCTATTTGTACCAAGTCCGACCAAACCCTAACTTTCCTGGCCTCTACTTTCTGAGCGCGTGGAGAGGCAAGGGGGGATCTTTAATAACCGACCCACCTACTTCGAACAAGTTCTGGAAGGAGAGGTGGTTTTGGACGTGTGGTCGGTGGGAGTCGGCCGACACGTGGCCGTACAAGCCTCAAGTATCCCACACGTTCCGTAGAGCAGGTGATTCAGCGCCTCGACCAACTGATCTTTCCTTTTCTTACTCTTCGTCTTTATATCCTCTTCCGCTTATCTCGACTTTACGATGTCTTCCAGATATCTTGAAGAGGAGAGGGAAGCTCGAGTCCGGGGCTCTGACTCGGATAAGAGAGTTGAGGAAGCTAAGCGCGGAAGAGCGATCTTGGAAGTTGCTTCTGCAACCTGAGCGTCTTCATCTCGCAGGCTTAGACTCATTCGTCTCAGGTATTTCGTCCTCCTTATATTTGTCTTTTTGGTTTCCTGTGTTTGCTTTCTCATTCTTATTACTCGTCCTTGCAGGCCTTCCCGAAGCTCGTCCCGTTCTGAGACCTGCGCCCGAGAGCATGGCCGAGCCTCGCCCCGCCTTGAAGCCTCTTTCCAAAGTGAAGGCCCCCCCGAGATCGGGTCTGTTGTCCGGGTCTCGACCCTCAAAGCAACAGAAGACCACGGGCAAGGAAAAGGAAACGGTCACTCCACCTGCGACTGCGCCCTCCGTTCCCCAGGTGGTCGTCCTTTCCGACCCTGATGAGAGGGCCGAGGAAGCGGAGCCGACCCATCAAGTCACTCAGGTGACCCCTGAGTCGGGGCCTGTTGCTGAGGAGGTCTCAGGGCCGAGGGAGGCCCCGCGCGAAGAATCCCCAAAAAGGGAGATGACTCAACAGGAGTCCCCCTTCACGAAGATCATTGCGGGGATGGTTCCTTGGGCGCTTGCCCACGGAAGCGAGAGAGACTTCGCCAGCTATTACAATGCCCCGACGGCCCAGACCCTCGGGCATGCAGTGAGGCTACTTTTTGAGGTAAACTTTTATCCTATCTTGTGTCGTTCCTGGCTAAGTTTTTCAGCATAGCTCACTGTCTCTGTATTGCAGCTGGCTCCTTGCCTTGTCAAAGCAAGCTCGGAGTTGACCGCCTCCCAGAAGCTCGCATCCGAGGCGGAGACTGCGAAGAAGGTCGCGGCCGAGGCTGTGGGCCGTAGAGAGATCGCTGAGGGCCGGATTGGCATTATGACCGGCGATCTCTCTATCGTCCGGAAGATGGCCACGAACGCCCGATCAACTCTTGAAGGAGTCAAGGCCGACAATGCTCGTCTGACTTCGCTCCTTCAAGAGGCCGAGGAGAGGGAGCGGCGCCTTCTCCAAGTTTACGGCGAATGCGAGGGTGCTCTTGCTCGCGCGAAGGCCGAGGCTGCCGGCCTTATTCAAGAAGCTCAGGAAGAAACGCGTCGAGCCAAAGAGGAGCGAGATCGAGCCGTGGACGCCTTCCTCGAATCTTCCGAGTTTGAGGAGGAGAGGGACCATCTTTATCAAGGTGGTTACAAGGCCTGCGTCTTGGAGATGAGGGCGGCCTTTCCTGATCTCGATCTCTCCGCCTTCGAAGTCGACAGCCCGACCGCCGAGGGCGAAGCCGCTGAAGGAGTTGCCGCTGCTGACGAGGCTGATTCTTCGGGCGTCGCATAGGATTAGAATTCCGACTGAATGGGACAGTCGGACAATGTACTTTTCTTTTTTTGTCACTGACCCAACATTGGGTACTTGTATGAAATAGAACTTTTATTGAGTCGACTTCAATTACGGCGCTTTTAATTCTATCTTACGGATAATAAGTCTTGAGATGTTCGACGTTCCAAGGATGAGGCAACAGCTACCCGTTTAAGTCTTCCAGCCGGTAGGTTCCCGGTCGGATGGTGCATGAGACGACATAGGGGCCTTCCCAATTTGGCCCTAATGTGCCCGACCCAATTTCCTTAGTATTTGGGAAGGTCTTTCGGAGGACCATATCCCTGGTTCGAAATCGTCGGACTTTAACTCGGCGATTGTAAAACCGAGATACTTGTCTTTGTCGGGCCATCATTTTCATTCGAGCACTTTCTCTTCTTTCTTTCAACGAATCAAGTACGAATGAGAGGAGTTCACCATTCTCTCGTTCATTATATAAGTTGACTCGGGCTGAACCAATACCGATCTCAACTGGTGCGACTGCTTCCGCGCCGTAACATAGAGAAAAGGGGGTTTCTCCAATATATTCGGAAGTTCTTCGGCCCACGCTCCCTTTGCTTCGTCGAGTCTCGTCCGGAGATGCTACTTTATGATTTTGTTGACCGCCTTGACTTGTCCGTTCGTCTGAGGGTGATGAGGCGAGGCATACACGTTACGAATCCCGAGATTACTGCACATCACCCGGAATTGTTTGTTGTCGAACTGCCTTCCATTGTCGGTCACTATCGTTCGAGGTATCCCGAACCGACATATGATATTCTTCCAAACGAAACTCGTGACCCTTTTTTTGGTAATTTTCGCCAATGGTTCCGCTTCAGCCCACTTCGTGAAGTAGTCCACCGCGACCACGGCAAATTTAGTCTGACCTTTCCCCAACGGAAAGGGCCCGATTATGTCTATCCCCCACTGTGTGAAGGGCCAAGGTCCCGACATCGGAGTCAGCTCCTCGGGGGGTTATCTCGGGATCACTGCGAACTGCTGACACTTGTCGCATCTTTGGACGAATCGTTTGGAGTTATGCTGTATGGTCGGCCAGTAATATCCCTGCCGCAACACTTTGTTGGCGAGCGAGCGTCATCCTGAATGGTTTCCACATATCCCTTCGTGTATCTCTCGTAAGATATAGTCGGCTTCTGGGGAGTCGACGCACCTTAGTAGAGGAGCATGAAAGCCTTTTTTATACAGAATCCCATTCATGATAGTGTAACGCGAGGCTCGAATTTTTAACCGCCGTGCCTCGGCGCGGTCTTCTGGCAGTTCACCATTGTTGAGGTAGCGGACGAGTGGGTCAAACCAAGCAGTCGCTGGATCGATGGGAAATAGGGCCGAGACTGTCGGCTCATTTGGCTCATTTACGCTTGGTTTAGGGACATGTTCAACCGGAACCGACCGAGGAATGTCTTTCTCATCTGCTGAGGCGAGCTTTGCTAATAGGTCGGCTTTGGCGTTGTCGGTTCTGGGTATTCAAATTACTTCACACTTCTGGAATCCGCCGATCAATTCTTTAGCCTTTTCCATGTACGCCTTTAGCTGCTCTTTCCGAGTTTGATAAACACCGAAAACTTGGTTAACAACCAATTGTGAGTCGCTGAAAACGTTCAAATGGGTCACGCCCAGACTCGCGGCGAGTCTGAGGCGTAATAATAAGGCTTCGTACTCTGCTGTATTGTTGGACGCTTGAAAGCCGAGTCGCAAGGCATATTGCATACAAGTTTGGTCGGGAGTTTCTAACACTACCCCTGCCCCGCTTGCCTTCGAGTTGGATGATCTGTCGACAAATAGCTTCCAGGGTGTCGGCCCGAGAGAGGAGGAAACCTCGAGTACATTAATTCTCTCTGGTTCGGGCATACTATCGGGATTAGGAACCACCTCGACAAGGAAGTCGGCGATAGCCTGTCCTTTTAAAGCCGCCCTGGGCCTGTAATGTATGTCAAATTCGCTTAATTCGACTGCCCACTTTGTAAGTCGGCCAGAGGCTTCCGGCTTTTGGAGAATCTGGCGGAGTGGTAAGTCGGTCACAACGACGATGGTGTGGGCCTGAAAATATGGCCGAAGGCGTCGTGATGAAACTACAAGAGTGAAGGCTACTTTCTCAAGCTGAGGATACCTTGTCTCTGCTGGCAGCAAGGCTTTGCTAACGTAGTAGACTGGCAGCTGTCTTCCTTGACTCTCTCGTATTAATGCTAAGCTTACTGCGGCTTCAGACACGGCCAAATACAACAACAACGCTTCACCAGGCTCGGGCTTAGATAGCAGCGGTGGGGATCCGAGGTAAACCTTCAGTTCTTGGAACGCTTTCTCACATTCGTCCGTCCACTCCATCGTCTGTCGTTCCTTCAATTGCTTGAAGAACGGGAGACACTTGTCTGTGGCTCGGGAAAGGAAACGATTGAGCGCGGCCACTCTGCCTGTTAATCTTTATACATCTTTGATCTTTTTGGGAGATTTCATTTCGAGTAAGGCTTTGATTTTCTCAGGATTCGCTTCGATTCCTCGCTGACTAACGAGGAAACCGAGGAATTTTCCCGAGCTCACGCCAAACGCGTACTTGCTGGGGTTCAGCTTCATTTTATATTTACGCAGAGTCAAAAATATTTCTTCCAAATCCTTCTCATGGTCGGACGCCTGTTTACTTTTGACGAACATGTCATCAATATAAACTTCCATCGTTCGGCCTATTTGCCGAGCGAACATTTTGTTCACTAACCGCTGATATGTTGCTCCGGCATTCTTTAACCCAAACGGCATCACTCGGTAACAGTAAAGGCCTTTGTCGGTGACAAAGGCGGTTTTTGATTTATCATTCTCGTGCATTACAATTTGATTATAGCCTGAATAGGCGTCCATAAAGCTAAGCAGTTCATGACCCGCGGTACTGTCAACCAGTTGATCAATGCGAGGAAGAGGAAAGCTATCTTTGGGGCAGGCTTTGTTTAGATCCGTATAGTCTATACAGACTCGCCACTTCCCATTGGCTTTCTTCACGAGTACGACATTAGCTATCCATTCCGGATAGTATATCTCTTCGATGAATTTGGCTTGAAGAAGCTTGCCGACTTCCTCTCCAATGATAGCGTACCTTTCCGGGCCGAGAGGGCGACGCTTCTGTCTGATAGGCCTGTAGGTCGGGTCGATGTTGAGTCGGTGCGTTATGACCGAGGAATCGATCCCAGGCATGTCTTCATGACTCCAGGCGAAGACATCGGCATATCGCCGAAGCAAGGCGATTATCCGTTCTCTAAGAGGCGGGCTTAAAGATGAGCCGATTCAGACTGCTTTTGAAACGTTCGTTTCGGTTAATGGCACCGAGACAAGTTCTTCCATCGGTTCTCCTCGCTCATGCGATCCGATACGGGGGTCCAGTGATTCAATCATCGAAATCTCTACCGGGGCTTTTACCGCTATGGCGTAGCACTTCCGAGACTCTTGCTGATCTCCTTTCACTATTCCTACTCCCGACTCGGTCGGAAATTTCATGTAAAGGTAGTAGGTAGACATCACGGCTTGAAGGAGGCTGAGGAACGGTCGGCCGAGGATGGCGTTATACACTGACGGTCGGTCCACGACCAGGAAGTAGACCATCACAGTCCTTTGATGGGGTGCGGTTCCCGCGGTCAGCGGCAGCGAGACGATTCCCTCTGGGAGTACCTGTCCGCCCGAGAACCCGATGAGCGGGGTTCGGACAGGCCGCAGTGATGACCGACCTATCCCCATTTTATCGAATGCTTGGGCGAATAGGACGTCCGCTGATGATCCCGTATCCACCAGTATTCGGAACACTTTTCTATTGGCGATGGTGAGGGTGACTACGAGCGCATCATCGTGAGGATGATGAATGCCTCGAGCATCTTCTTCAGTGTACGAGATACAATATTTCTCTCATTTTTTCTCTTTGGGAGGCCGAGATAGCAGGAGAACCTCGGACTCGGGGCGATCGTGGCTTCTGGCATGGTTTCTTCGGGCATTATTTGAGTCCCCGCCGCCTTGATAACCCCCGACGATCGTTCGAATTTCTTCTTGGGGCCGCTCATCACTCGGTCCAGCGGCGACGCCGGTCCCTACTGTATGTTCTCTTAGCCGGCCCTCTTTAATCAGCCGTTCAATCTCGTCCTTCAAGTGATAACAGTCACTCGTGTTGTGACCGTGGTCACGATGGTAGTGGCAATATTTGTTCTTGTTTCGACGATCAGGATTCTCTCGCATTTTCCGAGGCCAGTTGACGAAGCCCTCGGTCTTGATCTCCATTAGTACTTGTTCAGGAGATTTGTTTAGGGGGGTATATGTAGAGAATTTTCTGTCTGGTCGCTTTCCTGGCTTGCTGTCATCTCGCCCCCGATTGTCTTTTCGCTTCTTTCCTCCGGCGGAGTCGGCTTCTTTTTTGGCCGACTCTTTTGTCGATGGTTTCGTATTCTGGATTTTTTCTCTTAGGAGTCGTGTCTCTTCTGCATCGGCGTATTTATCCGATCGAACCATAAACTCGCCCAGAGTGTCGGGCGGATTTTTGTCCAGTGACGCCAGAAAAGGCTTGTCTCTAACTCCCTGCATGAGAGCGTTGAGAGCTGTCTCCTCAGAATGCTTTCGAACTTGCAGGGACTCGAAGTTGAAGCGTTTGATGTAGTCTTTTAGTAGTTCTCCTTCCCTCTGAACTATGTTGTTCAGATGCGTGGGAGGCTTCAGTTTCTTTTTTTCGCCAATGAAATTGCTGAGGAAGGCATCGCTAAGTTCGGCGAACGACTTTATCGACCTGGGTTTCAATTGCTTAAACCAAAGTCGAGCTACGTCCGTCAAGGTCAGAGAAAACGCTCGGCACATAACAGCGTCCGAGGCGTCGTGCAATTCCATGTAAGTCCTGAAGCATTCAAGATGCTCTGTCGGATCGGTCTTTCCGGAAAAAGGAGTTATCTGGAGTAAGCGGAACCTTTCCGGCAACCGGGCCCGCATTACCTCGTCCACGAACGGAGAAGCCTTCTCTTCGTGTTTGGTCGGATCTGAGTTCCGACCGTGCTTTATATCCGTCATTTCCTTTGCCATCTTCTCTCGGACCTCGTTCTTGAAGTCTTGTATGTCAGCCTTCCAGGGTTCAGCACTCTCTGCCGTTTCTTCAGCGTCTGCAGGTAGCCGAATGCGCCTCCTCTGATCTATTCTATGCCTCAAATTAGAGGGAGGCAAAATGGCTGTTGCTGAACGGGCAGGCGCTGGGTGACTTGGTTCTCGAGGCTGACTCGGTCGTCTAGGCGACTGTGGCGCTGGAGGCTGCGCTACAGACGCTGGTGGATGAGCTTGTGCTGACTCCTGGCGCTGCATCTGCTGGTTGCACAGTTGTTCCAGCATGTGCTTCATGGCAGCCATCTCGGAACGCATTTCTTGAACCTCGCGATCCAGGTATACGTTCCCTTGATTGGGCTGGCTTGCAGTCGCAGGCGGTGCTGCTGGGGGAGCTCCCTGAGGTACGCTAGCAGCGGCCTCCCCAGGTTCATCTGGGTCCGTCCTTCTTGTTCTTGCCATTCGAATGGTTGGAGAAAACGGATTTTCGTCCGGTTCCCACAGATGGCACCAAACTGTTGTGGTATTTTTATGGGGCGGATTCCTTGAGACGGACCCTCCTTCACCTGCACAGAGAACAATGTCAAGGGAACCCTGGCTAGAGCCGGGGAACCTCCGAAGCTTAAGTCAGTTATCTGGTCAATAGCCAAGAGCTTGTCTCGGTTAGTATTGCGTACCTTCTTCTGTTCCAAGCTTCGAGATTTATACAGTTTGTCAATCCTTATCCTCAGAGGATTCTTCTCCTGGGATTGCTCAGGATCCCGAGAATCTCGGGATCCGCTTCCCGTATCCCTAGATTTTCGCAAATCAGCATCTGTCCTCATTTCGCCACTCTCCGTCTCGGCTAGATCTCGACCGATTCTGGGGGAGTCTTGGCCAACACAGGAGGACGGGTTCACGGCCATTCCACGGGCGGGATAATCTCGAGTTCTATCGGTCATCCCTTACTCCGTGACCGACAGAACCAACTCTTTGAGTCAGCCTTGTTCTATCGGCTGAGTGGCTTTAACACGCTTGGCGTTTAGTGGGCTTATGCAGGCGAGGTCATCTTTCTGACAGAGCAACTTTAGTCGTCCTTGCTTAAGCCTCCAAGCCTATCCTCTGTTTCGTCGGTGTTGTCTCAGATTCATCAGACAGTGTCAGCAAAGCCGACCTACAATTACCCAAGTCTCCGAGTTTAACACATTTTTCCCCAACACATTTTATTTTATTTATTTTTATTTTAATTTTTTACATAGAAAACTTCAAAATTCTATATTTCCTAATACAAGTAAATAATCAGGATGATCCAATTAACCTAATCACAAGGCTATAGAGGGTATGCGGGACCTATAAATGGGACATTTCAGATGAGGTAGATGTATATTGGATGTTTGGGATGGAGGTGTATTTATTCCAGTGGATCCTTGTTCTCTCCCACATCAATTTGCACTTCATTCTCTAAAAGCAGTTGGTGCCAACGTTTTTTGTTTTGTTTTTTTTTTTTTTTAAAGAAGTGGGCTCTTGCCACGATTTCATTAATCATAGGAAATATACAACCTTTAGTTGTGCCCCAACAAAAAGATACAAGCCACACCTTTTTTATTATTTTTAGTTTTTTTCCACTAAAACAGAAAACAGCCTAAACATTTCAGGAAGGGCCAAGAAACCGCCTATCATATTTATACAATTACTGAGTTGTTGTTACCCTGACACAACCAAGCCCCACTCTGTCTAAAAAGAGATTTCCCCTGACCGCCCAGGGGAGGGAGAGGATGTGGCGGAAGAGGAGATCGGACTGGTTCTTGTTCCCTGCTGGTGCCAACGTTATACTCTGCCCGAGTCAACATCATACTCGGATAGCCTGACCACTCGGTTAAGCTCTCCTATGTTCTTTCATCGTACTTGGATTGCCTCACCACTCCGTTGAGCTCTATTGTCCCGTGTCCTTATGTGCTCTTGATTGTATGGTTGTGAATCCAGTGCATTACCTTTTAAAACACAAGAAGCTGACGAACATCTTAAATCTATTTCTTTAATTATTGAAGGAAAGGGACCTTTCATTTTCGTCGCTTGCACTGCACTAAATACAGGACATAACATTCAAGTCTATGCCAGCTGGTGCTAAGCGAGTTGAAAGAAAAGATTTGAGCCTTTAATAATTAATTTAAAGGTGACGCTGGTGGGAGCAGGTTAGGTCAGACCCCGGACACACCGAATATGGTGCAGCCCTTAATTACGGGGCCACCTTCATGTATGTATTTTATATCTATGCCATTCATTTATTTGTCCAGACGATTTTAGGGCATCATCCCAAAAATGAAACAGATCCAATTATCTGGTAGACCATGCTATAGGAAACTGTGGTGATTGAGCGCCATACTAATAATAATTTCTCAGGGTGCACTTTAATGTTCTGATAGCATTTGTTTGCCATCCAACCTGTTCACGAGAAGGAAAAACAAAAATTTCACCCTGATTACTTTTATAGTCGTGATAAGTTTTCAATGGTCCTATCCCCATTGATTTTTACAGTGTCCCTTGAGGTTTGGATCTACCTCATTTACCGGCTGAGATGGGATAAAGGAAAAACGCAAATATCAACCTGATTTAAAACTTATGTGGCCCTCAAGAACTTCTCAATGGTGGGTGTTTTCATTCCTACCTTCTTTCTTTCTTTTTTTTCTGTGGTGTACCTCCGCTTGATTTTTTTATGTCTCATATTTAGAATTATATCCTGGAATGATTTGGCAAAACAGATGGATGGAGTGAGTTGATATAGCCCCACGTTTCAAGCAAGTATATGAAGAGAAAAAAGTAAAGCATTTTCATCTTCTCGACCAACTATTTTGTCATTCCTTTTCTTTTTTTCTTCTCAGAATTTGAGTGCTTTGAAATTATTATTTGATGAGATGAAAATTGAGAATTTTCCTGCAAGATTTATTATTATTTTAAAGCGTGATATAGTCCCTATTAGTGCCCACAATGGTAGGTACGGTACAGCTATATGATAGATCCTACTTGTATAAATACATTATTATGAATGAAATATAATATAGAGAACTCTCCACCTTGTGGTCCTGATGTAAACGATAGTGATATTTTTAGAGAAGTTGATTTTCTCTTCTTCTTCTTCTTCTTTTTTTTTTTAAGTACTGGTCATCCATAGAACCCATCCACCTTTTTAATGCATGGGTTGCATATCACACATATCTGCCATGCTGGCAGATATGGTAGCATGTACATTAGCTGACTCATATGACTTTATGCCTGCGTGCATGCATATATATAAATGTTTCCCTAAAAATAAAACAGTTGCTATTTTTTCAAACATCAATCCAATCTATGACTAGGGAAGATTGAGAGGAAATGCTTACTCTTGATTCTTGTAGAGGGCCCACTTTGATGTACATATACCACTCAGTCCATTTATAAAACATTTGCACCAGATGATGGCATACCTCAACCGAGCGTTCCCTTCAAAGTATCTGTGCTTGTCTTTGCCACCATAGTCATGGGCTGACATAATTCTTTGGAAACATTTCCAAATAACGGTTGGCATGTAAGAATATGTGGCGACCTATCTCTTTGGGAGCAAGGGCCACCTGACAAGCTAGAATTAGGATCCATCCAAACCTGTTCAAAAACGTGTAGATAAGCCGCTTTCTCTCCGGTCTTCAAGTTTCTTTACTTTGGTTTTTTGGTCTACAATTCGATATCTACTGAGAGATTTTTTGTTTTGTTTTTTGTTTATCAGTCATAGTGTTTAGCAGCACGCCAACAACGCAGTGAACCGAGATATAATCTCCGAACTCACCCACAAACGATAAATATGAATAAATATAAACTAAAAAGTAATAAAAGCAATCCAAACAAACCACAAGACAAAATATATGTGGAAAAACCTCAACATAAAAACCTACGGATGCAAACTTCCACTAAGAAGGAAAAACAAAGATTACAAAGCGATATACTAACCTCCCTTGGAAATACAAAGAAAATTCTTTGCCCACACCTTTTAATAACTTTCATGATACATAGAAAAGCCCTAAGAACACCTATTTATAGTTTAGGCAACTCTCCTTTCGCACCCTTATGAAAACCGACTCAAATTTTCGCAGTCCGCATCAAATCCGAAAACAAATCTGTGTAATTAAGACCGGTCGAACAGACTGCACGACCGGTCGAGCGGATCCCACAACCGGTCGAGCATGGGCCACGACTGGTCGACCACCTCGGAACCAAAAAATGATGCTCGCTGGACTTTGAGTCGAGTCGGTCTACGATCGGTCGAGTAGAGGCCATGACCAGTTGTGCGACACCCAAATGTGGCTCCACATCTAAATAATCTCCCACTTAGATACACATCATCATAAACATTTGTCTTCTTCATTCGGAGTGCACCACCTCCCCGTCTTCAAGTCTGAAGACCAATCAAAGCTGACCAGAGATTTAGGTTCTCCCTTGTGACCGCCTTGGTCAGCATATCCACAGGATTTTTACTTTTATGAATCTTCTCCAGAGCTATCGATCCATCTTCCAGTAATCAACGTATAAAGTGATATCTGATGGTAATATGTTTGGTCCTTGAATGAAAGGCTGAATTCTTAGTCAAGTGCATTGTACTCTGACTGTCACTGTACAGCTTGCAATCTGCTTGCTTCTTACCCAACTCTTCCATAAAAGCTTGCATCCACACCATCTCCTTGTACGCTTCTGTAGCTGCAACATATTCTGTTCTGTCGTACTGATAGATACTATCTTCTGTAGCTGAGAAACCCAACTGACTGCAGAACTACCTAGAGTAAAGACATAACCTGTAATGCTTCTTCTGCTGTCGATATATCCTTCAAAATCTGAATTCATGTAGCCTTGTAACTTGATTTCGTTCCACCATAACACAGCCCTACATCCTTAGTACCTACCAGGTTTCTAAGGATCCACTTCACAGATTCCCAATATTCCTTTCTGAGGTTGTTCATGAACTTGCTAACAACTCCTACTGCTTGAGCAATGTCTGGTCTCGTGCTCACAATAGTATACATGAGACTCCCTATAGCTGACACATATGGGACTTTAGCCATGTAGTCCCGTTCCGCCTGTATCTTTGTACCTTACTCCTTAGAAAGCTTGAAGCGGTTGGCTAATGGAGTACTAACTGGCTTAGCACCTCCCATATTGAATCGATCAAGTACCTTGACCATGTACTCTGCCTGTAACAAAATCAGTTTCTTATTTTTCCTGTCACGCTTTATCCTCATGCCTAGGATTTGTTTTGAAGCTCATAAATCCTTCATAGTAAATTATCTAGACAGTTGTCTTTTGAGATCTGAGATGTCATTCATACTTGAACCAGCCACAAGCAAACAACGTACAGAAGAAGGTTGATGTACGACATATTAAACTTATTCAAGTAACAACAGTAGTCTGCATGACATCTCCTAAAATCGTTTCCCTACATGAAACCATCGAACTTCTTGTACCACTGCCTCGGGGCTTGCTTCAGGCCATATAGACTCTTCTTCAATTTACATACCTTGTTCTCCTTTCCTAGTGCCACGTATCCTGTCGGTTGATGCATATATATCTCTTCTTCAAGGTCCCCATGAAGAAAAACTATCTTAACATCTAGCTACTATAGATATAAGTCCTTTGTAGCCACTATATTCAAGATCATACGAATCGTAGCCATTTTCACCACAAGTGAAAATATTTTAGTGAAATCGATACCTGCCTTTTGTTTAAACTCTTTCACAACTAATCTAGCCTTGTACCATTTCGAACCATCGTGATCCTCCTTCAGTCTGTAAACCCACTTGTTATGAAGAGCTTTCTTATCCTTAGGTAGAGTGACTAACTCCCATATACGATTAGACTCAAGAGAGTCCATCTCTTCATTCATTGTCTACTCTCACTTAACCCGTGTATCTGACTGTAACGCCTCTTCAAAACATTCTAGTTTATCATTATTTGTCAACAATAAATAATGTAAGGAGGATGAGTAACGGACCGTAGGTCTCCTCTCCCGAGTAGACCTCCTCACAACCGGTGTCTGCGGCTCTTCTTCATAATGCTCCTGTGCATGATCATCCTGTGGCGCTGTAACACTTGTGTCTTGTAACTCTACCAATTTTACGAATTCTTTCTCCTCGGTCTTATTTTCTTGCACACTGTTCTTATGCATCACTTTTTCATTAAAGATTATGTCATTGCTTTTAATGATTTTCTTATTTTATGCATCCCAAAACCTGTAGCCAAAATCATACTGCCCGTAGCCTATAAACATGCACCTCCTAGACTTCGCATTATGCTCTGCATAAATGTGAACGTATGAAGTACAATCGAACACTCTAAGATGTGCAAGGTTCACTTCTTTACTAGTCCACGTTTTTTCTGGTAACCCACAATCCAATTGTGCTGATGGACTTCTATTGATGAGATGTGCGGTAGTATTTACAACATCTGCCCAAAATGTCTTAGGCAATCCTACATGTAACCTCATGCTCCTGGCACGCTCAAGGATGGTCCTGTTAATGCGCACAGCCACACCATTCTGTTGGGGTGTCCTTAGAATCGTTTTCTGAAGTTTGATTTCATAAGCTACACAATACTCCTCAAACCTCTTATCACAATACTCTCTCCTACTATCAAATCTGAGATATTTTATTTCTTTAATTACCTGTGTCGTTTTCTACCATAACTTTTCACTCTTAAATACATCAAATACATCAGATTTGTGCTTTAAGAAATAAACCTACAGTTTTTTGCTAGCATCATCAATAAAGGAAACAAAATAACGTGAGCCACCAAGAGATGATACCTGTATTGGTCTCCACACATCAGTGTGTATAAGCTCCAATATCAGGACGTTCTTACACGAAGTGGCATGAAACGAAGCACCCGAGTCTATAACCCAAGACTCATTTCTCGCATCAAGAGACAAGATCAACACCTTTGTATCACTCTCCTCAGATAGATTCACTGAATCTTTCCAGCCTAGAGAGCTTCCATCTTGTTTCTTGAGCGCACTGCAGTCACGTTTCATGTGCCCCTTTTTGCCGCAACGACAACACCCGTCTTTATCTTTAGGTCCTTTACACTTCTTCATCAACTTAGAACGTCCGTATTTATTGCCTCCTTTGTTCAGCGATCTTCCTCTTCTTTCAACGTTTAGAGCATTCCCTGAATCCCCTAAAACTCTTGATGCATTTCTTTTAGATTCTTCGCTGAGAATTAGATCGGCCACATCATTAAATTTCAATTTTATCGACCTTGAAGAATTGCTCACAGCAATCACTAAACCATCTAAACTGTCTGGTAAACAGGACAAGATCAATAATGCCCTGACCACATCCTTAAAAATAATGTTAATGGATTCCAACTGGCTCGTGACTGTATTGAACTCGTTTAGATGTTCAGCTACGCTTCCACCATCTGACATCTTCATGTTGAATAGCTGTTTCATAAGATGAACCTTGTTGGACGTTGAAGGTTTTTCATATATGGTGGCTAGGGCTTCCATTAATTCTTTTGTAGTTTTCACCTTGTATATATTAAAGGCAACGCTCTTAGACAAAAAGAGTTGGATCGTTCCTAAAGCCCTCCTATCTAATAAAAACTATTCATCATCTATCATCTTTTTTGCTTTCTTCTCTTTTCCTCCAAGAGGAATATAGAGGTTCTTCTGATACAGATAATCCTCCATCTGCATCTTCTAGAAGACAAAGTTTGAACTATCAAACTTCTCAATTCTAGTCTTCCCTTCTTCCGTCTTCACTCCCAATAGAACTAAACCAATAGCTCTAATACCAGTTGTTGCGCAGCATGCCAACAACGCAGTGAACTGAGATATAATCTCTGATCTCACCCACAAACGATAAACATGAAGAAATATAAACTAAAAAGGAATAAAAGCAATCCAAACAAACCACAAGACAAGATATACGTGAAAAAACCCCAATAAGGGTAAAAAACTACGGATGCAAACTTCCACTATGAAGGAAAAATAAAGATTACAAAGCGATATACTAACTTCTCCCTTGGAAATATAGAGAAAACCCTTTATCTATACCTTGGAATAACTTTCTTGATACCTAGAAAAGCCCTAGGAACCCCTATTTATAGTTTAGACAACTCTCCTTTCTCACCCTTACGAAAATTGACCCAAATTTCTGCAGTCCGCATCAAATACGGAAATGAATCTACGTAACCACGAGCGGTCGAGCGGACCCCACGACCCGTTGAGCATGGGTCACGACCAGTCGAACACCTTGGAACTAAAAAATAATGTTCGCTGGACTTTTAGTCGAGCCGGTCCACGACCGGTCAAGCGGACCCCACGACCGGTCGAGCAGGGGCCACGACCGGTCGCGCAACCCCCAGATGTGGCTCCACATCTCAACACATAGTCCCTGCTTTTTTGGTCCCCGGGGATTTGTGCAAATTTTTGCATAAATATATGAAGATCAGTTTGAAAAAAAGGGGCCACCTGGCAATAGATGGCTGAGGGTTCTGGTCCTAAATACCCATTTGTTCATGGGGTTTGGTAGATGTGACTTCGTGGATTTATTATTATTATTATTTAATTATTATTGTCCTCTTTATTTTCTTGAGAATAGCCTTGTTGTTCGCTAATTAGATTCTTCTTGGTGTGTGTCTGTTCATATCCTGCGCCCACTTTGAGTAGAAGAGGACTCATTGGCCTTGGATTTTCCTGACATTAGTGGTAATCTTCATTTGGCCGTTTAGTTAGCTGAGGTATGTGTTGTTTTATTTTGTTTCATAAATTATTATAAAGGTATGACTGATGGTAGGAGGATCGTTGGTTTTTGTTGTCATCCAGCCTTAATGGGAAAAAAAAAAATTTACAAAAAAAAGTTGGCATTCAAAGAGGTCGGAATGAATATCATGTGGGCTCACTGCAATGTGTAAGTGAATGTTCTTTGCAGGCCATGGCAGATTGTTCTTGCCAGCAAAGTAGTGAGGCTCACCGTGACATGTATGTGAAATCAACTTTTTCCATCGGGTGTATCAACCCAAGTAAGGCCTGGGCAGAAAATTAGGTGAACCCATGATTTATGTATGCTCTAATGAAAATAGTTGAGAGGGGGATGCATGATACCCACTCAGCTCATTGGATTGTATGACTACTTTGGTAACTAGTAAATAATTAATGTTAGTATGATAATAAATGAGAGAATAAATTAATTGGGAAGGAAAAAGGGTCAACAACATACATAGGTCTCACCAGGGATTTTACATGAAATGTACGCCATCCACAAGTGCTCACCTCATGTTATAATTATATGGTCATGCTCTCTTGCCCACCTTTGCACATGTGTCATGGGCATGTAATCCGAATGATCCATGTGATGTGAAATCCCATGAAACCCAAGGGACAAATTTTCACCCTGATTTAAAATTCTGGTGTATTGATATATATATATATATATATATATATATATATATATATATATATATATATATATATATATATATGGAAATGGTTCTATGCTTCCCATGAGGTCGAGTTGTGTGGGCCCACCGTGATGCGTGTTCAACATCTACCCCATCGGTTAGATGCACCATTCCATGGTGGGCCTCGTGCTTAAAAATAAAGTCAATCCATGACTTGTGTGGGCTACACCACATACAAAAGTTGTTACCCTCCCATTCAAACATTCATAATCATTTGTTGGGCCCACTGAGATGTGGTTTACAAATCAAGCCCATCCATTATACGTGTCCCACTTCGATGTGGGGTCAGACCAAGTTTCACACGCATCCAAGTTTCAGATGGGCTCCACCAAGTGCTTTTATATGTTTTAGACATGTCTTCACATAATTTTAGATGGAATAGGCCACCTGAGTTCCACATATGGCTAATTTTTTAGGATATCCCATAATTTAAAGGGGACCCATCAAATGCATGGTGTTGATGTTCGACACACATCATGGTGGGGCCCACACAACTTGACCCCATGGGAAGTTCCCATAAGGTCAACCACCTAGAACAATACACACACACACACATGCTCAACTATGTGCCTACGCACGTGCGCACCATAGCACGCATGTCATGGGTGTTTAATCTGAACGGTCCATAAGATGTGGAATCCCATGAAACCCCAGGGGATGAAGTCTCACCCTGATCTAAGATTCTGGTGGGCCTTAGCAAAGAGAAATGCAAATCAATGGAAAAAATTATTTTCATTTTTCATGGCCCACCAAAGTTTTGGTTTAAAGTAAAAATTTGTATCAGTGGGTTTCATGAGGTTCTGCTTCACGTGGACCGTTCAGATTTTCGAGACTTATTACGTATGATGAGTTCTCAAAAAAGGTCATAAGACTTCCATGCAAACTGGTTCATAGCTGAGCCTCCCGCTATATAGTTTTCAAAACCTTTTTCTATCTCACATTACTTAGGGGAGAGAAAGGAAATGAGGTTATAAGTTGGGTGTAGTTTACCTTAGTAATTGGGAAAACCTAAGGGAGCACATGCACACGTGCATGTGAGGGCGTCATCACGAATGGGGGCGTGCGTAGTGAGGCAGTGTGGTTATGTGGTTGTGGTGGGGTGCTAGCTAGTTGACACACTTTGCACTTCTCACGTCTGCATCTTATATCAAGAGTAGTCACTCCCTCACATCCTTACATGAACCGTTGTGAGACAGTGCAAAGGTAGGAAGGGATAAACGTCTAGTTTTCCAACGTAAAAAAAAACGATCATATTATTTATGACCCAAGCAATAACCCCCAGCCCCATGTGCCTATATAAGCAAAGCTTGCTAGGATTGTTTCATTAGCCACATAAGCAAACATGTCTCCTCTTCTCTACAACTCTAAACACGCTCATCCATTTTGCCCAATCATTTTAGGGCATGAACTCTGGAACAAGGCCAATGCAATGCTCAAGTGGAGCACAACACAGAAAGAAGTGGGGATTGAGCAACTACCATTCAAACCTTTCTATGGCCCACTTGACATTTTTTTCCATCTAACTTGTTCGTAAGGTCACACCAACTACGAAGTTTTCAATAGTAGACGTCCAAATTCCCATTATTTCCTGTGGTGTGGTCCACTTAATCCTTGCACATACATCGTTTTTGAGATCATTCCCTAAAATTGGTGGATGGTGTGGATCTAGCACTTAAATCATGGTTGGGCTTACTAAAGTTGCCAACTCAATTTCAGGGCATCAATGGCGATTTGAAATCTTCCAGCAAACCCTACAATGGCGATTTGAAATCTTCCAGCAAACCCAACAATGGCTGCTCCCCTTCGAGGGAGTCCCCCCTCAAATCGAAAGTTCTCTTCTCCCGTCCCTACTGGTTTCTCCCTATTTGTCGCAAACCTACCGTTTGATTGCACCCACGAAGACACCTACTGGATTTTCCAGCGATACGGCAAGGTCTTCGACGTCTACATCCCCTGCTTCCCCAACTCCTCCCGTCCTCGCGGTTTCGCCTTCGTTCGCTTTCGATACGAGGATGAAGGGCGCGTGGCTATGGGAGTCCTCAATGGTCATCGGATTGATGGCCGCAAGGTTCAGGTGAAGATAGCCAAACCGAAGAAATCGACTATCCCTTATCCAGAAAACAGAGTCCAAAACTCCCCAATACCCAACACCAATGAGGTCTCCCACAGACCTCCTCCCAACTCCTTTGCAGAAATCCTTCTACAAGCTCCAACCAGGAAACCCAATGTCCCTTCAGCTTTCAAAGCCATCCCAGTTGCAGAGGACCCCTCTTCCAGAGCGGACACGAACGTGGTAAATACCCGGCGGTCGCAATGCAGGCTCACCATCACTACCAGAGCATTGCTTCCTTCTACTTCAGTTCACCATCTTACGAAACTGCTTCGTCAGACCCAGCTCCGTGCTTCAGCTGTGGATATTGTTACAATATCACCATCTCATTTTCTGATATCCTTCAAATCTAGGGACAATCTTAACCTGTTCCAGTTTGACCAGATGATCCTTGATTCGTTGGGATTAACCGACATCTCCCCCTGGTCGCCAGTAGCAACGATCGGTACTGATGGACTCTGGGTGTAACTCTTTGGGATCCCTGCTCATGCATGGATCGAATCAGTGATGCTTGATCTTGCCAGTTATTTCGGTCAGGTCACCAACATTGGTACAAATAGCAGATTTAGGCATTTCCAGATGTTTGCAAGGATTAAAATCTGACTAAATCCAGGCGCAAATCTTGGCAAGGTTTTGAAGCTCTCTGTTGGTGATGAAGTCTACCCAATTATAGCAGTTCTTGAGCAAATCCATGTGCCATCCCCTTCCCACCCGACGGCCATACCTCAAGAAACCCAAGAGCAGATCACTACTCAAGCAATCCAAGTCCAAAATGGCGAGCACACCCGAGATTGGGTGATCAGTACATTTCAACCTACAGATCGTGGTGCAGTTGCTTGCTCCTAACTTGTTCAATCAAATGTCGAACTGAGTAGGGAAACCCGCCACTCTCCCACCCCTTGGCAACCTAACCTTCCTAATGCGGTTGATCCAACCCACAGGGGCTATGCCTCGGCTATAGCTGCCCAGGGAACGATCCTGACATTACCCCAACCCCCAATACATGTTGCTATCAACCCATCTTGCCTGCCTTCCACCCACCCCAGCTGCTCAGTAAACCTGCCTAACTCTAAATCATCCCCACCAACCGTTGAATTGGGGAACTCTCCTCAGGCTCCTATTTCTCCCTAATCTCCAATTCACAAAAACCCCATCCTGGCATATCCAAATTGCCCCTCTGCCACATGGCCACCTTACTCCAAGCTCAAACCTATCAATCTCAGCACTCTCCCTACTGACCCAATTCCCCTACGTATTAACCCAGACCTACCTCAACACTTCAGTACAACTTAGGTGAATGCTCAAGCCAATCTATCTCATCCTCCTATTGATTGTTGCCTCCAGCAATCTCAACCTTAGAAACAGCCAACTCACACCTCTGATCACGAGTCGGGAAGATTCTCCCCCAACCTTTACCACTATCACCCATGCCCTAGCTACCATAACACACATCCTATCCCCAACCAATATGCAGCAATGCTATCTTCTGCCGAGACCCTGCCCAGAAATTGGTCCTTCCCCCTTCCTAGACCTGATATCAGACCTCCATCTACCCTTGATTCAGCTGTCCTACTCTCCCCTGGTACAGATCTTGGCGAGCGAAGGCTAGAAGTTGACCTCTCACCTTATTTTTCCCCATTCCAAAAACCTATCATTGAATAAGATTCTAGTTCTGGGGTTCAAATTCCTTTTCCAGAGCCGACACCTCCTCGCTGTACAGAACAGGAATCCAGGCCTTCAGTGGATGCTCAAGGCACATCCTCGGCTCAACCCTCAACTCTCACAGCATCAGGTCTAACTAGGAGTAAAAGGCTAAAGGTTATATACGCTAAAGGTTCATGGGAATCCGGGTTAAGACGGTTGAAACGAAGGGCTGTTAACACAGGGTGTGTAACTGATGGATAAAATCATCGTGTGGAATGCTAGAGGAATCGAAAATGCTCGCACCATCTGCTCCTTGAGGAGATTTTCCAAGATCCACAAACCCCAACTGCTGGCCATTCTCGAACCCATGATCGGCGATGATCGAAGGGTCAGAACAGGATTTCACAACTCCTCCTCCAATGCTGGAGCCGGTGGGAAGATTTGGATCTTCCATAAGAACCTGAGCTACCTCTCAGTGTATATTTCCACTAACCAGTTCATCTTTTTTTGCAGCGAATTTCCCAAATTGCCAAAGCTCCATCTTTTTCACAGTGATCTATGCTAGCTGTGATAGGATCCACTGACGGTCTCTTTGGAGTGCCTTGTCCACCATCTCGACCTCTATTCATGGTCCCTGGACTGTGTGTGGTGACTTCAACGCAACAGTAACTACGAAGGAAAGGTGTAGCCGTCAGCCAGGGGACAGTGCTAGTATGAGAGTTTGCCGAAGCCATAAATGATGCGGGCCTGATTGATGCTGGGTTTTCAGGAAATCGGTTTACATGGTCCAACAACCAGAGCGGGCTTGCTAGGGTCTGGGCTTGCTTAGACAGGGTTCTTGTCAATGTCGAGTGATCTACTGCTTTCCCAAATTTTCAAGTTAGCCATCTACCGCGGGACCATTCGCCACTTCTTCTAGCCTTCCCGCCCAGGATGCCTTCCGGCCCCAAACCTTTCCGCTTCCAACGCATGTGGCTTCTCCACGATTCCTTCCATCAGGTTGTGCGGTCTGCCTGGAATATGGAGAGTCATCCCCATCCTATCTATAACATTCTCCTCAAGCTAAAGCGTGTCAAGGAAGCTCTCAAGACATGGAATAAAGACATTTTTGACAACATAACCACGCAGGTTTCCCTAACAGAACAGGAGCTATTAGAGCTGGAACTCCAAATGCAATCTAACTAAGATGACATCTCGATACTAACAGATCTCCAACAGAAGTTTAAAGACTGTCAATCAAAGCTCAGTCAACTGGAAGTCATGGAAGAAACGTTTTGGAAGAAAAAAAAAATTAAGAATCAGCTGGCTGGAAGTGGGGGACAGGAATACCCAGTTTTTTCATGCAGTCACCTTGGAAAAACAGAGGAGAGCTAAGATCAGATCTATCAGGCTTCCAAGTGGTGAGCTCACCTTCGATCCCCACATCATTAAGAGTATGGAAGTGGAACACTTCAGCTCCCAGTTTGTGGCCACTTCCTGCGCTGATCGCCCTGCCCTGCCAGCGGCTGTCCCTCAGCTGGTCACGCATCAGCAAATTGCTGACCTCCTTGCTCCTCCCACCTTGCACGAGGTGCATCAGGCCACGATCTCCATTCCTCCTGATAGAGCTACTGGCTCGAACGGCTTCTCAAGAGCCTTTTTCACTGGTTGCTGGAACACAATTGCCCAGGACATTCACTAAGACACCTGTTTCGTCTTCTAGGGTGGATCGATACCGCGTGCTGTTAACGTCTCCCTCATTTGCCTAATTTCGAAGTCCTCCTCCTCAAACTCCTTTGCAGACTTCAAACCGATAAGCCTTTGCAATTGTCTGTACAAAATCATCGCTAAAATTATTGCCAACAGGTTAAGCACCATCCTGCCATCGCTGATTTTCCCCGGAATAAGGTGCCTTAATTCGAGGCCGCCCGATTGCCAAGCAGATTGCACTGGCTCAAGAGCTCTTTAGAGACATAAACAGAAAGCACAAGGGTGGAAACATTGTGATGAAAGTGGACATGGAGAAAGCGTACGACAAAGTGGACTACGGATTTCTCAAGGCGGTCCTTTGCCATTTTGGATTTAGTGACGGATGGATCTCAATGGTAGAAAACTGTTGGAGCAGTCTGGTTTTCAGTCCTAATCAATGGTGAAGCGTCTGGTTTCTTTAAATCCTCCAGGGGGCTAAGGCAAGGAGACCCTCTATCCCCAGCATTGTTCATCCTTACCTCGGAGGTCCTCAGTCTTAGTTTAAAAGCTCAATTCACTCAAGGTTCTATTGCCCCCTACAAGTTGAGGAGAGGAGCTCAAACTGTTTCTCATTTACTCTATGCCGACGACACTCTGCTTTTCCTCAACGGTAGCCTTAACTTGATTAGGGCCATGAAACTATTCCTGGACGACTTCCAAGTTGTATCTGGCCAGACCATTAATTTCCACAAGAGTTCATTTGTGTGTGGTAAATCTCTGTCGACTGCAAGAGTCAGATCAATTGAACGTGCTTGTAGGATCCCAAATGCAACAAATCCTTTCAGCTACCTCGGGGTCCCTCTTATCATGGGTAGGTGCAGGAGGGCTGACTTCCAACCTCTCGTCCAAAAAATTGAGGCAAAAATTGTTGGTTGGCAAGCCAGATTCCTATCCCAAGCCAGAAGAGCGATGCTGATCTAAAGTGTCCTTACCAGCATACCAGTTCACTCCCTTGCAGCTTGCCATATTTTGAAGCAGGTGTTGATTTCTCTGGAAAGATTGATGGCAAATTTTCTATGGGGTTGGTCTGACGAAAAACGCAAGGCCCACTGGCCTAGTTGGAAGACGATTTCTCTCCCTAGAGAGGAGGGGGGGCTGGGTATAAGGAGACTTACCGACATCTTGCAAGCATTCAGAACAAAAATGGCTTGGTCTATCCATTTCAAAGCAGGTCACAGCCTTTAGAGAGATTTTATGTTAGCCAAATACGGTACGAGCAGCAACTGGAGCGGACAGCGCTTCTCTCAGGCTTTCACCTCTCCCATCTGGAAGCAGATCCAGCGCCTTATCCCGACCGTGGAGAACTCCTCTCAGCTGCAAATTGGTGCAGGAGACAGCAATATCTGGACCAGGAATTGGACAGGGTTGGGCCCCCTTGAACACATTAACGGTATCCTTATTCTTCCCTCTTTGCGCCATCTAAAAATCAACCAGCTGCTAGGTTCATCAGGCCCCCTTCCCCTGTCTTCGGTGTTAACTATTATTCCTCAAGAAGTCGCAGATCTTATTTTCCAGGCAGGTTCTGCACCACTCTTGGGCCTGACCTCCCCTTTTGGCCTTTCACGCCCTCAGGGGTTTTCTCTCTCTTTGGCATGGGATCTATGTAGATCGAGGCAGTCGAACGAAAATGTGGGCCAAATGGATCTGGCATTCAGCCCTCCCCCCGAAGATTTCCACCCTGGTGTGGAAAATTTCAGTTAAGGCTGTCCCCGTTGAAGCAAATATTCAAGCGAAAGGCATTTAAATGGCGTCCAGCTGTGTCTGCTGTGACAGCAGTTTTTCGACTCTCTCGTCTGTAGGGCCACGAAGAGACTGAAACCATTTCCCACCTTTTTCTGGAATGAGGCCTGGCAAATTCGAGCTGGAACCTCATTGCTTCAATTTTCGGCATCACTATTCAGCACGCCCCGTCTGACGAGCAATGTTTTCTTCAATGGTGGTCTGCGCTGGCTACTGATGGGCGAAAAGGTGCTGCCTAAAAACTGGCTCCCTGTGTCCTTCTCTGGGAAGTGTGGAAAATGAGGCGGAATGCTATAGTTTTCTCCGACTCAAAGCCTCATCCTCACACGCTGCTGGCCCACATCAACTGGTGGATTAGGTACCTCAGGGAGGGTGGCCTTCCCCATCGTTCCTCAGCGCCTCGCTCTCGTAACTCCCTTTTAGTTGTAACTTGGTCTCGTCCCCAAGTCGGGTGGATTAAAATAAATGTCGATGGATCAGCAATTGGTAACTCGGGTCCAGCTGGAGGCAGGGACCTTTGCAGGAACAACTCAGGTGATTTCATCTTTGCTTTTGCGGAAGGCTACGGGGCGGCTTCCAACATTCACGCGGAGCTCAGAGCCATCCATGATGGTCTGAGGCTGGGCCTATTGAAAGGGTTCTGCAGGATTATAATTGAATCGGACTCTCAACTAGTAGTAAATCTCTTTTTCGGCTCTGCTTCCCCCGGCTGGAAATGGTTCTCCTGGCTCGCCAGAATTCGTTATTTGGCGGCGTCTGCTGATGTGATCTTCTCTCATGTCCTTAGCGAGAGAAATGCTCCTGCTGACGCCATGGCTAGGCAGGGTAGCGGGTCTCAGTCCTCTTTTTTCTCCTGCTCCTTGGTGGCTCTTCTATCTCATACTAGAGGTCTTATCTTTTCAGACGAAGTGGGTCTTGGCTCGCTCAGACATCACTAGGTCTCCCTGGTTTGGTGCAGTTTTTCCGTCCTACATGATAGGTTGCCCCAGGTTCTTTTTGTTTTGGGCAACCCGAAACCTTTGTAGAGATTGTATCCGTTGTTTTTTTCGGTATGAAATGAAAAGAGGCCTTTCCTTTGAAAAAAAAAAAAACTCAATTTCAGGGCATCCATTTTGGACATGGTTGGGGTGGTGACCCCACCACCAGCCAGCTAGCTGGTGTCAAAGCTGTGTGGTCCCCACCATGATGTATATGTTTTATCCTTGGTGTCCATCTATTTTGACTGCTTATTTTAGTGTCTGAGCCTAAAAATGAGGATGGTCTAAATCACAGGTGGTGATTGAACTCCAACCATTAAGAACTTCCTCCCGTCAATATGGCCAACCATTAAGAACTTCCCCCGTCCATATCCAACCTGTTCATTGGATACATAACTCTGAATAAAGTGAAAACATAAAGAGTAGCCTCGTCCAAAACAGAACTTCCGCTGTCAAAAAAAAAAAAGAAGCCTCGTCCAAAACAGAATTTCGGCTGTCAATAAATCCTCAAAGTTAAGAATTCATCTCCCACTATTTCCTGCTGTATACGGTCCACTTGAGCTTTAGATCATTTTTGGGCTAATGCAGTAAAATGAGCTGAGAAAAAAGAAAATAAAAGAAGGTTAGAGGGTGTGGTAAAACACGTACATCATGATGGGCACACAGAGCTATGACACAAGTTAGCTGGCTGTTGTTGGGGTCACAGGCCAAACTGCATCTTCGGTTTCGGTGGTGTGAGGATTCTTTGTGGGACCAATCTTTGCTACGAACAGAAATTTTCTATTCTTTGCCATGTGATTGGGCCACATCATCACCAGCCACATTTAATGCAGTAGTGCCTATAATGTCTGTGATTATATAGACCAATCACAATGCAGGGTAATACCGAATCCATAAACAGACAATGGGGACAAAGGTACGTGGTGTAAGGACTCTGTGAGACCTACAGTGGTGTATGTATTTCATCAACGCTGTCCATCTGTTTTTGTCTATTCATTTCATGTAATACTCTCAAAATTGAATAAATTGAATGATATCCAAAGCTCAAGAAGACCACACTTACAGTAAGTAGTAGGGATTTAATGCTTACCATTAAAAACTTCTTACGGTCACAGAAGTTTTGGATCAAATTGATATTTATGTTTACCTTCATCCATATCTTTATGACGTTATGAAGAGGTTGGATGGTAAATAAACATTGTGGGCGTCATTGTCCCTACCGCTTTCTATGAGGTGGTCCTGTGAAATGATTTTCTTCATTTTGGGCTCATGCGTTAAAATGATGCTGTAAAATGGATGGACAGTGTGGATATAACACATGTATCAAAGTAAGGCTCACAGAAGTTTGCCACGTCAGTACATCTATTGCTATGTTCTGTAATATGCAATCCGATTCCAGGGAGAGAAAAGGGGGAACCGAATGCGAAAATAAGTATAAGAACAAAGTGGGTTCCAGTCCTTGCCCGAGTGGCAGACTCTGAGGAGTTTCAACAAGAGGTCTTGGGTTCAAAACCCATAGGTGGTGAAATCCCACCATGGTGTGCGTGGGTGTGGGGGTGGGTGCGTGTGTAAAAAAAAGAAGAAGAAAAGTTATAAGAACAAAGTTTAAATACGTAGGTATTTTTATTTTTATTTTTATTTCTTAATTTTCTCAGCTGACTAATAAGAGGAGGCACCACAGGAATTTGTTGTGCCTTCAACATAGAAGATCCGCACTCATATATTTGGCATTGGTTGTCTTCATTTCTTATTTTACAGAAATTCCGATGACGGACATAATCGTTCAATTCGGTTTAGAAACTCTAAGTGCCCTTCTATCTCGAGAAGCATCACTAATAAGAGGAGTGCGCAATGAAGTAGAAGAAATCAAGCTGGAACTCGAAAGTATGCAAGCTTTGTTGAAGGATGCTGATAAAAGAAAAGAAAGCAATGAAGGAGTGAGAACCTGGGTGAGGCAAGTAAGGGATTCCGCATATGATGTGGAAGACATCATCGACGAGTTCATGTATCGCATGAACAGACCACGAGGAGGTGGACTCCGGGGTTTTCTCCTTGACATCGTTTGGCTCCCCAAAAATACCTACAACAAGCATTGCTTCGCCATCCGACTCCGAGAAACCAAGGTTAAGGTTCATAACCTTTTCGATAGAGGAGTTGGCTTTGGTCTCAATCAAATAGGAGAAGGAACAAGCTCTCATGATGTTAGCAAAATGTGGCAACGGGATGTACATACTTCTCTTTCCTCAGAGGAAGATGACATTGTGGGGATGAAGAAAGAAGTAGATTTGATAGTCAGATGGTTGGTGGAGGAAGAACAGCGACGCACGGTGATTTCAGTGACGGGCATGGGTGGGGCGGGCAAGACCGTTCTTGTCACTAAAGCCTACAAGAACGAACTAGTAAAGAAGCACTTCGACTGCTCCGCATGTGTTTCGATCTCACAGACACTTAGAATCGATGAAGTACTGCGAAGCATCATAAAACAATTCCTTGAGGCTACAAAGGACATTGTTCCAAATGACCTAGCCACCAGTGATGCCGGTGACTTAAGGCAGATGGTTGAAAGACATCTCAAATCGAAAAAGTATCTGATTGTCTTGGATGATATCTGGAGTATGAATGATTGGAATGAACTGAGTGTCATATTGCCAGAGTACAGATGCGGAAGCAGGTTGGTAGTTACAACTAGAGACAGAGATGTGGCTTTTGCAGCGGGAGAGGGAAGCCATGTCTGCCAGCTTCAGCCTCTACATCCAAAAGAGGCATTGGAGCTCTTTTGTAAGAAGGCATTTCAGAACAAACCCTGCCCTTCGGAACTGGAGCCATTGGCTCGATCCATGGTAAAAAAATGTCAAGGTCTGCCTCTTGCAATTATTGCGATGGGCAGCCTCTTGTCATTGAGAGATGCGAACGTGTTGGAATGGAACCGAGTCTATAATAACCTGAGTTGGCATTTGAATAACAATGAAATGCTCGAACCAATAAAGCGCATCTTGTTGCTTAGCTTCTACTATCTACCTTACCGCCTTAAGCATTGTTTCTTTTATTGTTGTATGTTTCCGGAGGATTATCTAATTCACCGCAAGAAGTTGATAAGGTTATGGGTGGCAGAGGGTTTCGTAGAAGATGCAGGTAAAATTCCGATGGAAGAGGTAGCAGAGGACTACCTAAAGGAACTCATCTATCGTAACACACTTCAGGTTGCCGAGATGAATCTCTCTGGAAGGGTTCGTGCTTGTCGAATGCATGATATTGTACGTGAATTGGCCTTATCCTTATGTGACGAAGAAAAGTTCTGCATCACATACGATGGGCAGCAAACAAGGCAAGCGGGCAAAGTACGTCGCATGTCAATCTACAATGCTGGAGAAACTATTCAACATAGCATAAGTCTGTCACAGCTTCGTTCTCTTTTACTGTTTGAAGGAAGCACATCGTTCTCATCTTCTCTAAATGACATAGCATCAAGTTTTATGTTATTGAGGGTCCTCGATTTAGAGGGAGTTCCTATTGAAAGCTTACCGGATGAATTGACGAATCTATTCAATTTACGGTATCTTAACTTGAAGAATACTAATGTTAGCGAGCTTCCAAAATCTTTAGGAAGGTTGCGGAACCTGCAAACATTGGATGTTAAACAAACAAGGATCAAGAGGTTACCGAGTGGGGTTGTGAAGCTACAGAAACTACGCCACTTAATCGGTTATCGAAATAATAGGGTAGATCCAAATACTTTTGAGCACTTCAGTAGCATCCAAGTTCCTATAGGAATATGTAATATAACAAGTTTACAAACTCTAACTTTTATCGAAGCAAAAGAAGGGGAAATTGTGAGACAAATTGGGAACTTAACCCAACTGAGAAAACTGTACATTTGCAAGGTCAGAGCAAGCAACGGAGCTGAGTTGTGCACCTCCATCGCAAAGATGAAACACCTTGTTTCCTTGGGTGTTAAGGCAATCAGCGAGGAAGAAACACTTCAATTGGAAGAGCTCTCTCCTGATCATCTGCCACTTTTTCAGAATCTTTACCTGTGGGGACGTTTGGAGAAGGTGCCTCAATGGTTTAGGTACCTTGCGCATCTCACCGTTTTGGAGTTGAATTGGTCTAAGCTGAGAGAAGAAGATCTGCTTTCATCACTCCAAGCATTGCGCAATCTGGTGTTCCTTTCACTTTGGAAGGCCTATGAAGGGCAGCAGTTGTGTTTTCACGATGGATGGTTCCCTAAACTCAGGAAACTAGATTTATGGTATTTGACGCAACTAAATCGAGTAGTGATAGAGAAGGGAACATTGCCAAGCATCCAAGAGCTAAATGTGTACGGATGTGGAGAGTTGAAGACGCTTCCAGAAGGGATTGAATACCTCACCAAACTCCGACTTCTCAGGTTATACGACATGCCAACAGAATTGACAGAGAGGTTGCAGCAAAAAGATGGAAACGAGGAGGACCATAGAAAGGTGGGGCACATTCCCTTAATCTACGGTGGACGCTGGACAGAAGAGGGGTGGGATTTTCATCGACTCAACTAATCATCCATCGATTCAGGTAATCCTTCTTTTATTGATGAGGTAATGCTAGCTGCCCATGAATTTCCAAATTTCCAAATTTATTTCTTAGATCTATGCATTGGGGGCTTTTTGTGCATGATCAGCGGTTTGGATCATTCAACATGACCCAGATCCAACGGCTATATTCCTGAAGGTGGCCCATGGTGAAAAGGCTGAATTGGCATTACTCACCTGATTCGGGGGTGACTGATGGTATCAAACCGGAACGGTTTGACGAAGACCAAGTCCATTTGAATGAGCCGCATCAGACTCGTACGTCAAACCATGAGTTAACCCAAGCTCGACCTGATTATCAAGAGGGCCTGAAAGCATGGCCCATCCTGGCTATTCCATTAGCTGTAGGCCCAACTCAGCTATTATCATTGTAAATGGGCCTTCTTTTTGGCTTAGTTTGGAGTTGATCTGGCTAGGGTCCCAAGTTATTTGATCAGGAAATCCTAGCTGTCCAGAGTTCCATTCTCACCGCATTATTCTAATTTCAAATAACATATATATATATATATATATATATATATATATATATATATATATATATATATATATATATATATATATATATATATATATATAATTTTATTTTTTCTGCTTCTCATTAATTTATTCACAGGTTGTTGCTCAAACATCTGATGTAGTAACAGTTTTAACCCAATTATATATATATATATATATATATATAGGTCCGACCTCATCCATTCAATTGCTGTGGAACCAAACATATCATGGTACTGCTTAAGGATAAGCATATGTAAGAGTTTGCTACAGCATGTCAAATTGTACATTTGGGACCTTGTTGAGAAATTCAAACGGTTGATCAGATAGTTCAACATCTATGGATGATCTGGTATAGTTCTGTCATGGATCTATTGGTGAATCTATTATGGATCTGTTATTTTATATATTTTGGATTTATTATTTGTCCACAATTGATCTAATACTGTATCAAGCTATAAATTTATTGCTGTGGAACTCTGTCCTAGTTGCGAGGAGATTAGAAGGATGATATTGAACGTTAGAGGAGCAAAATATCTGAGGTGGTGCTACAATCACGGAGGATGCAGAGCTGAAGCACGTGTTCTCAGCCATTGACGCAAGTGAGAGGCTACGGAGGGTGTTAATGTCTACTTGGTGAATTTGAGATCTATTTGGTGCTTTGTGTCCTGAACATTGGACATGTATTGTGTTTGTGATTAGTGTGGCTGTATGTACACAATTGGAATATTGGTTACCACCCGAATGGGTTTTATGTGTGGCTATATGCCTTGCTCAAGATGATTGTTATCTAAGCATGATTATGTTTTGCTAGGATAAGCATGTGCATGCATATGCATTGACTACATTCGGGAAGTTAAGCTAAATAATTTAGGTGTCCGGTGTTAGCTTCTACTTTATAATGCTTGTTTTTATCTTTAGGTTTGGGATACCCTAATGTCCTATTAGGGATGTGATTGATTGCTTTGATTCATAGCAATCCATTCAGCGCAAATCCTGGAATCATAAAGAAAACTAAGACACATATCTTGTTAAGTCATTCCAAACTTACTTTCCAAGACTACTCCCTTACTATACAGACGTATATTTACTGGACCAAAATGCCCTTGCTTTATAGCTAGGGTTCCCTATGGCTACGGATTATAACTGTAGCCATTGAAATTGATAGCGATGTAAATGGAATTGACCGCGAAGTGAACGAAGTGAATGGAATTGCCCGTGAAGTGAAAGAAATTCACCACGAAGTGAAGGAAATTGACCACGAAGTAAATGAAATTCACCACAAAGTGAATGAAGTGAAGGACATTCACCGCAAAATGAATGGAATTGGCTGTGAAGTGAATGAAATTCACCGTGAAGTGAAGGAAATTCACCGTGAGTGAATGGAATTGGCTGCGAAGTGAAGGAAATTCACCACGAAGTGAAGGAAATTCACTGCGCAGTGACGAAAATTCACCACGAAGTGAAGGAAATTCACTGCGATAGGCAAAATAAATCTTAAAATAATAATTAAATTTCTCGTGGGTGGGGAACGGATGGAGGAAAGGGAAAGGGAAAGGGAGTATGATTGGGTGAGAGTTTCATCCCGCCGATCTCGTACGCGGCAGCCCCCGTTCACCCTTTTCACGGCGAACCTAACGTTCGATACTTCGAAGAAGACCTCTTTCGGATCTTCAGTAGGTTTGGCAAGCTGGTGAGTGTGTATCTCCCAAAGGAAGCTGTTAGAAGGAGATCTAAAGGATTTGCGTTTATCACATTCTGCTATGAGCAGGAGGTATGCAATGCTATTAACTGCCTCCGCGGGCGGAGGATCGATGGTCGGATCGCCACTATTGTCTGGGCTAAGACCCCCTTGGAGAAATCAAATCAAGGTCGGAGGGAGATCTTTGCTTCAAAACAGGGGGACGCGACTGCTCGCTCCTACAGGATGCAAGCTGCTCCAGCCAAACGACCCGTCCAGTAGCACTCTTATGCATCTATAACCCGAGTCCCTCAAGCCCCAGGTACGACCCCTATCCCGTCTTCGGTTGCTGCGGCCCCTATTCCGCTGAAGGACCCCATTTCTTTCGTTATCCACGCTGACCCTAAGCAGTTAATCAAATGGAGGAAGCGCTCGCATTGGCCCTAATCGCAGTGTTTGCCCATGAAGTATCTGTTACCCACCTTCTAGATGTGTATCATCAGGCATCGCCAAGGCCGTCCTAGGTGGAGTTTATCCGATTAGGTCCCAAAAATATCCTGATTAAATTCCAATCGAGGGACGTTATGGAGGATTTCTCATCAGATCGTGATTTATAGAGGTGTATGGGTATTTCTGAAGTTTCGGCCTGGTCTGCTCGTGAATCCTCCCTCATTCGTGGAGTGTGGATCTGGTTGCGGGGGATCCCTTCAAATGCGTGGTCCCCTGATGCCATTGAAGGCATCGCGAAAACTTTTGGTGAGGTTGTTGAGATTGATAGCATCGCAGCGTTGGGGATTTTCCAGGCATTTGCTAGAGTTCGAATCAAACTCTCCCCTCACTCGGATCTGCAGCGAGTGAGAACCCTTAAGGTTAAGGGGCAGGATTATCCGATCTATGGCGCCATTGAATGTCCACCCGGCGAGGGGGGTCGGGTTGTTTCTAGCGCTACACCTGTTCGTGGAAAGGTGTCGACAAGGGCCTGGGTGGAAAAGGCATTCTACAGCTCTCATGACAGTAAGAGGAACTGCTCATCGCCTGTTTGTGGTAATGTTGCTACAAAGGTCGACTAGGTTGCTATTCCACACAGTCCCCAGGGGGCTGGGCAGCATACGTCAGGCAGTATTGCTACTGATCCACAGGGGTGGGGAGTGGTGTTGCCTCTTCGGGCTGGTACTGCTACCACGTCTGGTTTTTTTTCCCTAGCCTCTAGTATGGTAACGTCTTAGCTGGCCCTGGTTTGATGTATCATTCAAGTCAGGAGGATGGTTCGTCGTTTTCTCCAGGCAGGATGGAGATTTCACCATCGCTGCTGCATAGGGCTAACGTCGATCTAGCGGACCCTGTCCCACTGCAAGTCTGCTTTCCCAAGCGTCCTGATGAACTGCTTAAACCTGAGAATGGCAGCCTAGAGCGCTTGGAGGTGGAGTGCAGGGCCGATGCCCCCGATGCTGATCAGCAAATCTCTGCACGTTGTGTGGATCTACCGGGCAGTGACTATTGGTCCAATCAGGAGAGTGAAGTCATGGAGCCAATCCCTGCAGATGATAGTCTACCTTCGAACTCCCAGGTCATTGGAGGGGAGTTGGGAGGGAAATAGGATCAGATCAATATTCACCCCTCCTCTCCTACCGCTGATCTCGTAATGCAGGGTTGGGGATGGGGACACCTCAGAAGAATCAAAGTTGGGCCTGTGTCCAGGAAGGCTCGATCAGTGGGTAGCTCTCCTCTTCGTTCGGTGCAACCAACAACTGTTTCATGCAGATTTCAGGACCTTGGAGCTAGCCCCCAGTCCTTAGTGAGAGAAGAGGGAACTCAGGTACTATTTTCTCAATATCAGAGTCTACTTGTCGAACAAACTGATTACCTCCAAGTCGACTTCTCAACGTACTTCAAATCGGGGGAGAAGGGTAATGGCCAAGATCACCTGAATGTGCAATCTATGGAGGACAAGGAAGGTACCCTGGTAGGAACTATAGAGGTAGGATCTCAGGTTGGTGACGTATCATGGGTTAAGAGAAAGCCCGGGAAAAAGAAAATTGTGGGTCTGTGCTATCAAGAGGGGCTGCAAGTGAAAGGTAGGAGATGATTTGTCTCAAGCAGGAAAATGGCTAGGCTGATGGAAGAAGGAGAATGGTTCTGCATGTTGCGACGCCTTAAAAGAAGGTCAGCCAACTCAGGATGTGTTACGGATGGATAGAGCGATAATCTGGAATGCCTGGGGGGTAGGTAACAAAGCGACTATCAGGACATTGCGGAAGATGGTTCGTAAGTATAATCCTATGCTGCTTGCAATATTGGAGCCGATGGCGAGGAACGACAAACCTATTGCTATTGGGCTCAAGTTGGGGTTCCATTCATCTCTTTCAAATGGCAATGAAGGGGGCAAGATCTGGGTCTATTTCCTTAATCAACTATCTATTTCTATTCATTCTTCATCCAACCAAATGCTATCTTTGAATGTTTACATGCAAAATGGCAGGTCCCTTGGCCTGCTATCAATTGTTTATGCAAAGTGCTCTCATATCCTTAGAAGAACGTTGTGGCAGGACTTGGCCAACATTAGTAGCTCTGTGTTGGGGCCATGGGCTGTGGGGGGTGACTTCAATGCAGTTGTGGAGGCGAGCGAAAGACGAGGGGCTACAAAGGTAGGTAGAATTATCATGTCTGAATTTTCTGCAGCTATTCAAAGCTTGGGCCTTTTGGATGCGGGCTTTATTGGCAATTCTTTCACATGGAGCAATAACAGAGCAGGGCAAGACAGGATTTGGGCGAGGTTGGATAGAATTCTGGTTAACGATCAATGGATGGCAGTTTTCCCCTCCTTTAAAGTCTACCATTTGGCGCATGTAAACTCGGATCACTCGCCTCTCCTCCTACATGAGTGGGCCACCCATAAGCTTGGAAACAAGCTGATATTTGTGTTTTCCAAACCACGTCTAGCGTCCCTGGATGCTGGACGTTGCACGTAACAAATACATTAGAGGTGGGCCACCTCATGGAGGATGGTGTGGGTACAACACACACTAAGTGGGCCCCACTTGTAGATGGTTTGGATAGAATACATGCCTCATGATGGGGTCCATTCAAGTGGGCCACACAACCATATCATGATCTCATAAAAAAAATGAAATAGAGAGGGAGAGAGGGAGACAGAGAGAGAGAGAGATAAACATAAACGATGATGATGGGAGGAGCTCCGCCACTATGAGCTCCTCCATGATACAATGGATACATCAAGATAGGTCCCACCACAAGTGGGCCCTCAAATCATCAAAATAACACAATCAAAATCTAGAAAAGAAACACTCACCTTTGATCTTCTCCTCCTCCTTCCGCCAAAGCATCCTAGAGCTCCAAAGGACTGACTTCAACGGCTGAGATTGGTTTTGGATGGTGGGGATGAGAGATAGGAAGTGGGCCACACAAACTTCTCTCCTCTCCCTTGGAAAGCCATGGACGATTGTTCTCTCTTGCTTGGGAGAATGGGAAAAAGAGAGATGAGAGAGAGAGGTTGTAAGAGAGAGGGATGGGTGTGATGGGTGAAAAGGTGAGTGATGGGTGATGTGTACTTTGACATGTGAGGGATGGGTTGCTTTGACTTTGGGGTTGCTTGGGGATGAGGTTTTGTACTTGACATGAGAGATGATTGATGGGATTGATTGATTGATTGAGGTGACATATCGTAAAGATTCTCTTGGGTTTTGCAACGCGCGGTGTTTTTTTTGAACTGAACGCGGGCCCACATCTCCTGGCCTGGGTATCGCCTCGGCGCGCGAGTCGCTGCATCGGAACTGCGGCCACGGTGAGATCGATAGAGCACAAGTCTCGGGTTAAGCCGACTCAAATCTACGAGATACGACTTAGGGTCATGCGCAAATGTTAATTATAGGTCGCAGGTTGCCGGAATTCAACGGGAATGATCGCGGGAATTGACGGAACAGTACGGACTAGTATACGGGCTTTACACCTCTTGTATCAAATTAACCGATTCTAAAAGGCCAATTTTTAGAGGTAAAACAATTACACTATGCAATTAGGGTCATTGGTTAACCGTCTGAGGTAGTTATATAAAAGGACCCTGCCTCCCATGTGTTTCATTGTTCGACATGAACTATCTCGCAAGAGGTATGCCGATATTTTTTTTCCTATTCATTTTGACTATTCATATGGCCATTATGACCGTTTCTCATGATACCAGCTCGAGGCAGTATGTTTCGAGCGACTTGGCCTTGATCCAAATTAACAATTTTCGGAGGTAAAATTGGTGGTTCCTATGAAACATTTCAGAAAAGGGGTAGCTCTATGTTGTATTGACGCACTTCGGGAAACCTCCCATTGAGAAATCCTAAAATACGGTTGGAAGATTCAACCTGAGCTATTGACTGCATGGTCAATTGTTACAAATGTGTATGCATATTTCCTAACATCTCGATCACTTGTTCTAGGAAATTTGCATGAGATCATGACCCTAACTTCGGGACAGTCTAAGGAACTGATTTTGAAACTTTAGGATCGGCTTACAATTGGAATGCTTCGAGGCTTTGAGGAAGTTCTTGTTCTTCAATGTTACCATTGTTCCTCATAGAATTATGACCCATTTTTATTAAATCTCTCAATTAACAAGTACACACCTATCCCACCTAGCATGCTAAAAATTTTGTTTGTCAAAATTCGGTCACATGGTACACATGAGATTTGCAGCCATGTCGAAACCAATTAGGATAGATTCAAACCAAAACCACTGACCTATGTGGAGATAGAGAAAAGCTTGGTCGGAAGTGCGATCGACCATCTATTTAGGCAACTGTCGAGTGCACTATTAGGTGATTTACAAAGCTTGAGAATATTCCTCTTATGAGTTCTTTTTACCTTGGAAACCAATTAATGATTTTCAAAGGTGCAAAAATTATGTTACTGAGCGGAGATGTAGTTGAGAGATGAATGATCAGGTAAGGTGAGTACTTACCGCTAAATTCAGATCACAAACCTAGCTGAGAGCGGCGGAGTACTTTGTGGAGCAATGCATTGATGAGCAAGGACTTAGTAATGTCGAGATTACAACCTACTGTCAATCTAGCGTATGACATAGTTGGGCAATTCCTAGATCTAAGGTCTTTCTCTAGATCCAGCACGAAGGTTAAAATGAAAGGGACTTACAACTACTAGTTAACCCTAAGTCGGTTCGGAATAATCGAAGGGATAGATTGGACTAGTCCTAATTGCTATGCTAAGCGTCTCAGAGGACTGGATAAGCAGCATTGTGCTGACTGATTGGTTTGTGTTTAGGTTTGGTTGATTGATCATAGATCCTTCTCTTTATGCTTTCTTCTGCTATTTACAGAACTCTTGATACAGTCGTGAGAGTAACCCTTGTATACATGACAATCTTCCATATTGGCAACTGTAAAGTAGATGTTACCTTCATTTGATTGTGTCTGACCTTATCAAATGTATTCTTATCCCATCAAGAACCTCCCACATGTTCCCACGTTGACATAGCCTTAATGGTTATAAGCCTTTATCTTCAAGTCATATGCTTAGCACGCCTCTTCAGAGATTTGCTCAATAATGAGCCGTCTTTCATATATTCAACCCATCACATGACGATATTATGAGGGTGATCACGTGGCCATATTTACACCATTCATCTAAGAATGCTAGATCTTCTCAACATAAGTTGACACCAAATTGCTTAGGGTCACAGGGAATTCATGTAACCCCACCATGCTTGGGCATTTAAGTGATAGTTTGCGTGTAATCTTTATGGGTATTCGGAGAGAAGGAATGGTTGTATATGAAGAAGGAATATCACATGCAAGAGCCACTGCCTGACTTTGACAAAAGAGGAGTTTCGGAGACATTACATTATTGTGTGTGTGTGTGTGTTTTTTTTTTTTTTTTAATTTTTTTTTTTTAAATGTAACATTGGGTTTCAGGTAAGTGGGTCCCTTTCAAAGTTCACTCACCTCATACATTTGAATGATGAACATGTGTGTAAGATCAAATATGCGTATGAGTTGATCCCCATTGATGATACCATTTCTAGAAAATTAGGTTGAACTGATCATCAAGTGGCCCATATGGGTGGATATAATTTTGAACGTTGGTCAAATGCTCAACTATTCATGTTTTATTAAGAACTTCGCCCCACCTGATAATCACTTGACCTACTTTCTTGAGGCATCGAATATACTCAGTGGTAGCATGATGAATGTTATCAGAATGTCTTCAATTTGTTTAGGACAGGGGAATTCGATCAATTAAACCTTTGGCTCGATCAATCAAGAAACTCGATTTTTGTACAGTTTAAACTCAATTAAACTATTCTCTAGATAATTTAGGCCATGTTCGAATGATCAAACATGGGAGCTCGATTGATCGAGGATTGCTCGTCGATACTTCGACAATGTGCACAGTTTTGTGTAATTTCACGAATTTTATTACCTATTCCGAGCGTAACATTATATATATGGGTGTAATGCAGGATTAGGGTATTTCTAATCAGGGCTAAGTCATTTTTATGGTTTAAAGAGGAGAAAATGAAGGTTTTTTGAATTGTAAGTGCATCCATCATTTGTAATATTCGTTTTCATAGTGATTACTTATCGTTTTGTGACGTAGTTTTTTTTTTTTTTCAACGAGGGTTTTTCCATATAAAATTTATGTGTACTTGTGCATGCTTTGTTTTTGTTTGCTTATCGTAGTGTCATCCAAATTTGGGTTTTGCTTCTGTGGTTTCCCAATAAGTGCTATCAGAGCTATTTATTAGGATTTGAGTTTAAATATGAAACATGATGATTAAGGGATCTAACGTGAAGCATGAAAAGAAGAAGTTTACAGGAAAAAAAAAAAAACTTTGAACTGTGAAAGGTGTAGATGAGAGGCCTTCTATTTTAACAAGGGCTGCAACATGCACTCCTTGGCATAGCGAAGCGTCCTGTTTTCTATGAACGATGAAGAGTGGGAAGAAATGGATGAGATTGAAAACCGTGGTCCAACTATGTTTGATGGATGACATCTTTTATAATGTCCTTGATAAAAAGACCATTACAGGACTTTGGGCGAAGATAGATAGCTTGTACACACTATGCCAAAATCCCGAATTTGTAATTGACTAGATGCGTCGCAAAACACAAATAATGACGGACTTAGCCTGTCGCTATTTGCTGCATAGCAAAAAGTAAACGATGCATGGGATTCGCTGCTCATCTGCGATGGTTTCACTCTATCACAAATAAATAATGGGTCTTATCCATCACAAAAATTAAAAGTCTGCTGAACTACAAACATACCTAAAATTATTTGTCATTTTAAAATTTGGTGATAGATATGGTCCACCGTTGAACTTATGAGAAGTGACGCACCACAAATCCATCGTTAATTTTGACTTGTTCATAAATTACTGATGGATTTGGTCCGTCGCTAAAATTTCTGCTATTAAAAAAACAGCATTAGACTTGTTTTTTTTAATATGTTACACTTAATAATCATCAAAATAAAAGTCACAAAATTGTTTAATAGGAATCCCATTCACAAAATTCAAAAGATTGGCTTGAGTAAGAAAATGGACTAAATATCATTTTGGGTGTATTTGGATGCTCAGTTGACTTGAATAGTAAATTGAACTAAACATATAGTAAATAGAAAAAAATCGAAGTGTGATAGCATTGTCATCTTACCATTTAAGCATGCTAAACATGCATTACTTACAAACATCTCTTGTATGACTGTTTGAAAGGTTTGTTCTCTTACTAGGAATGAGCCGACTGTTGAAAGGCTCATTCTCATGTATAAATGAGCCGACTGTTTGAAAGGCTCATTCTCTTGCATAAATGGATCGACTATTTAAAAGGTCCATTTATTTAGCCAACTTGATGTACATCCCTAGTTGAAGTGCATTTATGCATCCATTCATTCAAATAAGATTGCATCTTGGATTGTTTTGTATGTTTTCTTATTTAAACTATGCTTAACTAATGTGGTGGTGTGTAATCTTGATGAGAATTCACACTGAATTGACCACTCATCCTTTGAATATATAACCTTATATGTAGTGCAGGTGACTCAAATGATATTTATGTTCAGGTGGATGAGGACCAAGATACAAAGTCTGTCCAAGAGCTGCTACGTGATCTTGCAGTTTAAGACCAGATAAAATGTTATCTTGTTTCATTTATCAAATTGTTTCCTTTATCAAATTGTTTCCTTTATTTATTTGTAGCATTAGGATATTGGTTTGTATCAGCCTTCGGGCAGTTACTTGAATATTTGGATATGTATATTTGGACTTCCCTCTATGCTTGATTTGTTACTCTTTCACTAAATTGCTAACTTTGAGAAAGAAAAATGAAAAAAATATACATGAAATTTGACCATATTTAAAGGTTAACATCGGGTTTTTGGAAAACAAGTCTTATACTCGAATTTCGAAAATCGGGGCGTTACAATGAGGCAGATCCAAAGTTCAAGTGAACCCCACCATAGAAGAGAGTGAGAGAATGACACCCACCATTGAAACCTTTTTAGGGCCCACCATGATGTTTATTTGAGATCCAACTTGTTTATAAGTTAATACTGTCATGGAATAAGGGAAAACATAAATATTAGCTTGATTCAGAACTTCAATGGTAGGCGTTCAATCTCCACTGTTTTCTGTGTTGGGGTCCACTTGAACTTTGAATCTGCCTCATACTTTAGTTCATGCCCTAAAATTATCTCTCCAAATGGATGGAGCGGTGTGGATACAACATATACATCATAGTGGGCCCACCAAATGTGTGACATCACATCAGTAGCAAGACTAGTGTGAGTTGTACGCTCTTATCGCATTGAGTGAACTCTGTTGGGCCCATATGAATGCATGCGGTTTACCCACTCTGTCCATCTGTTTTTCATATCATTTTAAGGGTTGAGCCCAAAATTGACGTGCTCAAGTGGACCATACCATAGGAAACAGTGGAAGTATTCATTTCTACCCTTAGAAACCTTTCCAAGGCCTCCTATGATGTTTATTTGTCACCAACACCTTCATAAGATCACAGATATGGGTGGAGTAAAAACACAAATATCATCTTGATCTAAAACTTCAGTGGCCCCAAAAACTTTTCTAGGGTAAACGTTCAAGTAAAAGTGTTTTTGGTGGTGTGGTCCACTTGAGCTTTTGATATGTTTCATTTTTGGGCTAAAGACTTATAATTATCTGTTAAAATGGATGGATGGAGTGGATAAATAACATTAATTCACGGTGGGCCCCACAGAATTTACTCAGCGTACTGTGTCGGTATGCAATCCGCTTCCAGCTCCTCTGGCTCTCCCCTCCCTCTCTCTCGCCCGCGGGCGCCCTTATAGCCTCCCTCTCCTCTCTTTCTTCCTCTCGATCTCTCTCCTTCATCTCCCTTCCCGCTCTCTGTCTCTCTCCACAGATCCCCTGATAGGACCCGTCCGTCTCTAGCTGGGTCGTGGGGTAGCACCCAATCCCTGGAAGACCCTTTCCTTCCCTGAGATTTTCTTCCTCCTTCCATCTCCATCGTTTTCTGCTCGATTTCAGAGAAAAAATGGCGGATCAGATCATGGACGATCATATCTCTGAGTTCAGGGAGGCGTTTATCATGTTTGACAAGGACTGAGACGGTCAGATCCCTTCTATCTTCGCATTCCCCCCCTTTTCTGCTCGAAAATCTGATGATTTTATGAATTTTTTTTAGCATTTTTGTGGTCGAGTGCCTTTTTTTTTTTTTGGTTTGATTCGATGTTGATTTCATTAGATTTGATGGCTTACTGCTTTGATTTGTTGAAATCAGTGGGGTTTTGGCGTAGATAGTAGAAAATTAGGGTCTGATCCGTTCTCTTTTGATACTTGTTGTGATTTCTAGTGTTAAAGGTGGTGACTGTTTTAGATTGGGTGGATTTTTCTTCGTGAATGATCACTTATTTGATTTTCAGATCCTAATTTTCATTTCCAACTAGAATCTGTTTCACCTGTTCTTTCAGCCTTCCAAACACATGAATTAAGCCCATTTCCAGATATGTACTTTTCTAGGGTGTCAAACAACCCCTCTGGTTGGATACCTGAGCCCTGCCTCTAATGGGTCGGGTGTGGGTGCAGCTAAATGGGTGTGAGTTCATTTCTCACTCCCATTGTTACTCATTCCCTCTCCCCGCTTGGTTGTCTGACCATTCATGAAAAAAATTACTTTTTTATTTTTTTATCTTGTATTTTCGCACATATGTAAACTGTTATAACTAGCTCCAGAATCAAATTGTGTATCTGCAATGTTAAGGGTGTGTTTGGATGCTTGTAAGTTCTTTAAGTTGTGACTTATAGGTAAGTCACTTACATGTGAAAGTCACTTACAGGTAATCTTGTTTGGATGTAGGTTGTAAGTCACTTACAGGTAGGTTGGTTTTTGTATTTGGGTAGCTGTAAGTTACTTATAGGTAAGAAGCTTTATATTCACATCGAACCAAGTTTAGCGTAGGGAATCATTCCAATATGTTATGATTACATAAAAAAAAACTTGGCACCAAATATACAATTTTGTTAGGCCCATCTAGATAAATATTTAATCCAATTCTTAAGGTAAAACAATCATCAAGTTAGCTATAAAAGTGAGCCCACTGATTCAAAATACTTATAATATAGAGCAATAACTTAATATAAGAATTGGTAGAGAACTATGGGAAAATTTTAATTGGGCTCATTAAGAAATCTTTTTGTTGTAGCTAGATGATTAGGTTCTTTGCTGGATTTACAAGAAGAAGAATGACTATAAGAAAATAGTGCAACATATTAAAGAAACTCCATTTACAGTCTAACAGCTATAAATGGAAAGATTAGCTCTCCATTTACAGGAGTTAAACCATTTACAGGCTATCCAAACACAGACAATCATTTACATGTAAATCACTTACAGCTTAAAGTCAAACAGGACAGGCTGTAAATGATTTACACCTGTGATTTACACCTGTAAATCATTTACAACTTAAACCATTTACAGGTATCCAAATTATCCCTAAAGAATAGACAAGAGAAGGTGTACAGCCCACATCCATATCCATTAGGTGGGCCGTACAGCTGGACAGCCCATATTTCTCATGCGTTAACAGTTACCAAAGTTTGAATCATGTATTGGTTGTGCGATTTTGTGTTGTTTAATGCTGGGTCCTTAAGAATGTTCATTTTTCAGTGAAATAAATTATAGAAATTAGCTCAGATCTTGCCTTAGTCTGTTATACAACACCACCCCCTGTCCTTTTGGAGATGCTGTCAAAATGTTGGGCATGTGGGTTTTGATGATTCTGTAGCAAGGAAATTGTGTTTGATCTGGTTTAAAAGAGGGTATTCTGGGTACTCTCTCTCTCTCTCTCTCTCTCTCTCTTGCCTTAGTCTGCTACTCCCACTACTATTTTTATCATCCTTATCATCATTTGCAGAATTGCTTGGATTTTATATGGAAATTTGAGTAGTTGAGAAATGTCTTATGCCTAGCTAGTCAGATCTGCATTTTGTAATATTAACATTAAGAGGCCCAGTCCTCACAAATTGTAGTCCTTGAGACCACAGCCTTCCACTGTCTACTTAAAATAGATGACCAGCAGAGTGCCAATGGGGTCCTCTGTAAACCTTGCAGGACTATTTTCCTAGTAATAATGATGGTGCTTTTTGCTAAACTCATGTGCATTGATAACCTGGCACAAAAATCAGTCCAGTCAACTGACCAGGCAGGCGCACATGTGAAAACCAAGGATGATTTAAAAAGATTGCTGAAGTTTCACATTCAAATGCATGGCCGGACAAATGAGTGGAATTGCTCCCTATAGGTGAAGGTTCGATTCCCCTCCTTGCTTTACCCGATACACGTGGTTGTGGGTGATTGCGTGTATCCGCAGGGATTAGTCTTACTTCAAAAAAGAGGTGGGGACACCTTGTGTCTTCAAAAAAAATAAAATAAAATAAAATAAAAATAAAAATGCATGGCCGGACAAATGAGTGGAATTGCTTGATTTTTGTGTCAAGTCATATCCATGGCAGAGTTTACCTGATTTAAGGCCCATTTGGATGCACACTCCCAAAGGGCATTTGAGGCTTAAACCCCATTTGGAGCCAAACTGGGGATTAAATGAGTAGCTATTGTTCTCAGTAAATTTCATTGGAACTAGCATGTATAAGAATATTTAGTCACTTCCTATGGGAATATATTTAAAAAAAATTGAACCTGTGTCCAGCTGTAGTTTTGACATTTGCTGCAATGTTTGAAATCTACCTGTATGCATGAACTATGAAGCACTAGACCTATTGTTTTCTGACAGGTTGAAAGCAATATGACTGAAATCGTAAGTATGTTTATTTTTGCAGTTGTCTGTCACTTATGCTGGGATTTTAGTGTGGCCAGGAGTTGAGATAAATAACTTCAGTCTTGTCACACACTAATTAGTAAGATTATTAGTCATTACTTACTTCCAAAGACTCTTGTCAAATTGACTGATTTGGTGTTTTGACTTGATAAATATGTACATTCATTTCCTTCCTTGAAAGATGTGAGGGGAACAATGGAGACTGATATTTGGCGTTCTTTCTCTTCAAGGGCAACCCGCAGAACAGACCGAAATAATCAAAGCCAGAAAAACAAAGGTAGAAACACATTTTAATGGATGGCATTTTCTCTGTAGGATTAGGTTTGGAGCCTGGACTTGCTTTGATATACCTCAATGGAGTTGGCCTTGTGGGATGCATGACATATAACTCTTTGGTGAATGCAGATGTTGAAGATGGCTTTCTTTTTTCAGGCAGGTTCTCCCAAGATGTCCCAATGAAGATTATTTGGAAGAGGGGTTTTATACGATTGGCTCTTGTGGGAGGCATCCTATGGATGTTACTCATTCTTGTCGCATTATTATTTCACGTATGGTCATGCCAATCTTCCGTTGCTTTCATTTCAGGTATCGTGGAGAAAGTGTTGGCCTAATAGTTAAATTTGTTATACTGATTGGTTTAATGTGAATTGTAAGTTAGGCTGATTTATTTCTAACAACTGTGGCGATTAGTGTCCTACGAATTGTTGGGAATGGAGATATGATATAGTTTCAAATACTCATGGAGCAGCTTTGACAATTCTGCTTTCTTCCTTTACACTTCTTTTGGACTATGTAATAGACTATTAGATGGCGCTTGATTGTCACCAACCTATGTAATAGTATATTACATCGCGTCAGTGGGAGTTTTGTGCTCTCATTGCTGGTCCCCAGCCTGGATAAAGGAGGGTTGCGTCAGGATGGTAGTTGGTGTCAAAATTATGCCATAACTTTCATCATGAATCTGAACAATATGACATTCCAAACTCATGCTAGGGCGTATAAGACCATCCATGATTTATGGGACAATGTTGGGCAATTAAGGAACAACATGTCAATGGGATGATTGTAGCTGAAATGAGGATTTTGAGATGGACGAGTGGCAAGTCAAAGAAAGAATTAGAAATGAATACATTAGAGGGAACTTGGGAGTAGCACCAATAGGTAATAAGATGAGGAAAGTACACTTAGATGGTTGATCATGTGCAACGGAGACCAAAATTCGTGCTGGTTAGAAAGCGTAAGTTGGTACAAGTTGAAGGATCTAAAAGGGCAAGGTGAGCCTAAAGGGCATGGATGGAGGTATTAAGATAAGACTTGATGACCTATGGTCTAACTGAGGGTCTGGCCCTTGGCAGGGTGGAAGGCAAAACATGATTCATTTAGCCAACTCCAATTAATTGGGATAAGGCTTTAAATAAAGATGATGATGCAACTTCTTTTGAACTCTCTCTCTCTCTCTCTCTCTCTCTCTCTCTCGCTATATTATACAACAAGATGCAAGAAAGGAAAAGAAAAGTGAGCATCCCTTGAATGAGGAAGAAACACCCTGAGCTGCACGTATCTTGGACATGGACATGGACAAGCATGTCGTTGTTTATTAGACTCAAGGACCCTAGAAAACTGGGAACTCAAAACTAGAAGTGCTATGGTTGTGAGAAATATATACGGAAGTTCATAAATGCATATGACATAGAGGTATGTATTTTCATAACTGGAAAGACATTGGGATGATGTGAATGGTATATACATACTGCTAAAGTATCATAATAAAAGATAAATGAGGTTTTGCCGTATTAGTTGAATGTGTCTGACATGTCTGACATTAGTGACACAAATCTTTTTGGAAGTAAAGTGACCTCATTCATTGTTCAGAGTATCCCTGATATTATCTGCATCTCCAACTCAATGATACCAATAACGTTGGTAACAATACTGATAACACTAGTAGTTTAAAAAATTCCAGGTATCAGCGATGTATTGCTAATTATCTCCCATGTATCGATATTGTCAATATATATATATATATATATATATATATATATATATATATATATATATATATATATAGCGTAAATTCCAGGTGTTGTTTGTATTACTAATCTATCGGCGATATTTCGATAATATCGCTAGTGTATCGATATCCCCAAAAATCTATTTATTAAAAAATTTTCCATTTCAATTTTTTTAATGAGCGCATGGTTGTATGCAATGTTCAATTTTTCAACAATAATATCGATAATATCACGAAACTATCGTTGTTGCAACATGTGCGATATCGAGACTACAATCTTTCATTTCCTTTCCAGATGTCGACAATTCCTCGGTGAAATGTCGTGTGTTGTCAATATTTTGAAACATTGACGAATGTTTGGATGCAAGGTTGGATGGTTGGATGGATAGATGGGATGGATGGGATTGTTAGACTGATTTCTTATGAAAACATATGCTTTTAGGCCCCATTAAATGGAGGCTTATTATGTATACATTCTTTTTGCAATTTTTTTCCTCTCCTAAATATGTAAATATATGTATTTTAGCATTTCCTAAAGTTTCACAAAAAAAGTCCACCGTTTCCCCCATGTTTCCCTAGTGTTTTTCCACAATTCCAGTTATTGGTGATATCAATATTGTTTCTATACCTTGACCAGCGAAACTTATAGTGATACTGATACTTCGAACACTGACCTTGTTACATAGCCCAAGCCTGTCGGTGGCCGAGTTTATCCGAAAGCAACTGCAGATCCCTACATGAGAAGCCATCTTGATTCTTTTGTCTACAACTGCATCTGTTGAGAGATTGGCCCATCTATGCACACAAGAAACTAAAATAGAACATCTCGAAGACAATGCCATTTATGGTTTCAGTTGAGCTGCAATATTTGAAAAATAAATGAAGTGGAACAATACTTGAGCTTTTCACATTTTTTTTTTTTTTTTTTTTTTTATAAGTTAACTTCTTTTTTTTTTTTTTTTACTTTTTTTTTCCTTTATCAGAACTAGAAAATTACAGCCAACAGGGGAAGACCTAACAAAGATTTCTGGCCCGCACCCAACAAGGAAAGCAAACTAGCCTAAGAAAAGAGCTGGACAACAATATATAGGAGGACTTCGGGATGCCCAGAACAAAAAGATACTGGGGCATCCTATCATGTGGATATTTAAAACTAGTGACTTCTCATGGAGCCTAGCCCCACCCTGTGCAAGAAAATAAGCCCTCTGTCATGGGGAGGGATATTCGCCAAGTTTTCAGAGAAGAAAGAGGACTGGGAGCTGCTGCCCATCCTTGCCAGGGCGTCAGCTGGCGCGTTACCTTCCTTGAGGGAGTGGGAGTAAATTACCTCGGCACCAGCTGCCAAGTTTCTAATTCTGGAGATCTAGGGCGACCATTTCCAGCCAGGGGAAGTAGAGCCATAGAGAAAGCTGATGGCAGCAAGAGAGTCCGATTTGAGAATGATATGTTGAACCCATTTTGGAGGCCTAAACGTAGACCATCATGTAGTGCTCTGAGTTCCGCGTGAGTGTTTGAAGCCGAGCCATACCCTTCTGCAAAAGCAAATACCAAGTGACCGGAATTATCCCTGCACAGGCCACCACCACCAGCAGGGCCTGGGTTTCCCAAAGAAGACCCATCAACGTTAATTTTTACCCACCCAGCGTGGGGCCGACGCCAAGTGATTACTTCAGTTGGAAGATGGGAGTGGTCAGCTGAGGAAGAATCTGAGGGCCCCGGGATGTGCGTTCCACGCTGGAGGGAGGGAGATGTTGAACTCGACTTGTCCTTGAGCCAGTTGATCCACCAGGAAAGACGGTACAGCAACGAGTGCGGGTGGGTCGTGGTATTGGAGAAGAATGCCGTGTTTCGGGCCTTCCAAATTTCCCAGAGAAGAAAGCAGGGGACCAGTTTTACCACCATAAATTTTTGGGCACCCAACGCAAGAGCCGCCCACCATTGAGTTAGGCGATGTTCCACCGATAATGCACGAGGAGTGTTGATCCCGAAATATGCACCGATGAACTCCCAACCCCTTTTGGCTAGACTTCCATCCAAGAAAAGATGGGCGATGGTCTCGATATCAGTACCTGGTCCATCAGTAACAGATGATGCAAGGCTGTTGGGGCAGCATACGCATCTGGATACCAAGTGGATACCTTTAGCTTGGACCCGTTCATCTACCGGTATTGCCTTCAACAAGATCTTCCAAACCAATGTAGAGATTTTTGGGGGAAGGGATGGGTGCCAGATCCATTTGGCCCACCTCTTTCTTGGCTAGGCCGATCTACAAAGATCCCAAGCCGATGAAACAAATAAATCTCCCGTGGAAGTGAACAGCCAAATTGGGATATCAGGACCCGAAGAGGTGCAGAGGCCCGTTTGAAAAATTAGATCCAAAATGTGTTGGGGAAGTACAGACAACACTGTTGACGGCGGAAGAGGGCCTGATTTTCCTAAGAATTGGTTGATCTTGAGATTTCTCAGCGCAAGAGGAATGTGGATACCCTCAATCTGCTGTAAGGGGCCCAACCCGGACCAATTCGTGGACCAAAGATTGCTTTCCCCAGTCCCAATCTGTATTTGCGCAGAGGTCTCCAACGTTGGGATTAACCGAAGGATTTGTTTCCAAATTGGAGACGCAAAAGGAGGCAGGAGTTGCCCGTACGAGTTTCGTCCCTGACCATATTTGGACTTCATGAAATCCCTCCATAGACCATGGCTGGTGTTGAAGTGGATCGACCAAGCCATCTTAAGTCTGCACGCCGGCATGATGTCAACCAGCCTTCTAACACTCAGCCCCCCCTCCGCTTTGGGGAGGCAGACTGTCTTCCAACTACGCCAATGAAATTTACATTTACCGTCGAACCAGCCCCACAGAAAATTTGCAATCCTCCGCTCCAGATCACTCAGCACTTGCTTAGGTACGTGGGCAGCTGTGAGGGAGTGAATGGGGATGCTAGTGAGGACGTTTTGGATTAGCACTGATCTCCCCGCTTGAGTCAGAAAACGAGCCTGCCACCCACAAATTTTGGCTTCAATTTTTTGGACGAGCGGTTGGAAACATGCAGCCTTAATCCTACCAATGACAAGGGGTACCCCAAGGTAAGAAAAGGGGGTTGCAGCTTTGTGGATACCGCATGCACTCTCCATGGATCGGATTCTCGCTGGCGTGAGAGAGTTACTGCAGACAAAGGAGCTTTTGTGGAAGTTTATGGATTGACCGGATACGGCTTGGAAATCGTCGAGAAACTTCTTCATGGCCATGATGGAGGATAGACAGCCGTTAAGGAATAGGAGCGTGTCGTCTGCATAGAGAAGGTGGGAGATAGTTTGGGAGCCTCTCCGCAATTTGAACGGAAGAACAGAACCTTGAGCAAGTTGGATTTTGATACCGCGACTGAGGACCTCCGAAGAAAGAATGAACAGAGCCGGGGAGAGGGATCTCCCTGCCTGAGACCCCTGGACGATTTAAAAAAACCCGAAACCTCCCCATTTATCAGTACAGAGAACCAGACATTTCCATAGCAGTTTTCCACTAAGGAAATCCACCTACTGCTGAACCCGAATCAAATGAGGACTTGTTTGAGGAATCCCCAGTTCACCCTCTCATACGCTTTTTCCATATCCACTTTCATCACAATGTTGCCACCCCTGTGCTTTCTGTTGATATCTCGAAAGAGTTCCTGGGCCAGCGCAATCTGCTCTGCAATGGGACGGCCCTGGATGAACGCCCCTTGCTCAGGGGAAATCAGAGAAGGGAGGATGCTGCTCAGCCTAGTGGCGATGATTTTGGCAATGATTTTGTACAGACAGTTGTAGAGGCTTATAGGTCTGAAATCCCCAAGACTGGTCGGAGCGATTGTCTTAGGAATGAGACAAATGAGGGAGGCATTCATAGCACGCGGAATTGTCCCACCTTGGAAGATGAATTTGGCGGCTGAGTGAATGTCGTGGGCGATGGTGTTCCAGCAGCCTGTGAAAAAGGAGCCTGAGAAACCATTGGGGCCTGCCGCACCATCAGCTGGGATAGACAACGCAGCGTGTTTCACCTCGAGCAAGGAAGGAACAGCCAAAAGGTCCTCGTTTTGCTGTTGGGTGACCAGGTGCGGGATTGCCTCTAGCAGGGAATGGCGGTCAGCGCAGGGAGTAGCCGAGAACTAAGCAGAGAAGTGCTCCACAACTAGACGTTTGATATGGAGAGGGTCAGAGATGGTTTCACCTGATTGGAGTCTGATGGATCTTATCTCAGCTTTTCTCAGCTTTTCCGACGCTACTGCATGAAAAAAACGGGTGTTCCTATCACCCTCTTTCAGCCAGCTTACTCTTGATTTCTGTTTCCAGTAAGTTTCTTCCATGCCTTGAAGGCGAGTGAGCTTTGTTTGACATTCTTGTGGCTTCTGGTGAAGATTGGGCAGCAGAGGAGAATCGGCTTGCTGATCTTGCATAATTTTTTCTGCATCGGACAGATCCTGCTTAGCCCAGGCAACCTGCGTGTTAATGTTTCCAAAGACTTCCTTGTTCCAGGTCTTAAGCGCTTCTTTAACTCGCTTGAGCTTCAGCAGAACGTTGTGGATTGGGTGGGATACAGACTCTGTGTTCCAAGCAGTCCTCACCACATGCTGGAAAGAATCGTGGAGGAGCCACATGTGCTGGAAGCAGAAGGGCTTCGGGCCGCTAGGAGGCCTGGGCGGGAAAGCGAGAAGGAGGGGCGCATGGTCAGAATTAATGCGGCTTCGCCTTCGTTCGATTCCAATACGAGGATGAAGGTCGAGCGGCTATGGGTGTTCTTGATGGACACCGAATCGATGGTCGGAAAGTTGAGGTTAAGATTGCAAAACAGAGGACAATGCGCGCTCCACGCTCTGGCCAGACCTACAAACCCCTGAAACCCACAACAAAACCACCACTCCACAGCCACATCCCTATCCCCAAACCTTCTTCCCGCTCCTTCGCTGGTATTCTCCGCCAACCTCCTCGCTCGAAACCCACTGGACTTTCTCCCTCCAACCCCATCATACCTGCAGAAATTCCTTCCTCCACAGCAGACAGAAATGCTGTCCAAACTTGGCTACTCCAACTCAGACTGGCCATCACTGCTAGAGCTTCAAACCCTTCTACATCAATCCACCAGATTACGGAAACATTGCGACAGACCCAACTCCGCACATCCGCGGTGGATATCGCCAGGATATCCCCTTCTCAGTTTCTCATTTCCTTTAAATCTCAGGAAGATCTATCTATCTTCCTAACAGACCCGCTGATCCAGGAACAAACGGGCCTATGCGACATTGCACCATGGTCGCCGGACGCAACTCTAGGAAATGATGGGCTCTGGTTTCGACTTTTCGGGATCCCGGCTCATGCTTGGTTTGAATCGGTGCTGCTGGATCTTGCGAGTTATTTCGGCCAAGTTACCATGATCGACCCCAACAGCAGATTCGGACTATTCCAGATGTTTGCTAGGGTCAAAATTCGCCCAAAACCTGGAGTGAATATTGGTACTATTCTGAAACTTCTTGTCGGAGATGAAAGTTACCCTATTACTGCAATGCCGGAACATATCTCTGTTTGTTCTCCTTGCCAGAAACCGACCCAATCTCAAACTGACCAGAGTAAAGCTGCTGAAGACACCCGGGATTGGGTGATTAGAAGATTTGGGCCTGTAAATCCAGGCGATATTTTCTGCTCTCGAGATGTTCGACCAAATGCCCGGCTAAGAAGTGATCTTCTAGACACTACAGGGCCCTCTTCATCAATCCTTCCCAATGCCATTGATGACACTGATATTGCCACAGAGAGCCCATTCCTAGCGTTACCCCAACCCCCAATAGATGTATCACCCCACCAGAAATGTCTGGTTCCTTTCCAACCGAACTGTTCAACCCATAATCCTTTGTCTAATCCTCAACTCGTCCAGGATCTCTCACCCCAGAAAACCTTTTTACACAGACCATCTATGGCCCAGCCTACTCGCTCCCCTGCTAAATGGCCTCCTCACTCCAAACAACATCACTCCAGCATTAGCCGTACATCTAACCTTCAGAATCCCAACCCAAACCTGGCTCTAGACTCTGCTCCTTCTCAAAATGCCGGACATAATTCGACCTGTCCAGAAACCTACCCGGATCCTTCTTCCATTGCAGACACAGCCCAACTCATTCAGTCTGAGCATACTCAGGGCTGCCCTCCAAGTGCGGTCCTTAAACAATTCCACTCCCACATCAGTTGGAAATCTTAACCTCCCAAAATCCATAGATCATCACCAAAACATTCATCAACCGGTCTCTAAACTGTTCTCAGGAATGCTATCATCCCAAGAGGCCCTTTCCATTTTGCATCTTGCCATCCCACCTAGCCCTCATAAAAGCCCTCCACCCACCCCTGTCTCAGCTGCCCCTCTCTCCCCAAAATCCGGTTGTGGCGATCAAATGCTTGTGGTCGACCTCTCTCCGTTCTTCTCGACAGCTGATCCAAATCTCACCTTCCCTAGGGCCATTGCTGTGGATCAAATCCCAGATCCAGCAATATCAGCTGATCTTAGTACTAAGCAGAATAGAGGCCAACATATTTCATCCCACTCCAAATCCACATCAACTCCCACGGACTCAAATGTTCCCAACCGCACAACAGGTCGGAGATTCAAGATCACCTACACCAAAGGATCATGGAATTCTAGATTAAGAAGACTCAGACGGGCCATTAACTCCGGATGTGTGACTGATGGATAGTATGATAGTGTGGAATGCTAGAGGGATAGGCAACGCTCGCACTATCCGTTCCTTGAAGAGACTCTCCAAGATTCACAAACCGCTCATTCTGGCAATCCTTGAGCTCATGATCAGTGATGACAGAAGGATTGGGATCGGGCTCGCCCTTGGTTTTCATAACTCCTTTTCCAATGCCGACGACGGAGGGAAAGTTGTGGGTTTTTCATAAAAACCTGATTTCCCTCTCCATTGTTTTTTCCACTAACTAGTTTATCTCTTTTGCAGTGAATAGCCTGAACCTTCACAACATCATTTTCTTCACAGTAATCTATGCAAGTTGTGACAGGATCCAGCGAAGAGATCATTGGTCTGCCTTGGCCGCCATGTCTGCCTCCTTTCATGGCCCTTGGGCTGCCTGTGGTGACTTCAACGCGACGGCAGCGGCTGAGGAAAGGCGTAGCCGTAGAGCTGGAGACTCTGCTAGCATGAGGGAGTTTGCCGATGCGATTGATGAAGCAGGTCTGATTGATGCAGGATTTTCTGGCAACCGATTCACTTGGTCTAACAACCAGGCTGGTCTAACGTGGGTTTGGGCTCGCCTGGACAGGGTGCTTCTCAACGTAGAGTGGTCCACTGCTTTCCCGAACTTTCAAGTGAGCTTTTCACATTGGACATGCTTGTTTGCATGGATTTTTCAGCACACTGCATGCATGTAGGGCTGTCAATGGGCTGGGCCCGGGGTTGGCTTCAGCCTGGATTTTGAACTTTTCAGGCTGGGCCTATTCAAAATTTTGATTTTGCCTGGCCTGAGCCCAACCAATTGACAGCCCTACATGCATGACAAGTCTGTAGTGCTTCCGCAAGTACACATGCATAGATTAGTGCCCCCCAAATTTGTAGGAACTATAATACTATTCATGTAGTGCGTAACTAAAATCTTCTCTAGGATAGGTAACTCAGCGCATGAAATCATCTTGATAACCCATTTTGATGCCTTCCAAAAAATTAGGACTTTGGGTCACTTTAGATGCTGAATGGAAGAGACCTTCTAGCTTTGATTGTGTTGGTAGACATACACAACTAATAAAAAAGGATGAAGTGTAAGCCATCATGCCTAGTAGTGGAGCTTCATACAAGGTCATGGCTTTTGGGCATGCCACGTAGGTGCTTTAGGTCATTACTTGCAGTCTTTTGTTTCTTATCTGGATTCTATGACCATTTACTGCAACATACCATCTGCAATTCACATTCCAGGAAAAGTTACTGCCTCTTCTTTGAGAACCCCCCCACCAGAGTGTTCACATCTTATATAGAGTTCATAAGTTCATGACCATTTACTGCAACATACATTTCGCAATTCATATTCCATGAAAAGTTACTGCCTCTTCTATAACCCGAAAAAAGACAAGTGAAGAGAAGAAAAAAGAAAAAAAGAAAAAGAAAGAAGAGGATCACAATTCTTATAAACTTCCCACATAAAATGATGACCAAGCTATTGCCTTGGTAGTGGAGCTTCATACAAGGTCATGGCTTTTCAGCATGCCATGTAGGTGCTTTAGATCATTACATGGCTTTTCAGCACGACATGTAGGTGCTTTAGATCATTTCTTGCAGCCTTTTGTTTCTTATCCAGATCCTATGACCATTTACTGCAACAGACATTCTGCAATTCATATTCCATGAAATGCTGCCGCATTTTCTTTGACAAAAAAATGGATCACACTTCTTATAAACTCCCATATGAAATGATGACCAAGCTAGTTTAGTTTGCCATAGTTTCTGATTATTTTATTTTATTTTATTTTATTTTTCAAGCATTAGCTGTGAATTGCGGAAGTTAAAAGGTCACCTCATTTTAACTAGATTGCTTAAACAATGCTTCTCACAAGAATGGAAGTGATATGATACAGTAATTATTTCGGGAAACTGCCTTACTAGTTACAACTACCTCTTGTAAATGTGATGAATAGGAAGGTTTGTTGGGACCATTTTATCTTAGTGTGAAGGGGTAGGTGATTAGCACCAATTACTGAAAATTCGCCTGTGGTGTAATGGGATTACCATGGCTGCGCGTGCGGAAGCTTGACGGAACTAAGGAATGAAGGCCAAATAAAATGTCTTTTAAATTACAATTACCTACTTAAGCTAATATGCAAATTAAGCTAATGTAGGGGCATTTTCAAACCGGGCTTGAGTGAGGTAGCCTGTGGGATGCGGGGACTAGAGCTAGGCACTGGATGACTCGTCTCGTTCGGACCCGACTCGATCTGAACCGAGTAGGCTTCGTCCAATTTGAACTGAAACCGAGTCGAGTCCGAGTTACCCAGTAACTCGACTCGATCTGAAACCCGACTCGACTCGGATTCGTGTGTGTGTGTGTGTGTGTGTGTGTGTGTGTGTGTGTGTGTGTGTGTATATATATATATATATATATATATATATATATATATATATAACCTTAGTTTTTAAGTATCTCTAAACCTACCCGCTGCACTTGACCCCGATCCGAATCCAAACTCTCTCCCTCCCTCCCTCATCCTCTTCTTCCAAATTCGGCAGCCACCCACCACCATCATCGCCTTCCTCCTCCTCCTCTCTCTCCACTCCCTCCCTCCCTCCCTCCTTTATCTCTCGATCTGACTAGGTGCCAACTCGACTCGATTCGGTACTTTTAACCAGTTCGGACTCGGTCCGGATCAGTCCAGGGCATACCGGACTTGGATTGAGTCAGGCATGCTGGACTTGGTACTGAGTTGGGTCGAGTTCGGGTCAGGCATATTTCAAAACCGAATCGAGTCAGGTCAGCCCTAACTCGGTCCAACTCGACTCAATGCCCAGCTCTAGCAGAGACACACTCAGGGTGGGTCACTTGTGTGAAGCATAACCCATATGAAGTGGGGCTCATGAGGACGGTTCGGCCAAGGTCCCAACCCATGGGATGTGGGGCCTGGGCTATGAGATAAAGGGATTGATTCGCCACTCTTTATCAGTTCAAAGAGTAAGTGGCTAGTTGTCCTGCATCAAATTGGTATCAGAACGGGAGGTCTCGTGTTCGAGACTCCTTACCGTGGGTGATTAATGCAGGGGCGTTTTCACATCGGGCTCGAGTGGGGTAGCCTGTGGGATGCGGGGAGTCGGGGACATACTCGGGATGGGTAACTTGTGCGAAGCGAAACCCATGTGAAGTGGGGCCCACGAGGAGGGTTCGGTTGAGGTCCTAACCCATGGGAGGTGGGGTCTGGGCTATGAGATGAAGGGATTGATTCGCCACTCTTTATTAGTTCGAGCTTTTAGAGCAAGTGGTTAGTTGTCTTGCATCATAAGCTAAGTAAGTCAGTTAACTCTAAGGCTTCCAAGCCAACAAAGGGTCCAATTACATAGATTATAAATGATATGCCAATAAAACAACTAGTCTATAACATGATAGTGTACATTTGTGTGGAATGTGCTAATTATCAAATCTAATTCCAAACACAAGTATGTTTAGTGGTTCAGTTTTTCTACTCCACTCCCAGCGGATACACTCAAACCATAAGTGTAGCGGATTTCACTATCGAACGTTTTAAATCAGGTTAATCTCTAACCTTTACAATCCTACACAAGGAATGACTCCTACAAGAGACTATATGTGGTTTTCTATAGGCTTGCCACAAATCTCGGTTTTACATAAGAACGTACTAACGTATACTCCCGTCGGAATCTCCCGCAAGAGACTTTGGTTTTCCGTAGGCTAACCAACAACCATGGTCCTAGTTCATAGACCTACGTTTACTCTCGTCGAAGGCTCCTACGGAGACTAACACTTACACATCCGTGTCCGACGGCCTACACAAGGACTTGATTTAAGCCCTACACAAGACCCAGTCCTACATAAGAACCTAGAATTTAGGCCCTACATAAGATCCAAGGTCCTACACAAGAACCTGGATTTAGGCCCTACACAAGAGCCAATGTCCTACACAAGAACTTATTCGAGTTTGGGTCACAAACTTACCCTCAATCCTACACAAGGAAGGAGAGTATACATAATCTTACACTTAACAACTTGTCAAATTGAGCCCCTTTTGTAGCGCCTTCTTAGGTAGCTTGATCAATGCTCTCTTGTGCTTCAATCAGTTCCCTTTTGCTCTCCTAATCATGATGCCGATGCTTTGCCAAGGCTTCAGCTCAAAGATCAACACTTTTCATGTATTGTTCTTTTGAGGTGACCAAGGTGATAGGAGGTTGGTTGAATCTCCTACAACTAATGGGAAGTTGTATTTTTTAGGAGTTCACTTAGATGTCTCTTCTAGAGGATTTAGACAATGGTATGCCTATATAGGTTGAGTCTAATATCTAGAAAATGGAGGAATTTAAGCACATCTTGAAGGTGGAGGTTAAAATCCTCATTAGAGTGTTAATTTCAAAGAAGATGACTTAAAACTCTTTGGTTTAGAGGCTTCGGATGAGAGATATGATCATGGAATCACATATGCTTTTATTGCACCAAAAACTCATGAGAATGCCCAAGAACCGAATAACCTTTATAAAAAGTTCAAGTTCCAACGGTAAGAAAACATGCAGATGATGGTTCTGTTGATGTCATCGAAAGGCCTTTAATGCCATCGAGGCGACCCTCGATGCCATCGAGAAAATCAGATAATATGATATATTTCTTGTTAGACATATCTGAATTGCCTTTCGATGCCATCGAAGGAGACCTCAATGTCATTGGGAAAATCAGATGAAATATTCATTTCCTGTTGGACATATCTGACTCTTTGTTCGATGCCATCAAAGTGGTCTTCGATGCTATAGAAGATCAAATAAAATGTGAATTTCTTGTTGGACATATTTGACTTTCCTTCGATGCCAACAAGGGGATCTTCGATGCCATCAAAGACCCCTCGAGGCTTGCTCGATGGGATTGAGCGTCACTCGAAGTATGCTGTTTTGGGCGTATGTTTTCACAGCAGCTTCACACCTCATCTAGCCTTACTTATCATGTTCTAAGTAGGTTCCTAAGGCTAAGGGATGATCAATAAGGTTTACCTATTAAGTTAAGATCATCTAGAGATTCAAGGGTTAGGGCTACCAAAACACCTCATTTACCCGTTCTTTGCTCCTTGATGCTTTTGTACACTTGTGTCTTTGGTCTTCAACTTCCAAAGACTCAACCGATTATATGACATAAAGACTCGCGTGATTGACAAATAAGATGCACAAATCAGTGCACACTAACAATTATAAATTGTAAAAGTTCGAGACACCTCATTTTAATAAAGAGAGCTTCCACAATGCTCATCTCAATATTGGAAGTGATTCAATACCCTGGTTTTCTGGAAACTCCTTACAATGTACCTCATGTTGCATGTGAGGTAACAAAATAGTTGATTGGGACCATAGATCCAGAGTGTGAGTGTGAGGGTGGGGGTGGGGGTAGGGGTAGGGGTGAGCACTAAATAAAAATTATGGAAGTTCAAAATCACCTCATTTTAACAAGAAAGTTTGTACAGTCTCATCTCAAGTATGAAGTGATACAATACCCTGGTTCTGAAAACTTCCTTACAACCTACCTGCTGTTGTACATGTCGCATGTGGTAGACACAAAGGTTGATCGGGACCATAAATTTAGTGTGCCCTATCATAGATGGACCGCTGTCCAGAAACCACATTGGTTAGAGGATCTTAGCTACTAGTGTTCTTCAAATGTACAGTGAGAAAAGAACTATTAACCAGAAAATTGTGGGTGGAAGTGATGGGTAGGATTTTTCTGGTTGGTATTTTTTGAACTGTGGACCATCCATGCATGATCCATGATATGGATGGTCCTGATCCACCTTCCCCTCTGCCATGTGTATGATGGGATCCTGGAAGGGTAAGCGGTACAGGGGTTCCCTACAACTGGCCCTCTTAAGAACACTCAATGGTTGACACCTATTCTCTAACTAGAAAACAAATGTAGGAGTTACTGTGAGTGTAGTTCTGTTTCTTCTAGGTTGATGATGTTAATTCGTTATGTTCTCCAAGGATGTTGCTACCTTTTTCTCTTTTAATATATAGAATTGAGGTTTGTCCACATTGTGGTAATGATATTTCATATTTTCTCTGAGATCCGTTTTATGTATGTACTAGTTTTCTGTGTCTGAAATGGCAGGTATTTGTAGAAAAGACAGCAAGGTGTTTATCATGTTGGACAATATGGGACTCATTCCGAAACAACACCGTAAGATTATAATAAAACAGAACCTCTATTCTTAGGCATGTTTTGTTATTCAGAGGATCTGATACTCGTTCTTCCATGCTGATAATGCAATTAGGTTGTCCAATTTCTGTCATGGATGATCCGAATTCCATAGTCATTCCTGAGAGAGGAGTTCCCGACACGATTCCTCAGAAGCTATCATATTATTTGGTGGACGAGCATGTAAAGGCTGAACCCCAATCTCCTCCACTATTTGGAGGGCATCCTGAACCCCAATCTCCTCCACTATTTGGAGGGCATCAAAGCTGGAAGCAAAGAGAAGATAGCTTTAAACTGAATTCAACCATGAAGGAATGTGTAATAGGATTTTCAATGCCAAGTCCTCTCCCTCAAAGTGGTTTTTAAAGATGAGGACAGGATCGTAGATAGTCATATTGCTTTTGTCTTGAAATTCCATGTTATTATTGCATAGACTCTGCCTAGTATAAGCAAGTTGGCCGATGACATACATTCAAGGGCACTATTCTCTCCAAGGTTGGGTTTCAAAATTCAAACCTTTTTCTAAACCTCAAAATTCGAACCTTTTTTAAACCTCTCAGCTCCAAGTGGTCAAAGATATCCAATTGTGGAATAAAGAGGTCTTTACGCTTATGAAGTCAAAGAATTTGGATGAAATCGAAGCTGTTGATTTGGAGGTGGGGACCATTTCTTCAAATTTTCACGAGGGCCATTCTTTTTTTCTTTTATCCATGGGACTTTCACACCTTGTACAAGTATTGGTTCTACATATCAATTGCCTTAGGATATGGGTTCCTTTCTCAAGACAAAAAAAAGGAGATGAAACAACTTTTCTCTTATTCAAATCTTTGCGAAGAAAAAAGAATGTAAAACAAGTATTCTCTTATTCCAGTCTTTGCTCTCAAGTTTGGGGTGTGTTTGGGCGGTGGGATTAAAAGGGATGGGATTCAAAAAACATAATTATTACCTATGGCAGGGATTGTTCCCTGTTGCCATGGGATAAGATTAATGCCCTGTTTTGTTGGTAATACAGTTGTAAATTGAATGGATATACCCACCATCATTTGAAATTACTGAGAATAACACACGTGTGATATCTAAACCGTTCATTTGTTTTGTAACCTCATTTTATGGCATGGGCCTAAAAATGAGGTAGATCCAAAACGTATGTGGCCCAAAAGAAGTTTTCAACGGTAAATGTTCAATCCCCATTGCTTTCTATGGTGGGGTCCACTTGAACTTTAGATTTACTGATTTTTTGGCACATGCTCTAAAATAATCTCGAAAAATGGGTGGACGGTGTGGATATAGCCCACACATCATAGTGAGACCTACACAACTAGCTAACATTGAGTGAAATTGGCACGGGACCCAATGCAATTCCATCTAATCTAATTCCAAGCTTTTCCATTCTTCCCAAACAAAGAGTGGAATTGGCACAGGACCAGATGAATCCCATCCCTCCTAATCCCTTCTAATCCCACCGCCCAAACACACCCTTGATTTGTACAGGAAACTCTGTTTATAGCGATTCTTGTTTCAAAACTAACAGAGTAGAATGGAGGCATGCTGCTAATATATTAGTTGCTGATCAGTTTCCAGTTAATTGCTTCGAGTTGTAAAATCTGTGTGTTTTATTTCTTTGTATTTTTTGGCCTTTGGCCTTTTCTCTTAATAAAATTCGCTATTATCTCTTCAAAAAGAAAAAAACCTAAAAGAAGCATGTTATGCCCTTTTAATACTTGATGGGGCCCATCAACATAATTTAAAGCTAATCATGGTTAAACTACATACTGTGCATGTTTTCCTTTTGCCATTCATAATAATTCTCATCCCCTTCTAAAAGACTTGGACTTTACCCCTCAGAGAGAATTGTGGTAGCTGTATCATGCTTGTATACATGACTGAGATTTGCCATATACTCGCAGCTTATACTTCTGTGAATCTTGTTTTATGCTGTAGGATAAGTTGATTCTTTATATCAAGATGAATCAAGATTTCTATTCTATTGTATAGCCTATTTCATCCCTATAGTGTAGAAACCGCATGTTGGGTTGGTCATTTAAATCCCTAAATCTCGAAAAGTTGGTATTGTTTGTCACTCGCTACGTCTTTCAGGTGCACTGCGGTTTCATGCAAAATGGGGGTGCAGAGATGGATGCTTTAGATGTAAAATATGCCAAGAAATGTAGATTTGTGGTTGCCTATGGCATTTTTGATGGTTATGATATGCCCCATCAACCTTCGAATATAAGCCTCCGTTCCTAAAAACTTTTTTGCTTTCTTATGGTGGTAGACGAAAAGTCCCTTGATTTCATCAAGCAGAATGTTAGCGTCAGAGAGGACAGGCATGGTGGCAAATGGGTTGGTATTTGGCGAATCGTGGTGTTGCGCCATCCTCCATATGATGAGCCCAGAAGGAATGAGAAGGTCCCAAAGATTTTAACCCACAGGCTATTTCCAGAGGCACAGTATACCATCTGGATTGATGGGAAGATGGAGCTTATAGTTGATCCATTGCTTATTCTTGAAGGGTGGTGTGATCTTTGCCTGTTTTTAACTTCAGCATTTTCATTACTGAGGTGGACAAATGAGGAATTATATGTTCCTTGTTCTGAGGATTAGTATCCTCAGGCTCTCAGTTTGTACAAGTGGATCCCAAGGTTAGATGATCCATTCCATTGATCTGATGGGTACTGTTCATCAATTGATGAATCTAGCCATCCAATCTCTGGCCTTTTCTTTTCCATTGATCAAGGTCTTTTTCTGTATTCTTTTTGAAATTTCCATTTGGAGGCTGCTGATCTACGATTGTCCCATCAAGGAAACATTTGGGGCATGGTTCATCCATGGTGGAGCCCATCACATTAATTTCTGCAGCACCTAACCATTGGCCCCACATATACTTAAGGCCCACGTATACCGTATGTATCCTTGGGCCGAGTATCTTTTCCCCTCTTCCTCTCTCATATATTTAACTGGAGGGCATGTTTGGATAGCTGGAAGAGAAGAAAACGTAACAATTACCTAATTATGATTCCCATGCACTATTTCAAACATGGATTACCATGAATTCCATTTCAGGGTTCTTGTTTGGATATCAGATAAAAAATTTATTTTTGTGAAACAATGCTCACGTTGTATACTGTGCTGGAGAAGTTAACTCTGAAAAAGCATAATGATTGCTATGTGAAATCTGCTGCTATTTTTTTATATCCAAACATAGTGAAGCATCCCATCACGAGAAAAGTGCTTCACTTTCTTTTCTTTTCCTTTTCTATATTTCTTTTTTTTTTTGGCTATCCAAACAGGCCTTAAATTAACATTTTCACGTTTCCTCAATGCATTCATCAGGCAAGTTTCTAGATTTGTGTGTTGACATTTTGCCATCTTGGGTCTTGAGTCTTTATTGGTACATTTGCATTAGTCTTACCAAACTGGCCCTCCCTTGATAACATGTAAATGGTTGAATCTGTTTGATTTTCAGGTATCTCTGGCGTGGGAAGCACATGTTCGCTATTGCGCGCCATAAACACCATCAAAGTATTTATGAGGAGGCTGATGCAATCAAAAGAAGGAAGCGCTATGCTCAGCCGCTGATCGATCTTCACATGAAAATATACCGTTACGAGGGAATGGAACCATGGAACCCAATGAAAAATACACTCAGCGGTGAGAGAAGGAAACTCCTAGCACATTTCCCTTAACTTATTTCATGATATAATAGTCCATAGTATCAATAAAAGATATTATTAAATATTAATCCATAGTACTAAAACTCATTGAATCGAGTTGGAACTCGGGCTTTAGACTCGACTTGGTTTAATTTACAATTTAAAAGAAATTTTAAAGTCAATAAAAATTGCAATTTTAAAGAGAGCCTGGTTTCTTTGGGGGGAAAAGGCTTGAGGACGATTGCCTTACCACCATTTATATTAAATTTGAAAGAAAAGAATTCTCAAAATTTTAATATTTTATATTAGACTAATAAATGTGGTCCTAATGAAGATTTGGGTCAGTCTATCAAGCCAACCCATCGACTCAGCTGGGCATTGCGTTGAGTCAGGTATGCAGTGTCAAAATGCAGATGTGCCAGAGGGGGCTGTCATCATACGGGAGCACACTGCCTTAAATGATCTTTTCAGCTGCCTGTGGTTCAATGAAGTCAACCTCTTCACCCCGGGGGATCAGCTAAGCTTTGGCTACGTTGTGTACAGGTTAGGCAGGTCCTTCAAGTTCTTTATGTTTTGTAACTGTGAGTACAATTTGCTGTTCATATTGCACAAGCATACCAGGGAGCATTCATCTGTGGTTGAGTGGGTGAAGTCCTTGGATGAATTTCAAGGGAATGCCACTGGACTGAAAGAGAGTAGGGGGGGTTTAGGCCCTTGGACTCCTTACCCTGGAGACCTGAAATCAGTTGTAATTCCACCTGTTCCAAGGACATCACAAGCAGGCTAATGAAAAAATAAACATGCTTTTTCTTCTCTTTTTTTCCTTCCAAATTTCTTTTAATATCATGTTGGTGTGTTTAAAGCCTTCTCTACCCATCAAGAAGCTCTTGATATTTTGGTTGAGCTTGTTTTTGCTTGAGGTACTGCAAAGTACAGAGAGATGCTAGGGCTACTCGTGCTTGTGGGCTCTCCTGTCGTCAGGAACATGTGTTGGAGATCTGGTCCAATTGGGCCCCACTATTTACATATCTTGGCTACCAAAATCAGCTTCGTCCAGTTATCAGTTGGCTGTCTTTGCATGTTGAATGTTGACTGTGGGTCAAATCTTTTTACAACCAGCCATTTACAAGTGTGGCCTTCCCGATGAGTGTGGCTGGTCTGATTTTTCAGGCGAGGGCAGGGACAGTTGGGGGCCAACCCACAAATTGAATTTTGCTTGGAACACTACTGGTGCCACCTTGGCACCTGCTTATGCAAGTAGCCCTTGCAGGTCTCTTACAAAAGCTGTTCCACACCTTATGCATGTTTTAAGATGGATTAGTAATTGAAAGACCAAAAAGAATCAAGTTGCTGCGCAATCTTACAAAAATCTCATGAATCAAGGGAAATTACACTAGAGGTTTTCTGATGGGAATGAGGGTCCAGTTAAATGTTCAATAGGTATTACCCCCTCCACTGCAGGTGGGCCATGTGCTAATGGTTTGCTCTCCATTAAATGGGTCAGAACCTGTTGGTTTGGGGTTGTGTTTTAGAACAGCTATGCTCATTCGAATTGATTTCTACTTGATGAAGAATTTATGTGAAGACACTATGGGATGCACCTTGTATGAAATGCACATTGTCATCGGTTTACCCACATCTAGCTAACCCATCTTATTGCCAACTTATCATCCGTTGCACATCGATGTCTTGTAAAAGGTGGGTGCCTCCTTTAAAACTTATTAGGTGGGCCATACATGTACATTGAGGGAGACGATTTTTCTTTTCCATTGAGTTTATGCAGTTACAGTGTGGATGCCACTGGATGCATGGGACGTAGGTGATCTTCATGGTGGCACCAACCTTTGAATCATGCCTGCATTGCATGACATCTCTTACATAATTCACATGGCATAGTATCGTTGCCCAAATTCTCCATTAAAAATATTATTGTGAAATGACAGTGGAAGGGCACCCTTTGCCATTTCTGTCTGTCTCTAACATTCCATGATACATGGCAAATGTTCTGTATCATTAATGTAGTCGTCACTGTAAGGGTGAGCAATAGTCCCGAAATCATGTTAGGTGGCATTATCCTTGTGACCGGACCAACGGCTGCAAATGGAGGATGGAGTCGATAATGGCTGTCCTAATTACCGAAATACCTCTTCTCGATTCATTGATGGAATTGAAATGTTAGAAAATTGCACTATTTCACTTCCCAAGATGAAAAATGGTTGCTGGTAAGTCGAGAGTTACAGTTTTGAGTGGGTCCTATGTATCTATTTCCAACACAAATTTAGGCTTGCCGATAACATTTCTAGTGTTACAACCAACAGCCCAGTACACAGAGAAACCGCTTGCCTGCAAATCCAATGCAATAATTCACAAGACTCGTGTCAATACGTCTTACAGGAGTTATGCAAGATCACAATGATGGACCCGAAAAAGCTTAATGTTTATGGTTGATATCCAGTTGTTGATCAGACGGTTGGCATTTTTACAACACTTTTAACAGTTGGAGTTAGCAAAATTAGATATGGGTTTTTACATGATATTAAGCAGAGAAATCTCAGGAGATTATATGGTTGGTTAGGTTGCAATGAGATGAAAACATAAGAGTTTTCAAGATATTATATTATACTTTTTTCCACACCGTGATGGACGGTATCCACAGATTCCGAGTATGTACAAGTGAGGCCAATGGTTCACTCGCCCTATCCATTGATCTGATGGGACCCATTATGGACGGTCCATATACCAACTTCTAGGCAATAATCCCAACTTTTTTGGTGGCCTGCAAATGGAAAGTTAGGAAGGAAACGAAATACAGCAATGATGGATATTCAACCAGGGGGGCAAAAATTGGAAGGCTGGTGGATCTTTCAAACTGGAAGATTTTTGGGTTGTGGTCCATCCAAGATGGTTCCACCAGAAAAATGATTTGGGTCACTGAAACATTAACCCCACTTGTTCAAAATGAAGACTTGCACATACGCTCATTGCCAGGGTGAGGATCATATGATTCCTCTTTACAAGAAAATGATTCACATGATCTTTTTGTCAATCTCATCGACCGTGGCTTCATCACCCATTCTATATTCATTCGGTGCTTGTTTCAGTTCATCTCTTGTGATGAACCTGAAAAAATACAAATAAATTATATATATATATCCACCGGACCATTAAGTAAGGTTGTTGAAAAGGTAGGTCTCAAATGTTCTGCTGCTGGTTCGTCAAGCAAAAAGAAAACAGTCTCTGGAGTGAGTCACATATAATACATCTTTGGGATTTCAGGGTAACGTAGCTCTTGGGGCAGGGACTAAAAAGCCTTGAAGAAATTCTCTCCTCTTTCTAGCCTATGTCGATGCATAGTTATAGTGACATTCAATGGAATCAATGCTCCCAAATTTTATTTATTTATTATTTTTTTCTGACATCAGCCTGAAAGACATAGATCAAACTTCTAATTATTTGCGGATCCGAGTAGAATATCTTACCGTGTCGAGCAACTGTTTCACTTCAGATTCAGCAAGTTCTGATAGTAGCTTAGACATACCAAATTTCCAAGTGTTTGGTGGATACCATATTGAATTGGAATACTACGCAGTGCTTGGCCCAGGGGAGTTATCCAAGCAGTTGACTTGAGGAGTTCCTTAAGGGCCTGTTTGGCCAGACTGATCACACGGTATTAGGAGGGATGGGATCGCGATATCCCGGGATATGCATGACGAGCCAAACAGGCCTGGTGAACTTGTCCCGGGATATAAGCAATCCCATGGATCTTAAAACAATCCACTGACATCACCATCATTACCTTAAAATTGATCTCATCCCTTGGACGGATTGGAAGGTAAAATCCTAGGATATGCCGGGCGTGCCAAACAGACCTAGTGAACTTGTCCCGGGATATAGCAATTCCATGGATCTTAAACCAATCCACTGACACCACCATCATTACCTTAAAATCCATCCCATCCCTCCTAATCCCATGGGATTCGCCCGGCCAAACAGGCCCTAAGAGTACCGAGTTTTCCAGAGACTCAGCTTGATATCTTGCCTAGTAGAGCTGACTTAGCCGAGTTTCAAGTCAGAGCCAGTGAGTTTTAGAACTATGCTGCAAAGAAAAAAAAAGGAAAGGAAAGAGTCCGCAGGTCTTGTTATTGGTCACATAAGCTGGAAAGTTGCAGTGAACACCGAAAATGGTCTCTTGAAAGAGGAAATATTGAATGGTAGATCAAGAAATAAACTGCAAAGGTGGGGCCACCTTCTGGCAATCCAGCCCTCCATATAGTGGCCTTACCATGATGAAAGATACCCAAAAATCTCCCCCGATTGGATCATAATTAGATGTTTATAATTGGATTTAACTGTAAATTTCGAGCCACCGAACTGATTGCTTGAATCAAGATAGAGAAGAAATTTGGCAGTTGATGGGATAATTCAAAAGGATTTCCCAATCCAATCTCGATGAAGAGTTGAGATTGGCTTTTGGTGGGCCTAGGCACTGCTGGATTTTGGAATGTGGTGGGGTACGGTAGGCCTTAGAAGGATTTTTAATGGTGGATATCCAATCACTATTGTTTTCCTGTGGTGTGGTCAACCTAGATCTATATCCCACTCAATTTTGGTATTAAGTCTAGAAGGATCTGTAAAAATGGATGAACCGAATGGATGAAACACACACATCATGGTAGGTCCCACAGAGCACTGACCAGCAGCCACCGGTTTGGTGGCATGGGGAGTAGCCAATCCCGTTTCTATTTTCTCCCCATGGGGAGCCCGAATTGACACTGCGTTTACCTTTTTTAGCGGTGTACTTGAAAACTGATTAATAATGTTATAAAAATCCTTGATATAAGTGCAGCTGGCCGTGTTTGAATGAAGACCCAACAAACGAGACTGGGGCGTTTTGTTTACAATAAATAATAGAATTTAGAATTTGCAGGATCCTCTCCTCAAACCCGGAAGCAATCGTATCCTGCTACCTGCGCGGATGGACACGGTCCAAGCAGGGGCTTTGTCGGGTCCACTGTTATGTATGGACTTTATCCACGCCGTTCATGATTTTTTCCATATCATTTTAGGATATGACCCCAAAAATAGGCAGTTACAAAGCTCTAGTGAACCACACCATAGTAAGCGCCATTGTTAGTGACATCCACTCTGGAAACCCTCCTAGGGCCCACCGTGATTTTAATATCCATCCAACCTGTTGATGAGGTCAAACAGATCTGGATGAAGGGAGGTTACAAATATCAGCTTCATCCAAAACTTTTTTCATCCACGAGAAGTTTTAATTGTCAATCACTGCTGTTTCCAGTAGTGTGGTCCACCCGAAATTTGGATCTTCTTTAATTTTGGGCCCACGTCTAAAATGAGGTGGAACAATGGATGTACGGCATGATATATAGCACATACATTAAGATGGGCCTCACGGTCTGGACGTAACCTGAATCGGTTGGGTCCCGACCTGACTGAATCCGCGCCCCCACGTTTGAACGAAGATTCGTGCTTTGAGGTCCGACCTGACTGAATGCTCGGTTTCGAACGCGGATTGCGTCCCACCTCCACCTGTCTGTAGTCACGAACGTGCAGTTCTGTTGACGGGCCCATCATGATGTATCTGTTTATCCATGCCGTTTATCCCTTCTCTCATATCATTTTAAGGTATATTTTGCGAAATGAAGCTGATAAAACGATCAAGTGTACCACACCGAAGATGAATCTTGCATGCATTTAATACAACGCAAGTTTATTATTTGATGTGGTCCACTTGAGATTTGGATCTGTCTCATTTTTGTTCACATACATTAAAATGATGATAGAGAAAGGATAGATGGCGTGGATAAACAAATACATTACGGTGGGCCCGTCCACAGAACTGCCCGTTCGTGGCTAGAGACGGGCGGGGGTAGGACGCAATCCGCTTACCTCGGTTTCTGTTCTAACACGCGGGGCGCATGGTTTCAGAAACCCAGATTCATGGTCATTTGAGTAGCACTATGGATGCGCTGTGCCCAAAAATCATTTAGATTGAAAGATCTGACCACCAATCTTGGGCTTTTAAGTTCAACGTGGACAATTCCAATAAGAGAACTGATCACCTACACACTTCCTGCACCGCAACAGCAGTACAAGGCGTTTTGAGCCGTGAAAAATAAATTAAGAGGGTGACCGAATAAAACTTTATTTTTATTTTTTCTTTTCTGCTGTTGGGGTACAGGGTACCCTGTCTCTTACAACAATTCTCTTTGTAACCGTCTATTTAATGGACCTGCTCTCCCTCAGCCCTGGCGTTCCTTTGAAAAAAAAAAAATAGTCAAGCAATCAAAGTTTTTTAATGAGCATCATTTGAGTCCAGCCCTCCGGCCAATTTTAGAGGCACAAACCCACCAGGCAGCCCAGGCCATTGCCATACCTATTAAACAAAACAACAAAAGAGACAGAATGGAAAAATCAAATATATTAATCAAAGCCTCAGTCAAAGGGTCCTATGATTCCTACGCATGCCTCTTGTATTTTCTCGACCAAACAATCAATCAAAATCTCTCTCTCTCTCTCTCTCTCTCTCTCTCTCTCTCTCTCTCTCACACACACACACACACACACACACACACAAGATGAACACTTCGACTCCCACCCTCTCCAGCAAAAGGTGAGAATTATTCAGTTTTAACAGCCCAGGGTTGATTGGTATGCTTTTTGAGATATTAGCTTACAGCTTTTATTGCACCAAATGGTGCTAATACACAGTTGTGGTTGTGGATCTAGACTGTCCATCTAATGCCACCTTCGGGTGGCCAGCTGATGTAGGGGGAAAAAATTTACACTGATGGGATGATCGTAGCCTTCATTTTGAATTTTGACCGTTCATAACTGTTCTTTCATATTTTTCTCATTCCTCTTAAAGTTCTGCCAACCAGTCCACGAATTTAATCAATTAATTGGACGGACTGGATCCACTGGCCCACCTTTCAAGATTGACAAGTGATTATTGATCTATATATCATGCATTTGGGGTTCACTACCATGATGATAGTCACCGTACAAAGCCACACCGATCAGGTATCATAATTAACCAACTGAAATGTGGCCTTCAAATGGGCAGGGCCACCAAAATTTTGAATATCTCATCAGCCCATATGATATCAAAAGTATATACTTTTTATGGCTTTTGTGAGGTCCATGTGTTCGATTTTTCTTTTGATAGTGCTAAGCATGTGAGTAGCTTCTTTGTCACTACTTCAGCAATCACAATCTCGTAATATACGGTTGACGTGTTCGATTTTTCCTTTATTAGGTTTTCCTGAGTTTCGTTTTTGGTACCCTTTGGGTAACCCAAGGTTCGGCCCTTGTAACTTTTTCTTTGTTGATATGAATCCTAGGCTATGGCATAGCAGCCCCTCCAAATGCAACCCATGTCGGCCCTTTCCCAGCCTGACCAGTCACCGATTAACATAAGCATATCCAGCAGCCCCTCCATAGGGACATCCAAGGGAGAAGAAAAATCTAAAAATCACTTTTATTTTAACTGTCACCCGCTAAACAACATGCCAGTGACGACTTGAACGAAGCAGCCACAACGAGACCTTCCTAGTCGAGTCCTATAGATTGATGAACTCTGCTCCAATGTTTTTTTTTTTTTTTTTAAATGTAGTTTCTATTCAAGACTGTCCTGAGTAAGTTAGATCAAAGGTCCATACTAGAGTCCTGTATTTGAAGACTACACGTTGTCAAGATTCTCTAATTATGCTGAGGTGCTAAGAACCTATCATATCCATTTGTTTGAGCGACAACATAAATTATGTGCAGATTGGAAGGGAAGGTGGCAATCATCACCGGCGCAGAAAGCGGCATCGGCAAGAGCACGCCTCTTTTGGGCCCATGGAGCCAAAGTCGTTATTGCTGATGTACAAGATGATCTAGGCCGAGCCATATGCCAAGACCTCGACGATAATGCAATGTACGTCCACTGTGATGTGACCAATGAAGATGATGTGCGGGACCTTGTCGATCTGACCATTGAAAAATATGGAAAGCTGGATATCATGTACAACAATGCAGGGGTCGCGGACAATACAGCTAAGAGTATCCTAACCATTGAAAAATCAAAACTAGAGAGGGTCCTTAGTGTAAACCTCGTGGGAGGGTTCCTGGAGACGAAGCATGCTGCAAGGGTTATGGTCCCGGCTCGCAAAGGGTGCATTTTGTTTACAGGGAGTGCTACTGCATCGATTGCTTGCACTACAAACCATTCATATGTAGCATCGAAGAGTGGGCCCACAGGGCTGGCCCAGAACGTGTCTGCCGAGCTTGGGCAGTTTGGAATACATGTGAATTGCATTTCGCCCTATGCCGTGGCTACTAACATGGTGAAAGGGCTGCTGCCTGGTGGGAGTACAGAGCAATTAGAAGCGCTCCTAAGCAATGCAGGCAATCTCAAGGGTGCAGTCCTAAGGCCAGATGATGTCGCACGAGCCGCGCTCTTTCTAGCCAGCGACGACGCAGGTTATGTCAGTGGGCTCAACCTTGTTGTAGATGGAGGGTGCAGTGTGGCTAACCCTTCTGTGGCCATGGCTCTCAAACTATCCCACTGATTTGGGATGCGTTTTTAAGTTATACATTTCGAGTTTATGGAAATTTCATTTTTACTGAATTTGAATAAAGTCGAGCTGATTTAGTCATTTAAATTTCGGTCTATGTATTTTTCTTATGTTGTATAATGAAAGTTAATTTTTCGTCCATTGCGTAATTGGTATATCCAAGCCATTGATTTGACAGGCCCCATCATGGATGGACCATGCCCAAAAAATCTCCTCAATTAGTTAACTTGAGAGGGTTTTCAAAATCTTGGTTAAGAGGAAATGCACCAAGTGGCCACATGAAATGGCGTAAAGAGCCACAATTCAATGGCGAGGATCTTCCACTATGAGAGGTGGTGGGCATGGTCCATCATCAGACCAGTAGTTTGGATAAACCAGCCATGGGCTCCCTTTGTGCGAACTTGGTGGCTAACAGGGAACTTTGCATTTGATTTGTTGTGATCGTCCTAAAACTCCCACTAGATTGGATACCCCTTTGACTTAAGGACTCGTCTCAACTCGAGTGTTAACGAAGACTGAACGATCCATCTCTCTCCCCATGTGTCTATCTGTTGGGGAGAGCGTTCAACAATTAATAGAGATCTAGGGGTCAATCATAACTTGTATGTGAAATCCTCTTAGTTGAGATACCTAATTATATGTGTGAGCCCAAAAATCAGAAACAAAAACTAAGGTGGACCATAAATTAAGGAATAGTTGGAATGAGGCATCTATTAGGGATCACGCTGAAGCAAACCCGTATCCAATTGAACAAGACAAAATCAAATGCAAATAATACACATAGAGAACATAGGAGTTTTATGTGGAAAAACCTTCACGTGAAAAAACCACCGCATAAAATGACAAGCAATCTATTATGAATTGAAATTACAAGAAATGGATGAACTTACAGATCCGAACAATCTCAAAACTCTAGCTTTGCTCTTGCACTGTTAAAAACGTCTTAAAAAACCCATGCTATGCCCTAATTCCGATTACACCCGATATATATACTATCACAACCAGAATAGGAAACAAATTGCACATTTATGTAGCTCCACACATGTTGATGATGGGATGTTCGATGGCATCGACATCCATCAAATATCGGTCAATGACATCAAAGCCACACACATTTGACGGCATCAAGTAGCATCTCCAAAAACGTCTAGTGAGTAACTGATATTTTTTTAGATTTTCTCAATGAGATCATGTGAGCTATCGATGGGATTGACAGCTGCTGGATGGGGATGGGATCAAGTGGTCTGTCGCCATTGACAGACCCTATTACATACAGATTTAAGACATCTGATAACAATCTATACAATTTCTTCAATCTTCATGCTTTATTGCTCCATTACCATCACCATCTCTAATCACTTTCAATCATAACTTCATCATCACTTTTTGTGTACAATTTGTATTTATTAAGCCTTCTCCAAGCCTAGAGAAGTTGCACAGAACTTGAACTTCTCTATAAGAACCACCTCCAAAAGCATGTCAACCGAATTCACGCTTGTGTTAATCTTCTCTAAAGTTACGTTTCCTTCCTCAAGTACGTGTTAGATAAAATAATAACGAACATCAATATTTTAGTATGTGAGTAATAAACAGAGTTCTTCGCCAAATTAATCACATTTTTGTTGTCACAATTAACTGATACAACTTCCTGCTACAGCTCAAGATGATTTATCATTATTCTCAATTCAAAACTCACTTTGAACGTCCCCATTATCGTCATATACTCAACTTCAGTTGTAGAAAGTGTCATCATGGACTATAGCTTCGACATCCAACTGATCAAACCACCCGCTAGAACAAACGCATTACAACAACCTAATATTTTACGTAGGCTAAAATTTAAAAATTAAAATTAAAAAAAAAGATAAAAAAATTGGTTGCAACAATCCTCTCTTATCTTATCCGATGAACCATTATGTCTTTATAAGGGTGAGATATTCTCTCCAAGTAGAAAGAAAGAGAAGAGAGAGAGAGAGAGAGAGAGAGAGAGAGAGAGAGAGAGAGAGAGAGAGAGAGAGAGAGAAGGGCTTGCAAGGTTAGCATTTTATTTTGTTTTTTATTTTTTTATATTATTATACTCTAGTCTTTCATTATAGATGGTGCAGATTTACCATGTGCACAACTCATGTGCATATATATCAACAAGTGTGTATATGCATAGTGCACCTTGGAGCACCTCATGCATGTAGAACAAGAAAGAAAAGTAAAACACGTACATAGAGACTTATTTTACTTTTACATAAATTATGTGTTAGACTTATTAGTGCACACAATGATACACACACACACTGAATGCTCAGCTGCACAACAGTTTACATGGAACTCATCCGAACTTCCAAAAATCATGTAAACTTCCACCATCCGTCGATTGGTCAAAACAACCAAAAAGTGTCTGGAGATTTAAAATGAAAATTCTGTGATTTTCAACCTATCAACCCATTCTGTCGATCTGTAAAATGATATTTCAACCTTTTGAACAGTATTTCGACCTTTCGAATAGTATTTCGACTAGTCTAAACTGGTAGAAATCAACCAACAAGCAATTTGAAAATTTTGGCAGAATTTCAACCTGTTTTTTTTTTTTAAAATAAAAATAAAATAAAATTATTAACACATGCACACACCCCCACACACTCACGCCATAGTGGGATTTCACCACCTATGGGTACTTGAACCCTTGACCAGGTGTTGAAACTCCTGAGAGTCTACCACTGGAGCAAGAGCAAGGAGTCAGAATTTCAACCTATTGACCACAAAGGTTGACCAGTTGAAGTATGCTGATTAAAAAAAAAATCAATTTCTAGTTGGGCTTCTTCCGGTCCATATGCATTAAGAATGTGCTTGATCTTTGCCCTACATCATTTTGTTTACGTTTTCTTAATCTTGTGTGATCCATATTCGGTGTTTGCTTTTGTGGATTCCCAACAAAAGTGACAATGAAGCTAGTATGATATTGAATTTATGAGAGATGGATGGACTTGCTGATCCGAGAAATCTCGAAATTCCATTGCAAAACCCTACCTTTGCTCTAGAGCACCTTAGGAACGTCTTCTCATACCCTAATTCCGATTACACCTACTTATATAGTGTTATAACTGAATTAGGAAACAAAATACTTCTGTAAAATCGCGCAATCCTATCAATGGGATCGACAATCATGGAGGTGTGTCAATGAGATTGAAGCCACCTCAGATGGGACCGAAGAATTCCCAAAAAAATTATCCAGCAAGTATAGGAAAAAAAATGCAAATTTCTCTATATTATCAGGTGGTGTGTCGATGGGATCGACAAACACTCGATGGGATTAAATGGTTCGTAGTGACATCAACATACTCATGTTTTAGGCAGATTGAAGACATATAACAACAAGATTCTCCGACTAAGTTAGGGGTGTACAGGTTCAGAGTTATGAAGTGCACGCCCTGCGGGTGATATTGTGTCTGGGAGCAGACAGTGGTACATGCTACGGCAGTAGTTGACATTTCAAAGGATTATATAAGATGGCTTCCTATCCTCTATAAGGACTATCACTGCGTTACCTTCATCAGAAGTTCGACATATAACAACAACATTCTCCGACTAAGTTAGGGGTGTACAGGTTCAGAGTTATGAAGTGCACGCCCTGCGGGTGATATTGTGTCTGGGAGCAGACAGTGGTACATGCTACGGCAGTAGTTGACATTTCAAAGGATTATATAAGATGGCTCCCTATCCTCTATGAGGACTATCACTGCTTTACCTTCATCAGAAGTTCTCAGCCTTGGTAAGATTCCTAATACAAAATTACTTATTAATTAAAATAAAATGAGTACTCATTTTGAAGCAGCAGCCAAACAGGGCCTAAATGGTCACCCTATATCGGCTCTGTGTGATGTGTTGTACCGATTATTGTGGGTGGCATTAGCAACGTAATTGCTGCTGGTGAGGCTAGTAATGAGCCAGTCTGGCCTGCAATATCTCGGACCCATGTGATATAGAGGTCCATGGATCGGGTACAGGGGTAGGCCACGAGTACATGGGACACAACAAGCTGCATCAGGTGGAACACACCATAGACAGCAGCTTTTCTAATGTATGTGGATAAACCACATACATTCACAGTGGGCACAACTGAGTTTACTCTTAATGATAAGAGCCTTCTGAGTAAACTCAGTTGTTCATGACTGGATTAGCCAAGGTGGGCCACACACCGAGAAGTGCCATCTGCTGTTCTTGACTTGATTTTATTATCACGGTATGACCCTCTTCTGTGAATTGTACATTCTACACGTGTGACATGGTGGGAAAGAAACATCCCTAGGTGAAAGCTCGCATAAAGCTGCCGAATGTGATGATTTCACCAATCGCATTCATCAGCCAATATTGTCTCTCGACGCAGGCTTTAGAGCACCTGTACCACTCATCCCAACACAGATTGCATATGATTCTAAAAATTCTGTTTTGTTAGTCAATCATAACCATCCCTGTAACACCCGTATTTTAATTCCAAGTGTTACATTTAAAATTTTAAATTAATAGTAAAAAATCATTGGTGTGGCCCACTTGAGCATTAAGGGGATGTATGATTTTCTAAGTACTGTGGTAATTCTCGGTTAATGGGTAATGATTATTTATCTTTATATTTCCGGTTGAATCTATAAGGTGATGTTGACCGCCACCTTCATTTATAACACCCCACTGATCACCCTGCGAGAGAAATGTTAAATTGTTGGGCCGTCATGAGATGTGTCTTATCCACACCGTCCATCCCTTTAGCCAGCTCATTTTATGGCATAAATCGGAAAATGAGGCAGATCCAAAGTTCAAGTGGACCACACCAGGGGAAACAATGAGAATTGAACTCTTATCATTAAAAGCTTCTTTAGGACTCTAGAAGTTTTGGGTCAACCTGATATTTTTGTTTCCCCTTTACGCATGGCTGTGTGACGTTGTGAACATGTTGGATGACAAATAAACATCAATGTGGGCCCTAGGGAGAAAATGGCTTTCAATCATTAGCTTCTTTTTTATCACTGTTCCCTGATGTGTGGTCCAATTGAGCTTTGAATTTGCCTCATTTTTGGGGTCATGCCTAATTATATCATCATCAAGATCATGAGAGTGGACCAGACACGTCTCTAGAGGATCAGAGGATAAGGTGAGAGGCATTATATCTTCTACAAAAGAATCAATCATGTTAATGTCGTGGAAATCGTCATCATCCTCTGAGTTGCTGCTGTTATTGAAAAAGATATTTGACTCCAATGTCAAATTTTCAAAAGATATAGTCATGACACCATTCCTGCAATTGATAATTGCATTTGAAGTGGACAGGAATGGGCGACCAAGAATGACGAGAATCTGAGTACTCATGTCATTGATGGGTTCGGTGTCCAAGATGATAAAATCTACAAGGTAGTAAAACTATCAACTTGGACCAACACATCCTCGATTATCCCTCTTGGTAAACGAACAACGCGATCAGCAAGTTATAGTATGGTCCGTGTGGGTTTTAATTCACCCAAACTAACTGTTTGTATACTGAGTAGGGAATCAGAATGACGCTCGCTCCTAAGTCAAGAAGTGTCTGATCAATTCGATAGTTCCCAATTACACATGATATGGTTGGGCTACCGAAATCTTTGAATTTCTGCGGCACATCTTGTTTTAGGATGGCACTCACTTTCTCAGTTAAGAAAATCTTCTTTTGCACACTTTACCGTCGTTTGGTCGTGCATAGGTCTTTCAGGAATTTAGCATATAAAGGTATTTATTTTACGACATCAAGTAGAGGAATGTTGACTTTCACTTGTTTTAACACCTCTAAGATATCCTGAGAGTTAAAGAGACGTTTTGGTGTAACCAACCATTGGGGGAACAGAGCAACCGGCTTCTTTAGAGGTTCCAGTTCAAACTTTTGTGGGGCATCACTAGATTCATCATTGTTGTCCTCTTCTGGTTCTTGAGGCTTTTCGGGCCTAACTGGAAGGGTTTTATCAATAACTTTCTCACTCCTAAGAGTGGTGATAGATTTAGCGTGCCCCATTTGATTTGAAGAGCTTGGGTTGTCAACTTCATATTGCAGCTTTGGATTGGGAAGAGGTTGAGCTGGGAGGCTCCCCTTATTCATAATCATGTTTTTAACCTTAAGTTCTTGTAGTGTTTTGTTAAGGTCTTGTAAGGCTTGTAGCATACCTTGATTGAAATGATCTTGTTTTTCAAAATGTTTTAAAATCGGATCCTCTTGAGGTTTCTCTTGTTGTTGCTGTGAAGTTTGATTAAAGAAACCTTGAGGGGTAGCAGTTTGTCCATTCCTCCAACTAAAATTGAAATGATTTTTCCAGCTAGGATTGTACGTATTAGAGGTTGGTCCATCGAAATGTCTTTGATAGTTATTTACGGCATTAGATTGTTCATTCAATACTTCTCGAAAGGCAGGTATTGTAGGACAATTTTCAGTTGTATAAATATTTCAATCACAGATGCCACAAACACTTTCATTAACCTTATCCTTCTTTCCTTACATGGCCTCAAATTTTCTTATGAGTGTAGACACTTTATACTTAAGGTCATCCTCTTCTTTCAAGAGATATACTTCACCTTTCTCCTTAGATTGAGTTGGCCTAGACGTGATGTTCTGATTTGGGTAATAGTCCCATGATTGTGTTTTTTCAGCAAAACTATCAAGGTAATCCCATACCTTGTCAACATTTTTATTAATGAATTCTCCATTACACATTGTCTCGACCATTTGGCGCATGAAAGATGTCAGTCCATCGTAGAAAAAATTTGTAATGCGCCACGTTTCAAATCCATGTTGTGGGCATGAACTGACTAAATCCTTGAACCTTTCCCAACATTGGAAGAATGTTTCATCTTCCTTTTGGGCAAAGTTCATGATTGCTCTTCTGAGGGTAATTGTTTTATGATGTAGAAAAAATTTCTTTATAAATTCCCTCTGCATATCATTCTATGTGCCAATGGATCTAGGACGTAGTAAATGTAACCACGTCTTGGCCTTCTTTGTCAAGGAAAATGGGAAGACTTTTAGCCTAATTGTATCCTCAGATATATTAGGGAAGTATAAAGTGGTTATGATTTCATCGAACTCTTTCAGATGCAAGTATGTTTCTTCAGACTCAAGCTCATGAAACTTAGGAAGGAGTTGGATAACCCCTGGCTTGATGTCCATATGTCCTGTATTCTCAGGAAAAATCATGCATGAGGGCGTACTCACCTCCGCCGGTTGTAAATAATCTCGTAAAGTACGAGGCGGGGGTGCTTGATGCACCTCATTCTTAGCTCGTACTTCCTCTAACCTTGGTTGGGGTAGTGCTTGAGGTTGATTTTCAGCCATAACCTCAATTAACTCAGGGATATTCGAGAAGTGACTAGTCCTGCGATGGACAGTTAACCCCTCGACTAACCTAGACCTAAGAAATGAAATAGAAATCTAGAAAATAAAAAGAAAGATGGAAAGAAATTATCAGTTTTAAAGTCTTATGTTAACAACCAGCAAAACAAAACAAAATAAGTTAGTCTCTAAAAAAATAGAAAAATTTTCAAAAAGAAAATAGAAAGTCTCAGATTAGAAAGATCCTAAAAAGAAAGTAGAATAAGAAAGATATTACCGAATTAGAAGTTTCTATCTAAAAAGCATATAAAGCAACAAGGTTAGTTCCTAAATAGAAAGTCTACCAATAGAAAAATTATAAAAATAGCAAACAAAGTTAGGATTCTAAAAGAATTAGAAACTAGCTAAAAAAGAAAACAAATCCTAATCTAGAAATAAAAAGGAAAATTTTAAGGAAGAAATTACCAGTTTAGAAGCTTATCTCAGAATCCTATAAAACAAAAGGATGGGTTAGTTTCTAAAAATCAGGAAAAATTAAAACCTAATCTTAAACTAATCCTAAAACTAGTTAATCTCAGAAAAACATAGCTATCAGTCCCCGACAACGGCGCCAAAAACTTGTTCACTCCCCAAGTGCAGGGTTGTGATGTAGTAATAAACTCGGTAAGACTAAGGTCAAATCCCAAGGGACTAAAACTCGTACGTTATCTAAAACTAACTAGAACTAGAACTAGAATAAGATGAAATCTAAACCAAATAAAATTTAAGGAATAATTGTGAAATTATTATCTAAAACTTAGGAGAAATCAGAGATAGGAAACTAGGGATTCAGAGGATCCACTTGTAGATATCAAGGAGATCTTATGCCTGCATTATTGAAATTAAACTGAACTTACTTCAATCTAGTTTTAAAGAGATGAAAGGTATATGAATTAGAATGGATTCCATCACCAAACCATGCCCAGGAGACAAAGCAAACAACAGAATTAAACTAATTACCAACCAATCAACATGCCATGAAGGTTAGGAAGAGTACTGTCATCCGACCATGCTCAGGAGACTATAATGAATAACAGGGCTTCCTAACATCATAAACATAAAAAGGAAAGGAAACATTCAAAGTCATTGCAGACCCATTGTAATTTCAGTCACAACAGACCATTAAAGACTAAAAAAAATGCCATTAATAAAACCAAAATCAACATCAAATCAGTCTTAAACAAAAGGCAGCACAGGTCCCTCTCATCACACTACAAGCTTCACCTCTTAGCCCTAGCTAAGAGGTTTAGCCTGGCCTTGGCATGATTAGGCTAAACTCTGAACTTAATTAAAAAACAGCAAAATAAAATTAATAAAACACTTCTAGCCGGCTGCCTCTATACTCCACATCCAACCCAAGCTCCAAATGTCCCCCTCATCCCATTCTCTCTCTCTTTTATAGCAGCAGGAAGTTGGTCGATTTGCCAGAGTGCGAAATTCCTATAGTCGGTGCGGAAGGAAGTCTTCTTTACGCAGCACAGTTGCGTGCGTAGGAAACCGCAAGCCACCTAGCGTTTTGGTCTGGCGAGGCCCATTGTAGCTGACGTCTGACGAATCCAATCCGTTCATTATATTTGCCTCGAAAAACCAGCTGAAAAAAGATGGTTTTTTACTGGATTTGATGCGGCTTATTAAGCCTTTCAGACTACCGTCCATCCAACATTTATGGTTTTTTACTGGATTTGATGCGGCCTATTAAGCCTTTCAGACTACCGTCCATCCAACATTTAAATAGCAGGGAAACTGTTCTCACTTTCTGTTAAAATTCTATCCTCTAGGCTATGATAAGAGGACCCTTTTAATCCTGATGGATGGTCCTGATTAACTGAATCACGGACCATGGTGGCCCACAAAGCTTCGTTTACAGGCTCTGTTGTGAACAGAGCCTACGTAAACGTTACGCAGTGATAATGGTGGGACCCATAATCATTGTTGGTTTCCGAATCCACACCGATCATTGAACTGTACTCGAAAAACCAATTGAAAATAGCTATTTTTTTATTAGAATCGGTGTGTCCCACGTTGTTTTCTATTCCACTGTCCATTCTGCGATTGATGGTGCTTTTACACGCTTACTTTTGCATGAGACCCAAAAGAAAGCTTGGAGATGCTTACGACCCCCGTATGGACGTATTGAACAGTTCGGATCACCGATCCAGGCCATGAGTGGGGCCCACTTAGAAAAAAATGGACGGACAGCATGTTGTCCGTTCTTTTGCAGCAGGGAGAGGAAGACGCTGACCCGTTTTAGGTTTTTTCGTGCACAGCGGATACGTATGCACTGTGTATGCACACGTGCATATACAGGGCACACTGTGATGTTTTTCAAAAATCCAAACCATCCATTCATTTTGTTTCCATGTTTAACCCGTCGAGACCAAAGTTGAGGCAGTTCCATATATTAGGTAGGCCCAGAATCAACGGTTTTTGGGCTGATCTGTCAGTTGGGGCACTTTCATAGTGATACAAAGGTTGAAATTTGATATATATGGTTAATTTATGGCCCTTAGACCATGTATGAAGTTTCAAGTTGAATAGATGGTGGGAACCCTGTGATCTTGCATTTTGGATGATTTTCAGACCCGTGTAACGTGAGTAGTGTGATTTCGTCGGGTCTCTAGCGTGTACATTCGTCGACGTGGTCCCATGGAGTCCATCTCTTGCTCTAGTGAATTCTGAGAGTTAAATTTTAGCTTTTAACACCTTAATTCAATTCATGCTTTTAAATACACCCTGCATCACAAGCACGGTTAAAACCGGGTGTTAAACAGTATCATGTTCGTAAATCCATGCAATAACTGGGGTCTGATATGTAATATTTGACCCTCAACAGTGTCCGAAGATTTAAACTAGAAATTTTATGATTTTTGACTTGTCTACCCATTCTATTGAATTGTTGAACAGTATTTTGACCTTTCTAAACTGACAAAAATCAACCAACAAGCAATCTAAAATTTCAAGTAGAATTTCTACCTATCGACCATAGAGGTTGACCGCTTGAACTATGCTGATATTTTGTCGATTTCTCCTTAGGCTTCTTCTAGTCCATGTGCATTAGGAACATGCTTGATCCTCATCCTACATCAGACCCCTTTACTTGAAAAAAAAAAAAAAAAAACTCATCCCCGAGTTTGGTTCACGACACGTGTTCAACTTCATTGAGTTCTTCAATGGATTAGGTTCGACACCTATTTTGATCCGCTATATTGAAAGTCCTTAAGATCTTCATGTTCTCTCAAAGATTAAGAAGAAATGTGTTATCATTGATTTTCTTAAGGATCAAAACAAAACCTATATTCTTATTCATCAGCTTATGATATGCCGAAGTTGGAAACTTTTCCTTGCGCAAGTGAACTGGCACATTATCTTCCACTCAAAACACCTTGTGGCGCCAATGTTTATTAGACTCTTCCTTGTTCTTGACGTTAGACTCCTGAGTTGGCACAAAACATGTACACATGATCTCCCTGACATGACCTTTATGAATCAGTTCCTCCACTTGTACTTGTAAGACCTCGCATTCTTTTTGATAATGTGTGCAATTAGGAAGACTTGTAACTGAGACAAGATCAATGTGGTTTTATAGGTGTCATATGGAAGGCAATTCCTCATGAAGTTAATCGTGAATAATTTCCTTAAACTCCTATAACACTAATTTCAAATTTTTTGAGATTTTCACCGGCTCAACATCTTTGTCCTTTCAACTAATGCATCTACATCCCCTGTCTCCTTAAATTTTTTGAGAAAATCATGTTCGGTTATGAGAGATTGTCCCTCTACTTTAGAAGACTTGGGTTGGTTCTCCATTTCCACAGGGGCCGCACATATGTCACCTATGAACCCGATGACCTGATACAACACCTTAATATGGTCACCTCTCACCGACAAACAATTGGATTTCTCTGCATAACCACTTACCGATTGGCTGTTTTCATTTCTCGTTGAAAAATAATAGGATTACTCTGAATAATCTATCACTAATATGTTATCCTACTGACAAATTTGTAATGGAACAATACTTGATCGTAGTCATTGGGGAGGAATCGTGTATGCAACAATTGTTTCATCCTCAGTCATGTATGGATTGATACATTCATCTGTCTCATTCACTCGAGTAGAAGTTGTTATCACCAAGTTGAAGCTCTGCCCTTCAACTTATGAGGATTATAAAAGAAGGCTTGCTATCCTCCATGAGGACTATCTCTGTGTTTCGTTCTACAGAATTTCTCAGCCTTGGTAAGATTCGTAGTACAAAATTACTCATTAATTAAAATGAAATGAACTCATTTTGAAGCATCGGCCAAACAGGGCCTAAATCGTCACCCTATATCGGCTCTGTGTGATGTGCTGTACGATTATAGTGGTAGCATTAGCAATGTAATTGCTGCCAGGTAGGCTAGTAATGAGCCAGTCTGGCCTGCAATATCTTGGACCCATGTGATAGAGGTCCATGGATCAGGTACAGGGGTAGGCCACGAGTACATGGGACACAACAAGCTGCATCAGGTGGAACACACCATAGACAGCAGCTTTTCTAATTCAAAATACAGGTGCGGCCTACTTAATGAGTGGATCAACCTGTTGTCTAAGGTATGCCCCAACTGATGCAACTTGTTGTGTCCCATGTACTCCTCGTGTGGGAGGCAACCATTCGGTTGGCCCAGGCATGAGTTCCGAATGCTGATAAATAAATGGGCCCAGCATTACCAAGATTGTCAACATTTTCCATTGAAACCCAGTGCAAGTCAGTGTATGATTGAAGTAGAGTGGGTCACTGACAGTTTCATGGCCAAGATGAATCAAAAAAGGCCCGGTCAACAACAAAAGTGATCCAGACCGTTATACCTTAAATCAGGCATATCTTGCAATCCGGAATGAGTTATTCGACGACCAATATATGATTTTGGGGGTAGGACGAGCTACTTTAGCCACCCAACCCCACTATTCCGGGTTGTGCAAGCCCGTTTGGCAAAATACCATAAGATCGGTCGTTTCCCTGTTTTAATTCCGATTTTACTATAAATACTAAGTTTTAGTTTGAGTATAACTCTTCATCCATTAGGCTGTAGTTGCCTACTAGTAGAATCACGGCCATCTATAAATAGTTAGTTTACTATTTATAGTAAGTTGCGAATTCTATAAATTTTAGTTGTAGATAGCTTATGAAATTTCTATCATTGCTTAGTATTCCTATTTAAAGAGTTGTGAACTCGTTATACTTAATTCATCAAGCAAATTAAGAATTTATTTTTATTTTTCTTACTTTTTGCTAGTGGATTTGCGAAGTTAATGTGAAGAGTCCAGGGAAGCTATGCGGATTGAGAGTAGTTATCCTTGAGGAAGACGCTTACGCACCTCATCACATTCATCCCTGCACCAATTATGATAATGTGTGGGCCGGGGTCCAAAATTAGACCAAGCAGGTAAGTCCAAGACCTGATTTATAAGAACATAAATAATAGGGTATGCTCAGGGTGACCCAGACCTTCCATAGAATGGCTCATTTCTAACTGTACACTTGATCGATAGACCTCTATCATAGGACCACTTAGACCAACCTTCATGGGGCTCAGAGCTGGCAGGCCAGACCCAATAGACGGTGAAGATTTAGGCCCTGTTTGGTTGCCACTTAAAAATGTGTTTTAAATGTAAAATATATACGTTTCACATGTGATGGAACATTGCTCCACATGAGTTTTGGATCAATATGATTTTTATAAGTATGTATTATGGTGCATGAGCAGGCACAACATATATAAAATTTGGATTCGAGACATACAGATCACAGGTGGGCCCCATACAGCTCAAACAAATGGTAGTTAGTATGCGTGGAATTAATATAATCATTCTTCCTGTACTAATAACCTCTATTAAAGCATTCAAATTAGAGTGGTTGAGCAATTCCTGCCTCTGAAACGGAACACTTGCAGATTAAAATAATACCGTTATATATATTTTTTTCGTGTATAACCGCTCAATAATGTCCACCACCAATTAGGTATCCGGATAATGAGATAAGCGTCAATTTTATTTTATTTTAAAATTTTTAATTTGTGCATGACGTATCCGCAATTTGGACGGTTACTTTTATGCCACGTATGAGTTCATTATTCTTGTTCCTGTTGTGTGGCCCACCTGTGTTGTTAATTGAGATGACTTTTTGGACTAATCGAGTATACATCTAGTGGCTCACGTGATGGGCGAAGCGGATGTAACATGGTGGGCCCAATGGCCACCATGTTGTACGCATGAGGTGAAATAGCCAATTCCTAGGCCCTACCATGCTTATATATGACATCCATTCCATCCATCAGGTGAGCCCCTCAATATTGGCCTATTATAAAATTCATCCGGATTTTCAACTCAAGTGGGCCACACTAACCAATAAGAAATTATGATTGTAGTTCATTGCTATTGTTCTCTTTTGTGTGGCACACCTGAGTTTTGAATCAGGTTGATATTTTCTTAGTAGGTTGTATATCTAAGGGCTCACCTGATGGGCGGAGTGGATGTCACTCATACAACATGGTGGTCCACACGGCAATGGTGTCATATTGGGTATGAAGGTACTGGCCAGTTTCATAGAGAAAGGCAGAAAGACTCGGAGACAAGGCAGAGGGAGAATCCGGACACTTTCTTTGATCTAGGTCGGTATCAACGGTCAACAAAGTGGCACTTTTTCTTATGGGGCCGCTAGCGCCAAGGCATTTTTGGCCTGTTCGGCCTTGGGCTGGGCTAGAGGCGAGTTGTAAGCGACTAGGTGCCCCATACAGCAATTTTTAGCCATGAAAAATAAAAGACAACAATATATAAAAACAAAACAAATTTTTTATCCAGCCACCTCATTAGGTGATTTTTCATTGCGGCTCCATGGGTAATCATCTCTTAGGACCCGTTTAATCCACTGTAATCAAACACCCATGAAACACCATAATTACCTATTTCTCTCTAGTTCTTGGAAATTATGATAAATCAAACAGACTTCTTATTGTGATTGTCCACGTTGAACATAAAACCCAAGATCAGTGGCTAGATCTCCCAATTCAAAAGAGTTTATGACATACCCCATCCATAGTGCTATTCGAATGACAATTCATCGATACTATTAAGTGTTAGAACATTTTACACTAGATTTGTGTGGTTAGATTTAGGAACTCAGAGAATGCCATGTGGCAACAAGATATCAACAAAGGACAAATGAAATACATTTTTGGCTGAGTTAACGGTCAAATATGATCAGAATCCAAAAAATCATTGGAAGCCCAAAAATAATAAGTCCAGGTGACTACTATTGTGGGACACGTGTCATGTATCTCACTCATGTAGCGGAACCAACTACTCGTTATAGTAGCCTCAAAATAAAAAATGGGTATCAACCGAAGCATCATCAAGGCAAGAAATACATTTAGCCAATGCATATAGAAGAAATTCTTACAACCAAAACCACTTAAGGAGTGGAGTAACAACAATACCAAGTTGGTTGAGTTTTAAGACGTACTATATATGTTCATGTCGGTAAATAGTTACCGGTCACCAATATATGGCATTATAAGAAGAATTCTCATCTGTGTTATTGGAGCAGAATATTGGAGCAGAATGCTTATACAACCAATGGCCAACTCACGACATAAGAGTACTACTACACGTGACATTGCATGATAAGCTACAATTGTCTTTGGGCCTAGAAAGTTATTTCCAACATGAGAAGTAACTAAAATAATTTCTCTTCAGCTAGCACTTCAAAACTTTATAAATAGGAGAAAGATCAAAAAGTTCCGGGCCCTCATTAATCCAATATAAATTTATTCTACAATGCAATGTTGCCTATCTTATTTTAGTTTATTGTACCTTTGAACTATTGTAATCTAACCCATATATGTTGCTATACTATATCAGCCTTAGCTTAAGAGTAGTATGATACCATCTATCTGCACTGATATACTCGACTGACCTAGCTTAAGACTAATATAATTTCCTTCCATTTGCATCGAGAGCGAGATTACAAGGAAAACCTTTTTCCTTGTTTTCAATAATATAATCGTCTTCATCTACGCCCAAGTGTAAAAAAAATTATTTTGGCTGAAAAATAAAAAGAACTCATTAGAAAGAAAAATTATCTCCTTTGCAAATTACACAGTTGTATTTATTGGTTGCTGAATAGAGAGAAAGACAACCAAAGCTCCTGGACAAGAGATATACTTGACCCTCTCCAATGCCCAGCTAAAGGAACATGTACATCTAAAGCATAGGAATTGGGAGGCATTCATTTCTAGTTTTTTTGGTCTTTGCTGTCGCTGGGCATATGTGCTGAGAAATAAGGATGTCAAACTCCGAAATTCAAGTACAGAGTGTGTACCCTCAGACCCAAGTATCGAGTTGTAACTTATATATAAAGTGTACTAACTTCATTCCATTATACGAATATCCAGAAGCAAAAGTAATATTCATCTTTACATTCCAAATAGGTCCATTTACAATCATTCAGACAAATGATTTAAGCACTAACATCCGTCTATTCTCAACATTCATAAACATTCAATTAACATAAATTGGGCATCATTCATCAGTCTATATAGCTTACCAATGAATACTTGCTTCGGACGTATAACAATTCAATTCAATTAAATAAAACCATTCAAATACTTAAAAATCATACAACTAATACTATCATTTATTGTATATAAATCAGATCATCTTAACAAAAAAATTCTAATTAATTAATTAGGAACGATCCATAGGCAATCAATTCTCATTTTGATAGGAGTGGGTATGTCTCAGTTGTGTCGTGCATTAGTTCAACCACAAATTCTTCTTCTTGTGTCAACTCATCAACTAATTGTTTATCCGTACGATTTTTTTATTAATAAAAATGTAAGCTGGTTAGGCTTAGTAAGAATACCCAGCACGGTTCATACTTATTGAAATTAAAATATAATAGAAACAGAGTATGTACAATGATATAGATACAGTGATATATGAATGCATCAGACGGGATGATCATTCATCTACTTGGATTGGAGATCGTTAACCCACATCCACCCGTTGGGTAGGCTTCAACCTTTTGATAGGCTTGGGCATAGCCCACATCTGGCAACGATCTATTAAAATTGACATTTTTTCTAAGGATGGCTCATAGGATCAACCATGTATTATGCAAATGTAATGAATGATGGATGATGTATGAATGCATCATTTTCATAACTGTCATAGATACTTATCTTGATAAATAAATTCAACGTACAATTATTATAGTTCATGCAATTTGGCACATATTAGCATATAATTTACCATATCATACAATATTGCAACAAAACACTCAAATTAGTAAATTAATCAATCAAATTATCACAAATAATTTATTTTAATTCTAATAAATCATGAGACACGTTGAATTACTCACATGTGTCTAGTAGTATAGAATTTACTAGGTAATTAGGTTAGTTTCAATTCAGAAATCCTATCAACTAGATCAACGATATTATTATTCATATAGTTATATTACATGGTGGGGCCCACATTTGATATACGTCATAGGTGATCAAACCTAAATGATCAAATAATATATTCATTAAATTCAATTATCAAAATTAATTTATTTTTTTTAGGATTCTTAAATTGAATGACAAATGATTGATCGGAGTGGCTCATCAGATGTTTGGATCATCCATATTCTTGAGGTCTTGACATACTTTACCTCTACGCATTGGATGAATGGTGTGAATCTAATCACACATACATCGATGACCAATCTCAAACTTGAATGCTAAGTGATAACATCGCTTACACAAAAATCTTAGCTTTCATTATTAAACATTTCAAATATGATCAGTGCGGCTCATCCAATGGTCAGATTGATTTGAAAGTTAAGGCCTTTATATATTTCAGGCTTAGGGATCGTATGATCCATACGGATTTAATCTAATTCTACTAGATGCACACCAATTAATATCTGCGACAAAAAACTTCGCATTAATTTTTAGACTTCCATTATTTTTACATCAATATACCCGTAGATCAATGCAATGAACGTGTGGCCGATTCACACCGTTCATTGCATAAATCAAATCAACTTATATTAAATGCATTAAAAATAATTAATAATTTTGATTATAAAATTACCATATCTAAGCTCTCCAAAATCCTCTTTCTTTCTCCATTTCTTATTTATCGTAAGTATAACTTTTGTTAATATCTAAGTTGAAGTGGAACTTCTCTTACAACACACTCGTAAAAGAAAAACTTAATTGAGGAATTGAGACTTGAGAGATATGAGAAAGTTAAAGGTATATATAAAGAGAATGATTAATGATAGAGGTAAGATAATGATAAGATAAGGATAAACTAGAGATACGATAGGATAAGATAGAAAAAAGATAGAGATAAAATAGAATAAGATAGAGATAAGATAAGATTTAAAAAAAAAAAAATCTACTATTATTATTATTATTATTTTATTAAATATGAATTTTTCTTGGGTGTTACAAGGGATGTGCTCATTTTGAGTTTGTTTTATCTTTGTTATGGTTGGGCACATGTGCTTAGATGGTCTTATGACTTTACCTGTCCATATTTTCATTACTACCATAAATAAGTGATCATCACATAATCACATGCTAAGAATCATAATAGCCTTGGAATTTTAGAGTTGAATGCAAGCCATGGAAAATTTTCCTAAGTAGAGTTAAATTCATATGTAGATAGTAACTATTAAATAACTATTGAATAACTATTGAAAACATCTGTTTAGGGGGGGAGCCCATGAAGCATAGATTCCACAACTTGGGACAATTCCTGTATAGTTGGACAACTCAGCATTTGGGCACTGGTCAATGGCGGCATTCGCTCTATTCTATGTTGGTACGTCCGGAATGGGATGCATTCCTAGAATCATTGATCCTGACTAGAGATGGAAGTGACCCTTAAAATAAATAAAAATAAAAATTCAACAGTCCATGTTCATCTCTAAATAGCCCCCAAATGATGGACAGTTTTGATTCTCTCCATCTAAACGAGTGGGCCCATGTGGAGACCCATGATAAATGGCTTTGGCACTTTCATCACATGCCTGTTCTGCCAAGGGCACTATAAGTTATAGAGCTCCTAGTTACACCCGGCAGAGGGCACTATAAGTTATGTATAGAGCTCCTAGAATTACATCATTTACTTGAACAGTTTAATTAATTGATCTAAACCATCTACCAAGTCCATAGCATATTTTATGAGCTACCATACAAAATCACAACTATTGGATGATCCAATGCACCCCGGACTTGTCTTTGTATTTATTTATTTTTTTGGCCATCTTTTTGTGAACCACAGATAGGATGGATTTTCGGAAAAAAAGTGACCCTTTATAATCATAAGCAATCTATGATAGGCCCCGATAAGTTGCAAATTTAATAAAGAGATTCGGTTGTTTCCCACTTGCAAATTTAATAAAGAGATTCGGTTGTTTGGATTTACTTGAACAGTTTAATTAATTGATCTAAACCATCTACCAAGTCCATAGCATATTTTATGAGCTACCATACAAAATCACAACTATTGGATGATCCAATACACCCCTGACTTGTCTTTGTATTTATTTATTTTTTTGGCCATCTTTTTGTGAACCACAGATAGGATGGATTTTCGGAAAAAAAGTGACCCTTTATAATCATAAGCAATCTATGATAGGCCCCTTGATCAAATCGTTAGTTGGATTTATTTTTGTGTAAATGATTTGGACCATCCGAATTAAAGGCCAATGATATCCATAAGATAAGTACAATTGTCAGATTATTAAGATATTTGCATGACAGTACATAAATCTGTGTCGGATCTAATGTACAGCATAGATCAAATGTTTCAGCTGTGAAAGTGTTCCAATGCAACTCTAAGTGCTATAACTTGTAGCTCTGCGCGATTTTGGGGAAAATTTCTCCCAAAGTAAATAATTTCCTTCCCCATGATTTTTAATTATAAAGCCCACAGATTGAAAGAGTCCAATCTTGACTAGTAAAAAATCCAGAAAAAAAAGAAGCAATTTTCCTTAAAATAATGTGTTTCCCACTTGAAAATTTAATAAAGAGATTCGGTTGTTTCCCACTTGCAAATTTAATAAAGAGATTCGGTTGTTTTCAATCATAGGAATGCTTTCTTCAGCTACGCAATCTACATCTGCCAAACCCAAGTGTTCACACGTGTAGGCATGACACACATAGAGTTGATCCTTAACGTTCAAATAGGAGATTGAATGAAAGCTAGCCTGCGTCCCCCTTCCCAGAGGAAATTTTTGTCGCTGGAGGCTATGTGTGCCTCACAAAGATGTCGGATAGAAATCCACCCCTTCATCAAATTCTCCAACTCATGTTAGTACATCATTCCAAAATTGAGACAGATCCAGAGCTCTAAATGAACCACACTACAGGAAAAAGTAGGATGGATTAGGCCATCCCACTCGTGATTTGGGCTGCAGGCCATCGGCTATCAATTGCCTACCATTAATTAGTGAAACTCTGTTATGAATTATAGGGTGGGTAGCTGTATATTCAAATATGAACTGTTAATCAATTAGGCCGAAGAATCAGACGCGTCCACTCATCTTCGGGTATAATGGTACTGAAAAAATGCATGTTGAAAAAGACACTGAGTGGAAGGAAATTCCCTGTTTGGTACCTACGGTGTATATGTGAGGCCATGGTTGGTTTATCCCATACGTTTGATCTGATAGTTAAAGAAAAAACTAAGCCGATCGAGAGAAAATGAAAATCAAATTTTATTCAATGGCAACATGAACACATAGGCAATACAAGTGCAGTATTTAAAACGAAAATTACAATGACTCAGTTGTAAATCAAATAAAGAGAAATCAGCAATAGGAATTTTCAGGGGATTTGATTGCATGAAATCAAGGGATTTGATTGCATGAAGTCTGGGCGTTGAATGCATAAATTAGGGATTTTTGCAAACTGTTGATTGCAAGAAATCCGTTGATTGCAAGAAATCAAGGGATTTCCCATTTTAAACACCACCGTTGAAGCCATCCAGCGTATTGTCCTGCTGGGTTGTGCCAATACCCTCCCGCAAACTTTGCCGAGGCTGGAGCCAAAGTTTGTTGCGAAAAGATTGAAGAGTTGTTTTTGGCATTGGTTTGGTGAAGAGGTCGGCAACTTGATTATCAGAGGAGATATGTTGTGTGACAAGTAGTCCATGGGCAACACGTTCGCGCACAAAATGATAATCCAACTCGATATGTTTGCTTCGGGCATGGAATACCGGATTTACTGTCATATGAAGTGCACTAAGGTTGTCGCAATAAAGTATGGGAGGAGATGAAAATGTAATGCGAAGATCTTTGAGAATGAAGGTCATCCAAGTGAGTTCAGCTGCGGTGTTAGCCATTGCGCGATATTCTGCTTCCGTGCTTGACCGGGAAATTGTATGTTGTTTCTTTGCACACCAAGAGATAAGGTTTCCTCCAAGGAATGTACAATAGCCAGTAGTGGATCGTCTCGTTGTAGTGCACTCTGCTCAATCTGCATCTGAGAAAGCAAACAGATCAAGTGTAGTGTGTGAAGAAAAATTTAATCCCATATCAATTGTTCCTTTGACATATCGTAAAATACATCGAACCATTTTTAAATGTGTCATTGTGGGAGCATGCATGAATTGAGAAACATAATTAACACTAAATGAAAGATTAGGACGAGTGAGTGTAAGGTACTGTAAAGCTCTAAGAAGTCCTCGATAGTAACTTGGGTCTTCCATGAGAGTATCATTGGAAGAGATTTTTGTTTTAGCTTCAAGAGGTGTACTTATTGGCTTACAGTCAACCATATTTGAAGGTTCAAGTATCGTCAATGCATAATGTGACTGGGATAGATGAAGGCCACTTGTTGTTGACATTATTTTCATCCCAAGAAAGTGGTGAATAGGTCCTAAGTCTTTCATTGCGAACTCACTGCTTAGCAACATAATAAAATTAGAAACAAGTGTTGGAGTTGATCCTGTGAGCAGCATGTCATCTACATAAAGAAGTAAAATCAATGAGCCATAGTCCGAATGGAAAACAAACAATGAAGGGTCAGCCAGACTACAAAAGAAACCATATTTAAGAAGAAATGCACTAAAACGATCAAACCAAGCACGTGGTGCTTGTTTTAGGCCATAGAGAGCTCTTTGTAGTTTGCAAACGTGTGTTGGATGTTGAGAGTCTGCCATTCCTGGTGGTTGTTGTATGTATAGATCTTCAGAAATTCAACCATGCAAGAAGGCATTTTTTACATCCAGTTGACGAATGAACCACTTTTGAACAAGAGCTATGGTAATTATCATGCGTATTGTCCCTAGTTTGATAATTGGAGAAAAAGTTTCTGTGTAGTCTACTCCATCAATTTGATGATACCATTTTACAACTAAACGTGCTTTGAGTCGATCTAAAGAACCATCTGGTTTGAGTTTTGATTTAAACACCCATTTTGAACCAATGACATGCATGCTTGGTGTTCGAGGAACCAGTTTCCAGGTTTCATTCTGATGTAATGCAGCCAGCTCCTCGTCCATGGCTGCTTTCCAACCAGGATGTGCCAATGCAATCTTAATATTGTGAGGCTCATGAGGTATATTAGATGAGGTGATGGTGGTTAAGGCATACTTAGGATTTGGTTTTACCACACCTAGTTTAGACCGGATGACCATGGAGTGGACCAATGCTGCTGAAGGACCAGGACTATGATGGGAGGACTCAGGTGTTTCACTGACAATCTCTGGAGCTATTTCTTGGGTAGACCTGTGAGACTCTTGACAATCTTGTGATAGAATTTTTTCGGGTGAACTAGTGTTGGGAAGAGACTCATGAAATTCATTAATTTCTGCATTGGTCTGAGACTCGATAGAGGGGGAGTGCCGTGATGACTCTGTGGGACTAGAAATTTGGGAAAAACTTAGTGGAGAACAAGTGTCAATTGAAAGCAAGAGACTTTCACATGGGGGTGAGGGAGAGTCTAAAGTTGTACCTGCAGAAGAAGAAATGTTAGTATGTGGTAACCAAGAATCAAAAATACTAATTACCTGTGTCTGATTTTCTATCATGCAGGATTTGTTGATAGGCTTATATGGAAAAATTAACTCATCAAAGACAACATGACGAGAGATGAAAAACTTTTTACTTGATGAATGATAACACCGATAAGCCTTATGTTTTTCACTGTAGCCTACAAAAAATGCACAGAAGTGTTTTTGGATCACATTTGTGTTTTCGTATATCCCAAGTGTAGGGAAAACACTTAGACCTAAATGCTCGGAGTGAGGAATAATCTGGATGTGTCCCATGAAGTACGAAATATGGTGTTTCAAAGTTGAGAGCAGATGAAAGTAGGCGATTCATGTTCACTCCCCAAGTGCAGGGTTGTGATGTAGTAATAACTCGGTAAGACCGAGGTCGAATCCCAAGGGACTGAAACTGTACGTAATCTAAAATTATCTAGAACTAGAACTAGAACTAGGCTAAGATGAAATCTAATCTGATTGAATTTGAAGGAATACTGGTGAAATAATTATCTAAACTTGAGAGAAATCAGGAGAAGGGAACTAGGGATTCAGAGGATCCACTTGTAGAGATCAGGGAGATCTTATGCATGTTTCATGAAAATTAACTGAACTATCATTGATCTAGTTTTCAAGAGATGAAAGGTATATGAATTAGAATGGATTCCATCACCAAACTATGCCCAAAAGACTATGGCAAACAACAGAATTAAACTAATTACCACCCAATCACATGTATGAAAGTTAGGAAGGGTACCGTCATCCAACCATGCCCAGGAGATTATGGTGAACAACAGGGCTTCCTGACATCATAAACATTAAAGAGAACGGAAATATTCAAAGCCATTGCAGACCCATTGTAATTTCAGTCACAACAGACCATTAAAAACCTAAAACATTCCCATAATAATTAACTAAAATCAACGTCAATTCATGCATTAAAATTTAAATAAAATCAAATCTCCCATCTCACTACAAGCTTCACCTCTTAGCCCTAGCTAAGAGGTTTATCCAGACATGGATGGCTAAATCTCCACAATTGAAATAAACTAAAAAAATAAAAAGAAAATACTCTTTTTTCCTTCTGCTTCACGTCCCTGCCCGAGCCTCCACGTCTCTCTTTTTCTTCCTTCCTAGACCTGAATTTCCCCTCCCCACGTCCAAAACCTCCTTATATAGCTGCTGGAGTGGTGAAAATCAGATTTGAATCGGATTTGGAAAGCTATGCATGCCCATTGAAAGCTTTTTCGCAGTCAAGTTCGGTGTCTCGAAACACGCTACTTTTCTCGCTTAAATTTTAAAGAAACACCGTCCCTTAGGACTTTCTTAGGTCCTCTATATGATAGACGGTTCAGATCTGCTATATGATCAAAGATGGTGGGCCAAAACAGCCTGAAAAAGTCAATTTTCACGGATGTGCGAAACCTTTCGCACCGTTTCGCTGTTGTGATCGGTGGGCCTCACAGAAGCATTTTCTGGAAAATTCACCCCGTCCATTGGATTCAGGACGAAATTTCAGTTAAAAATGGGTGATTTTGAACGTCCATTGACGAAGCCCAGAGAAGAAATCACTAAAAGATCAATTTTGAAAGTCCCAGGACAGCCCTTTTGTGGCCCCTATATCGCACACGTGTGTATGCATGGATGCAAAAGGTCAGCATGGTTTTGTAGTATTCGAACCCCTCTACAAGATGGATGGTACGGATTTTCCGGATGAGGTATGTGTGGGGCCCACAGTCGACCGCAAAACGGCCAGCGGCCATGCGTTACGCAGCTCTTTTTTTTTTTTTTCCTTTTACGGTCAGAGACGGTCAACCGTCTGTGCCCGTTTCCCATGCACGTGTAGTGCACTTGTGCACTATGCATACTCAGTCTAAAGTGGGATCTACTATAATATTTTTGTAAAATCTGATCTAACCATCTGATTGGTCTCCTCATTTAAGGCGTTGATACCAAATTCGAGGCAATTCCAGATATCAGGTGGGCCCAGAATCAACGGTTTATGGGCTGATCTATCAGTTGGGGCACTTTCCGAGATCTTTAATGGCTGAAATTTTATATGTACGGTTAATTTATGGCCCTTATCTCATGTATAAAGTTTTGACCTAATCAGATGTCGGGAACCATGTGATCTTGCATTCTGGATGCGTTTCAAGCCACTTGAGCTTCAGTTTCTTAGTTTTCTCAGATTTCTGACCGTGTATATCCGTCAATCTTGGTCCTCTAAAGTCTGTCCCTTGCCCTAGTGATCATCAGAACGTTAAATCCAAGCTTTTGGCATTCTTTTTCAGTCAACTCTCCTAATCACACCCTGCAACAAAACACAATTAAAACTGGGCATTAAACAATATTATGCTCGTAAATCTAAGTAATAAATGGGGTCTAATATACACTATTTGACCCTCAACACAACCCCCAACCAGCATTTTGCTAGTCTCGAGCAAAATATGCGAAAAATAAGTTGAGACTTATATGAAAATTTCTGTAAAGCCGAATGATTTTTGAGAAATAACCCAGGCATTAAAATTCTACGATTCATGAATGTTGGGTATTACTTGCTCTTGGACTCAAGCTCACGGTAAACTTCCTAGTCCAGTTCAAAATATTAATCCACTAATTAGAAAATTTCTAAACATTAAGATCTATGAGCGTATAGTGTAATCTCGGCTTAGTAATATTAAGAGATCCAATCATCAATTTCATGATATCATTGGTAACCAACAAAAAAATTCATGATAACCAAGACTTAAACCAAAACTTGCCTCACAGATTATCCTATTAACTTATGATTTTTCTATTCAAAGTAATGCCAAGGAAGGGAATCAAATCCTCACCCATAGGGAGCAAACCTATGGTGAAATCCAATCGCCTAACATTTTCCGAATATCAACTGTGGGGAGTCAAATCCTCGCCTATAGGGAGCATACCTATGGTGAAGACCATTTGCCCAAATCTTTCCAAAAGTATCTTCTTCTTCTCTTTTTTTTTTTTTTTTTCATATCAATCCTGTTAGGCAAATATTCCAGGCTAGTTCCTTTCATGCTTAGTAATTACTAAATTAACCATTTCATATCAACTGAAACCTTAATGTGAAGGCGAGATGTGACATGTGAAATCATGACTCAGTTAATGTTTACAACTTCTAATCATGGATTAATAATTCACTTAACTATGAAATCTATCAAGTAGCTAAATCCAAGAGCCATAAATTACCAACATCACGTATCTCGTAATTCTAAATCAAAGATAGATATCAAAATCACATTGAATTTACAAGAAAAGTCAGAAAAATTTTAAAAATTTTTCACAATTTTCACAATTTTTGCTCAAGACAAAGAAAATACTGATTAAGAAGCCTAATCTCCCACCCCCAACCTAAAATCTACATTGTCCTCAATGTAAAAGATCTAAACATGGAACAACAAAAGTAAAGTAATGGGAAGATAGTACCTGGATAACGAATCAAGAGAGAGACTTTCTAAGAGATCATAACATGGAAGTTGGTTAGCACGAGAGAAAAAGAAAAACAAAAATGACGAAAATAAAATCCTACCTATACCACTTTTGCAGGTGCTCTCTATTGCATTTAGCGTATGCAACAAGCCTTTAAACCCCTAGGTTACCCCTAGTGGACGAGTTGTAGTCTCGTGAGGGTTTGCAGTAATGTTACCCACAAACATTGAATCGATCATGCCGCAAGTTTCTTCTTCCGGCCAATATCTTGATAAGTTTCTCAATAAGTTCCCCAACAAGATCATCCAAAAGCCCTTTTTACAATAGGCTTGGGCGCCTTGAAGCATGACTTTCCAGAGAGACTTATGTACCTCATATAAAATCTTCCATTGAATCACTTGAGGTATCCGTAATATATACGATTCACCTATGACAGAAGAAGTTTCAACGTTAGTATTGCATAGTGAATCAAAGACTACAAGTAAATAAAGTTTAGAAAACTTCTAAAAAAGTAATGTAGTCTCAACATATTCCGAAGCTCCAAACTTCGATTTTAGATTCAGCTCCTCTTCCTTTACTAGTAGACGTTTAGGATCAGGGGAAGAGAGGGTTTCAAAATAAGGGTTCGTTCGGTCAGTGATGACTACCGAGATGTTGTCTCGCAAGGTATCCACTTTGTCTTTTAACATGGGATCGTTTGAAACTGCAAAGTGTGCCAAGCAATCCCACGAGTTGAAAAATTCAGATGATTGTGACTCGTTTTTGTGGCTTGTGATGATCTGCACAAAGAATCCATCATCCTTGAAAGTGGATGGAGGTACGCTCTCTTGCTCCAGTCCTGCACAGATAGATTGAAAATCAGTAAGTGAAGCATTGATGTGATCACTCTGTTCATTGAAATTACTCAATTGAGGCGCTGAATTCTTAATTGTTTGTATCTCAGATGGTAGCCTCAACTGAGTGGTTTCAAATTCCAGAGTCGTAGCGGGCAACTCCTCCTCCCGAATCATATCATCATTCAATTCAGGGGAGTGATCTAAATATGTTTCACAAGAGTTAGAAGGGTCGGTCGTAAGGGGCTCATCCTCCACCTTTAAATCAGACGTGTCAGGTGAGGGAAGTGCCTCATTATGACCGACCACTTCGTGTACGTCCTGATCATTGATTTGGACCAAATTTGAGAGGGATTTCATAGGAACTATGGGTGCACATTCAGGATAGCAATAATGTTATAGTCCAGTGAAGTGCACATTTGGGATGGGATCACTTTCCTCACATTCTACACCTAGCATGAGTTGAGGTTCGCATAAACTAACCTCTTCCTCATCATTGAAATCTTGTGTGTCATGTGATTGAAGTGTGTCATCATCATTATATTTAAAAGACACCCATGCATCTTCACCATTTTTTCGAACAGTCATCGAGATCAACTCATCGAAAAATTGAACTACATGCTCATTAACGGAATCCAACTCCTCATTCCAAATTTCAGATTCTTTTAAAAGTGAGTGCGGATCACTTTCTTCGCATTGTATTTCTAGATTAGGTCGTGGCTGGGATGACCGAGCCTCCTCTATCCTATCAAAACGCGCATTGAGTCCTTTCATTGTTTCCATTACTTTTCTCATTTCCACAAGACAGGCCGAAAGATTACGCTGATATGAATCCTCTTGGATCGTTTCTGGATGGGTCTCAAAGGTAGGGGATCTAAGAGAATAATCATTGTAACATGTAGTTGGTTCATTTTCTCAATTTTGATGTTTCCACTGGTTATAGTCATACTGATCATAAGTGAGAGAATCTGCTGGTTGGTAATACTTATTATCACTCATGATATAATCACGCATTGTTTTATCGGATGAGTGATAATAATTCTCACAACCATAGTTATGATAACCCCAACACTCACGTACTGTTTTGTTAATCCGTGAGGTGTAATTATTCTCCTGCATATAATCATGTAAGGACTTCTTAGCCGGTGGATCTTTATATTTTGATCGGTTCTCAATGATAGTTTCAGAAAAGTTTTGAGACATAAGTTGATTTATATCATCATCATCCCAAAATAAGTTATTCTTCTCAGCATAATGACGTTGCCACTCGTGCATATATATGATGAAACCCTTAATCTGAATTTAATCCTATGAAAAATAGAAGAGAAGATCTTACAGTAAAGTGGAAAGTAAGAGAGGAGAAGTTAGAAAGAATATACCAAACTAGATATTCTTATAATAAGATCATGCAAAATAAAAACAAAACAAGTTAGTTTCTAAAAATAGAAAGTCTAAGAATAGAAAAGTCCTAATTAGAAGTAAACTAATTTCTAAATAAAAAGAAGAAATTCCAAAGAAAGAGAATTTAGAAAGAGCTTACTAAATTAGAAACTTCCTACAAAACAGAAAAATTGGGTTAGTTCTAAAAAAATCAGATATAATGAAGAATCCAACACTAAAGAAAAATAGAAAATATCTAAAGTTAGGAAAAGTTTCTAACAAGGAAAATAACTAAGCCTAAAATTAGAAAATTCTAAAAAGAAAATCTAATCTTAAACTAATCCTAAAACTAATTAATTTCAGAAAAACGTAGCTGACAGTCCCCGGCAATGGCGCCAAAAACTTGTTCACTCCCCAAGTGCAGGGTTGTGATGTAGTAATAACTTGGTAAGACCGAGGTCGAATCCCAAGGGACAGAAACTGTACGTAATCTAAAATTATCTAGAACTAGAACTAGAACTAGGCTAAGATGAAATCTAATCTGATTGAATTTGAAGGAATACTGGTGAAATAATTATCTAAACTTGAGAGAAATCAGGAGAAGGGAACTAGGGATTCAGAGGATCCACTTGTAGAGATCAAGGAGATCTTATGCATGTTTCATGAAAATTAACTGAACTGTCATTGATCTAGTTTTCAAGAGATGAAAGGTATATGAATTAGAATGGATTCCATCACCAAACCATGCCCAAAAGACTATGGCAAACAACAGAATTAAACTAATTACCACCCAATTACATGTATGAAAGTTAGGAAGGGTACCGTCATCCAACCATGCCCAGGAGACTATGGTGAACAACAGGGCTTCCTGACATCATAAACATTAAAGAGAACGGAAATATTCAAAGCCATTGCAGACCCATTGTAATTTCAGTCACAACAGACCATTAAAAACCTAAAACATTTCCATAATAATTAACTAAAATCAACGTCAATTCATGCATTAAAATTTAAATAAAATCAAATCTCCCATCTCACTACAAGCTTCACCTCTTAGCCCTAGATAAGAGGTTTAGCCAGACATGGATGGCTAAATCTCCACAATTGAAATAAACTAAAAAAATAAAAAGAAAATACTCTTTTTTCCTTCTGCTTCACGTCCCTGCCCGAGCGTCCACGTCTCTCTTTTTCTTCCTACCTAGACCTGAATTTTCCCTCCCCATGTCCAAAACCTCCTTATATAGCTGCTGGAGTGGTGAAAATCGGATTTGAATCGGATTTGGAAAGCTATGCATGCCCATTGAAAGCTTTTTTTCAGTCAAGTTCGGTGCCTCGAAACACGCCACTTTCCTCGCTTAAATTCCAAAGAAACACTGTCCCTTAGGACTTTCTTGGGTCCTCTACATAATAAACGGTTCAGATCTGCTATATGATCAAAGATGGTGGGCCAAAACCGCCTGGAAAAGTAGATTTTCGAGGATGTGCGAAACCTTTCGCACCGTTTCGCTGTTGTGATCGGTGAGCCCCACAGAAGCAATTTCTGGAAAATCCACCCCGTCCATTAGATTCATGACGAAATTTCAGTCAAAAATGGGTGGTTTTGAAGGTCCATTGACAAAGCCCACAGAAGAAATCACTAAAAGATCAATTTTGAACATCCCAGGACAGCCCTTTTGTGGCCCCTGTATCGCACACGTGTGTACGCATGGATGCAAAAGGTCAGCATGGTTTTGTAGTATTCGAACCCCTCTACAAGATGGATGGTACGGATTTCCCGGATGAGGCATGTGTGGGGCCCACAGTCAACCGCAAAACGGCCAGCGACCATGCGTTACGCAGCTCCTTTTTTTTTTTTTCTTTTACGGTCAGAGACGGTCAACCGTCTGTGCCCGTTTCCCATGCACGTGTAGTGCACTTGTGCACTATACACACTCAGTCTAAAGTGGGATCCACTATAATGTTTTTGTAAAATCTGATCCAACCATCTGATTGGTCTCCTCATTTAAGGCGTTGATACCAAATTCAAGGCAATTCCAGATATCAGGTGGGCCCAGAATCAACGGTTTATAGGCTGATCTGTCAGTTGGGGCACTTTCCAAGATCTTCAATGGCTGAAATTTTATATGTACGGTTAATTTATGGCCCTTATCTCATGTATAAAGTTTCGACCTGATCAGATGTCGGGAACCATGTGATCTTGCATTCTGGATGCGTTTCAAGCCACTTGAGCTTCAGTTTCTTAGTTTTCTCAGATTTCTGACCATGTATATCCGTCAATCTTGGTCCTCTGAAGTCCGTCCCTTGCCCTAGTGATCATTAGAACGTTAAATCCAAGCTTTTGGCATCCTTTTTCAGTCAACTCTCCTAATCACACCCTGCAACAAAACACAATTAAAACTGGGCATTAAACAATATTATGCTCGTAAATCTAAGTAATAAATGGGGTCTAATATGCACTATTTGACCCTCAACAATTCATAAGATACACAGTTGTGGTGAAGACCTCTATCTATAAGAATAGGGGTGCACCACAGTGAAATAACATAGTCATTCTTAATTCTCTTATAGTCCTATGGCGCCTCTCAACTACACCAGTTTGCTCAGGGGTATATGGGAATGATACCTGATGAACAATGCCCGTAGAAAGAAAATGAGTCGACAGTTTTGAATTGATGAACTCACCACCTCCGTCTGAATGAAAAATTTTAATTTGCTTGTTAAACTGTCTTACAACATATTTCTCAAAAGCTATGTATGCATTAAAAAAATCAGATTTGTTGCACAAGGGAATAATCCACGTATACTTAGAAAAATCATCAACCAAACATGCATAATATTTAAATTTTGTAATTCATAAAATAGGTGCAGGTCCCCACAAATCACAATGAATTTTTTCAAAGACACTAGTACTTGAATGTTCCGAACAAGAAAAAGGTAAACGACTAAGTTTTCCTAGTTGACAACTATCACAAAGATGTTGAAATTTTGTTGTCCCTACGACATCAATAAGTCCTTTATTTTTTAGCATTTGTAAAGCTGAAGACTGTGAGTGGCCTAGGCGTTGATGCCAAACTTCTCCAGTGCCTGATTTGAACCGATGGGAGAAATACAACTCTGGTGAAGTGGGTAGGACATAGAGATCACCCTTGTGTTTTCCGATCATCATTGCCTAGCCTGTTTCCCGTTCCTTAACACAAAAATCAACATTAGAAAATTCACAATTAACAGGAAATTGTTTAGTTAACTGGCTTACTGAAAGTAAATTTTTTGTTAAGTTAGGAACCAATCGAACATCATTGAGAGGTAAGGCAGACACCATTTGTTTTATACAAGAATCACCAACTGCAAGAATTGGCATGGAAGACCCATCTCCAATTAGCACGGAGTCAGCACCAGAGTATTTACGAAGGTTAGTCAGCATACCTAGCTTACCTGTCATATGGTTGGAAGCCCCAGTGTCCGTTGTCCATTCGATGTCAGCAATGGTGGTGTCTAAAGTGAGTGCTACAAGTGCTTGTGGAATCTCATCTTGTTGAGTGGATTTCTTTGGCACCCATCAGCATATCTTAGCAACATGGCTCATCATCCCACAATATTGACATTGTTGATCATGGTACTTGTCCCTCTCTGCAGGTGTCATGCGACGCTCACTAGGTGGTGGAGGTCGACGTTGTGAGTTTGTTGAAGAAAAGTTCCTTTGTTGTTGAGCCTGGAATCCACGACCATTGGAGGTGAATTTTTGTGAAGGTGCATGATAGCACGAAGAGTTTGGCTGTGGGCGTTGTTGCTGCTGTCCATAAAAAGCCATTTGATGAGTGAGGGAAGAAGTTGGAATGTCTATGTGGTTAGAGAACCAATTGCACCTTTGATCAAGAGCCAATGCTTGCTCACGCCACAAGGGGTAATTGTTTGGGGTGAGTTGGAGGGTGATGAAGTTGCCAACATTGAGTGACAAGGTAGTCATGGTGAAAGAAATGAGCGAAAGACAAGATGGAAATTGAAGAGGAAAAAAAAAAAGTTGTGAGGTTGCGCCTAGTGTTCTTTTAGCTCTGATACCATAAAGAAAAAACTAAGCCGATTGAGAGAAAATGAAACTCAAATTTTATTCAATGGCAACATGAACACATAGGCAATACAAGTGCAGTATTTAAAACGAAATTTATAATGACTCAGTTGTAAATCAAATAAAGAGAAATCAGCAATAGGAATTTTCAGGGGATTTGATTGCATGAAATCAGGGGATTTAATTGCATGAAGTCTGGGCGTTGAATGCATAAATTAGGAGATTTTTGTAAACTGTTGATTGCAAGAAATCCGTTGATTGCAAGAAATCAGGGGTTTCAAATTCAAACACGTTGATGCTTGCAAGAAATCAGGGGATTTCCCATTTCAAACACCACCGTTGAGGCCATCCAGTGTATTGTCCTACTGGGTTGTGCCAATAATAGTACCATCTTGGATGAACCATTTGTGAAAAAATTAAAATTAAAACAAAAATCTCTTCATTTGGTTAATTCTAGTCTTTCCATTATTGGCATTTAAATACACGAAGAAATGCACTAGCAGTCCAAATTCAACGGAGAAATGGAACAAGATTTGATTGTATGGATAAATCAACCATCATATCTATGGCTTGGATAAATCAACCATTGGCACCACATGAACAGATAGGTGCCAAACAGGGAAGTTCGAAGTTCCCAGAGAACAGGAAACTGAGCCTCAGTATAAAAATAAAAAATCAAAAGTCGTACCTAATATGTTGATAACCGCCCTAAATTGTGGTCTAATACGTACAGGCATCAGGCCATGGCTGATGAATGGATCTGATCTTGTCCACGTGTACCAGGGACATCTCATTCAACGCTGTGCACCTGCCTTTACTCTTAAATAATATAGTCTATATGCCTCCAGTCAACAAAGACTTTGATCATACATTTGCGCTTAATTGTTGCAGCAGCTGCTATTTTCTGGTGCATTTTCTCCTTCCTCAACAGCAGAAAGCTAGACAAATATCAGAGGTAAGCACTTATCGTTATTATCTTTTTATTCTATGGTTTTTCTTCAGGATGGTGCCAGCTAGCTTCACCTCCGTAGTCATGAAGAAATTGTTTCTTGTGCTAATTAAGCGTTAATTAGTGGGACAGAGATACATCAGATCGTCTCGTCCATCATCTGAAACATCAATTTTCACCATAGATCCTAGAAATCAATTAAATCAAAGACTTAGGCCATACCATAGGGAATAGTGTAAAATTATTCCTACCTCTGAAATAACATGATTTGGCCACATTAATTTTGGAAAGTTCTGATTTTCAGAAAATCCATTTATCCTGATTTTGTATCCAGAATCGCTGCATCATCATCCTTTCTTCTTCTTCTTCTTCTTTTTCTTTTTCTTTTCTTATTTTATTTTATTTTTATTTTTTAATAATTATTATTATTTTAAAGGATATATTCATTGAATGGGAAAAGACTTTACAAAGATTCGGACGGAACTGTCAATCAAAAACAAAAAACAGGCCCGCCTATCATGAGAAAGAACAAATTACAGGAGGATTATTCCTTCCTCAAACTACCCAAACCTGTTCTATCCACGGATTACATACCTTTAAAGATAAAGGGGAGATCGGACTGGGACCAATAGAATCTAGACGTCTGACTGTCGTTGCCCCAGCAAGCTAGAGCGTCCGGTACCATGTTAGCTTCCTGAGGGATGTGAGTTAGCTTGATTTTGAAATCATCTATAAGCCCTTTTATTTTGGCTCGCCACTACTAGATGGTCCAACCTGGAGAGACAATGTTGGAGAGGGTTTCCATCATGGGCTTAGAGTCACTCTCAACCTCCACCTTGGTGAAGCCCAAATCCGCACACGGTGAGAGCCCTTCCCAGATAGCTCTAATTTCAGACTCGGTGTTGGAACCGATTCCATAACCGGTTAAAAAATGCAAAGAAAAAATCACCTGCGCAATTCCTGCTAACGCCGCTACCCCCAAATGGCCCGGGGTTCCCACAGGATGAGTGGTCAATGTTGATTTTGATTCAGTCGCAGACTTTTGAACATAAGTATCCAACCCTTATGTCTGATGGTGATGAGCATGACCTTCTCGTCATCTGGCCACCCAACGCCAATGCCCGAACCCTTCACTCACATGGCTGACTCAACTTCCTGTTACGCAATCTAATAGAAGGTAATGCAGTGATAATTACTTAAATTAATGGGGTAACTCATTGAAAACCTTTAACAGGAGGTACACCGATGACAATTACTTAAAAAATGTATGGGAGTGTAAGTTCTGTAATAAATACCTAATTTTTATTAAATGCCCGGGACCAGAACTTTAGCCGGTCTTTCATCAGCCAGGTCAGGCTTTTAAATTGATGATAGACAACTTGGTAACATTTTCTGAAACATCCATTAACATAAAACATGCATAGCTCACCGCATGAATAGTCAGTCCTAATTATATATACATCACAACATGCTAAATGAGAATATACATAGAAAACTTCAAAATTCTATATTTCCTAATACTAGTAAATAATCAGGATGATCCAATTAATCTAATCACAAGGCTATAGAGGGTAGGCGGGACCTATAAATGGGACATTTTAGATGAGGTAGATGTATATATTGAATGTTTGGGATGGAGGTGTATTTATGCCACTGGATCCTCGTTCTCTCCCGCATCAATTTGCTCTTCATTCTCTAAAGCAGCTTGTGCCAACGTTATACTCTGCCCGAGTCAACATCATACTCGGATAGCGTCACCACTCGGTTGAGCTCTGTCGTCCTATGTCCTTACATCATACTAGGATTGCCTCACCACTCCGTTGAGCTCTATTGTCCTGTGTCCTTAGGTGCTCTTGGTTGTATGGTTGTGAATCCAGTGCATTACTTTTTAAAACACAAGAAGCTGACGAACATCTTAAATATATTTCTTTAATATTGAAGGAAAGGGCCCCTTCATTTTCGTCGTTTGCACTGCACTAACTACAGGACATAACATCCAAGTCCATGCCAGCTGGTGGAAAGCGAGTTGAAAGAAAAGGTTTGAGTCTTTAATAATTAATTTAAAGGTGACGCTGGTGGGAGCAAGTTAAGTGAGACCCCCGACACACCGAATATGGTGCAGCCCTTAATTACAGCGCTCACCTTCATGTATGTATTTTATATCTACGCCATTCGTTTATTTGTCCAGATGATTTTAGGGCATCATCCCAGAAATGAAACAGATCCAATTATCTGGTAGACCATAGTATAGGAAACTGTGGTGGTTGAGCGCCGGACCAATAATAATTTCTCAGAGTGCACCTTAATGTTCTGGTAGCATTTGTTTGCCATCCAACCTGTTCACAAGGTCACATAGACATCGATGAAGTAAAAACAAAAATATCACCTGATCTAATACTTTTATGGCCGTGAGAAGTTTTCAATGGTTATATCCCCATTGATTTTTACAGTGTAGTTCACTTGAGGTTTGGATCTACCTCATTTTCGGGCTGAGTTGGGATGAAAGGAAAACGCAGATGTTAACTTATGTAGCCCTCAAGAACTTCTCAAGTGTGGGTGTTTTTTCTTGTGGTGTACCTCCGACTTAATTTTTTATGTCTCATATTTAGGCTTATGTCCTGAAATGATTTGACAAAACAGATGGATGGAGTGTGATATAGCCCCAAGTTTCAAGCAAGTATATGAAGAGAAAAAAGTAAAGCATTTTCATCTTTCAATTCATCCTCTCAACCAACTATTTTGTCATTCCTTTTCTTTTTTTCTTCTCAGAATTTGAGTGCTTTGAAATTATCATTTAATGAGATGAAAATTGAGAATTTTCCTGCAAGATTTATTATTATTATTTTAAAGCGTGATATAGTCCCTATTAGTGCCCACAATGGTAGGTACCGTACGGCTATAGGATAGTATCCTACTTGTATAAATACATTATTATGAATGAGGCTCTTCTTGTGAACAGTCGAGCAAAGGTGTCCACCTTGCTTCCAGGTATTCATGCTGCCAGTTTGGCCCCACTTCCGGCCCACAGGAGGAATCTATATCCCATCTGTTCGTGCTGGGTCAGCAAGCTACCTTCATCTGGAAGTATTTCTCGGTGCATTGTGGCATATCTTTTCTCAATCACCTCTCTGTTGAGGATAGGCTACGTCATTGGAAGGGAGCTGATGCGCTTGGGGCTGGGGCTGCTTCAGCGATTGTCAGGCGAGTCGTGTCAGTTCTAATCCTGTGGGAGCTCTGGACGAGTCTCAATGGGGCTAGATTCAATGAGCTTCCAATGGAGGTAAATTCGGCGATCGCCCGCATCAAGTGGTGGGCGCTTCATCTTCTTAAAGGTAATGTAGAAATTCATCAAAGGCTTTATGGGGATAGATTTGAGGGCGTTCTCTCCACCCGCCCCTCATGTTCTTTTCACGTCATTCGGTGGAATAGACCTACAACGAGATGGGTAAAATTGAATGTTGATGGTTCGGCTAGTGAAAATCCTGGGCGCTCTGGGGGTGGTGGTGTGTGCAGAAATGAGGAAGGTAAGTTGTTGTTTGCTTTTTCGGTGGGCTACGGGTTGGGCACAAACAACAAGGCGGAAGTTAGAGCTATCCACGATGGTTTAGTGCTCTGCTTAGAGCGTTGACTGAGACAAATTATAATTGAATCAGATTTTACAGTGGCGGTAAGCCTCATTTGTTCCTCGTCGCCTGTTCCTTGGCAATGGAGGTCATGGATCAGCAGAATCAAAGGGCTGATGTTGTGCGGGTCCATTTCGTTTGTGACAATCCCCAGAGAGGGTAATGGACCGGCAGATGGAATGGCGAGGGAGGGCCTTTTTCTTGATAAAATAGGTCTGGGGTCAGTCAGATCCTCCCTGTCTTAGTTTCTCCCTGGTCTCGGTTGGAGCTCACTTCAGTTGGGTGGGAGGATACTGTGTTTTGCGATGGGTCAGTGTGGTAGGGGCCATTGGAGCCCCTTTTTTTTGGGCGTCAGTTCGAGCTCTGTCTTCAGTTGGAGGGGAGGATCTAGTATTTAGGGTGGGTCAATGTGGGTAGGGGCACCCTACTCAGTGGTTGTTGTGGTGCCAGTTTGGTTTTTTTAGCTTTACACGATAGGTGTGGCCGGTTTTTTGTCAGGTCATGCCCGAAGGGCTGTACAAAGATAGTGTTAGTTTTTCAATGCCAATAGCAAAATAATAATAATAATAATAATAACACTGGGTCAACGGTCCTTACTCTTACCCGGGTGGTAGACTCCTTGGAGTTTCAACACCGGGTCAAGGGTTCGAGTACCCATGGTGGTGAAATCCCATGGTGTGCGTGTGTGGGTGTGGGTGTGTGTGTGTGACGTGAGTGTGTGGGGGTGTGTGTGTGTGTAAATTTATTTATTTATTTAAAAAAAAGAACTCTCCACCATGTGGCCCTGATGTAAACAATGGTGATATTTTTAGTGAAGTTGATTTTCTCTTCTTCTTCTTCTTCTTCCTTTTTTCTTAAAAATTTTTTATTTTATTATTTATTATTTTTTTAAAAATACCGATCATCCATAGAACCCATCCACCTTTTTAATGCATGGGTTGCATATCACACATATCTGCCATGCTAGCATATATGGTAGCAAGTACATTAGCTGACTCATGACTTTATGCACGTGTGCATATATATAAATGTTTCACTAAAAATAAAACAGTTGCTATTTTTCCAAACATCAACCCAATCTATGACTGCCATAGATACTTGTCTTGATAAGTAAATTCAACATACAATTATTATAATTCATGTAATATTGTACATATTAGCATATAATTTACCATATCATACAATATTGCGACAAAACACTTGAATCAGTACATTAATCAATCAAACTATCAAAAATAATTTATTTTAATTCTAATGAATCATGAGATACATTGGATTACTCACCTGAATCTAATAGTATAGAATTTACTAGGTAATTAGGTTAGATTGAATTTACAAATCCTATCAATTATATCAACGATATTATTATTCATCTAATTATATTACATGGTGGGGCCCATCTTTGATATACATCATAGGTGGTTAAACCCTAAATGATCAAATAATATGTTCATTAAATTCAATTATCAAAATTAAATTATTATTTTTTTAAGATTCTGAAATTGAATAACAAATGATTGATTGGATTGGCTCATCAGATGTTTATATCATCCACATTCTTGAGGTCTTGACATATTTTACCTCTATGCATTGGATGAATGGTGTGGATCTAATCAAACATACATCGATAGCCCATCTCAAACTTCTACGCCAAGTGATACTAACGCTTACACAAAAATCTTAGCTTTCATTATTAAATATTTAAAATCTGATCAGTGTGGCCCATCTAATGGTCAGATTGATTTGAAAGTTAAGACCCTTATATATTTCGGGCTTAGGGATCGTGTGATCCCTACGGATTTAATCTAATTCGACTAGATGCACACCAATCAGTATCTGCGACAAAAAACTTCGCATTAATTTTTAGACTTCCATTATCTTTACATCAATATATCCATACATCAATGCAATGAACGTGTGGCCGATCCACACCGTTCATTATATAAATCGAATCAACTTACATTAAATGCACAAAAAATAATAAAAGAATTAATTATAAAATTACCATATCTACGCTCTCCAAAATCCTCTTTCTTTCTCACTTTCTTCGTTATCGTAGGTATGACTTTTGTTAATATCTAAGTTGGAGTAGAACTCCTCTTACAACACACTCGTAAAAGAAAAACTTAATTGAGGGATTGAGACTTAAGAGATATGAGAAAGTTAAAGGTATAAATAAAGAGAAGGATTAAAGATAGAGGTAAGATAATGATAAGATAAGGATAAAATAAAGATACGATAGGATAAGATAGAGAAAAGATAAAGATAAGATAGAATAAGATAAGATAAAAAACAAAAAATCTATGATTATTATTATCATTCTTACTCTTATTATTATTATTATTATTATTATTATTATTATTATTATTATAATTTATTTAATTGAATTTTTCTTGGGTGTTACAAGGGATGTGCTCATTTTGAGTTTGCTTTATCTTTGTCATGGTTGGGCACATGTGCTTAGATGGTCTTATGATTTTACCTGTCCATATTTTCATTACTACCATAAATAAGTGATCATCACATAATCACATGCTAAGAATTATAATAGCCTTGGAATTTTAGAGTTGAATGCAAGCCATGGAAAAATTTCCTAAGTAGAGTTAAATTCATCCGTAGATATAGTAACTATTGAAAACATTTGTTTAGGGTAAGTCTCTCATAGGGAGCCTATAAAGCATAGATTCCACAACCTGGGACAATTCCCTTATAGTTGGACAACTCAGCATTTGGGCACTGGTCAATGGGGGCATTGGCTCTATTCTATGTCGGTATGTCCGGAATGGGTTGCATTCCTAGAATCACTGATCCTGACTAGAGATGGAAGTGACCAGTTTTTTTTTTTTTGAACGAGTATCATTTCATTCCTTGGGCGTGGGAACCAGGGGGTTCTGTACAATTCAGGACCGTTATATATATATATATATATATATATATATATATATATATATATATATATATATATATATATATATATATATATATATATATATATATATATATATATATATGTTCATCTCTAAATAGTGCCCAAATGATGGACAGTTTTGATTATCTTTCCATCTCAACGAGTGGGCCCATGTGGAGACCCATGATAAATGGCTTTGGCACTTTCATCACATGCCCGTTCTGCCCAGGGCACTATAAATTATAGAGCTCGTAGTTACACCCGGCAGAGGGCACTATATGTTATGTATAGAGCTCCTTGGATTACAACATTTACTTGAACGGTTTAATTAATTGAACTAAACCATCTGCCAAGTCCATAGCATATTGTATGACCTACCATGCAAAATCACAACTACTGGATGATCCAATGCACCCCTGACTTGTCTTTGTATTTATTTATTTTTTTGGCCATCCTTTTGTGAACCACGGATAGGATGGATTTTCTGAAAAAGAAAGTGACCCTTTATAATCATAAGCAATCTATGATGGCCCCAATAAGTAGATTGATCAAACTGTTAGTTGGATTTATTTTTGTGTAAATGATTTGGACCATTCAAATTAAAGGCCAATGATATCGACAAGATAAGTACAATTGTCAGATTATTAAGATATTTGCATGACAGTGCATAAATCTGAGTCAGATCAAATGTACAGCACAGATCAAATGTTTCTGCTGTGAAAGTGTTCCAATGCAACTATGAGTGCTATAACTAGTAGTGCTGTGCGATTCGGGGAAAATTTCTCCCAAAATAAATAATTTCCTTCCCCATGCTTTTTAATTATAAAGCCCACAGATTGAAAGAGTCCAATCTTGACTAGCGAAAAACGGGGGAAAAAAAAGAAGAAGCATTTTCCTTAAAATAATGTGTTTCCCACTTGCAAATTTAATAAAGAGATTCGGTTGTTTTCAATAAGAGGAATGCTTTCTTCAGCTACGCAATTTACATCTGCCAAACCCAAGTGTTCACACGTGTAGGCATGACACACATAGAGTTGATCCTTAACGTTCAAATAGGAGATTGAATGAAAGCCAGACTGCGTCCCCCTTCCCAGAAGAAATTTATGTGTGCCTCACAAAGATGTCGGATAGAAATCCTCCCCTTCATCAAATTCTCCAACTCGTGTTAGTACATCATTCCAAAATTGAGACAGATCCAGACTCTAAATGAACCACACTAAAGGAAAAAGTAGGATGGATTAGGCCATCCTACTCGTGAGTTGGGCAGCAGACCATCGGCTATTGATTGCCTACCATTAATTAGTGAGGCTCTGTTATAAATTATAGTGTAGCTGTGTATTCAAATATGAACCGTTAATCAGGTAGGCCCAAGAATCAGATGCGCCTACTCATCTTTGGGTATAATGGTATGGAAAAAATGCATGTTGAAAAAGACGCTGAGTTGAAGGAAATTCCCTGTTGTGTACCCACGGTGTATATGTGAGGCCATGGTTGGTTTATCCCATACGTTTGATCTGATAGTACCATCATGGATGAACCATTTGTGAAAAAAACAAAAATAAAAATTTCTTCATTTGGTTAATTCTAGTCTTTCCATTATTGGCATATAAATACATGAAGAAATGCCCAGCAGTCCAAATTCAATGGAGAAAAGGAACAAGATTTGATGGTATGGATAAATCAACCATCATATCTATGGCTTTGATAAATGAACCATTGGCACCACATGAACAGATTAGGTGCCAAACAGGGAAGTTCTACGTTCTCAGAGAACAGGAAACTCAGCCTTAATCTAAAAATAAAAAATCAAAAGCGTACCTAATATGTTGATCGCCGGCCTAAATTGTGGTCTAAGACGTACAGGCATCAGGCCATGGCTGATGAATGGATCTGATCTTGTACACGTGTACCATAAAGCCACGGGACATCTCATTCAATGCTGTGCATATGCCTTCACTCTTAAATAGTATAGTCTATCCTCCTCTAGTCAACAAAGACTTTGTTCCTATACTTGCACTGAATTGCTGCAGCAGCTCCTATTTTCTGGTGCATTTTCTCCTTCTGAACAGTGCAAAGCTAGACAAAATTCAGAGGTAAGCACTATCATTATTGTGTTTTTATTCTATGGTTTTTATTTTGGATGGTGCTAGCTATCTTCGTCTCCGTAGTCATACAGAAATTGTTTCTTATGCTAATTAAGAGCTGAGTAGGACACATATACATCAGATCTGTGTTGTCCATCAGCTGAAACATCAATTTTCATCATAAATCCTAAAAATCAGTAGGCCATACCATAGGAAATGGTGTAAAATCATTCCTAAAACCTCTAAAATCACATGGTTTGGCCACATTACTTTTGGAATATTCTGATTTTCAAAAAATCCATTTATCCTGCTATTATATTCACAATCACTGCATCATCATCCTCTGGAACATGACTTGCATTATTATTTATTATTTATTATTTATTATATTTTTTTAAGTGCTAGCAGTTGAACATAAATATCCAACCCTTGATTATGTCCGATGGTGACAAGCATGACCTTCTCGTCATCTCGTATGCTTTTGTAATCAGTTGCCCATTGTTCGCCAATCTATAAATCCTTGGATTTCAAGCCTCCTTGGAAATCAGGTATCTCCTCTTCATTCTGGCCATAAAAGTTGTTAAAAAATCCAAATTAAGCTGAACTACTCGAATAACTCATAGATACATGCACATATTCTTCACACATCATGCCTTCATGCTATGCCAGTCCTCATCTTGTTGCCTGATGCACACAACATCCTCAGTTTGACTCTCGACTGCATGAATATGTTCTTGGCACCATAGACACGGCCTCACCCATGTCAGGCATGGTGATAGTTGCACAAGTTTGAATGATAGTGAAGGGCTGGTTGAGATTGATGAGGTGCACCTCTAGCACACCAATGAGAGGAAATGAGAAGACATGAGTTATTCCTTGCCCTATCCTATAGACTAACCCAACCACTGTTCTCCTCTCCTTTCCTCAGGGAGGCCGGGTCCAATACAAATTAAATGATTAAAGATATCATTAACATAAACATACAGTAGTTTTTTTTTTTTTTTTTTGACGCCCAAACCATCTCATGTCTGCCTTTTGATTGAATTATTTTTCATAACACAATAGAATTAACAGGTTTTAAAAATTGTAGATTTTAATTTTTATGATGGGTCTGTTTTTTTTAGCCTTGGGCCTAACATAGGGTGACACTCCTAGTGGTGGGGTGGATTTCATATAAATATTATGGTGGAGCTTGCCCACCCAGCACGTGAACCCTTCACTCACACATGGCCGACTCAACTCAATGTTACAAAATTTCACGGAAGGTAATGCAGTGATAATTACTTAAATTAATAGGGTAGCTTATTGAAGACCTTTAACCCGAGGTAGACTGGTGATAATTACTTTAAAAATGTATGAGAATGTAAGTTCTATAATAAATACCCAATTTTTATTAAATTACATTCTTTTTAAGACAGAGAAAGGAAGGTCATAAACCCGGAGAGAATAGTATTTCTACAGGTAGGACCACAGCATTTAAATGCCCGGGACCAAAACTTTAGCCGATCCTTCATCAGCCAGGTCAGGCTTGTACATTGATTGTAGACAACTTGTAACATTTTCTGAAACATCCATTGACATAAAAATGCATAGCTCACCACATGAATTGTCTGTCCTGATTATATATACATCAAAATATACCAAATGAGAATATACATAGAAAAATTTAAATTTCTATACTTCCTAATACTAGTAAATAACCCTACCTCCTAATTAGTAGTCAGGATGATCCAATTAACCTAATCACAATGATATAGAGGGTAGGCAGGACCTATAAATCTGGATCCTCACTCTCTCCGGTGTCAATTTGCTCTTCATTCTCTAAAGCAGCTTATGCCATCGTTATGCTCTGCCCGAGTCAACATCATACTCGGATAGCCCCACCACTCCGTTGAGCTCTATAATCAGGTGTCCTTTCGTGCATTTGGTTGTCCTTTCGTGCATTTGGTTGTGTGGTTGTGATTCCAGTGCACTACTTTTTACAACACAACAAGCCGACAAACATCTCTGATTCTATTTCTTTAATTCCCCCTTCATTTTCCTCGTGTGGATGAGATTGCACTTCATTAACTGCAGGACAGAACTTTCAAGTCCATGCCAGCTGGAGGAAGCGAGTGAAAAGAATAGGTGCCTGCCTTCAATAATTAAAGGTGAAACTGCTGGGAGCAGATTAGGTAAGACCCCAGACACACCAATACGGTGCAGCCCTTAATTACAGGGCCCAGCTTGGTGTATGTATTTTGTATCCACACCGTTGATCCGTTTGTCCAGATGATATTAGGAAATCATGCCAAAAATGAAGCAGATCTAATTATCTGGTAGACCATATCATAGGAAACTGTGGTGATTGAGCGCCCTACCAATAAAAATTTCTCCGGGTGGACCTTAATATTTTGGTAGCATTTGTTTGCCATCCAACCTGTTCACCAGGTCACACAGACCTTGATCAAGAAAAAACATAATTATCACCCTGCTCCAAGACTTCTGAGGCCCCTTAAGTTTTCAATGGTTCTATCCCATTGTTTTCTGTATTGTAGTATGCTTAACGGTGGATCTTCCTCATTATGGAACTCAATCTCTGAAGTGATATCACAGAATACGTAGAACACACGCATCATTAATACAGGCCTGCAGAACTTTGCCACGTTAAGACACACCTGGCAATCTGCTAAGGAATGGCCTCTCATTCCATACACCGGTTAGCAAGCCACGGACGGATTGTCTCCACTGATCCAATTAAAACTTTTATCAAATCTGGCGGAGGATCAGGAGAGATGATTTTGACCATTCAGCGCCTAAATCACTTTATAAGAGCATTGATGTACCCTTAGACATACCGAATAAATTTGCATGCTATACTAAATTCAAGAAGTGAGGATAGTCAGGTGTCAGTAGTCGTTGGGTTGCATTCCCGTCTCTTTTTACTGTGGTTCACCTCTACTTGAGTTTAGATATGCCTCATACTTAGGCTCATGTCCTAAAATGATCCCTTTTTTTTTTTTTTCACACACGCCCACACACCCCACACACTCACGCTAGTGAAATTTCACTACTTATGTCCTAAAATGATCCGATAAAACAGATGGATGGAGTTGATATAAGCCAAGTTGCAAGCAAGTTGTATATGAAGAGAGAAAGTAAAGCATTTTCATCTTTCAAATCATCCTGTCAACCAATTATTTTGTCATTCCTTTTCATTTTCTTTCTCAGAATTTGACTGTTGTCAAATTATCATTTGATGAGCTGAAAATTGAGAACTTTCCTGCAAGGGTTTTTTTAAAAAAAAAAATAAATAGATAAATTTTAAGCGTAATATAGTCCCTATTAGTGCCCGCAATGGTAGGTACAGTTATAGGATAGTATCCTACTTATATAAATACATTATTATGAATGAAATATAATATAGAGAACTATCTACCACAGGGCCCTGATTTAAACAATAGTGATCATTTTAGTGAAGTTGATCTATTTTTTTTCTTTTTTCTTTTTTAAAATACTGATCATCCATAGAACCAAAAACAGGCCCGCCTATCATGAGAGAACAAATTAAAGGAGCTGTCAACCAAAACATTACAAAAACCAAAAACCAAAGATTCAGACGGAGCTGTCAACCAAAAACCAAAAACCAAAAACAGGCCCGCCTATCATGAGAAATAACAAATTAAAGGAGGATTATTCCTTCCTCAAACTACCTAAACCTGTTCTATCCACAGATAACAGACCTTTAAAGATAAAGGGCCGATCGGACTGGGACCAATAGAATCTAGATGTCTGACTGTCGTTGCCCCTGCGAGCCAGACCGTCGGGTACCGTGTTAGCTTCCCGAGGGATGTGAGTTAGCTTGACCTTGAAATCATCTATAAGCGCTTTGATTCTGGCTCGCCAGTACTAGATGTTCCAAGCTGGAGAGACAATGTTGGAGAGGGTTTCCATCATGGACTTAGAGTCGCTCTCAACCTCCACCATGGTGAAGCCTAAATCCACACACCGTGAGAACCCTTCCCAAATAGCTCTAATTTCAGACTCGGTGTTGGAACCGATTCCATAACCGGTTAAAAATGAAAACAAAAAATCACCTGCCCAAATGGCCCGGGGTTCCCACAGGATGAGCCCTCAATGTTGATTTTGATCCAGTCGTAGACTTTTGAACACAAGTATCCAACCCCAATGTCTGATGGTGATGAGCATGACCTTCTCGTCATCTGCCCACCCACCGCCAACGCCTGAACCCTTCACTCACATGGCCGACTCAACTTCCTGTTATGAAATTTAACAGAAGGTAATGCAGTGATAATTACTTAAATTAATGGGGTAGCTCATTGAAAACCTTTAACAGGAGGTACACCGATGATAATTACTTAAAAAATGTATGAGAATGTAAGTTCTGTAATAAATACCTAATTTTTATTAAATGCCCGGGACCAGAACTTTAGCCGGTCTTTCATCAGCCAGGTCAGGCTTGTACATTGATGATAGACAACTTAGTAACATTTTATGAAACATCCATTAACATAAAACATGCATGGCTCACCACATCAATAGTCAGTCCTAATTATATACACATCACAACATGCTAAACGAGAATATACATAGAAAACTTCAAAATTCTATATTTCCTAATACTAGTAAATAATCAGGATGATCCAATTAATCTAATCACAAGGCTATAGAGGGTAGGCGGGACCTATAAATGGGACATTTTAGATGAGGTAGATGTATATTGGATGTTTGGGATGGAGGTGTATTTATGCCACTGGATCCTCGTTCTCTCCCGCGTCAATTTGCTCTTCATTCTCAGAAAGCAGCTTGTGCCAACGTTATACTCTGCCCGAGTCAACATCATACTCGGATAGCCTCACCACTCGGTTGAGCTCCATCATCCTATGTCCTTCCATCGTACTCGGATTGCCTCACCACTCCGTTGAGCTCTATTGTCCTGTGTCCTTAGGTGCTCTTGGTTGTATGGTTGTGAATCCAGTGCATTACTTTTTTAAAACACAAGAAGCCGACGAACATCTTAAATATATTTCTTTAATTATTGAAGGAAAGGGCCCTTTCATTTTCGTCGTTTGCACTGCACTAACTACAGGACATAACATTCAAGTCCATGCCAGCTGGTGGAAAGCGAGTCGAAGAAATGGTTTAAGTCTTTAATAATTAATTTAAAGGTGACGCTGGTGGGAGTAGGTTAGGTGAGACCCTGGACACACCGAATATGGTGCAGCCCTTAATTACAGGGCCCACCTTCATGTATGTATTTTATATCCACGCCATTCATTTATTTGTCCAGATGATTTTAGGGCATCATCCCAAAAATGAAACAGATCCAATCATCTAGTAGACCATACTATAGGAAACTGTGGTGATTGAGCTCCATACCAATAATAATTTCTCAGGGTGCACCTTAATGCCCTGGTAGCATTTGTTTGCCATCCAACCTGTTCATGAGCTCACGTAGACATTAGATGAAGGAAAAACAAAAATTTCACCCTGATCTAATACGTTTATGGCCGTGATAAGTTCTCAATGGTTCTATCCCCATTGATTTTTACAGTGTAGTCCCCTTGAGGTTTGGATCTACCTCATTTACGGGCTGAGATGGGATGAAGGAAAAACGCAAATATCAACCTGATTTAAAACTTATGTGGCCCTCAAGAACTTCTCAATGGTAGGTGTTTTCATTCCTACTTTTTTCTTGTGGTGTACCTCCGCTTGATTTTTTTTGTCTCATATTTAGGCTTATATCCTGGAATGATTTGACAAAACAGATGAATAGAGCGAGTTGATATAGCACCAAGTTTCAAGCAAGTATATGAAGAGAAAAGTAAAGCATTTTCATCTTTCAATTCATCCTCTCGACCAACTATTTTGTCATTCCTTTTCTTTTTTTATTCTTAGAATTTGAGTGCTTTGAAATTATCATTTGAATATGAGATGAAAATTGAGAATTTTCCTGCAAGATTTATTATTATTATTATTATTTTAAAACCTGATATAGTCCCTATTCGTGCCCACAATGGTAGGTACGGTACAGACATAGGATAGTATCCTACTAGTATAAATACATTATTATGAATGAAATATAATATAGAGAACTCTCCACCACGTGGCCCTGATGTAAACAATAGTGATATTTTCAGTGAAGTTGATTTTCTTTTCTTCTTCTTCTTCTATATATATATATATATATATATATATATATATAATACTGATCATCCATAGAACCCATCCACCTTTTTAATGCATGGGTTGCATATCACACATAGCTGCCATGCTAGCAGATATGGTAGCATGTACATTAGCTGACTCATATGACTTTATGCGTGTGTGCATATATATAAATGTTTCACTAAAAATAAAACAGTTGCTATTTTTTCAAACATCAACCCAATCTATGACTCGGGGAAGATTGAGAGGAAATGCTTACTCTTGATTCTTGTAGAGGGCCCACTTTGATGTACATATACCACTCAGTCCATTTATAAAACATTTGCACCAGATGATGGCATACCTCAACCGAGCGTTCCCTTCAAATTATCTGTGTTTGTGTTTGCCACCTTAGTCATGGGCTGACATAATTCTTTGGAAACATTTCCAAATAACGGTTGGCATGTAAGAATATGTGGCGACCTCTCTTTGGAAGTAAGGGCCACATGGCAATAGATGGCGAGGGTTCTGGTCCTCAATGCCCATTTGTTCATGGGGTTTGGCAGATGTGACTTCGTGGATTTTATTTATTTTTTAATTATTATTATCCTCTTTATTTTCTTGAGAATAGCCCTGTTGTTCGCTAATTAGATTCTTCTTGGTGTGTGTCTGTTCATATCCAGCGCTTTGGGTAGAAGAGGACTCATTGGCCTTGGATTTTCTTGACATTAGTGGTAATCTTCATTTGGCCATTTAGTTGGCTGAGGTACGTGTTGTTTTATTTTGTTTCATATATTATTATAAAGATATGACGGATGGTAGGAGGATCGTTGGTTTTTGTTGTCATCTAGCCTTAATGGGAAAAAAAAAATTACAAAAAAAATTGGCATTCAAGGAGGTCGGAATGCATATCATGTGGGCCCACTACAATGTGTAAGTGAATGTTCTTTGCATGCCATGGTAGATTGTTCATGCCAGCAAAGTAGTGAGGCGCACTGTGATATGTATGTGAAATCAATTTTTTTTCCATCGGGTGCATCAACCCAAGTAAGGCCTGGGCAAAAAATCAGGTGAACCGATGATTTATGTATGCTCTAAGGCAAAAAGTTGAGAGGGGGATGCATGATTCCCACTCAGCTTGTTGGATTGTATGACTACTTTGGTAAGTAGTAAATAATTAATTAATGTTAGTGTGATAATAAATGAGAGAATAAATTAATTGGGAAGGAAAAAGGGTCAACAACTTACATAGGTCTCACCCGGGTATTTACATGAAATGTACGCCATCCACAAGTGCTCACCCCATGTTATAATTATATGGTCATGCTCACCTGCGCACCTTTGCACATGTGTCATGGACATCTAATCTGAACGGTCCATGTGATGTGGAATCCCATGAAATCTAAGGGACAAATTTTCACCCTGATATATATATATATATATGGAAATGGTTCTATGCTTCCCATGAGGTCGAGCTGTGTGGGCCTACCGTTATGTGTGTCGAACATCTAACCCATCAGTCAGATGCACCATTCCATGGTGGGCCTCGTGCTTAAAAATCAAATCAATCCATGACATGTGTGGGCCACACCACATACAAAAGTTGTTACCCTCCCATTTAAACATTCATAATCATTTGTTTGGCCCACCGAGATGTGGTTCACAAATCGAGTCCATCCATTATATGTGTCCCACTTGGATGTAGGGTCAAACCAAGTTTCACATGCATCCAAGTTTCAGGTGGGCTTCACCAAGTGCTTTTATATGTTTTAGGCATGACTTCACATGATTTTAGATGGTATGGACCACTTGAGTTCCATATACAGCTAATTTTTGGGATATCCCATTTAAAGGGGACCCATCAAATGCACGGTGTTGATGTTCAACACACATCATGGTAGGGCCTACACAACTCGACCTCATGGGAAGTTCCCATAAGGTCAACCGCCTAGAACTATATATATATATATATATATATATATATATATATATATATATATATAGAGAGAGAGAGAGAGAGAGAGAGAGAGAGAGAGGCATGCTCGCCTACGCGCCTACGCACGTGCACACCTTAGCACACATGTCATGGGCGTCTAATACGAACTGTCCATAAGATGCGGAATCCCATGAAACTCCAGGGGACGAAGTTTCACCCTGATATAAGATTCTGGTGGGCCATAGCAAAGAGAAATGCAAATCAACGGAAAAAATTATTTTCATTTTTTATGGCCTACCAAAGTTTTGGTTCAAAGTAAAAATTTGTATCAAGAGGTTTCATGAGGTTTTGCTTCACATGGACTATTCAGATTTTCAAGACTCATCACGTATGATGAGTTCTCAAAAAATTTTGTAGGACTTCCGTGTGAACTAGCTTGCAGCTGAGCATTCCGCTATATATATATAGTTTTCAAAACCTTTTTCTATCTCACATTGCTTGGGCGGGAGAAAGAAAATGAGGTTATAAGTTGGGTGTGGTTTACCTTACTAATTGGGAAAACCTGAGGGAGCACATGCACACGTGCATGTGAGGGTGTCATCATGGATGGGGGTGTACGCAGTGAGGCAATGTGGTTATATAGTTGTGGTGGGGCGCTAGCTAGTTGGCACACTTTGCGCTTCTAACGTCATTGTCTTATATCAAGAGTAGTCACTCCCTCACATCCTCACACGAACCATTGCGAGACAGTGCGAAGGTTAGGAAGGGATAAACGTCTCATATTATTTATGACCTAAGCCATAACCCCCAGCACCATGTGCCTATATAAGCAAAGCTTGCTAGGATCGCTTCATCAGCAACATAAGCAAACATGTCTCCTCTTCTCTACAACTCTAAACACACATTCATTTTGCCCAATCATTTTAGGGTATGAACCCCGGAACAAGGCCAATGCAATGCTCAAGTGGAGCACTGTTGCGCAGCACGCCAACAACGCAGTGGGCCGAGATCCAATCTCAGGCCTCACCCACAAACGATAAACGGATGAAAATAAATTAGAAACAGATCAAAGCAATCCAAACAAACCACAAGACAAGATATACGTGAAAAAATCCCAAACTAGGGTAAAAAAACCACGGATGCAAACTTTCACTATGAAGAAACAAAGATTACAAGGCAAAATACTAACCTCTCCCTTGGAAGAATAGAAAACCCTGAGCCCATACCTTTAGAAATATTTCTCAATATTTCTCATTCCTTAGAATACCCTAGAAAAATTCTAGGAACCCCTATTTATAGTTTAGGCAACTTCCCTTCCGCATCCCGGTTATAAAAGGACTCAAATCTGCAGTTTCGCGGAACAAACTGCGTAACCTACGACCGGTCCTGGCTCCGCTACGACCGGTCGTAGGCCCCTACGACCGGTCGTAGTCCTAAGCCTCGGAAAAAAAAACAGCACAACTCGCTGGACTTTGAGTCGTGTCAGGGCTTGAACCCACGATCGGTCGAGCACCTCCCACGACCGGTCGTGGCTCCCCCATGACCAGTCGAACACGCCCCACGACCGGTCGAGCACCTCACACGACCGGTCGTGGCTCCCCCATGACCAGTCGAACACGCCCCACGACCGGTCGTAGCCGTCATATGACCGGTCGAAGGCGGCCCAATGTGGCTCCATATTCTCAACAATATCTCACTTGGAGACACATTGTCATAAACCTTCGTCTTCTTCATCCGGAGTACACCACCTCCCCGTCTTCAAGCCTGAAGACCAATCAAAGCTGAACAAAGCTTCAGCTTCTCCCTTGTGACCGCCTTGGTCAATATATCTGCAGGATTCTCACTTGTATGAATCTTCTCCAAAATAATCAATCCATCTTCCAGTAACAATCGTATGAAGTGATATCTGATGGCAATATGCTTGGTCCTTGAATGAAAGGCTGAATTCTTAGCCAAGTGTATTGCACTCTGACTGTCACTGTACAGCTTGCAATCTACGTGCTTCTTATCCAACTCTTCCATAAAACCTTGCATCCACACCATCTCCTTGCATGCTTCTGTAGCAGCAACATATTCTGCTTCTGTCGTACTGATATATACTATCTTCTATAACTGAGAGACCCAACTGACTGCAGCACTGCCCAGAATAAAGACAACCTGTAGTGCTTCTTCTATTGTCGATATCTCCTGCCAAATCTGAATCCACGTAGCCTTGCAGCTTGATTTTCGATCCACCATAACACAGCCCTACATCTTTAGTACCCACAAGGTATCTGAGGATCCACTTCACAGCTTCCCAATGTTCCTTCCCAGGGTTGTTCATGAACCTGCTAACAACTCCCACTGCTTGAGCAATGTCTGGCCTCGTGCTCACCATAGCATACATGAGACTCCCAATCGTTGACGCGTATGTGACTTTGGCCATGTAGTCCCGTTCCTCCTGCGTCTTTGTACCTTGCTCCTTAGATAGCTTGAAGTGGTTGGCTAATGGAGTGCTAACCGGCTTAGCACCTCCCATATTGAATCGATCAAGTACCTTAGCTATGTACTCTGCCTATGACAAAACCAGTTTCTTGTTTTCCCTGTCACGATTTATCCTCATGCCTAGGATTTGTTTTGCAGCTCCTAAATCCTTCATGACAAATTCTCTAGACAGTTGTCTTTTAAGATATGAGATGTCCTTCATGCTTGAACCTGCCACAAGCATATCATCAACATACAGAAGAAGAATGATGTACGACGTATCAAACTTCTTCAAGTAACAACAGTGGTCTACATGATATCTCCTAAAACCATTTTCCGACATGAAACTATCGAACTTTTTGTACCACTGCCTCGGGGCCTGCTTCAGGTCATATAGACTTTTCTTCAGTCTGCACACCTTGTTCTCATTATCTGGTGTCACGTATCCTGTCGGCTGATGCATATATATTTCTTCTTCAAGATCCCCATGAAGAAAGACTGTCTTAACATCTAGCTACTCTAGATGTAAGTTCTCCGTAGCCACTATACTCAAGACCATGCGAATCGTAGACATTTTCACTACCGGTGAAAATATTTCGGTGAAATCGATACCTACCTTCTGTTGAAACCCTTTTACAACCAGTCTCGCCTTGTACCGTTTCCAACCATCATGCTCCTCCTTCAGTCTGTAAACTCACTTGTTATTTAGAGCTTTCTTACCCTTGGGTAGAGTGACTAGCTCCCATGTACGATTAGACTCAAGAGAGTCCATCTCCTCATCCATGGCCTGCTCCCACTTAACCCGTGTATCTGACTGTAATGCCTCTTCAAAACACTCTGGCTCACCATTATCTGTCAGCAGTAGATAATGTAAGGAGGGTGAGTATCGGACCGTGGGTCTCCTCTCCCAAGTAGACCTCACAACCGGTGTCTGTGGCTCTGCCTCATAATGCTCCTGTGCACGATCATCCTGTGGCGCTGTAACATCCATGTCCGGTAACTCTTCCAACTCTATGAATTCCTTTTTCTCGGCCTTATTTTCTTACACACTGTCCTTATGCATCACTTTTTCGTTGAAGACTACGTCCTTACTTCTGATGATTTTCCTGTTTTCTGCATCCCAAAACCTGTAGCCAAAATCATCCTGCCCGTAGCCTATAAACGTGCACCTCCTGAACTTTGCATCCAGTTTGTTTCTGTGCTCTGCATCAATGTGAACATATGAAGTGCAACGGAACACTCTGAGTGTGTAAGGTTCACTTCTTTCCCAATCCACGTTTCTTCTGGTAGCCCACCATCCAATGGTGCTGAGGGACTTCTATTGATAAGATATATGACAGTATTTATAGCATCTGCCCAAAAGGTCTTGGGCAACCCTGCATGTAACCTCATGCTCATGGCGCGCTCAAGGATGGTCATGTTAATGCGCTCAGCCACACCATTCTGTTATGGTGTCCCTGGAATCATTTTCTGATATTTAATTCCACTTGCTACACAATACTCCTCAAACCTCTTATCACAATATTCTCCTCCATTATCAGATCTGAGACACTTTACTGTTTTACCTGTCTCATTTTCTACCATAACTTTTCACTTCTTAAACGCATCAAATACATCAGATTTATGCTTTAAGAAATAAACTCACAGTTTTCTACTAGTATCATCAACAAAGGAAACAAAATAACGTGAGCCACCAAGAGATGATACCTGTGCCGGTCCCCACACGTCAGTGTGAACAAGCTCCAATAGATGCGTCTTTGGAGCGCGTCCTGTCTTCTTGAAGCTTACCCTCTTCTGCTTGCCATATATGTAGTCCTCATAGAATTCCAAGTCAAGAGACTTCAGCCCTGGTAGCTTCCCTTTTGACAACAGCACTTTCATCCATTTCTCACTCATATGTCCCAACCTCTGATGTCATAACTGCCCATTCACTTCAATTGATGCGACTGAGAGTGAACCATACGATCCTGAAGTCACGTACAAAGTGTCTTCCTTTTTGCCTCGAGATACCACCAAGGCACCTTTTGTGATCTTCCAGGAATCACTGGTGAATGTCGTCACATAACCGGTATCGGCCAACTGCCCCACTGAGATCAGATTCCTTCTCAAACTCGGTACATGTCTGACATCCTTCAGTTTCAAAACCGTTCTGTTTTTCTAATTGACCTGAACGTCACCCTTTCCAACAATATTGCACGGCTCATCATCACCCAGGTAGACTCTCCCAAAGTCACCTGACACATAATCACACAGAACTTCCTTACATGAAGTGGCATGAAACGAAGCACCCAAGTCTATAACTCATGACTCATCCCTCGCATTAAGAGACAAGATCAACGCCTCTGTGTCGCTCTCCTCAGATAGATTCACTGAATCCTTCCCGCCTTGAGAGCTTTCATCTTGTTTCTTAAGCGCCCTGCAATCACGTTTCATGTGCCCCTTCTTGCCGCAATGCCAACACCCGTCTTTCTCTTTCGGTCCCTTGGACTTCTTCCTCGACTTAGAACGCCCGTGTTTATTGCCTCCCCTGTTCTGCGATCTTCTTCTTCCTTCAACGTTTAGAGCATTCCCTGAGTTCCCTGAAACTCCTGATGCCTTTCTTCTAGATTCTTCGCTGAGAATTAGACCGGCCACATTATCAAATTTCAGCTTTGTCGATCCTGAAGAATTGCTCACAGCAATCACCAAACCATCCCAACTGTCTGGCAGACTGGATAAGATCAATAGTGCCATAACCTCATCCTCAAAAACGATGCCAACGGATTCCAACTGGCTCGTGACTGTATTGAACTTGTTTAGATGTTCAGCTATGCTCCCACCATCTGACATCTTCATGTTGAATAGCTGTTTCATAAGATGAACCTTGTTGGATGCTGAGGGCTTTTCATACATGGTGGCTAGGGCTTCCATTAATTCTTTTGTCGTTTTCATCTTGGAAATATTAAAGGCGACGCTCTTAGACAAAGAGAGTCGGATCGTTCCTAAAGCCTTCCTATCCAGTAAAAATCATTCATCATCTGTCATCTTTTCTAGTTTCTTCTCTTTTCCTTCTAGAGGAATGTAGAGGTCCTTCTGATACAGATAATTCTCCATCTGCATCTTCCAGAAGACAAAGTTTGAACTATCAAACTTCTCAATTCTAGTTTTTACATCTTTCGCCATTGCTCCCAATAGAACTAAACCAATAGCTCTGATATCAGTTGTTACGCAGCACGCCAACAACGCAGTGGGCCGAGATCCAATCTCAGGCCTCACCCACAAACAATAAACGGATGAAAATAAACTAGAAACAGATCAAAGCAATCCAAACAAAACACAAGACAAGATATACGTGGAAAAACCCCAAACTAGGGTAAAAAATCACTGATGCAAACTTCCACTATGAAGAAACAAAGATTACAAGGCAAAATACTAACCTCTCCCTTGGAAGAATAGAAAACCCTGAGCCCACACCTTTAGAAATATTTTTCAATATTTCTCATTCCTTAGAATACCCTAGAAAAATCCTAGGAACCCCTATTTATAATTTAGGCAACTTCCCTTCCGCATCCCGGTTGCGAAAGGACTCAAATCCGCAGTTTCGCGGAACAAACTGCGTAACCTACGACCGGTCCTGGCTCCGCTACGACCGGTCGTAGGCCCCTACGACCCGTCGTAGCTCTCCTACGACCAGTCCTAGGCCCCGGAAAAAAAAACAGCATAACTCGCTAGACTTTGAGTCGTGCTAGGGCTTGAACCCACGACCGGTCGAGCGCCTCCCACGACCGGTTGTGGCTCCCCCATGACCGGTCGAACACGCCCTACGACCGGTCGAAGGCGGCCCAATGTGGCTCCATATTCTCAACAAGCACAACACAGAAAGAAGTGAGGATAGTGGGGATTAAGTGACTACCATTCAAACCTTTCTATGGCCCACTTAACATTTTTTTTCCATCTAACTTGTTCATAAGGTCACACAAACCAAGAAGTTTTCAATAGTAGACGTCCAATTCCCATTATTTCCTATGGTGTGGTCCACTTAATCTTTGCACATACATCATTTTTGAGATCATTTCCTAAAATAATGTAGAAAATGGATGGATGGTGTGGATCTAGCACTTAAATCATGGTGGGGCTTACTGAAGTTGCCAACTCAATTTCAGGGCATCCATTTTGGACAATGTTGGGGTGGTGACCTCACCACCAGCCACCTAGCTGGTGTCAAAGCTCCGTGGTCCCCACCATGATGTGTATGTTTTATCCTTGGTGTCCATCTATCTTGACTGCTTATTTTAGTGTCTGAGCCTAAAAATGAGGATGGTCTAAATCTCAGGTGGTGATTGAACTCCATCCATTAAGAACTTCCTCCCGTCCATATCCAACCTGTTCATTGGATACATAACTCTGAATAAAGTGAAAACACAGAGTGGCCTCGTCCAAAACAGAACTTCCGCTGTCAAAAAAAAAAAGCCTCGTCCAAAACAGAACTTCGGCTGTCAATAAATCCTCAAAGTTAAGAATTCAACTCCCTTTGTTTCCTGCTGTATACGGTCCACTTGAGCTTTAGATTATTTTTAGGCTAATGCACTAAAATGAGTTGAGAAAAAAGAAAGTAAAAAAAAGGTCGGAGGGCGTGATAAAACACGTACATCATGATGGGGATGACACAAGTTAGCTGGCTGTTGTTGGGTCACAGGCCAAACTGCATCTATGGTTTTGGTGGTGTGAGGATTCTTTGTGGGATTTTGTGGGACCAATCTTTGCTACGAACAGAAATTTTCTATTCTTTGCCATGTGATTGGGCCACATCATCACCAGCCACATTTAATGCAGTAGTGCCTCTAATGTCTGTGTTGATGTGGACCAATAACAATGCAGGGAAATACCAAATCTGTAAACAGACAATGGGGACAAAGGCACGTGGTGTAAGGACTCTGTGAGACCCACAGTGGTGTATGAACGCTGTCCATCCTTTTTTGTCAATTCATTTTATGAAATACTCTCAAAATTGAATAAATTGAATAATATTCAAAGCTCAAGCAGACCACACTTACGGTAAGTAGTAGGGATTTAATGCTTACCATTAAAAACTTCTTAGGGTCACAGAAGTTTTGGATCAAATTGATATTTATGTTTACCTTCATCGATATCTTTATGACGTTATGAAGAGGTTCAATGGTAAATCATTGTCCCAACCGCTTTCTAAGAGGTGGTCCTGCGAAATGATTTTCTCCATTTTGGGCTCATGCGTTAAAATGATCCTGTAAAATGGATGGACAGTGTGGATATAACACATGTATCAAAGTAATGCTCACAGAAGTTTGCCATGTCAATACATCTATTGCTATGTTCTGTAATATGCAATCCGATTCCAGGGAGAGAAAAGGGGGAACCGAATGCGAAAATAAGTATAAGAACAAAGTGGGTTCCAATCCTTGCCCGAGTGGCAGACTCCGAGGAGTTTCAATACGAGGTCTTGGGTTCGAAACCCATAGGTGGTGAAATCCCACCATGGCGTGCGTGGGTGAGGGGGTGGGTGCGTGTGTTAAAAAAATAGAGTTATAAGAACAAAGCTTAAATACGTTGGTATTTTTATTTTTATTTTTATTTCTTAACTTTCTCAGCTGACTAATAAGAGGAGGCACCACAGGAATTTGTTGTGCCTTCAACATAGAAGATCTGCACTCATATATTTGGCATTGGTTGTCTTCATTTCTTATTTTACAGAAATTCCGATGACGGACAGTATCGTTCAATTCGGTTTAGAAACTCTAAGTGCCCTTCTATCTCGAGAAACATCACTAATAAGAGGAGTGCGCAATGAAGTAGAAGAAATCAAGCTGGAACTCGAAAGTATGCAAGCTTTGTTGAAGGATGCTGATAAAATAAAAGAAAGCAATGAAGGAGTGAGAACCTGGGTGAGGCAGGTAAGAGATTTCACATATGATGTGGAAGACATCATCGACGAGTTCATGTATCGCATGGACAGACCACAAGGAGGTGGGCTCCGGGGTTTTCTCCTTAACATTGTTTGCCTCCCGAAGAATATCTACAACAAGCATTGCTTCGCCATCCGACTCCAAGAAACCAAGGTTAAGGTTCATAACCTTTTCAATAGAGGAGTTAGCTTCGGTCTCAATCAAATAGGAGAAGGAGCAAGCTCTCATGATGTTAGCAAAATGTGGCAACGTGATGTAGAAACTTCTCTTTCCTTGGTGGAAGATGACATAGTGGGGATGAAGAAAGAATTAGATTTGATAGTCAGATGGTTGGTGGAGGAAGAACAGCAGCGCACGGTGATTTCAGTGACGGGTATGGGTGGGGCGGGCAAGACCGTTCTTGTCACTAAAGCCTACAAGAACGAACAAGTAAAGAAGCACTTCAACTGCTCCGCATGTGTTTCGGTCTCACAGACTCTTAGAATTGATGAAGTACTGCGAAGCATCATAAAACAATTCCTCGAGGCTACGAAGGACGTTGTTGCAAATGACCTAGCCACCAGTGATGCCGGTGACTTAAGGCAGATGGTTAAAAGACATCTCAAATCGAAAAAGTGTCTGATTGTCTTGGATGATATCTGGAGTATGAATGATTGGAATGAACTAAGTGTCATATTTCCAGACTACAGATGTGGAAGCAGGTTAGTAGTTACAACAAGAGACAGTGATGTGGCTTTTGCAGCGGGAGAGGGAAGCCGTGTCTGCCAGCTTCAGCCTCTACATCCAAAAGAGGCATGGCAGCTATTTTGTAAGAAGGCATTTCGGAACAAACCCTGCCCTTCAGAGCTGAAGCCATTGGCTCTATCCATAGTAGAAACATGTCTAGGTCTGCCTCTTGCAATTATTGCGATGGGCAGCCTCCTGTCATTGAGAGAAGCGAATGTGTTGGAATGGAACCGAGTCTATAATAACCTAAGTTGGCAGTTGAATAACAATGAAAAGCTTGAACCAATAAAGCGCATCTTGTTGCTTAGCTTCTACTATCTGCCTTACCGCCTTAAGCATTGTTTCTTGTATTGTTGTACGTTTCCGGAAGATTATTTAATTCACCGCAAGAAGTTGATAAGGTTATGGGTGGCAGAGGGTTTCGTTGAAGATGCAGGTAAAATTCCGATGGAGGAGATGGCTGAAGACTACCTAAAGGAACTCATCCATCGTAACACACTTCAGGTTGTCAAGATAAATCTCTCTGGAAGGGTGAGTGCTTGTCGAATGCATGATATTGTACGTGAATTGGCCTTATCCTTATGCGACGAAGAAAAGTTCAGCATCACATATGATGGGCAGCAAACAAGGCAAGGGGGCAAAGTACGTCGCATGTCAATCTACAATTCTGGAGAAACTATTCAACATAGCATGAGTATGTCACAGCTCCGCTCTCTTTTAGTGTTTGAAGGAAGCACATCTTTCTCTTCTTCTCTAAATACCATAGCATCAAGTTTTATGTTATTGAGGGTCCTAGATTTAGAGGGAGTTCCTATTGAAATCTTACCAGATGAATTGACGAATCTATTCAATTTACGGTATCTTAACTTGAGGAATACTAATGTTAGCCAGCTTCCAAAATCTTTAGGAAGGTTACAGAACCTGCAAACATTGAATGTTAGACAAACAAGGATAAAGAGCCTACCGAGTGGGGTTGTGAAGCTACAGAAACTACGCCACTTAATCGGTTATCGATATAATAGGGCAGATGCATGGACTTTCGAGCACTTCAGTAGCATCCAAGTTCCTAGAGGTATATGTAATATAACAAGTTTACAAACTCTAATTCTTATCGAAGCAAAAGAAGGGGAAATTGTGAGACAAATTGGGAACTTAACCCAACTGAGAAGACTTGACATTTCCAAGGTTAGAGCAATCGACGGAGCTGAGTTGTGCACATCCATCGCAAAGCTGAAATACCTTGTTACCTTAGGTGTTAAGGCAATCAACGAAGAAGAAGCACTTCAATTGGAAGAGCTCTCTCCTGATCATCTGCCACCTTTTCAGAAGCTTTACCTGTGGGGACGTTTGGAGAAGGTGCCTCAATGGTTTAGGTACCTCGAGCATCTCACCGTTTTGGGGTTGTATTGGTCTAAGCTGAGAGAAGAAGATCTGCTTTCATCACTTCAAGCATTGCCCAATCTGGTGCGCCTTTCACTTCGAAAGGCCTTTGAAGGGCAGCAGTTGTGTTTTCACGATGGATGGTTCCCTAAACTAAAGAATCTATATTTAAGGGACCTGACACAACTAAATCGGGTAGTGATAGAGAAGGGAACATTGCCAGGCATCCAAGAGCTAAATGTGTACAGATGTGGAGAGTTGAAGACGCTTCCAGAAGGGATCGAATACCTCACCAAACTCCGAGTTCTCAGGTTATACGAAATGCCAACAGAATTGACAGAGAGGTTGCAGCAAAAAGATGGAAACGAGGAGGACCGTAGAAAGGTGGGGCACATTCCCTTCATCTACGGTGGACGCTGGACAGAAGAGAGGTGGGATTCGCATCGACTCAACTAATCTTCCATCGATTCAGGTAATCTTTCTATTGCTGATGAGGTAAGGCTAGCTGTACAAAATTTCGGTTCTCCATGAATTTTCAAATTTGCAAATTTATTTCTCAAATCTATGCAATTGGGGCTTTTTGTGCATGATCAACGGTTTGGATCATTGAACATGACCCGGATCCAACGGATATATTCCTGAATAGCAATATGTACGTACAATCTAGTAACGGATTTGTAAATGTATGTCTTAATATGGCTCCAGATTGTACCCAGTCATTACCAAATGGAGTCTTCCTTGAGTCTCAACGAGAAATCTGGTTTAGTCAAGGCCAGTTGAGGGATTATTTTTTTTAATTAACTTTGGAGGTGGCAATGGACCAGGTCGGGGCTTGAAGGTGGGCCATGGTTAAATGGCCCGGTAACTCAACTCGACTCGTTGTGCCCCGAGTCGAGTCTTGACTCACCTGTCTCAGGGCTGAATTGGTATTACTCATCTTATTCGGGGGTGACTGATGGTATCAAACCGGATCTGACTGACGAAGACTCAGTCCACTTGAATGAGTCGCATCCGACTCGTCAAACCATGAGCTAGCCCAAGCTAATAAATCTGATTACCAATAGGGCCTGAAAGGATGGCCCATCCTGGCTATTCCATTGATTGTAGGCCCAACTCAGCTATTAACACTGTAAATGGGCCTTCTTTTGGGCTCAGTTTGAACATAAAACAAGGCCCATTATATGATCACTTACGGATCATCCTTAGCACAGCCCATTGAACCAACATTCCAGATCACCAAATGATGAGCCTAACTTCTAAGGGCTCGAGATTTTCTTTCTCCATTATAAAAGCATATGGAAGGATACCCTCCCTCGAATAATATATGCGACCTACCTGTTAATACTTTAAAAAAAAAAAAAAAAAAAAACAATATATGCACAGTATCTCTGTTTTTTCTTTCCAGTCTTGTACAAGGCCAGCCCATGATTCAGTGATCCAAACTGATTAATCCAAATTATACATTGTTTCTGGCCTTCTTTCAATTTATTAACTCTCTTTTTTGGCCATCAATCAACCATCTAAAAAACCAAGAAGTGAATATCAAATGTATAAAAAAAAAAAGGTGCAAACGAAGTTCTATGGTCTATAACCAACCCATCAAATGTACAGATATTGCATATTGGCACTATCTCATTACTTTGATCTTATTTATTCAAACAGGTTGTTGGTCAAACATCCCATCCCTATAAGCAGTCTACCGTTGCATTATTTTGGTGCATATGTACCCTGTTTTAACCCAATAACATATATGATGGGTCCGACCTCATCCATTCAATGGCTGTACATTTGGGACCTGGTTCAGTAATCCAAACCATTGATCACATAGTTCAAGATGAATGGATCTGTTATTGTTCTGTCATGGATCTATTTGTGAATCTATTATGGATCTGTTATTATATATTTTTATAATTTATTATTTGTCCACAATTGATCTAATACTGTATCATGCTAGTTGTGAGGAGATTAGAAGGATGATGAACATTACAGGAGCAAAATATCTGAGGTGTTGCTACAATCACGGAGGATGCGGAGCTGAAGTACGTGTTCACAGCCATTGACTCAAGTGAGAGGCTACGGAGATTGTTGAAGTGTACTTGGTGCATTTGAGATTTATTTGGTGCCTTGTGTCTTTCTAATGCTTGTTTTTGAGATTTTTTTGAGATTTATTTGAGATTTATCTGGCTGTACTTTCTAATGCTTGTTTTTGTCTTTAGATTTGGGAGAACCTAAGGTCCTATTAGGGATGTGATTGATTGCTTTGATTCATAGAAATCCATTCAGCACAAATCCTGGAATCATAAAGAAAACTAAGACCTACATCTCATTTGAGTAAACAGTGAGTTATTATAAGAGATTTTGGTATGGATTCAAAAATAATATTAATAATCCATAATTTATATAAGGCTGCATTTTGTTAGAACAAATATCATGAAATTTCATGATATTTAGTAGTAAATGAGTCCAAGTTGGCTTTGATATCATGAAATTTCATGGTGCAAAATATCATTTTTTTTATTTTATTTTTTTTTGCAACGAATACAGCCTAATCTCAATAGAGTGCATTGTAAATAAGTTAAACTCTAGATTAAGGTGTCAAAATTGCAGCTCCTTTCTAAATAAGAATGGCAAGAAATGGGAGAAGAAATAGTGGTAACAAGGTAATTTGGAGGAAAGAGGATCTGCCAAGTTATTTGTGGGTGCTTAAATCTTAGATAGAGCAGGAATTGCCAATAAAAGGATAAATGGTTAAGAATATAAGAACATGGTCTGAAGTAGGGGTGGTGATGGGAGCTGAGAGTTGTCCCTCTTCTCGAGTCCAACGGTTTATCCATGTGTTGGCTTAGAGCATCTCTTTTACCTCCATCACAGCAACTATTGCATTATCTTGATCTCAGGAGTTCAAACTCCAATCAGCTTTTTGAAGCATCATGGTAAGAAGCAGCCCAGATTTGTTGGAGAATCACAAAAGCAAACCTAAATTCGAATTAAACAAGAGAAAGCCAAACACGAACAAACCACATAGAGAACATATAAATTTACGTGAAAAATCATTGTGGAAAAAAACAACGGCACAAAGCTGTTGTCAAATGTCTTCAATTTGGGTGGAACATACTCTGTTGATGCCATTGACAAACTACTTGATCCCATCAAGCATAAGTTGATGCCATCAACAGACATCTCAATCCCATCAAGAAACTCCCGATTTATTCCAATTGCTCCCTGGACAGTTTTTGAAGTGCTACTTAATACCATCGAGGAAGGCTTCGATCCTATCAAAGGACCTTCGATGGCTATCGATCCCATCGACAAAAATGCACGATTTTACGAAATTGTGGGAATTATTTCCTATTCCGGGTGCGATACTATATATATGGGTGTAAATGGGATTAGGGTTAATTTTAAGAAGAGCTAATCATTTATAGGGTTTGGGGATGAGAAAATAAGGGTTATCCGAGCATTAATTGTAAGTGATTTTATCTCTCGTATTTTTTGCTTTCATAGTAATTCGTTGTTGCTTTGTGCTGTAGTTTTTTCCCACAATGACTTTTCACTTAAAAATCATGTGCTTTGTGATTGTTTTATGACGCAGAGAGGTCTTGATGAGGTCGAGCACCATCTTCATCGACCAATAAACACCATGAATCCACAAGGCACTCTTGAATTCATAAGAGATTTCTCAAATCCACAAGAGAAAATAAAATAACTTCCAAGAATTTTACTAATTGAATGATAATTGATTGCTAAAAAAAATGAGTTTAACCTCCTTAAATAACCCTAAAAAACACTCTTAAAACATAACAAAAGAGTTCTAATCAAATAAGGAAAAAAATTCTGAAAAACTTGTAGATTTCCACCGTCAGTCGACCTCTCATCGACCGATCGAATTGACAGGTCAAAATAACAAAAAAAATGTCCAGAAATTTAAACCAGATATTCTGTGATTTTTGACCCGTCGACCCATTTTGTCAACCTGTTGAACAATATTTTAACCTGTCTAAAATGGCAGAAATCAACCAACAAGCAATTTGGAATTTCTGACGGAATTTCGACCTGTCAACCACAAAGGTCAACCGCTCGAACTATGCTGGTTTTTTTTTCGATTTCTCCTTAGGCTTCTTTCGATCCATGTGCATTAGGAACGTGCTTAATCCTTGTCCTACATCAGACCTCTCCAATTGAAAAAAAAAAAAAAAAAACTCGTCCTCAAGTTTGTTTCCCGATATGTGTTCAACTTCCTCGAGTTCTTCGACGGACTTGGTTTACGATATGTATTCTGGTCTATTGCATTGAATGTCCTTAAGATCTTCATATCCTCTCGAAGATTAAGAAGAAATGTGTTATCATTGTTTTTCTTAAGGATCAGAACATATCCTATATTCTTGTTGATGCTGATTTCTAGTCGTCCCTGCTAGATCATCGCGTGCCTGCAAAACCAAATAACAATGGAGACCCTAGCCGTAGCAGGAGACCCTCTAATGCCAAAGTTAGAACAGACGCTCTGGGTCTAGTAGAACTAGGGTTTTTGTGCCTAGCTTCTACTATACGTGAGGTTCCATTTTATAGCCCTTTGGTGCTAGTTACATATATGACAATGAATCTGCCATACAGTCGTGTATCATGCAAGATCATCCCCGAGATATTAGGTGTTATCCTCAATGTGATTCTTGGTGAAGATCTTGAAGAATTAATCATCCTTGTACACGAAGGAGATCTCTTGATGGTCGGCTTCTAAGGAAGTTGTGATCGACAATCGATGTCGACCTCTAAGTCGGGTTAGCCGAGGTCCTATAAACCGAGTTGAACTGTTAATTATGGTCGGAGTTAATTATGGTCGGAGTGTATCTTCGAGGCCGGGTCAGTACTTATAGCATTCATTGGTTGCGATAGTGGGACATCAGCTAGAGCCGGGGTCACTGCTTGTGATTAGAGCTCGAGTTGGTCGTGAAGGTCGTGCTCAGTAGTCTAGGCCAAGATCTTACTCGATCTCCATTTCCAAACTATCTGCCTTCTATTTTCTATCCCATCTTGATTGTTAGGTCAACCCAATTTTACTCGTAACAATTCTTATTCATGAACTTGTTATATGTCAAAGTTAGAAACTTTCCTTTCACAAGTGAACTAGCACATTACCTTCCCTTGAAATATCTTATGGCGCCAATGTTTGTTAGTCTCTTTTTTAGACTCTTTATAGTCCTTACAATCTCAAGCAAAATGCCCAGTCTTTCCACAAGACATAGCAATGTCTTTTGGATTTTTCTTTTTTTCTTTTTTTTTCTTTTACGACTTTTTAAATTTTTTGTTATCTTTATTGATTTTAGGGATTCGTTCTTCTCAAGGTTATTCTTGTCCTATGATGGCATTTCTATTACATTCACCTTGGATGCACTATTCACCTTGAGTTAGTCTTCTCCGACAGACTCATTGAGTATTCGAACTCAAAAACTCAATGAATTTAAAAACTTAGTGTTATATAAAAGAAATAGAACTTTTTTCTATAGATAAGAACTGGATTGTGATGTTAATGCTCTGGACTTGGAGGGGTCCAATTTTTATAGATGGAGGAAGTGGACAATTTCTCCCGAGGCCATCAAAGTTTAGAACGTTGCAAAAGCGGAGATTGGATCATTTAGATCATTGAATGACTAGCCATTTCAAATCATTGGCATTAACCGATTTTTAGTTCTACGCACTACAACAATTCAGTCTTTTCACGACAAGTCAACACGTCACTAAAAACTCCAAACTCGTCGTTAAAAACTTTTAGTGATGAGTGTTGCTCGTCGCCATGTTTGTTGTAGATACGACGTCGCTAATTCTATTTAGCGACAAGTTGACACGTCGTCATTGCATATCGTAAAACATCGCTAAATATGAGACTTGTCGCGAATAAAGACGTTTTGGGACGAGTTGACACGTCGCCATCACATATTGTAAAACGTCGCTAAATATAAGACTCATCGTAAATAAAGACGTTTTGCGACAAGTTGACATCTCGCCATTACATATAGTAAAACGTCGCTAAATATGAGACTCGTCGCGAATAATGATGTTTTACGACGAGTCCTCGTCGTCGCTAACAAACCCAAATTTATCACAAAAAGTTTTTTGCGGCAAGTGTGGCTTATCGCCAATTTTGTTGCAAATAATAATTATTTGCGACGACTTAATAAATCATCGCTAAATATAACTTATTTGCTACGATTTTACACACTGCCATTACATATCGTAAAACGTTGTTAAATATGAAAGTCATTGCAAATGAAGACTTTTTGCGGCAAGTCTTCATCATCACTAATAACCTCACACTTGTCGCAAAAGCTTTTTTGCTATTAGTGTTGCTTATTGCCAATTTTGTTGCAAATACTAATTATTTGTGAGGACCTAATAAATTGTCACTAAATATAGCTTATTTGTCGAATTAACAGCTATGGTCAATATCCGTAGCTATTGCCTACATTAAAAACAATTATAATCATTCATTCATTCAATTACCACCTGCGTAATCATTCATTCAATCAATTACAATCATTCATTAAATCAATTACAATTACAATAATGCTGAAAATACAAATCTTGGCGAGTCTGTGTACACTCACATATGGTCAGGTGCATCCTTCATCCACCATAGATAGAAAATGGATGCGAGTATAAGTAGTCCACCTGCACATCCAACAGCAATACCGATAACTTCTCATGTGCGTCTTCTATAATTATTGGAGGGTGAACCACCACTAGAGGACTCTGCAACATAGAAGCAAAGAATCAGTCAATAAATTATGTACTTGAGATTTCAGCATTGATTAAAAATTATCTTAGTAACCTAATAATTTCAATAAATTATGATCTCCAATCCATAATTACTGTTGACTAAAATGAGATGAAATCCTTCGTTGAGTGACAACCAAATAGGCATACAGATTGCCAACATATTTTATAAAATAAGAGCTAAGACAAAGGGCAAAAGTATCGATGGGAAGACATGAGACAAATTTAAAAAGGCAAGATTTTCCTGGCCCACTTCCATGATTTAGAGAAATTACAACCAATAACCATTCCTTCTATTCCCACATTTACATTTTTCTTACTTTTTTGCTTTTTGGGTAAAAGCTTAGGAGGAATCTACACTCTAATTTAATCACATGAGAAGCTCCAAGATGGTTTTCGCGCATTGATTTATATACAACTTACAGAAAAATATGATATTCAAAGCCTGTGTTCGTTAATCGCATAAAGCTTGCCTGTGATCTGGAAGAGCAAAACCGTAGAGATTCAGTGGCTTTTAGCCCTGTCAAAAGAAAAAGAAAAAGAAAAAGAAAAAAACAATTCAATGTTATATCAATCCAAAAAAAAGGGTGTTCTACTAATGGGACATAAGGGTTTGGCTGTTTTGGGGCCCTGCATTCTTTTCTTTCTTTGCAGGTTCCCTCAATAAAATTTGTTCTCTATAAAAATTTTAAAAAAAAATTTAAAAAAAAAAAAAAACCTCTAAATTCTTCTGCTTCTTGAGAGACCCAAAAGACATTACATCAATGCCATCCTGTGAATTTTCAAAAGTCGCAGAAGGAGTGCGATTTTTGCACAATAGCAACAGTCGCAGAAGGAGAGTGACTTTTGCACAATAGCAAAAGCATAATTTGTTCAGTTCACAAATGAGTTCCAGTTCACAGATTTGTCTGGAGTTTAGTCTATGAATCAGTTGACAAATTAGATTAGGATCTGCTGCAATCACATGATACAATCCAGTTCACATGAGTCCATGAATCAGTTTACAAATGAGTGTAAGAAAGAAAAGTAACCGTTGATTTGGAAGAAAAAAAAACCCATTAATGTGCATCACTTCACAAAAACCTGCAACCCATCACTGCAATCACAGAATAAGTCAATGAATCACTTCACAACCATCCATCGATCTGCATCACTTCACAAGCATGTGCATTAGTTACAAAAGTCTAGGATCTGTTGCAATAAGGAGAAGTCAATCAGTTACACAAATGAGTTGATGAATCAGGCTACAAATGAGTGCATGAAGCCCAAGTACTACTCCTACATGTGGTGACAGGTCTGCATCGATGGCTATCAGTTTAGAAATGAGTGCACAAAAGGAAAGTAACCATTGATTTGAAAAAAAAAAAAAAACCATTGATACAAACCACTTCACAAAACCTGCAACCAAACTCAGCAATCACAAAAAAAAGGTTAATCTATGAACCACTTAGCATGCATCTCCACTGATCTGCATCACTTCACAAGCATCTGCATTAGTTTCAAAGTCTAGGATCTGCTGCAATCAAGAAAAGCCGGTCAATGAATTAGCGCATGGATAAGTTTTTACCATCACAACCTATTTGCATTTATAGTTTGTAATAGGAATTACAGAACATTCACAACCACATTTGCATTCATTTTAGTGATTCTGAAATGTGTTCATTTCACATTCCCAACCCTATTTACATTTATGAATCAGAAGTTTCACATTCCCACACATGAATATAATGGCAATACAGAAAACTCAGTCCACGATCGCATGCATATTTAAAGAACCATGACATCTTCACTGTCTGTTATCCTTAAACAACTATGAAGCAAAAAACATGAGATTGTGCATTTATGCTTAGTATAGGTAACCTGACCATGATCATAGTTTTAAAACTCGCTGACTCAACTCACTGACCACCCCAACCAGCAAGGCCTATTGACAGAATTTGTCTGCGGGCTTTTAATCCTAGAAGAACTGCGCTGATGTGCTCTACCAAAATCTGCAAATAAAATTAAAAATGTAAGTTAGTTTGAAACAGACTAATAGATTCATGTTAATGTTCAGAAGTAAGCACACACATGCTATATGGAATTACTTAAATGGCATCACCAATTAATTTAAGAAAATTCAAAGAAAATTTGCATTTCCTCATCAGTATGCGTGACTCAGTCAGGATGCAATCTGCTTCCTATTCATCTCCCTTCGGTCAGGACATCAACCTAGCCGTTGTCATCAAGGACTACTTGAAGCTGATGGACTCAAGTTCTGCAGTCCACAAGCAATACCCTTTTTGTGATGAAGATCAATTTAATCCCATGCATTAACCATGTACTTGGTATTCTTTGTGATAAAGATCAATTTAGTTTGAATTGAATAACCATCCAGACCCTTGAACGGACAAAATATCAAGTCCTATGAAAAGGAAACAGGTAATAGCAATACCCTTTTTGTTGTGCTATAGATTTTAACACACACCTGCATGCCGGTTTTGATGCGCACAAAATCATCCATATGCAAGGATGGTTCATGAGGAACCTGAAGTTCAAGAAAAGCATTATTAATGATAAAACAAGGCAGAAATATCAAGTACAATAAAACATTGTTGGGGCGAGGAAACATGCTCTTTCATGTTCATTTAGAAAAAGAAAAAGTGCATGCACACCGGTTGTAAACTTGATTAAAATTTGGGAATCAGATTGGAGTCCGAAATCCGTCATGTATAAATTCCAGGCGCTGATTAAGTTGGCAGGGTGTCATTTGACAATGTCACTTTCAGGCAATGTGTGAGGTGTATGTCCTATATTCTCGGCACATCTGTCGCATGTGGGCTAGAGTATACATGAATGTGTCCATCTTCAAGGTGTTCTATTGGCAAGGAAATTGTTGTATCATTTTATCAGGGATGTGGTGTGTATAGATGCCGAATACAAGCCGACTCATTGCAGAGCAATGCCATTAGGACTCCAGCAATTGAATTTGCGTCATCTTCCAATGATCCAAACCGTTAATACAACGAATCTCACTTTGTATGATGGAAAATCAATAAACAAAAGCTCTCAATTGGGATTATTTCAACCCTTGGATAATTTGGCTCTTTTACTTGAACATGAACACTGACCATATCCTCTGCATAATCAAAGGACATAAATATTCAATTCTAGAGTTTTTCCACCCTTCGTCCAAGGAAAGCCCAATCAAATAAGCGATTTGGGTCATCAAAAGAAACCCAAATCCAACAGCTAGAATCCTAACATATCTTATCCTAATACAATGGGATGTATTCAAGCAAACCTCTGCAAGGAAATCTAATTCCAACCAACATCACCAAATCAAAACCAATCCTAGCCTTCCATTTTGTAACCAAGATCAAAACAAAAGAAAACAAACAAAACCCAAATGCCAGATTCTAATCTCAGCTCAGATAACATCATCAAATCTCATTCAAGCAATCAAATCAATCATGGTCATTCATTTGGCAACCAATAAGAAAAAAGACAAAAACAAAAACAAAAACAAAACAAAACAAAAGGGATACCTGTTTCCACCTGAAGCAAAAGGGGTGTTGGTTTGGACAGTTTACACATTAATTTGGGTACAAGAGTCTAGCTTGCATACTTTTCCATGCACATCCATATGCACGGCAGAATCAAGAAAGGCCCGTTTGGATGGAAAGTCGAACTGAATTGCAATAACTAGTCCAATGAAGTGGAAATAGTCACACTAAGAGGGGATTTTATTTTTGAAATAACACTAAAGAGGGCATTTTCGCAAGCACTAAAGAGGGAATTTTTCCAAAGTTACTTTTAAGTTGGATAGTGATAGAATGTACGTGCAATTTCTAACATGAAAAAGAGATCCAATCAGAAGGGAAAACCCAATCAAATGAACAGATCCAGGGAAGTTTATTCAATTGAGAATCCAAAGCTAACCATCTCAACAAAATTCAAGAAAATAAAAATAAAAAATGAATGAAATTCCAACAACTAATCAAATCACATACGCGGATATGAAGAGAAATATCACAAAATAGATCTAAGATTGAAGAAATGAAGAGAGATTGTAATCGAAATCGAAGAAATCCCATACCTTATGAAAATTTCAAGGCTCTCTCTAGAAAAATACATAGAAATCCCATGGGATATGATCAGGGGTTGAAATCGGAGAAGCGTAATGCTTCCCTCTGCTTCTCTATGTACAAAAATAGGGTTGTTGATGGGGCATCAGAAAACCTGAAATGAGAAGAGAAAAAGAAATCGATTAGGGCATCTGAAATGAGAAGAGAAAAAGAAAAAATCAAAGATATAGATGGACGCAATTGGAAGGAAGGGTTGAAGTATTCCAATGCGGTTGGAGAGAAAGGGTGAGGCGTGAGAGAGATTGAGAGGTAGGAAGAGGCGTGAGGGGGGGGGTGGAGGAATTGATGGCTAGGGTTTTTCTGATTTGGGCGCGGGAATATTGTTTTTGCGCACGCGCGGGACAATGTTGGAGACGGATGGTGCTAGCAGGCGCTCCTTGTGGCCCATCGTGATGTATATGGTTTATCCATACCATCCATTCATTTTGAGATCTACTTTTAGGGTATGATCTTAAAACTAAGGCAGATCGAAATCCCAAGTGGACCACACCACAGATCAACGGCAGGAACTTAATCTACACTGTTTCTTATGATGTGGTCCACTTGAGGCTTCGATCTGCCTCATTTTTTTAGGCTCATGCCTGAAATGAGGTGTCAAAATGGATGGACGGCTTAGATAAACCATGGACATCGCGGTGGGCTCTATAGATAAATCGCATCGATCTGCCTCACTTCAGCGAGTTATGTGGGTCCCATTATAATGTATGTGTTATATCCAAACCGTCCATCCATTTGGCGAGCTCGTCTTAAGGCTTGGGACTAAAAATAAGATAGGTATAAAGATAAAATGGACCACATTGAGAAATGCAGTGGGGGGATTGAATGTCTACCATTGAAACCTTTTTGGGTTCACCGAAGTTTTGCATCAACACAAAATTTGTTTTTACCCTTCATACAAGTACATGTACCCTTATGAACAGATTGGATGGAAAATAAACGTTATAGTGGGCCTACAATTTTTTAACGGTGAAAATCATTATCTCCACTGCTATTTTTGGTGTCGTCCATTTAAGCTTTGGATATAATTCATTTTTTGGTTAATAATCTCAAATGATTTTGAAAAATTATTACTTACTTGCATGTACTAGAAAATTAAATACAACCTTAAAGAACTCACACAGTAGAGCTTTGCCAAGCCCACATGTTGTGTATAATAGTGATAATGCACACACGCCACCACTATGTGTTGACCTAATATATTAGTACAATATCTAGTCTATTCATTAGAGATGTAGGTGTGTCCAATCTATGGGAAAACGGATTGGCTACTCTCCCTACCACCACCCCCATGGCTAGTGGTCGGTACTCTAAACGCCCTACCATGATGTATGTGTTTCATCCTTTCTGTTCATCCATTTTTAAATATTATTTCAAGGCTTGATTCCAAAAATTAGAGGTATATAAATCTCAGGTGGTCCACACCACATGAAAACAATAATGATTGGATATCCACCATTAAAATCTCCATAAGGCCGGCTGTACTGTTGATTTGATTTCCAATCTGTTGATTAGGTCATACAGTCCCAGAAGAAGGGAAAAAACAAAAATCATCTTGATCCAAAGCTTCGTATTTAATGGTCGACACTCATTCAACATCATTTCCTATTGAGATTGGGATATACCTCTTTTTGGTCTCATACTATAAAATAATCTGTAAAATTAGAGGGACAACATGGATGAAACTCATACATCATGGTGGAGCCCACAGAGCACTGACCACCAGCCATTGGTTGGTGTCAGGGGGAGTAGCCAATCTGTTCCCTTCCAGTGGATCCCATCAAATCAACACAGTTGATTACTAAGCAATGGGCCCCACTTGTACAAGTCAAAAATCCAAACTTGCAACATAAGTTTCAAATTTTGACATATTACCATCTTGGCCAGTGACTCATTAGATGGACAAAGCCCATTTCCATCCCTAATTGGAGACCTGACAAGTCATACTTCAAAGCGACAAAATTCTTTAATGAGGTTATAGGGACCGTCCATTTAATGGCCACGATGTCAAACACATCTTTAACCTATAAACAAAAAACCAGGGTGGGGCCCAAAATCAGTTTAGCCTAAAAATCAAGTCCCGTCACATCAACACCATAAGAAAACAATAGTGATTGGATATCCACCATTAAAATCTTCCTAAGGCACATTGTATTGTTTATTTAACAGCCAATTTGTTGATTAGGTCATACTGACCCAGATGAAGGGAAAAAAACAAAGATCAGCTAGATCCAAAACTTTTATGGCTTGTAAAAATATTTTAATGGCCGACGTTCATTCAACACTGTTTCCTGTAATATGGTCCACTTTAGATTGGGATATACCTCATTTTTTCGTCTCATATCATAAAATGATATAAAAAAATATATGAACAGCATAGATGAAATACATACATCATGGTGGGGCCCACAGAGCACTGACCACCAACCAATGGCTGGTGGTAAGGATTGGCTGGTGGTAAGAGGAGTAGCCAATTTGTTTATGCAAGACTCCTACGAAAGTGACGTCACTAGTTATATGGGTTCCACCATGATGTGTGTTTTGTATCCACACCGTTCATCAATTTGGAGAGATGTATGAATTGTATCTACACTGTCCATCCATTTTTTCATATCATTTTAGATTATAGTAGATTAAAAAAATGCATATCTACGTATTAAGTGGACCACACCACAAGAAATGATGCTAAGGATGATCACCATTGAAACCTCTTTAGGTCCACCATATTGTTTATTTGCCATCCAACCTGTTGATATGGTCATATACACCTGGATGAAGTGAAAAAGTAAATATCATCTTAATCAAAAACTTTTGTAGCCCCCGAGAATTTAATCCCCACTTTGTGGCCCATCTGAGCCTTGGATCTTTGTTATTTTTGGGGTCATACTCTAAAATGATATGTATAAATGGATGGACGGTGTGGATAGAATTCATACATCTTATTAGCCCCTTAGTGGCCCATTGGAGCCTCATTCATCTCATCCCTCATCCAACCATCCATTCATCTCATACAATCATCTAAACATCCATCAATCCATCTATCCAACCATTCTATCTATCTATATATCTAATTATCCAAACATCCATTCATGCATGCATCCATCCAACCATACTATCTATCCATCCAACATCCAACCATCTCGTTCATACATCTGATCATCCCATCAATCATCAAAACATCCATCCATCCATCCATGCCATCTATCCATACAACCAGCCCATCCATCCATCCATACATCCATCCAACCATCCCATCCATCCATTCATCCATCTATCCCAACTATTCGTCTAGCCATCCATCCATTCATCCATCTATCCCAACTATTCATCTAACCATCCATCGAACCAACCCATCCATCTATTCATTCTATCCAATCATCAAAACATCCATCCATCCATATTATCTATCCATTCAAACAACCACCCATCCTAACCATCCAACCATTTATCCATCTCATCCAAACATCCATCCATTCCATCCAACCATCCATCTCATCGAACAATCTATAATCCGCCCATCTAACAATCCAACTATCCCATCGATCAATCTATCCATCCATCCATCTAACCATCCCATCCAAACATCCATCCATCCCAACTATCTCATTCATCGGTCCATCCATCCCATCTATTCATATATTGATCCATCTAACCAACCATCCCATCTATTAATCCATTTAACTATTCCATCCAACCGTCCAAACATTCATCCATCCAACCGTCCAAACAGCCATTCACATATTGGTCAAAAGCACTTTGTGTTGTACGATCATTGTTTGAGAGATTGATCTTGTGATTGTCGGTGATGTGCAACATTCAATTGTTGATTGGAGACTTAATGAAGTGATGTACGATGATTTCCACTATCCGATAAATGATTGGAGGTTGATCGGATGGTCAACAACACTTTCTATCGTTTGATTGTTGATTGGAAGTCGATTAAGCAATTGTTGATGTGCACCAAGATTTATGTTGGTTCATACCATTCAATCATTAATTAGAGGTTCATATTGAAATGTTCAACAACACTTCGTGTCGTCTGATTGTTAATTAGAAAGTCGATCGAACGATCATCAATAATGTGCATTGCTTGATCGTCTATTAGGAACTCATTAAGGAAATATATGTTGGTTTTCACTATTTAATTGATGAGCACACAGGAAAATGAAGAAAAACTATTCATAAGAGTACATAGGCAGATAATTTACGATGTTATTGCAAATACTCTATCCTTTTGTAATGAGACGTGTGGCGAAACGTCTTTCCCACCATTGCATTTAATTTTTCCGAGAAAAATGGTGGGAAACGTTTTAGCAACGATAATTATAGCTTGTCGTAAAAATGTTGACTATTTGTGATGATTTACAATATTGTTATAAATACTCTAATATTTTGCAATGAAACTACATTCGTCGTAAAAAGTTTCAGTTGGTAGAAATACATATTTTCGCAAAACTCTAATATTTTACAATGAAATACATGTTGTTGTAAATACTCTAATTTTCTCGAAAAAATTTGGTAGAAAATGTTTTAGCAACGATAATTATATTTCGTCGCAAAAACATCGACTATTTATAATGATTTACAATGTTGTTGCTACTACCAAAAAAAGGACAAAAGATACCAATCACGTTAGGTTTTTGCTACGGATATAAACCTTAGCTGTAGTTACGGTTCTAATTCGTAGCAAAAAAGTTGACACATCATTAATAACTAATAATATTGTAAGGGGTTATATGGGGCGTAAAAAAAAATTATATGTTCTATCTAAGCTGTTCATATATTTAGAAATATTACGTTAGAGGATGAAATAAAAAATCAACTAGATCAAATGCTCAAGTGGACCACAAGGTAGGAAATATTGATATTGAATCACATTTGCTTCTTATGTTGTAGTCTACTTGTGCCTTCAATCTATCTTAAATTTGGTATTATAAACTAAAATAATTTAATAAAATTATGGACCGAAATAGATAAACCAAATACATCATAGTGAGCCCCCCGGAAGCCCCTATCAGGATCGTCCACGTCCGTTTGTGAGCTAGACGCCCAAATTTGGGCGCGCGCTCGAAACTGAGTCACACCCAGAAAGGCTATTTCACTGTCTCTGTCTCTCTCTCTCCGTTCCGCATTCCCTAATCTCCTTCCCCTAATCCTCTCTCTCCCTTCCAATCCCTGCTCCATCTCTCTCATTCTCCTCTCTCTGAATCTTTTTTCTTGCTTCTGTTAGATTTCAGTTCTAGAGTCTCTACTCCTTTTGGATTGATTCTTGCTTCTTTCGGAGGTCAACACTGCTGCCTTTTTCGGGTTGGATCCCATGGCAAGGACGAATCTCTCTCTCTCTCTCTCTGATTTTTTTTTACTTTTTTTTTTGTGTTTTTCAATTAATTTAAGAGAATTTCTATTCAGTAGTTATCTGTATTTTCAAATTCATGGAAATAGTTTTTTTTTTTTTTTTTTCATATGGGAAGTGGAGAAATTTTGGGGTTTTGAGATGCTAATTGGTTAAATGAATGGCAATGTGATGGGTTGGAGGATGCATAATTCAATGGTGGTGATTGTTTTGGGCCGGACGGTTTTGATGTTTCTGGATGGGGTTGGTTTTGAATTGAATTGGTGCTGATAGAGAATCTGTTGTGGTGTTAGTAGATTATTGCATTTTCTGAAATTGAAATATTGGGATTTGGTGAGAATTTTAATTCAGTTATCTGTATTTGTTAATTTGTGGAAAAAGTTTTTTTTTTTTTTTTTTGAAGTGGAGAAATTTTGGGGTTTTGGGACGTTGATTGGTTAGATGAAGTGGCGTGTTTCTGTACGTTGTGTGGGAATGTGATTGGTTGGAGGAGATTTGGCGTGGTCAGAGATTCACACAGACACAAAGGGGTTCGACAGGAAAGTCGTTTCGATCCATGTATAATTGAGTGGTTGTGATTGTTTGGGATGAACAGTTTTGATGTTTCCAGGTGTGGTTGCTTTAGGATTGAATTAGTGCTGCTAGAGATTCTGTTACACCATTTTGCATTTTTCTGAAATTCCAATTTCAGGATTTGGAAATTTGCCTATTTTGCTTGTTTATTCTTCTTTGATTCTTGCTTTTTTTCCAATTCCATGTTTTGATGCTAATGAGGTGAATCTGAGATGGTTCTTTCAATGCATGTTCCTAATCTGACTTTAGAAGCTTTTGAATTTTCTATGAAATTCCTTTTGTGAAAAGATTGCAAATTGGTTTTGATATGATGATTTTGCCTTGTGATTGTTGGGTATTATTCCCTTTGGAAAGTTCGATGTTTGTATTTCTCATGTGTGTATCTCCTGTCAAATACATACATTTTTATTTATTTGTTTTATCCCCTGAATACAACTTTACCGAGTCCCATGACATCTCTATTGTCCATGTGGCACTAGCGCAAGGTGATCAGGACCATTGATTTTGTAGTATGCCAAATGGATGGGCCATATCCCTATAATCCAGGGGACTGGTCTGTAGTAGCCATCCGATCTGAGGCCTGAAAATGTGACTGTTTGCCACAAATCAGCCAACCATCCTCTGAACATGCAAAGCTCACAACAAATGGGTGGTCAGAGTTGTCCAATCTTATGGAGTTCCTCTTAAAATTGCAGCATTTACATAGCTTTCTGGTAGGAATCAAATTCTTACAATTGACAATTTTCGGAAAGGAGTAATGATATTGCCAAATTTCAGTCGTCTGTGCCTTGAGGATGTGGAGTTTTTCGATCATCTTTTTATTCACTGCACCTTTTCCTAGGTGTTTGGTCTGGTATTTTTATCCATTTGAAGGTTTCTTGGGTTATGCCTAGATCTATGGAGAGCCTCTTCCAATATGGACCCAATGGTGGAGGGGGACGATTAGGTAAAGCCAGATGGAGGGTCATCCTTTTAGCTGTTCTCTGGGTCATTTGGATTCTGTAAGTTTATTTTGTTCATGGGTTTCCCTGCCTCCTTTGCATTCACAATTGTTTGTAGATAAATCTTTTGCTTGGTTTTATTATATATTACATTGATTTCTTTGTGGGGTTTATGTTGCTTTTCTTTTTTCTTTTTTTTTAATCGCTCGCTGGATTTTATGTTCGTATTTTGTGCAGAACTCATTAGTTCCTGGAAATTTGGTTTGTTTTGATTTCCAAATCTTCCACTGAATTGTCTGCTTGGGTTTGATGGTGGCAGTTCAAGGTTAGTCGTGAATTCCAAAGGCAATGCTCTTTCGTTTCTTTCTCTTCTACTGTTTTTCAGGGTTCTCTGCTCTTCTTTTGACATTTCACTAGGTGCAAGGTTGTTGAGCTTTGGCCAAATAAAAAAAAGAAGCAAGAATGTATTTAGGAGTTTATGTTTCTGCATTGCGGGCCTAGGCTTTTGGTAATTAATTCTATTGTGGCTTGCTTCTTTTGATTTATAATTTTGACTGGATATCCTAATGAAGTGTCTGCCTTTTCATCTATTAGGCATTTTTGTTGGCTGTATAATTTATATTGGAGAATGTACTTGTTTCTCTTCATAGTGTATCTTCTAACTTGTTCCATTGGATCCCTGACAGGACAGCAGAACTCATGTTTGAAAAATACAACCCTGCATTATTTTTAGCCAAGAATGCTGTACACTCTCTGTCCATCTCTTGATTGCATATCTGAATTGAAGTGACACTAGTACAATTGAAAACCCTATCACGGGTTATGTTGCATTCCTCGTTCCACTTTCACCAGGCCATTATATTTTTTGGTTGTCTGGGGAATTGATGGTTTTATTTTTCTTTGTCAGGTTCTAATAGCTTTTGCATCTGGTCGTGCTACTTATTTGGTTGTTGACAGGTGAAAGTTTTTTATACTTGCTTAAAATTTCCACTGCTTTCTTCAATTTTGCTTTAGCAATTTATATTGGTTTTTTACTTGGATTGTTGCATATTTAGGTGTATTTTAGTTCGAATTAGCATCTTCCCGCATCATGTTGCATATTCTGCACTTGCTAGTATGATACAAATTTTGTTGTTTGATTGCTTCTAGCCTTCTACAGAATAATATTACTCCTGTTCTTCTGTGGCCAAATTTAGAACATAATTCAGAGCATTTCATTTTGTGGAATATATTCATACTTCATCATCAAGGTTAATATTCCCTTGGAAGTTATTACTGAATACAAACAAGGAATAATAGCTTCTTCTTTTTTTGTGGGCCATACACTGTTGGGCTCACCACTCAAAAATGGATGATTTGGTTCATGGTGAGATTTGTATGTGTTTGAACTTAGTGCAACACTGTAATTAAACCTGTGCATGCATTGTAGGTCAGATGAAATCCCTATAATATATTTTCATGACCCTTAGTTTTACTTTTTTATTTTTTAGTGGGCATTAATTTTCCATTTGCCATATGTCAATGATGACTCCATAGACCTGTAACAAATGCGGAGATGATCAGAACAAAGAACATCTAAGGGGCTGAGATTTTTTTTTAAAAAATAAATATAAAAAATTATTTCCCATATGTGAATGAATTGGAGATCTGTGCTATCTATACTCACTCTTTTTTTTTCTTTTTTTTTTGAGATTAGTTATCATGGTTTGGCTTATTGTATCAGCTTGGTACAGCCATTTTTGACTGGTCTGGTGCTGCGAAACAAATTTGCAAACCTTGTCAGCCATTGTGTATTGCAGTTGCAACAGTTTTTGTGAATATCACAGCTTCTTTTGTGTATTCTTTTGGCTGCTTGAATGGTTCCACTCTTGCAGCTATTCATTGAAGTGAAGCAAAAAAGAAAGCTTCCCTTGCTATCCAATGCAGTGTTTTATATTGTATTTGGACGTTGGGAAGCAACACATAAAAATCATTATTTTTCAAAACCTGAATTTTCTTTATTCAGCTGATAATAGGATCTTCTATTTGCTTTTTCAGTCCATCCTTCCAGAGGTTTGCAGTGAGGACTTCCAAAACAATAGAAGACATTTCTAACTAGGGTAATGCAGAATGTTATTTTCACCATCTCCAATGTGTTTGTGTAGTGATACTTTCTCATCTAGAGTCTTAACAAGAGTTCTTGCTGGCTGCAGCTCTAAAGAAAAGACAAGAATTAACTGAGCAGTTGAAGGATTTGTCTGGGAACATTGAGGTAAATAAGGACTGTCCCTTCCCATTTTTGCCCTGAAGAATGATATGTTACTTCCAAGACTAAGTTAATGGTATACTATATTTTTCAATTTGTACAAGTGGGAGCTGTGATTTAGTTACATTGGATTGATGGATCTTGGGACATAGATGCAACAACCAAGTGGCTGTCCACCCTCCTGATTGGGCAAAGTGAGAAACTCTTATGCCCTTAGGAAATTAAGGGCCCAGCTGAAGGATAACTTGATCCCCTGTTTTGGATTTGGAGATGGTAGTTTCTTTTGAAGTAATTTGTTAAATTAATTATTTTAAAGAGATTTTTTTCTCGATTTTGGAGATGATGAGTACCTTCTGTATTTTAGCAGCATCGACTCATGATCAAGATGTCTTCAGTTTCTACCCAGTTGATAGATTCTGTAATGGATTTGAGGAAGCACTGATGCAGTACAGAGAAATAGTTCCCCATCTGCGACTGGCTGGTTGTTATTCACTCTTTGTTGCTTTATTCTTGTTTTAGGATTTTCTGATAAGCTAGTCAGTGATATAACTCGTGATTTTATTGCTTTCTTGTGGTAGGACCGACATCATTTTCCCCGATCATTGAAATGGCTATGACCATTGTGGAGCAGAGTTGTGGGCAGTACCATGTTTTGTTGATAATTGCTGATGGGCAGGTATTCAATAATCACTGTTTCCGGTGGTGTGGTCCACTTAAAATTTTGATATGCTTCATTTTCGAGTCATGTCATAAATTTTGATATGCTTCATCAGGTAAGTTATTCATGAACATAGCATGGACCAAAAATCAAATTGGTATTTTTGCTTTCCTTTCATGCTTAAAAATCAAGGTGAGATGGAGAAAGGTTTTATGGTTGGCCTTTCCATCCCATTGTTTAAGCCATCAGATTTTTACTTTTTATTTTTAACACTACTCCATCAAAGGCTAAGGCCTTTTGAACCCTTTCGTTTCACGACAGCCCATGATAGATGAAGTCAGCTTCCCAACCTTCTCCACCCCTTCTTCAAACACTACACCCATGCCCAAGAAGAAATGGGCCTCTATATGGCAATGGAAGGCCATGATAGATGAAGGCAGTTTCCCAATACTCCTTTTGTTTCCCCCTTCTTGACTGACTGGTCCTTGGGCCCTTTGATTTTGTTGATTGTAATTGGCCTGTTGTACCTCTTGGTTGGCAATGAATCTTGGCTTACCTTCCAAAAGAAAAGAATGGTAAGCACATTGGATATATAGGCTGCTTTTTCGTGTGTGTGTGCACGCACGCGCGTATAGGCTGCTTTTTTGTGCCTATGTTATCTATGTTATCTGATTGCGATGCAGCTCACTGTGTTTGAGTTTGGAATCAATTTGTCTTCGTGGATTGTAGGCTTGTTTGAAGTGGAGCTGCATTTGTGATGCCTTCAAATTCGGTTTGATCTATTCATTTACCGTAAACATTGACCAGGTTTTTGAGAAGTGCAGAGGTCTAGATCCATCATGTGCCCAAAACCCTTTTAAGATGCGCATTGAACCTCTGTTATGATTGCCTGCAAGGATTGCCATAATTGCATCGTCATTTCACTATTTTTTGTATGCTGTTGGTAAGTAACGAAGATGTTATTTCCACAGGTCCTTCGGTTATTGAATGAACATAGTGGAGAAGAGCGGAATTTGCACTTGTATGATGAATGGTAAGCACATTGGATATTCTGGCCATGGAACCTTTAAATGTTTCTACCTTCTTATTGATTTTGCACTGGTATCAAAATTTTCAGCTTTTATGTTCAAAAATTGCCTTTTCTGAGAAACAGGATCTGCATAAATGGTCCCAAATCCCACTAACTACACAAACCATAGTTAAAAAAAGGATCACATTCAATGTATATCTTTGCTATCTAGATATCTCTCATGTTATTAGAGCTGAGGTTGTGTGTGTTGGTTTGTGCAGGGGCCATGCTATTGTAGTGCCGAAGCTGACAAGGCATTTGAACGATCTCTGCTCCTATTATACTTGCAACCAGTGATCTGTTGTATTCTGGAATTTATTTATTTTGGAATGTGAATGTAGGATGCATTGTATGATTTAATTGTTATTTGTAATATGAATGGATTGTTTTATTTCTTGATTGCATTTTATGTACTATTCCTAGCAGCATTAATTGTATTAGCTTAGATGACTTGATCAATCACAGCAGGTTCTTGCAATGGTAACAGACATCATTGCTATAATTTTTATTATTTTTTTAACAAATTAGCTAAGGATATTAACTGTAGTTATTGTTTTAAACAACCGTAGTTGCGGCTAACTTCAAAACATTGCTACGGATTTCAAATTACTTTTAGCTACAGATATTATCTATTGGTGATGACCTTGCTACAAACATATAGCTACGAATTATATCCGTAGCTATAGTTGCATATTGCCACGGATTGAATTCGTAGCTATATCCTTTTGACCTTTAGCTACACCACCAATTGCTACGGTTGTGCTACGGACGAGAACTATAGCAATAGACCTTTAGCTACGGTTTTTATCCGTAGCCGTTGTCCCTTTTGATAGCGTGCAAATACTCTAACATTTCACAATGAAACTACATTCATCGCAAAAGGCTTCAATTGATATTTGCCACAACGAGTTAACTTAGTCGTCACTAAAACAAACTATTTGTAACGACTTTTGTGTCATCGTAAAAACTCATGTTTTGTGACGATACTCAATTCGTCGCATAAAGTGGACATTATCGATGACGATTGAAACATGTGACGAAACGTCTTTCTCACCATGTAATTTTTTTAAAAAAAATTGGTGGAAAATATTTTAACGACAATAATTATAGCTCGTTATAAAAACGTCGACTATTTGCGATGATTTACAATGTTGTTGGAATACTCTAACATTTCGTACTAAAATTACATTTGTCTCAAAAAGCTTCAGTTGGTATTTGTCGAAACGAGTTAGTTTAGTCATCATTAAAACAAACTATTTGCAGCGACTTTTGTATCGTTGCAAAAACTAATATTTTGTGACGACACTCAATTCGTCGAATAAAGTGGACATTAGCGATGACGATTGAAATGCGTGGTGAAACATCTTTCCCACCATGTAATTTTTTGAAAAAAATTGGTAAGAAATGTTTGAACGACGATAATTATATCTTGTCATAAAAACGTCAACTATTTGTGATGATTTATAATGTTATTGCAAATACTCTAACATTTTATAATGAAACTATATTCGTCGTAAAATACTTCAGTCGGTAATCTATTCGTCGCTAAAACAAACTATTTACAGTGACTTTTGTGTCGTTGTAAAAACTAATATTTTGCGACGATACTCAATTTGTCGCATAAAGTGGATGTCAGCGATGACGATTGAAATGTGTGGCGAAACGTCTTTCCCGCCATGTAATTTTTCTGGGAGAAATTAGTGGGAAACGTTTTAGTGACGATAATAATAGCTCGTCGCAAAAACATCGACTATTTGTGATGATTTATAATGTTGTTGCAAATACTCTAACATTTCGCAACTACATTCATTGCAATAAGTATAATTCAATATTTTTTGCAATGAGTTGAACTAGTCGTTGCAAAAAGAACTGTGGAAAAATGTCTAATGTTGTATTTTCGCAACGAGCTTAACCAGTTGTCGCAAAAGCTACTATTTGTGACAACTTTTGTGTCATCGTAAAAAAATTTTTTTTTAAAAATTTTTATGACATCTAATTTGTCGTAAAAAGTGGCTATTAGCGACGAGCAGTTAAGCTTGTTGTGAAAAATTCATATGACAACTTTTCATGACAAGTTTTGCGATGACAATTGAAGCTCGTCGCCAAAAAAGTTAACTATTAGCAACGATTTAAACTGTCATTATAAATAATATATTTTTTACGATGACTTGAAATGTCATTGTAAAAAATTGATTTTTTACAATGCAATTAGACTCGTCGCTAAAAATATCGTTACAAAATGTCTAATTTGTTGTAGTGATGCCACTAGCGTCGCTACAGCCACACTGCTTGTGCACATGTGTGTGTGTTTTCTAGTGTTACATGCAACCTAACCTCTCTCTCTCTCTCTCTTCCTCTTTTCTCTAAGTAAGTTAACTATTGAAAAGATAGCTTATAACACTAAAATGGTTTCCATCTCTACGTGATATGGGGTAAATGAAATTTTTTTATTTTTTTACAATTTTTTAAAAGAATTTTGGAGGAAAAATATTTTGATTTTTGAATTTCAAAATTTAAATGCATTTTTAATTTAATCACCATTATGAGAGAAATTCTCTCTCTCTCTCTCTCTCTCTCTAGTGTGGAAATGAGAGGGTTGTCTGCACCTCATATACATGGGGTCCTCTTGAACTCTAATTGAGAGAAAATCTCTCATTTTTAAAGTTTAAAGTTTCTTCCTTTAGCAAGGCTCTTATATCTAGAGTACACGGTACGCAAACCAACCAAAATGTGAGCTACACCTTGAATATAGTGGATTTCTCAAAAGACATTTTACAATGGTCAAGCTTTTTCACCCATCATATTGGCCACAATCATGAAAATAATGGAAATGCAACACACGTTACTCCCACAAGGCGGAAGAGTAACTTTGCCTACACCGGCTGCGCATGACTCCTGATACAAGCAAGCAGATTAGGTGATTAGGTGTTACCATGGTAGCACTTTAGTGGCTGTTACCCTTACCTTGTGGGGCCCATATTGATAAATGTGTTGTATATCCATGACATCCATTTGTTTTTTCAGTTTATCTTAGGGCATTATTCCAAAATTTATGCAGATCCAAATCTCAAGTGGACTACACCATTGGTAAAAGTAGTGACTAACCATTGAAAGCTTCTTATAGGCAACAAAAGTTTTGGATCAAGCTAATCTTTTTATTTTCCATTCATCCACGTCCGTGTGACCTTATCAATGAGTTGGATGGTAAATAAATATTCACGGTGGGTCTTAGAAAGTTTTTAATGGTGGGTGTTCAATCATGACTGTCTCTGCGGTATGGTCTACTTATGATTTGGATCTGTTTTTTTTTATTTTTTTTTTTATTTTTTTTTTTTCAACTTGTCCCCAAATGGACTGAAAAAATGAATGGACAACTCGGACAAACACATCACTAAGGTGGGCACCATGCTGAGCGTAAGGTAACAACTAATTGGCTCCCTTGGTATACAGGCACCTATATATAAACGGTAAAGTTGGTGTACCAAAAATAAACTTATTAAATTGTAGAATTCAATTTCATTAATTTATATAAAAATCAGGTTAGTTAAAAGAATCCCGTCAAAAGCCAAGTTCGTTGAACAATGCTAACATCTTATTTGTGAACACTTATTCATGATACATCTAAGCTTTTTCCTATAATTTAAACTGTTTATTTGAATAATTTCTAACTGTTTATGTATCATCAATTAAAATCTGCAGAGGATCAATGTATTTCTCAGTTAGAAGAATCCTCAAAGCAATGACAGACACCTTCCTAAATTATCTTTAGTAACAGGGAGCTCATAGTAATTTAAATGCGTTGCTTGGAGAAGCAATGTCATATCAACGTATTTTTCAATTTGAAGACTCTTCAAAGTAATGATGGACACCTTCCTAAATTAATTATCTCTAGTGGAGTTCATAGTAATTTAAATACATCACTTGGACAAGCATTGTCACATCAATATATTTTTCAGTTTGAAGACTCCTCAAAGCCATGATAGATACCTTTCTAAATTATCTTTAGTAATAAAGAGTTCATAGTAATTTAAATGGCTTCACCTCATGGCTTAATGGTAGACTCACAAGAGTTTCAACGCGATGTCATGGGTTTGAGAACCCTTTGCAGTTTGGGTGTGCATAAGTGTAGGGCGTGTGAGTAAAACCAAGAAGCAAATATGAGTTTGATTCCAATCTTTTGTGCGGATGAAAAAGCTTTTTATGATAAAAAACACTGAAATGGGATTGTCTTTTATTGTACCAAGTAAATTCAGTTGGGCTTATCATGATTGTATGTAGGTTAATAATGCTATCCATTTGTTTTTATAGCTCATTTTAGCAGTTGAGCCTAAAATTAAAGTATTTTCAAAGCTCAAGTAGACCACACCTCAATAAACAATGGGAATAATGGCTTCCACAGTTGAAACCTTGCTCAGCCTTGAGATGATGTTTATTTGTCATCCAACATATTCATAGGATCACAAAGACACAGATAAAGTAAAAATATAAATAATATCTTCATCCAAAACTTCCCTGGCCCTCAAGAAATTTTCAACGTTAGAATTTCAATTCACACTATTTACGTGGTGAGGTCCACTTGAGATTTAGATATATTTCAATTTTGGGCTCAAACTCCCAAATTATTTGTTAAAATGGATCATGAGTGGAAAAAATGTGTAATTCATGGTGGACACCACAAAGTTTACTCCATATGCTAAGTGTACTGGTTATTCTACCACACAATCTGCTTCCTCAAACACCACTGTTTTATGTGGTGTGGTCTACCTAAGATTTGGTTCTACTTAACTTTTACAATCATTACCTAAAATGAGTTGAAAAAACCTGTGAATAGCACGGATATACACTACACACATCAAGGGTGAACTGCATTCTCTCCGGGATGTGTTTTTTCTTATTAGGCCGAAGTGAACACATGAATAACTTAGCCCACCGCAAAACTTTTATGTATACGTTGACGTTTCAATGGTGGTCATTGAATCCCCACTGCTTTCCCTTCTTGTGTGGCGCACTTGAGTTTTCGATCCTTTATTTATTTATTTTTGTCAAATATCTTAAAATAAAGTAGCGGATTGAATTTCTCAAAAAACATTACCATCATCTCAACCGATTTCTCACCTTTAGCAGGAAATCCGCATCCAACCCAAATCTCCATGGTAGCCACCTCGAAATCCAAGTAACATCCTAACCGTCCAAAAACTAAACAGATCCAAATCTCAAGTGGACCACACCACAGGAAACAACGGTGATTAAATGCCCACCATTAAAAGTTTCTTAGGATCTGTTGGGAAGGCCACGTAGATATGGATGAGGATGAAGAGAAAATATAAGTATTAGCTTTATCGAAATGTTCTATTGCCCCGAAAGATGTTTACAGTGATCAATCACCACCGTTTCCTACAGTGTGGTCCACTGAGATTTGGATCTGCCTTATTTTTTAAAGCGTCTTCTGAAATGAGATGGAAAAACGGATGGACGGCGTAGATATACAAAAAACATATCGAGGTGTGCCCCACAGTCAGGGATCCGAGTCGCATCCTCACCAAGCTGCCGAGTACGGGATCTGTCCTCTTCTCGACTCTCTCTACATGAGGTTCACGAAAAGCTCGCTATCTGATCGACACGTGGCAGAAACAACCACCATCTCATGCCGCGTAACCGCCTTTTCTTCTATCTTCTTCTCTGATTTCTTCTGTTTTAAATTTAATTTCTTTTGCCCTCTCTTCATAACACCTCTGCTCTGTTTCCATCATTACCCCTTTTATATCGCGCTATTTACATTTTAAATTTGGGTATTTGATTTTCGTTTCTGCCCCTATTTTTCTTCTTCCCTTTCTGCCCTCAGCATCTGATGGAGGTTCCTGTTGGGTTTCTGGCAACTCTACGGAGCTTTATGACTTTTCTCCCCTTCTTCTTTCTGCTCTTGATTCTCGGACTTCTCAAAGGTAAGTAAGCAAGCTCGTCTGAATTTGGTCAATCGTGCCTGATCAGGAAGTGACGTTCGTCGCCCAACGTTTGATGAGTGGCAGGTGGATCCGGACCATCCGACCATAGGTTCGATCTGTTAGTTTCTCCTGTTGTTTTCATCTCGACCGCCTATTTGAATTCGACAGTCGATATGGATCTGATCTTCCGATCCTTCTGATTTGGGTCATTCGTGAGAAGGATCACCAAATGGACAGTCCAGATCCACTACTTCATATGCCAGCTGTCAGGTATGAGAAGGATCACCATTTCAAGCCTTTTAAATTAAAAGGACCAGTTGTGGGGCCCACCTTCTTACTTGCAGTTGATGCATGGTGCCAGCCCAATCAAGCAAATGGCCCTGATTAAAGCCATGATCAATGAATGGGCCCAAACCCACATCTCCAGAAACATGCAGCTTAAGGCCTCATGCTGGCCCAGCAAATCAAACCATGCATTGGGTGGGGCCCGCTTGTAGATGAACTGGCCAAAATTTCAGGCAAGCCAGTCGTTTATGTGGGATGTGGGCATTTGGCCTTTTTGTTTTGAACTGTTACACGTAGCCCAAATGATGATTTGGTTGGATTGATTTTGTGCCAGCTCATCTACATGGTGGACCGCACCTAATGCACGGCTTTGATGTGTCCCACCCATGTGCCAGGCATTAGGTGAAGAATTGTATACCCGTAGCGAAACCTTTTGCGTGGGAAATGTGTCAAAGACTGACCAACACAACGAGATAGCTCGTTTAACTTGCTCAACTCGACTAAAAAAAGCTTGACTTGACTTAGCTTGAAACTAGGTTGGAGCTGAGTCGAGTTGATTTTTTGAGCTTGATATTGGGCTCACTTAATATAAATATTTTGTAAATATTTATATAAATAAATAAATTATATTATATTATATTATATTATATTATATATATATATATATATATATATATAAAATATAATATAATATATATATTAAAAACCCTAAAACCTAAACTCGAACTCAAATTTAGCTTGAAAGATCAAGGTTGAGCTCGGCTCAAGCTGGCCCAAGTTGCTGACCAAGCCGAGCTCAACTGGCCAATTAGGCTCGAGGACCGAGCCGAGCCTAAACACAAGTTCCACACATGCCAGGTCAACCCAATCATGGTTTGTACCGTCCATAAAAGGCATGGACCCTGTCCCATGATGGGCCTCCATAGAGACATTGGTCCTACCTATTTAACAGGTGGGCCTAGATCCATCTCACAGTGTAGAGATGAGGAGGAGCCTAGCCAATTGATGGGTAGGCCCAGAAATCTAATGGGCCTTCAAAATTGGTTGTATGCTCCATCATTTCGTAAACATGGTCACCTGTCTGGCGATCCGCATCATACATACATTGGGGCCCACATGGTTTGAGCGTTGAATATGCTCACTGACTGAACAATCGTATTCATAAATATGTTATGAAAACCACAGGTTAAAAGCATCAATCCCACTTAATGGGGAGATGGTCCATCAACAGAGTGGTTAGGGTTGTTCAATCAATCTAATTTTCTTTTAGGGGGCATTTGGATCGTAAGTTACTTACGATAAGCTACTTATGCCTTAAGTAACTAATCTTGATTTTTACTTATTAAATTGAAGGAATTAAGTAACTTTAAATAATAATAAAAATTAAGTATAATTGATCATAAACCAAACTTACTTATCTTAAATAAGTTACTTATCTACTACTCGAAGTAGAAAAAGTAACTTATTTGGTGGATTCTAAACGGGCCCTTAGTGGCCCATCCATGATGAGGTCTACAAGATGGATGGTTTGGATCACTGTTCATATGGGCATGTGCACAAGGGAGGTGGAGCACATTGTCGTGGACCGGTCAGTAGCAAGGGGCTTTAACCATTTTTCACACTACTTATATAGTAGAGGTTATGTACATAGTGTGTAATGTTGTTGAAAGGATTCTAAAGAAAGCTAGAGTCAAATAGAATTGTGAGATCTCTGGAATGTTCTCGAGTCCTCTAGTTGATCTTTCTAAGGATAATACTGTAGAATTATCCAGAAGGTTTCTAGAGTATTCTTGGCTATGGTATCATTGCCACATTGGGCATGGCAAGAACTACAATGATGGGACATGTTGGACCTTGTGATTGCTATGGCAGTGGTTGAGCGACTGATGGAGTTCATAGGGAGTGACTCATTAGAGCTATTATTTTCAACAGGTGACTAAGGCAAGGGTCAAATATAGCCAAGATAGATGAGACTTACCCAAGCCATGAGGTTAAATTCTTTATCTGCAATTGGCCTCATTGGGCAAGAGATTTCCGAAAAGACAAATTCTCAATGCTCTTGCAGTGAAGACAATTAAAGAAGAGGATTGAGGAAATAAGATTTAGTCCATGCAATTCCTCAATGCTATTGAAGGCAAGCTCCAAGAGCCAAGAGGAAAGTTGGAGTAGCTTCATTTGTGACGGGAATCAATGGGCAAATTGCTACCAACATAACAAACCCTTGAACTTGGTTCAAGTCGAGTTGGAAGAAGAGGAACTGAGAATTAGGTTCTTAAATGTTTTGCAAGGACGAGCGAAGAAAGCCAAGCCACTTGGATGAGAGTTAGTGTACCATACAAATCAACTTGAAGCGTAGAGATAAGGGCAAACATGACTACCAAGATTGTTGGGTTTGATGTTGGTGCAGGACTCAAGCAAGAGAAAGGTGGTCAATTCAAAATCCAAGCCTGTTCAAGGCATGGGTAAGGATGTGGAGCTACGCATTGAAGGGTGTGTTGGCAAGACGAGTCTCTTTGCTATTCCACTAGATGATTTTAAGGTCATATTGGGCATGGATTTCTTGAGCAAGGAAAAGGTGGTTCCAATGTCCTTCCTTGGAATAATATGCATCATGGAAGGGCATCTGTGCATGATACCAATGGTGCAAAGAAGGAAGGCCAAGGTTCAAATGATTTGTTGATCTTAGCCTTACAACTAATTAAGGGTGACAAGAAAGACTAAACAACACATTGTGATATTTCAAGAAACCAACTCACGGGATCATCGTCAAGAGGTTGGTGAGGGCATTAAGGCAATAGGTAGGTGTGGTTTTCACAAATCGGTCATTCATAAGAGGCTTTTCAAGGGGAAGCTGTTTTCGGCACTAGCACACTAAAGCAACATGCATAGTGTTGCGTTGAGGATTCTAAAGAAGGCTAGAGTCTTGTGAATTTGTGCAGAGGATTCTAGAGATGGCTTGAGTCATGTTGTAGAGTTATGTAGAGATCTCTAGGATACTTGAGATTTCTTTAGGGGGTCTTTGTAGGGAGATAGTTTAGAAACATTGGCCATTGGATGATCATCATATGGCATCATCCTAACCATCCATGTAAAGTAGTTGAAGGTTCTTAGGTCAACATAAGGAAGAGATGCCCTCACTTGTAACCTCAAAACCTCAGGATCCTCAAAAAGTGTAAGCTCTTGGGTTCTTAGCGAAGTACAAAATATTCTATTCAACTCTTGTTTTCATGGTTAAAAAGGGGTGACTTTGACCAACTTGGCCCATCTTAAGTCGCATTCGGACTTGGCCGAGTTAGGGGTGACTCATGGTCTCAAACCGGATTGGGTCCGACCAATTCTAAATTGACTTGAACGAGTCATAAAAGGCTTGTCTAGGTCTTAAAACCATGCTTGTGTCTCTCTTGCATACCTAGTGGGGTTTGACACACAACACTTCGTGTTTGCACCTTGGCAATAGGTTGACTCATCCACAACGGGACTGTAAGTTTAGTCTACGCTTGAGGAAGCACTTGGGCCTTGGTAGAATGGATAGATGGTTTTCCGCCTACACTTGGCAGAATGGATACAATGTTAGAACAAATTACAATGTAACAAAGCTCATCATGAAGCATAGAGTTGGCAACGGGTGGGCCTGGGTTGTCCAAAATGCCAAGCTTGAGTAGATCCAGCAGGTTGTGTCTAGCCCCGAGTAGTTCAAAAATATCAAGCCTGCCACCCCTAGTGAAGCTACATTTTCTGACCTGTATTCAGTTAAAGGGTAGAGGGCACCATCACAGGCCCGCCAGAAAATACCTCATATGACCAACCTCCTTATTGCAAGATCTAGAAATTGGTAGTAGATCTCAGCAAACACATAGCAATGGCCCCCTGTTCATAGTAAGATGCAACAGAGCATTGGCCTGGATTACAGAACTGTCGATGCAAATCGTCAGAAGTGAAAAAACACTATTCCAAACACATATCTTATAATTCCGAGTTAGAACATGGGCAACCTATTAGCTAAGGACTGAATCCATGTCCATCCCATTCTTCCATCAAAGGAATTGGGCATGGGTTAGCTCCTACAGAAACACTTCCACAAGACCACCCTGATTACTTATCATCCCTAACAGGTCAGATCACCCCTGACCTTTAGACCTCTACATTCAACCCAAGGCGGGCCAAATCTTATTTAATCCTTTGTATGCACCATTTATAATGCAAGGGCATTTTCACATTGGGCTCAAGTGGGGTGGCCTGTGGGATGTAGGGGCATACTCAAGGTAAGCGGCCCATGTGAGGCGGGCCCCACCCGTGTGAAGCGGAACCTATGTGAAGTGGGGCCCACAAGGGGGTTTCGGCTGAGGTCCTAACCCATGAAATGCGGGGCTTGGGCTATGAGATAAAGGGATTGATTCGCCATGCTCTATCAGTTCAAGCTTTTTGAGCAAGTGGTTAATTGTCCTGCATCAATTTAGTGGTAAACAATTGACCAGTAGTCTTTCCTAAGCAATCGACAATCTCCAGATTAGTGAAAATTGTTGTTAGATTGTCATTTCAATGGGAGCAACTGCTATTCCATGACCAAATGAAGATTGAAGATTGTATTTGAACATGAATGGTGTGTTAATATGAACATTTAGATTGATTATTTACTGAAATTCCAGAATTTTATTGTTAGCAGTTGATGCACGCATTCATGTGTGAGCCCATCTTCTTCTTTTTTTTATTTTTTTATTTTTTTAATTTAAAAAGGAAGTGGACCAATGCAACGATTTCATTAAACATATGGAATTTACAGCGCTTCAGGAGAGCCTCAATAAAATTGAGAGATTCTCCTATCATATACGAAACTACCCGAAAAGGACCGAAAAAACAGGGGAACAACTATACCTTTGTAGTTCTAAGAGTTCCAAATCAGTTTGTAGATGTGTGAGCCCATCTATGTAGTTATAGCTATGGACATATCTTTGCAAGCATGCATGGATGAAAGCATTTGTGGATGTATGTTGATAGGTATCTACATATAGTAAATGCTCTGTTTCTAATATTTTTGTCTTTTGCAGCGGCGATTATCAGCCCATTTGCAATAGTTATCATTGTCTTCGGAAACTCTTCTGTAATCTTGGGACTGTGGCCCGCCCATTTCATCTGGACTTATTACTGTGTAGCAAAGTATGCTGTTTTACTACGGAACAAATTAGCTTTTACGAGGCCAGATAGTTCCTATTCGTTTCTCATGGGGAAATTCCCAGTGTAGAACTCAGTTTCTAGAATTAAGCCCATGGTTCGTCTATCCAAGCCATTGAGCACACATGGACCTTTTCCAAACTATCTCCTGAATTAATCAAGTATAACCTTCCCATTAATGCCATGCAAATACATGATTAAAAAGGAATGCATGAAGAAGCTGCATTCACTCGAGGGAAGACCAAAGATTTGTTTACTAGGATATTCAGATTTGGGAGGTTTTTTTTTTTTTTTTTTTTTTTGTTGGGGGGGGGGGGGGGGGCGGGGAATGGTCATCCATGATGAGTTCCATCAGATCAATGGCTTCGATGGACTAACCATGGGCCCCACATCTACAAACTGAGTTTCCAATGGGGAACTTCCCTATGCAAAACAAATAGGAAACTCGGCCTCAGCTTTTCATTGAAGGAATGATTGAAAGTTTTCTATGCATGTCAATGATTTTGTATGAGATATGCCATCATATTCAATATCATGGACTCCATATAACATTGCTCAACTTGCTCGTAATCTTTTCTGTTCATGATGAGAGGGATTGTATGATGAAAGATCATGGCATGCCCATCTTTCAGTTAACTAAGTGGTTGGTCTGATTAATCCCACAAGGTATTTGGTCATGCCCCAATTTTTCCCATCTCAACTGATCTTACCCATCCAATTGAAATGGGTACCTAAGGATCCTATTTTAATTGGGGCCAAGTAGGCTGTACAGGATCTCTGATGGGGAGATTTTGGGTGCATCTCCCATCCGAAATAGGGTCCACCCTATGGACAATTTGGACCACTAGAAAGTGAGCCCCACGTGTAGGGTTTGTTTTGGTCAAGCATTGCAGCATTAACTGCTATTCTGTTATTCTTATTTGATCCTTCCATGCCTTATGGCAGAACAAAGAGGCTTGGGCTAGTATTGAAGACCTTGGTATTGCTATTCTTGCCCGTGCCATTACTTTTGTGGCCGGTTATCGGCATTGCTGGAAGCCTTCTAGTTGGAATAGGATACGGAATTTTTGCTCCATTGATTGCAACTTTCGAGATGGTTGGCGAACACGTCATAGACAAGCTTTTCCATTGTTTTGTTGTGAGCTCTCTTCGAAGCTGTTTACAAATATTACCCATCATTCACAGTTGTATGGTTTCTTTATAATCCGATCTCATTATTTCAACCTGACAGTCTATAATTTCATGCGGATTTCAGGACGGTTGCTGGAGTACAATACTGGGAAGTTGTACGGTAGTGCATGATTTTACAGAGTTTTGCTTCCACTCCTACTTCTCATATATGGATGAACTGAGTGAGAAAGTGGCTGAAGATGAGGCGCCCTTGGACATCAAGTAAGGAATGCAGTTAAAACATATTTATAAAATTTGTAATTGTCCTGAGTTTGCTAGACTTACTCAAACTTTGAGTCGAATCACCATCCATAATTTGTTTGTCCATTTTGACAGAAAAGTGTGGGATTATTTTTCCAGATACATGTTTAACTGGAGCTTTGCTAAGCCCACATGCATGTGCAATAAAGCTCATGTACACGCCACAATGTGCCAGCATGGCACAATAGGTCCAAGACCAATACATCCATCAGAATTTCACCACTATATTGATTTGGTCAGGTAGACAACAGTTTGCAAAAACAAATGTACGGCTCCTGAAAACGTGGCTGAAGTTTTCTAACCAATTCACCTGTTTCCAGTATCAAGGCCCACATGTTTAGTGGACCAGATCTAGTACTATTGGGAAAGCATGTAGAAGATTGGACCAACCTGATGGATGGATTGGATCTCTCACCTATGCTTCATGCTGGCACGTGTGTGGCATGTACATGAGCTCTACTGCACACACCTGTGGGCAAAGCAGAGCTCTTTCAACCAATAGTAGTGTAAGGTATTCTTCTGATTATTTTTGTATGGAGTACTTAATCATACTTAGCATTTTCTTAGTTTTTCTATATTATTAATTTACTTCAGGATGTTATTTGAATAGTTACTCGATCCAACTAAGTTTTCAATTTAACCTAACCCAGTTGGGTATCGAGTCAAATTGGGTTTTCTAGGATTTTGAATATTGCTTAAAGAAATACACAGTTATCTGATTTCCCATCAATCATTGTAAATGCCAATTCACTATATTGAGCTTCAGCAAATGACTTGCTATCACTAATGTATTGCTCAGGAAAATCTGTTGATTCCATGTGTGTGCTTCTTTGGAAGGTTATCGATGCTACCGAGTTGTTTCCTAGTCAGCCTACTCGCCGTGGCTGTAGATGTGCCAATGATCACTGCCATAGCACTGTGGAAAAGCCCTTGCATGCTTTTGAAAGGATGGCAAAGGCTATTTCAAGACTTGATCGGAAGAGAAGGCCCTTTCTTAGAGACAGTTTGTGTACCGTTTGCGGGTCTTGCTATCATTTTATGGCCATTAGCAGTGATTGGAGGGCTGGTCTGTGCTTTCATATGCAGCTTCTTTCTGGCCTGTTATGGTGGGGTTGTCGTCCATCAGGTTCGTATGCATATAACCTGCTTGGCAATCAACTTTGATAACCAAATGATTGTATACACTGGCCCAACTGAATGTCTAATGTCTTGAGGGAGAGTAGGATTAGGGCACAACTTGGGCAGGTCGGGTCACGTTGAGGGTCAACCGGAACCCAACCTGACCTCAAGAGGACGCAGCCCACAACTTAACCCAAATTCAACCTGAGATGCCTAACCCAAAATGATGTAAGACAATTAACCACATGCTCTAAAAGTTTGAACTGTTAGAGTATGGCGAATTAATCCCTTTATCTCATAGCCCAGGCCCCAAATCCATGGGTTATGGGGGCCACCCACCTCGAGTGTGCCCCTGCATCTCATAGGCCACCCCACTCGAGCCTGGTGTGAAAATACCCTCTCATTAATCACTCCCGGTGAGGAGTCTCGAACACGAGACCTCTCGCTCTGATACCAATTTAATGCAGGACAATTAACCACTTACTCTAAAAGCTCGAGCTATTAGAGCATGACAAATTAATCCCTTTATCTCATAGCCCAAGCCCCAAATTCATGGGTTAGGTCCTCGGCCGAATCCCCTTTGTGGGCTCCAGATCTATGGGTTCTACCCTCTCGTGGGTCCCAAATCCATGGGCTCTGCCTTACACGAGCCACCCACCTCCACAGGCCCTAAATTCATGGGTTATGCGCCCCACCCACCTCGAGTGTGCCCCTGCATCCCACAGGCCACCTCACTCAAGCCCAGTGTGAAAATGCCCCCGCACTACAAAATCCCCTACACAATGCAATCCAACCCACCCCACCCCACCGCACCCCAACCCACCCCAAAATACATGTGATTATTCCCAACCCCACCCAAATTTTCTCAACTCTAACCCAACCTGAATTCAGATTGGGTTGGTGTTTTTTAACCTGTACCCAACGCGAGGATTTCGATAACCCAACCCAACCTAACCTGAAATTGGGTTAGGTTAGTCAGGTCTGGATTGACTCCAACCAAGTTGCAGCCCTTAGGATGATTAGTCAATCACATTTCTCATCACTTTATATCAAATATGAAGTTGGGTATGTTATGCCATTCAGGAATATTCATGCTTTCACTGAAATTCGTTGTTTTCCAGGAAAACTCTCTTCGGATGGGACTCGCCTACATCATATCGATTATTTCAATCTTTGACGAATACACAAATGATTTGCTCTATTTGAGGGAAGGGTCCTGTTTTCCGAGGTATTATCTTGTTTCATGTTGCTTCTTAGTCAATCACATTTCTCATCACTTTATATCAAATATGAAGTTGGGCATGTTATGCCATTCAGGAATATTCATGCTTTCACTGAAATTCATTGTTTTCCAGGAAAACTCTCTTCGGATGGGACTCGCCTACATCATATCGATTATTTCAATCTTTGACGAATACACAAATGATTTGCTCTATTTGAGGGAAGGGTCCTGTTTTCCGAGGTATTATCTTGTTTAATGTTGCTTCAATGCTCATGAGTTTCGTTTCTATCATGGGCAAAAATCTTCCTCTTGCAGGGTTTCCCAACACCTGAAGATTAATAGTTTCTATTGCTACCTACTTGAGGGAGATCAGCTGTTTTGTTGATGGGACTGACATTGGTGTCTGTGGGCACACTTGCCAATGGGGCACATGTGTACAAGATCCAGGCTATTAGTCTAGGTGGACACCCTGGCCTAAAAATTCAAATATTGACCAATGGACCAGCTGATCGTTGGTGCTTGCTGACTTTTGGGCCATTGCATCCACAGTGCAGAGTCCACCTGATGATCAGTCTCAATGTCACTCGTGTGCCCACAAGTTCCAATCTTATGTGTGCACCCAATTCACATTTTCCATACTCGTGCATGAAAAATTATACAAGCCCTCTTATTTCATCCAAGTTTTCGGATGCTGAGTCATGATGCTTATGACAGCCAGGCCTGTATACCGTAAAAGAACAAACCCTCCTTCAGGGCTCCTTGAAAGAAATCAGTCCATTGATGCCGACAAGACCGAAGAGAAGAATGGGAGATTAAGTCCCATCAACACAAAACTTGTCACGGAACGATCCCAAAAGCTGAGGAAGGCTATCCAACAGTTAAAACCCATACAAGTAAGAAACACATAGATGGAATCTGTGTTGCTAATTTTCTTCTTAGAGATGCTGCAATGGCATGTGCTGCATGATTTTCCAGGAAGTGTATGAATCATGTACACACGACACTTGTTTACAGTGATCCAGACCATTTAGTTAGTCAGCTACTGGGAGGATGGTCCATGGCCCAAAGCTTCAAGGCAATGTTGATTATGGCCTTTTATCGGTGTCCTAAAAGCTAATGGTTAGCTAAAAAAGAAGTCCTAAATTCAGCAGGCTACACAACAATCAGATGGTTAGTGTTGCACAGTTGCTACAATTTTGGCAATGGCCCATCTACACAGTACCGATCACCATACATGCTTTTTGTTCAGAATGCATGGTATTAGCAATTCTCTTCACCTAAAGAATCTAAGCTTGCTGAGTGTTAATCTATTGCCATTCAGATATGGGATTGGCTCTTTCGATCTTGTGAGATGAACGGTCGGAAGCAAATCCATGATGGTCTTATAGATGTGTCTGACATAGAGGATTGCATTATCAAGGGAAAATGCAAGAAATTGATCGTCAAGCTTCCGGCCTATTGCATTCTTCAGTGTCTTCTTAGATCAGCAAGGTCTGAATCGCCTGGATTGCTTATCGGTATGTCTTTCTTCCAACTTGGATTGTTTATTTCAGTTCATTATCGGAACCATGCAATATAATGGAAGACACCACTATGTCGATGACCTGGCTGAAAAATCTGGCTTCCTGCTCATCAGAGAGGCACACCCACATGCGTACATTAAATATGCATACAAGATGTTACTTCAGCCAAGGAAGGGACATTCCACCTCCTTTAAAAAAATAATAAAAATAAATTTTTTTTTTTTTTTTAAACAAAAAGATCCGAGCTGTGTGGTTCACCGGAGCCATGCATCAGGTGGGCAGCATTACATAGATGACCTTGCCCAAAAAAGTTTTTTTTTTTTTTAAAAAGACAAAAAAAAAAAAGAAGACAGGTCCACTCATCACATGGGCCACGCATATATTTTGAACATGGACTGTCCATGAACTTTCTAATACGTTCATATTCTTCAGACATGCATGGCTTACCCAAGGAGTTGGCTACCTTGGTTTTCAAGCCATCTGGACAGCAGTTCTCACACCTGATGCTCAGCTTGAACAAAAGGTATTCGATTATGGTAATGGCCACACATGTTGAATGTGGGCTGTTGGGGAACTTTCTATTGTGTCCATATTCTTCATATATGTCAGTTTTTTTTTTCAAAGAGGGCACTTGCCACTAGATTCATAGATCCTGAAAGATGTACAGCCATTCAGGCGGGACCCAACAAAAAGGGACAGATCCCGCCTAACATATATGCGCAAGCTATACAAAAAACACAAAAAAACAGAGAATACAGCCGACAAGAGCTGGGGCATCGCAAGCAAAGGACGGCCATGCACCAGACATGGTCACCTACTCCGAATAGACCCGGTCCCTGCCCTATCCAGCGCAAATGCACCCCTAACAGAGCGGGGGAGAGCAGGGAAGGAGGCAAAGATATTGTTAGGGCATCCATCACTTGCTAGCCTTGCGAGGGAATCAGCCACTGAGTTTCCTTTCCGAAAGATGTGATTGAAAGAAAGATTCAGAGACCGTCGGAGCTGTTGGATGGCCCCCAAGTGGTGCCAGATTTTCCAATAGTTTTGTGCTTGAGGATCCGCTTTTGCATCAGCTATGGACTTGGAGTCTGTTTCAACAACGATGTTGGAGAGGCCCAGATTGGAGCAGATGGTAATGCCATCAAGCATGGCCGGAGCCTCGGCGGTTGTGTTCGTGGAATGTCTGTAGTGACGATGGAAAGCAAAGATTAGCTTTCCAAGGTGGTCCCTACAAACACCCCCGCCACCACTCACACCTGGGTTCCCCTTCGAAGATCCATCCACATTCAATTTCAACCAGCTAGGAGGGGGTCTGGTCCATCTAACACAAACGGGGCTAGCAGCAGGAGGCAACTTGGTTGGAGGAATCCTAAGAGCCTGGATGATGATCGAGTCTGCCATAGAGGATCGGTCTGGAATGGGGAAGGAAGAGCCAATTTCTCTCAGCCAATTGGATACGTTGGAAATGATCTGGGGAATAGACATGGCGTGACCCTCAAAGCGGGCAGGCTAATCCAAATCTCCCAAATGATGATGCTCGGGACGAGGCCTGTGAGGAAAGGAATTCGGAACTTCTTTCTTGCGCTGGATACCCAGAACTGAATTCTTTGAGCAGTGGTCTGATGGGGGTGGGAAGCAATGCTAAAGAGCCTGCCAAAGTGGCACCAAACATGAGCAGCAACAACACCCGAGCTGAAGAGGTGATCCAGGTCTTCGACCGCCGTCTGTTGGAGCCCGATTGGCTGGTAGGACTGTCGGCTGGGAAGGGGGGAACCAAGACCACTGATAGCCGCAGGTGGACCTGCAGCAAGGCCCGACAGAGTGGTGGAGAGCGAGCTACAGCATTCGCACTTGGAGACCAAAGGAATGTCGAGGCGCTGGAGAGCCAGGTCGACCGGAACAGCCCCATGAACAGTCTTCCAAGCAAAAATAGCCATTTGGGGAGGGAGGCCCTTACACCAGATCTATTTAGACCACGTGAGAATCAGCTGATGCCTTCTAAGGCCGTTCCATGCTGATTTGATTGAGAAGGCACCCGATGTAGAGAGGTCCCATATGAAGCGGTTTGCCCTGTCAGAAACAGAAACCTGGGAGCCTAGGACGATTCGCATCGCAGCAGGGGGTAAGAGGTGGCGGACTTCACTCAGATCTCTTGAGCCTTGGGGGGAAAAGAAGTCCCTGATTTGGGCTGAGAGCAGATGGCGCGGGATGGGATTCACGGCCGCCCCAGCTAGCAAACCTCTGCCCATCCAATTCTGATTCCAGAAGGAAACGTTCCCCTTACCAATAAGCCATCTGGAATGCCAAAGAGTGAATTGCAGAACTCTGAAGATCTCCCTCCAGCTCGGAGAAGCAATCGTGCTAGAAACACCATTGGATGATAGAAGTTTCTGAAGGTATTTGGCCGAGAATAGGGACGCCCACAAGGAGTTGGCCCGTAGCAGCTGCCAGGCCTGTTTAGTACGGAAAGCCGGCGAGATTTCGCCAAACCTTCGGATGCTGAGGCCTCCTTCAAAGCGAGGAGTGCATAAGGTGGCCCACTTGATCCAATGCCTCTTGTTACCTCTTTCCGAGCTGCCCTAAAAGAAATTGGCCAAGGCTCTTTCCAGTGTTCGAATGGTGGTTTTGGGGAGGCTGATTGCAGCGATCGTGTGGACAGGAATATTGGAAAGGACATGCTTGATGAGGATTAACTTCGCGGCTGGGTTGAGGAGTTTAGCCTTCCACCCTTCAATCTTACTAGTAATTTTCTGAATGAGCTGATAGAAGTGTGCGCTAGGGATTCGTCCTTTAGAAAGAGGAACGCCAAGATAGGTTGATGGGAGGGGAGAATGACGAAAACCGGTCAAACAGCACAGCCTGTGGACCCAGGCCCTGGGAGTCTTAGATGGGGTGAAGAAAGAGGATTTAGCTGCATTCACCTTCTGACCCGATGCTCTTTCGTACTGCTGAAGCAAATTGAGGATCGATTGGACGTTAGATGTCTTGCCATTAAGAAACAGACTAGTGTCATAAGCAAAAAATAGGTGGGTGATCATCGGACAATTGTGCGATAGCCTGAAAGGAAGGCAGGCTCCAGAAGCAAACAGGTTGGATATGCCCCTGCTGAGGACTTCCGCAGCAAGGATGAAAATGGAGGGGGATAGAGGATCTCCCTGCCTTAGTCCTCTATGAGATTCGAAAAAGCCGAAGCTTCGTCCATTGATGAGAATGGAGAACCAGATGTCTTCCCAACACCGTTGAGCACGAGCAATCCATTGGTGGTCGAATCCGAATTTCTGGAGGACTTAGGCTATGAAGCCCCAGTCAAGGCGATCATAGGCCTTTTCCATGTCCACTTTAATGATCAAGTTGCCCCCGAAAACCTTGCGATCAATCTCATGGGCCATCTCCCTAGCGGTGGAGATATTCTTAACTATCGAGTGCCCTTTAACAAACGCCCCTTGCTCCGTAGAGATCAGATCCGGAAGAATAATAGCCACCCTCGACGCCAAGATTTTTGAGAAAATCTTCATGATGCAGTTGCAGAGACTGATGGGCCTGAAGTCAGCAATATATTCCGGGTTGTTCTTCTTGGGAATGAGACAAATATGAGTGCATTGAAAGGCTCTAGGGATCGGGCCGCCCTGGAGAAAGTCTTGGGCAGCATCGAAAAGGTCCTTGGCAATGATATCCCAACACGAGGAATAGAAGGCTCCACCAAAGCCGTCGGGGCCCGGAGCGCTATCCACCGGGATAGCGAAAGCCGCTTCCTTGACCTCTGCCATCGAAAGAGGCTTCAAGAGATCAGCATTCATTTGGTTCGTCACAATGCGGGGGATGCAATTGGTAATGTCCTCATTGGTGCTACATGGTGAGGCAGAATATAAGTCTTGAAAGAAACGTATCGCTTCATCACCAATGTCCTTAATTTTGTCGATTGTTTACCCCGTGGGGCTCTTCAACTGAGATATTCAGCCTACGCCATCTGTCAAACACTGAGTTGTGGAAGAACCTAGTATTCCTGTCCCCCTCAGTGAGCCAACTGGTTCTGGACTTCTGCTTCCAGAATATTTCCTCCTGGATGTAGGCTCTCTTCAGGTTGGCTTGGGCCAGATTCAATTTAATGGAGTCTGCTTCAGATTTCGAGTTGAGGAGGGAAGCTTCAGCCCTGGCAACCTCATCTTCTGCTTGCTGTACCTTTTTACTGATGTCCCCAAAAGTACCTCTATTCTAGGTTCTCAAAACAGTCTTGAGAATCTTCATCTTGATAAAGAATTTGTACATCGGAGTGGCGACGATATCGTTGTCCCAACTTTTTTTCACAGTTGCGAGGAAATCATCATAAGTAGTCCACAATCTCTGGAATCTGAAGGGGCGGGGGACAGACGGAGGATCAGCCTGAGAAGAGAACAGAATGGGGGAATGATCTGAATGAGAACGCGAGAGGTGCTGAACTGAACAGCGCGTGAAGCTTCTCATCCAGTCAGAGTTGATCAAGATTCTATCAAGTCTGGCCCATCTCCTGCTCCTACCTGCTCGGTTATTGCACCAGGTGAAAGGAGTTCCTGAGAAACCAGCATCCATCAGCCCAGAGTCCTGAATAGCTTCTCGAAAATCAGTCATGGCAGCCGTCATCTGCATTGGGCCACCCAGACGCTCATTTGGATTGATGGTTGTGTTGAAGTCCCCACAAACCAACCAAGGCCCCACCGATGATTGGGATATGCTTCTCAGCTTGTCCCAAAGATTCTTGCGCAGGTCCCTAAAGCAGCTAGCATAAACAGCCGTGATGAAGATTGGATGGGGGAGGCTCACCTCATCGATCCTCATGGACAGCAGGGCTCACACCTGATGCTCAGCTTGAACAAAAGGTATTCGATTACAATAATAGCCACACATGTACGTTGAATGTGGGTTGTTGGTGAACTTTTTTTCGTGTCAGTTATTGGCCCATGATTGCCATTGCATGCCTGTTATTGGCACATATTCTTCATACATGTCAGTTATTGGCCCATGATTGCCATTGCATGCCTGTTATAGGCCAGTTTTTCTAGATCGGTCATTGTAGCCTATATCGTGTAACGAGTCCAGCTGTTACCATTCTGCATCGGCCATTGCAAACTTCATATAACCATTTTTTAATACCTTTCTTGAATGTCCCGAACATGTGCTATGCCGACACATGCAGAGAAGCTCTTGCTTTTGTCTAACAATGGATCTAATTGAAATTTTCAGCTGATGATGTGGAGTTGACGAAATCTAACTGGCCCAAGGATAAAGTGTTTGAGTGGTTTCTCGGTCCATTACTCATCATGAAGGAGCAGATCAAACGGCTCGAATTGGATGAGAGCGCAGAGGACTACTTGTGAAAGTTGATTATGAGTAGCAACAATGAGAAACCACAGGACTGGAACAGCGGATTTCCATCTGATGACAGCATCAGAAGAGCTCAATTGCAGGCCATAATTCGAAGGTATGTTGAACAGTATGAAATTCAATTCAAGAGGATGTTAGTGCAAAGAAGTTCAGCTCCTAAATAAGATAACAGTGATCATTCTTCAACTCGCTGCTGACTAGAGAGTCAGGTAACACAATGCAGCTCCATTTCATCAGATGGGGCCCACTGTTTGTGCATTGACCAAAGAATGAGAGGCTGGTCTGGTGACCAAGTGGGCCACAAGTATTAGAAAGATGGACAGTCATAAAATGGTGAATGTTAACTGAATGCAACCTCACTTGGTGGTCATGGCACCACATAGGCCACAAATATGAGAAAATGGAGGGTGGTTATGAATGACCAACAGTATGTGTTGGGTGTGTCTGTGCTGCACTTCTCGATGACCAGACCCAAATCACTTGATGGAAACAGAACAAACAAGGTGGGCCATGCATGGAACTCAATACTCATGGGAAGATGCAGTTGAGAGATATACTGCAAACTCTTTGTTGGTTGATTTCCACAAACCAGAACTGCCCATATTTTCTTGAATGCATCTTTTCATTTTGATCCAATCTTCAAGAGTGCAGCGATATTAAGAACATGGCATTTCAAGAACCTTGAACTTTCAAAACCTGATACTTCCAAGAATCATATTAAAGTTTCGGATGTTAGTATTCCCTAGAGTGCATGCTATCATCATTTAAGGATGCATATGTTCATGTGGATTGTTAATATATTTCCTAATTATTAATTCTCTTTTTTAGCCATCAATGAAACAGGCAGGATTACATTTTATCAACCATCTAAATAACCAAGACGTTAATATCAAATGTACAAATAAAAGATGCAACCGAAGTTCTATGTTCTATAACTATTGATAGATGTCTTAAATCTGTAAATTCAATAGTTTGTCGATGACAGGTTCGATGCCATCGAGCAGGCTTCGATGCCATCGAGCAGGCTTCGATTCCATCGAAGTCGGCTTGATGCCATCGGGAATATCTGGAATAAATTGAATTGATTGATGGACACTTTAGGTGCCATTTTTTGATGTCATCGAAGGTCGTTCAATGCCATTGAAGGTTGGTCGATAGCATCGAAGGCCTAGTCAATGTCATCGGTAAAATCCGGGATTTTCATGTTTTGCCGGTGGAACATTTTTTGTATTAATTCGATGCCATCAAAGTGGATTCAATACCATCGACGGTTTAGTCAATGCCTCCGAAGTCCCATCGAATGTGACATCGAACGTATTCGCAGATTTACGTAGGGTTGCATATATGCGGGTCGGGATTCTCCTATATGCTATATGTAAGAGTATAATTGGGATTGGAATGTATCTAGAGCTTTCTAATTGGTTCTTAGGCTTTCAAACGGCTTGTAAGGAAGATTCGAGGCTTGTTTAAATAGGGTATAATCTCTGTCTCTTGTAATTTCTGCTTTCATAGTGTTTTTTGTCACTTTGTGTTGTGATTTTTTTATTTCCATAAAAGTTTTTCCACATTAAATTTGGTGTGTTTACATTGTACTTGCTTGGTGTGATTGGATTCGATTCATCTCCATGTGCTTCTGCAGTCCCCCAACAATAACCAATCCATCAATCGCTAAGGTTACCTTCGTGTGTATTTTGGTGTATAGCTGATATAACGTAATTCAACAAGGAACAATCAAGTGAGCGGCCTAAATCTCATATGCATGCCACATGTACAGATATTGCATATTGGCACTCTCATTGCTTTGTTCTGGTCTAATTTCAAATAACATACTTTTTCTGCTTCTTATTTATTAACAAAAGTTGTTGGTCAAACATCCCAGCCCAACAGGCAGTCCACCGTTGCATTATTTTGGTGCATATGTACCCTACCTGATGTAGTAACTGTTTTAACCCAATAACATATATGATGGGTCGGACCGGATCCATTGATTGGCTGTCGATCCAACAAACATATCATGGTACTGCTTAAGGATAAACATAGGAGTTTGCTACAGCATGTCAATTTGTACATTTGGGACCTTGTTCAGTAATCTAAACCGTTGATTTCATACTTCAACGTGTATGGATCTGATATATTTCTGTCATGGATCTATCGGTGAATCTATTATGGATCTGTTATTTTATATATTTTGAATTTATTATTTGTCCACAATTGATCTAATACTGTATCATGCTATAAATTTATTATTGTGGAACTCTGTCCCAGTTGTGAGGAGATTAGATGGATGATGAACATTACAGGAGCAAAATATCTGAGGTAGTACTACAATCACCGAGGATGGCGGAGATAAAGTACGTGTTGTCAACCATGGACTCAAGTGAGAGGCTACGGAGGTTTTTGATGTTTACTTGGTGAATTTTAGGTCTATTTGGTGAATTTTAGGTCTATTTGGTGCTCTGTGTCTTAAACATTGGGCATGTATTGTGTTTGTGATAAGTGTGGTTTTATGTACACAGATGGAATAATGGTTACCACCCCCAATGGGGTTTTATGTGTGGCTATATGCCTTACCCCGGGTTTTATGTGTGGCAATATTATTATTATTATTTTTTCTTTTTATTAGGTTAGCTTGTTAGTGCACACCCATGTCAGTACACACACTCCATGTTAGCCACCCCCGCTAGGAATCGATTCCAAGATCTCAAGTGTTGACATGAGGTATCTCCACTCAGTCTGCCAATTGAGCTATGAATTTGGGTGTATGTGTGGCAATATGCCTTACTCAAGATAATGGTTATCTAGGCATGATTATGTGTTAGTAAATATGGATTTATTTTATTATTTATTATTTTTTTAAGTAGGTGGAAAGTGGGTTTTAGACATCCACGGCATTGGACATGTTGGAATGTATGTCATTTTAATTCAATGATATATATATATATATATATATATATATATATATATATATATATATATATATGTGTGTGTGTGTGTGTGTGTGTGTGTGTGTGTGTGTGTGTGTGGGGGAAAAGGTTCTATGTGCTCGACCTCACGAGTCCGTCCAATGAGGTCGAGCTGTGTGGGCCCCACCGTGATGCGCTTCGAACATCTACCTCATCAGTCAGATGCACCATTCCATCGTGAGCCTAGGTCTCAAAAATCAAGTCAATTCGTGACTTGTGTGAGCTACACCACATACAGAAGTGGAGAGGGGCTGTGCACCATTAAAACATTCATAATCATTTTTTGGGCCCATTGAGATGTGGTTCGCAAATCTAGCCCATCCATTATGTGTGTCTTACTTGGATGAGGGTTCAGACCAAGTTTCAGACGCATGCAAATTTTAGGTGGGCCCCACCAAGTATTTTTATATATTTTAACTGTCTTCACATTATTTTAGATGGTATGCCCACCTAAGTTCCGTATATACGGTAAGCTTCCATGAGGTCGAGCTGTGTGGGCCAAACCGTGATGCGTGTCAACCAATACCGTGCATTTGATGGGTCCCCTTTAAATTATGGGATATTCCAAAAATCAGCCGTATATGGAACTCAGGTGGGCCATACCATGTAAAATCATGTGAAGACACGGTTAAAACATATAAAAGCACTTGGTGGGGCTCACTTGAGTTTTGAATGCTGCTGAAACTTGGTTTGAACCCTCATCCAAGTGGGACACACATAATGGATGGGTTGGATTTGCAAACCACATCCCGGTGGGCCCAAAAAATGATTATGATTTCTCCACTTCTGTATGTGGTGTGGCCCACACAAGTCACAGATTGACTTGATTTTTGAGACCTAGGCCCACGATAGAATGATGCATCTGACTAATGGTGTAGATATTCAAAACACATCACGGTAGGGCCCACACAGCTCGACCTCATGGGACGGACCCATCAGCTATATATATATATATATATATATATATATATATATATATATATATATATGGGAAAAGGTCGATGCGCTCTACTTCACGATAAGCTCCCATGAGGTTGAGCTGTGTGGGCTCTACCGTGATGCGTGTCGACCATCAACATCGTGCATTTAATGGGTACCCTTTAAATTATGGGATATCCCAAAAATTAGCTGTATATGTAACTCAGGTGGGCCATACCATCTAAAATCATGTGAAACACTGTTAAAATATATAAAAGTACTTGGTGGGGCCTACCTTAGTTTTGAATGCTGCTGAAACTTGGTCTGAACCCTCATACAAGGGGGACACATATAATGGATGGGTTGGATTTGTAAATCACATCTTTTGTGGGCTCCAAAAATGATTATGAATGTTTTAATGGTGCACAGCCCCTCTCTACTTCTGTAAGTGGTGTGCCTCATACAAGTCACAGATTGACTTGATTTTTGAGACCTAGGCCCATGATGGAATGACGCATCTAACTGATGGGGTAGATGTTCGAAAGGAATCACGTTGGGGCCTACACAGCTCGACCACATGGGACGGAGCCGTGAGAGCGCATTGTACCTTTTTCATATATATATATATATATATATATATATATATATATATATATATATATATGAAGTAATGTTTTGTTTATTATTCTTTATCATTATACAGGGGTCACGTGATAGGCGGGGCAGATGTCTCTCGTACAACACGGTGCGCTGCAAGGCCAGTCTGTTGTCTACCTTACGTTCCAAGCTGCCTTTCACGATTAGACGCAGAAAGATCGCGTGGTCATCTCCTCTCTTAGGGCGGCGTGTTCGAACCTGAGAATTCTCAGGGAAATGCCCCTAAATGGAAATAAATATTTCCCTAGTCAAAGTAGATAAATGGATGCACAGTATGATATGACACATACATCCTAATAAGGCCATGCATGATTATTGCTGCCAGTGTACGAATGTTTGACAGTTGGGCCCCGTTTTCTTTCGGTGATCGAATTTCAATGCAATGAAAGTAGGCGTGACATTAAAAAAAGAATGTTTGATCCGAAACGGGAGGCTGGTAAACACACATTACACTGTAGGTTGAACGGTGGAGATGCCTTTTCGACAAGGGAATATCTACTCTTTTGTGATGATGATTGATGTAACCCTCTGCCTTTAAAGTCTGAAGCTTTCTAACCCTACTCTCAGGTCCACATGGAGCTATAATCATGTATATATCACATCCAAGCGTTTGTCAGGTGGACCAACGGATTAGATCATCTGTTCAAACTCAGGCGGGCCACACATGAACGAAAATAACGGACGTACGGTCTAAAAAACTTGCAAGTTTTCTGTTTTTTGGGTCGTCCTACACCTTTGTATCCGAACACGTGTCGCGTACTCTAGAATTGGACAGCCTAAATCTTTGCTTTGGATCGTCTAAAAGGTGGGTTGAACCAGATACACGTCGGGGATGTCTTACACGTGTGTCATGTTTGCACGTGCAGGTGCATGTACAGGTGACGGGGGAGGGTTGCGCGTGAGGCTAGCGAAAGTGAACCTGCCGGAAGATGTAATACGTAATTTTCCCTTCATTTTCTATTACTTTGATACATGTTTTAATTAGAGGTGTGCATTTGTGACCCGATTCGGCGGATCCAACCAGATCCGACACGTTCCGAACAGAACCGATAGTCAAGATCGGGTTGTGGTTTTCGGATCCGATTTTTTTTGGGTCAGGCTCGGATGGACCTCTGTCTGGATAGACTCGACCCGAATATCCGAACCGATGAGACCCGAACCACACCGAACAGACCCGAACTGATAGGTGGGCGGGTAGTATAAAATATATTTTTTATTTTTTATCCTATTTTTCCTAAAAATGAATGGACGGTGTGGATATAACATATAAATTGCATAAAATATGTTGATCAAGTCATGAGGACTCAGATTGAGGGAAAAAAATAAATATCAGCTTGATCGAAAACTTTGATGGCCTACATAATGTTTTTAATGGTCAAAATTCATTCAACACTGTTTTCTATAATGTGGTCCACTTGAGATTTCAATATACTTCGTTTTTTTTTTTCTAATGACTTAAAATGATATATAAAAATAGATGGAGGGCATGGATGAACACGTACATCATGGTGGGGCCCACTGAGCACGAACGTCCGGTGGCAAGGGGAGTAGCCAGTCCGTTTCCTTTCTAGAGTACAGCTGTACTCGTCTGCGCCTCGAGCTCCGTGCTGTACGGACGGTTCAAATGAGATCAAAGTTATGGGCCCCACAATGATGTATTTATCATATCTACACCGTTCATATACTTTTAGAGATAATTATATAATATTATTCGAAAAATTAATAATATCCAAAGATCATGTGGCCCACACCATAAATAGCAGCATAAAATGATTTTCACTGTTAAACCATTCGTGTGGTCCACTCGATAGCTAGATCCATCTTATTTTTCGTCTCAAGCCTTAAGACGAGCTTGGAAAATAGATGAACGGTTTTGATATAACACATACCCGATGATTAGTTTTATAAACCTGCTGACTTGCATTAAGAAATGGCCCGTAGAACTCTGCTTGCGTGAAAGGTGAGTTGTTTATTCTGTGCACCGCATGTTAAAGATTATATTCAATATTAAACGCTGTAAACCTATCATTGAAAGTTTTCTCATAGCCATATAGGGCCCACCTTGATGTGTATGTTTTATCTAAACCGTTCAGCAATTTTTACATATTATTTTAGCCATTGAGTACAAAAAGTAGGTATATTAAAGGTTAAAATAGACCACACCACGTGAAACAATTTAATTAAATTAATATATCTGAATTCTATCCAACCGGATTCGACTCAGTTTTACTAACCGAGTCAAACACTGTTCGAGTCACAGAGACCATACATCGGATCTGTTCGAATCATGTGGCCCAGATCCGGGCATGGATCTGATCGGATTCAGATAAAGCGTATGAAATTTCGAATATGGTCGAGTTGAACCTAATCCGATCTGAACAGGACCTATGCCCAGCTCTAGTCTATATCCATATTACTTTTTGGAAAATACCTATTTTAGTGGAGATGCTCGGACGCGGATTTCCAGCGAAAGGCTTTCGCAGGACGTTCCTGCGCTGGGAACTCAGTTGGGGCCCACCGTGGTGTTTGTATGGAATCCACCCTGTCCGTAATGGGAACGGATTGGCTACTCCCCTGACACCAACCCTGGAGCTGGTGGTCGGTGTGCTGTGGGCCCCACTATGATGTATATGTTTCATCCATTCTATTCATTCATTTTTAAAGATCATTTTAGGGCTTTATCTGAAAAATGAGAGGTATATACATCTCAGGTGGACCACACCACATGAAAACAATAGAGATTGGATATCCACCATTAAAATCCTCCTAAGGCCCACTGTACTGTTTATTTGACATCCAATCTGTTGAATAGGTCATACAGGCCCAGATGAAAGGAAAAAACAAAAATTAGCTTGATCCAAAACTTATATGGCCCCCAAAATGTTTTTAATGGTCAGCACTCATTCAACACTCATTCAACACTTTTTCCTGTAATGTGGTCCCCTTGAGATTGGGATATACCTCATTTTTTTGTCTCAACCCGTAAAATTATCTGTAAAAATAGATGGACGGAATGGATGAAACACATACGTCATGGAGGGGCCCACAGAGCACCGACCATCAGCCATTGGCTGGTGTCAGGGGGAGTAGCCAATCCGTTTCCGTTCGTAATGACAATTCATCCTGAGTTTAACCGTTAGAATTATTTACATTAGATTTGATGTGCGGCAAAATTTAGCAACTCAAATGATGCCATATGGCAATAATATATCAACAAAGGATAAATGAAAAATCTTTTTGGCGGCATTGATGGTTGAATATGATCGAAATCTGAAAAGATTTAAGCCGCTCACTAATTCTCTATGGTGGGTGATATTGTTTGTTATTGTAGCGCCAAAAGGAAGTGCATCACTAATTCAATGATGGAGGCAGAGCACATGGTTGCTAGTGAAACATCCAAGGAAATTGTTTAGCTAAGGAAGTTTGCTTTAGAGTTGCCTAGAGTATATAGGTCGTTGTCTATTTATTATTATAACACTATAGTATTCACATAATATAAGGACCCTCGTTATCATTGAAAGGCCAAGTACATTAACAGGAAATACCACGTCATGAGAGGGTCAGTTAAGGATCGGGTAATTAAGGTGCCACCGGTTACATTAGTTAAAAAAGTAGTGGATCATCTTACCAATGATTTGTTAACTCATTCATTTAATGCCTATGTTCTCGGTATGTGTTTACATGTCAAGGTCAATTTGTTTTAGGGTAACTAGGAGATTGTAGGGATTGTGCCCTAGAAAACCAATGTTTTAGTTGCACTTGGACGTAGTTATACTTATACTTAGCTATACATGGATTTTCTTTCATACATATGGCATGTTTATTGTGTGTGGACATGTTTATTATTCATTTGGATTTATGACACCTAAGCATTTTAAAGATTGAACACATCGGCCAGGTGCCATGGGAATGTGGATTGCGTCCTACCCTCGCCCGAATAGTAATTCGTCTTAGCAGCGCTCTGTGGGGGCCCACCATGATGTAAGTGTTTTTTCCAAGCCATCTCCAGAGGACCACAATAAAGGAAGCTGCAATGATAATGACAACCATTGTTGAAACCTTTCTAAGGGCCGCCATGATGCTTTTTTTTTACCATCCAACCTATTCATAAGGTCATGTGGATGTGGATGAAGTGAAAAAAACAAATATTAGCTGGATCCTAAACTTATCCGACTCCCAAGAAGTTTTTAATGGTGGACGTTCAATCCCAACTTTGTGGTCCACTGAAGCTGTGTACCTGCTTCATTTTTAGGATCATACCTTAAAATGATATGAGAAAAGCAATTAATGGCTTGAATAAAACTCTTACATCATAGTGGGCCCCACAGAGCCCTGCCCAGACAGATTACTGTCCAGGCGAGGGTAGGACGCAATCTGTGTCCGTGCCATGGAAGAGATGCCTTCAATATCTAGGCAATGACTAAAAGGTACTGAGGCTTATCTTTGTTCTTCATTGATGGTCGTTTTATGTGAGGTGACTAATTAGATTTTAGAATGGATAGTACTCCACTATCCGGCCTGATTTAGTGTTGGTTTACCTTCACCCTATCCTACACAAAAGTGTGTGTGTGTGTGTGTGTGTGTGTGTGTGTGTGTTTTTAAGCCATTGATGATCCATTTTGTTGAATATTTGGTCATTTACATTGCAAAGACTGCTTGTAATTTTTGAGACAAGAAGGTTGATTTTGTCCACATTAAGATGATATTTGCAAATTTACACTAAATCCATTTATATCTTTGAACCTGAGGATGTGTGGACCAAGATTGCTTGATATTAGGCACTTCAATTTATTTTACGAGGCCACTGTATGACTACTAAAAGTGGATGATACTAGGTATCTTCATTAAGTGTATTAAGGATCACATGATCTAACATGGGATTCACTTGATTTACCTAGTGACTTATTATTAAGGTTTGAACCATCTATCATATAATTTATAGGCTACAAGCAACTCTACGTTTTCTAATTGATTAATTGAAGTTTTTAATGGTTAAACTTTAAGTTTTAATCATTGATATGTTTTAAGTCAAGTATGATAGATATTTAATGGCTAAGATCTTATTGTCCACAATTTAGGTGGCATGGAATTCACTTAAGGATAGATACATGGATAGTGGAAGGAAATAGAGGGTTGGGGTTGATGGATCAAGAAGGTAAACATGCCATATGGCAACAATATATCAATCAAGTGAGCGGCCTAAATCTCATATGCATGTCACATGTACAGATATTGCATATTGGCACTATCTCATTGCTTTGTCCTGGTCTAATTTCAAATAACATACTTTTTCTGCTTCGTATTTATTAACAAAAGTTGTTGGTCGAACATCCCAGCCCAATAGGCAGTCCACCGTTGCATTATTTTGGTGCTTATGTACCCTACCTGATGTAGTAACCGTTTTAACCCAATAACATATATGATGAGTCGGACCGGATCCATTGATTGGCTGTCAAACAAATATATAGCGAGGGTAACACCGTTGTAGACGCCCTGGCCAGAATGGCCAGTGAAGGATGCGCCAACAAATTCTTCGCCTCCCGCGCTGATCTTCTGAGGAGAATTAGAGGATCTTTGGTTCCAGACAATGTTGGCTTAGGTAGTCCTGGGGTTCAAGGTCTCTTTGTGCAGTTTGTGCTTAGCCTCTTGAGTATTTTGGTATATGAAACATAGGCTCGGCCTGATTCTTTTTGTTGGGGCCGGCCTGAATGGCGGTACATTTTCCTAAGCAAAAATGTACATGGGTGGCTCCGTTCCACCTTTTCAAAAATAAAAATAAAAAAAATAAAAAATAATTAAAAATAGGGTACCGCTTAAGGATAAACATAGGAGTTTGCTACAGATGTCAATTTGTACATTTGGGACCTTGTTCAGTAATATAAACAGTTGATTTCATAGTTCCATATGTATGGATCTGTTATATTTCTGTCATGGATCTATTGGTGAATCTATTATGGATATGTTATTTTATATATTTTGAATTTATTATTTGTCCACAACTGATCTAATACTGTATCATGCTATAAATTTATTGTTATGGAACTCTGTCCCAGGTGTGAGGAGATTAGAAGGGATGTTGAATATTACAGGAGCAAAATATCTGAGGTGGTGCTGCAATCACCGAGGATGGGGAGATGAAATACGTGTTCTCAGCCTTTGACTCAAGTGAGAGGCTACGGAGGTTGTTGATGTCTACTTTGTGAATTTTAGGTCTATTTGGTGCTTTGTGTCTGGAACATTGGACATGTATTGTGTCTGTGATAAGTGTGGCTTTATGTACACAAATGGAATAATGCTTACCACCCCAATGGGTTTTATGTGTGGCTATATGCCTTACTCAAGATAATTGTTATCTAGGCATGATTATGTATATATATATATATATATATATATATATATATATATATATATATATTAGTATTGGTGGAAAGTGGGTTTTGGACATCCACTGTATTAGATGTCATTTTAATTCAATGAATCATATATATATTTGAAGTAATGTTTTGTTTATTGTTCATTATCATTGTGTAGGCATAAAAGGATGTAATCCAGATGACTTTTTGGACTCATCGAATTTACATGTAGTGGCTCAATTGCCAGGGTGTTGTATCCCCCGTTTTCCAAGATTTGTTGACTATTGTGTGGCCCGCCTGAGTTATAGAGCCTCACGTCGTTACATCTAGGGGATAACGTGATAGATGGGGCAGATGTCTCTCGTACAACACAGTGCGCTGCAAGGCCAGGGTGTGGTCCACCTTACGTACCAAGTTGTCTCTGACGATTTGATAGTAGAAAGATCATGATGTCATCTATCCTCTCTTAGAGACAAGGTTTCATTGGAGAATAAAATCGTATAAAAACCCTTGTTTGTTGTACGCATGAAGTAAAAAGCCCCACCATGTTTACATATGACATCCATTCCATCCATCAAGTGAGCCCCTCAATTTTAGTCTGGATGATAAAATTCATCCGGATTTATAACTAAACTGGGCCACACAAACCAATAAGAAACTTATGATTGGAGTTGATTTCTATTGTTCTCTGTTGTGTGGCCGACCTGAGTTTTGGATCAGGTTAATGTTTATTTTATAGGTTTCATATCTAAGGGCTCACCTGATGGACGGAGTGGATGTCGTTCATGCAACATGGTGGTCCACACGGCATTGGTGTCATATTGGGATGAACTGAAAAAACAAATATTAGAATGATTCAAAACTTCCGTAGCCCACGAATATTTCAACTGTTGAAATTCAATTCTAATATTTTCGGCCCACTTGAGAATTAGGTACTGTTCATTTTTGTCCTCATGCCATAAAATGAACTCACAAAATGGATGAACGGAAAGGATTTTTAAAAATCATCACAGTGGGCCCCACCTGGGTTCCCCGCGCAGGAACTTCCTGCAAAGGGCTTTCGCAGTAAATTGGCGTCCGTGTCAACGGTCAAGATGGCTCTTTTTCTTACAGGGCCGCCAGGGCCAAGGCATTCTCAGCCATTCAGGCCTTTGGGCTGGGCTAGAGACGAGTTGTAAGGGACTAGTTGCCCTATACAGCAACAGTCATTATATGGCGTTCCTTAGCCATGAAAAATAAAAGACAGAGATAAAAGCATAACAAATTATTTATCCGGTCACCTCGTTAAGTGATTTTTCATGGCTGAGAATGTCTTGCACAGCTGTTGTGGTGGATGGAGCCCGTGGGTAATCAGATCTCTTAGGACCAGTTTCATCTACTGTAATTGTTGTGAATGTGCAGTAAATCTCACTTTTTTTTTTTTTTTTAGCATTAATTGCTCACCAAAAAGTTTAGGTCTGATGATGGCGGCAGTTACGCCTTTAGGCAGAGGTCCTGACATGAACAAGCGGATTTCCTGCAAAGAATCCTCCGCTGGGATGCCAGGTAGGGCCAATGTGACGTTTGTTAGAAATCCAGCGCATTCATCCGTTTTGAGAGGTCATTTTAAGATAGGATACCAAAAATTAAGTGGATTCAGACTAAAATAGTCCACACGAGAGAAAACAAAGGGGATTCACTGACCAGTGTTGAAACATTTTTATGGCCACAAATTTGACTAATCAGGATAAATTTTCATTTTTTTCACTTTATCCCAGTGGGGATGACCTCATGAACGGTTTGGATGGCATATAACCATCAAGGCAGAGCCTAAGAAGATTTCAATGGTAGAAAACTATTTCCCCACCTTTTCCTCTCGTATGTGATACTTGAATTTGGACCCACGTTATTTTCAGTCTCGCGTCCTAAATTGACCTCGAAAAATGGATGGACTGAGTGGATTTCCTAGGAAAAATCATGGTGCCCCGTCCGGCATCCCAGTGCAGGAACTTCCTGCAAAAGACTTTTGCCGGAAATCCGCATCCGTTCTCTAGGCCCACCATTATGTTTGTGTTTTATCCATTCCATCCATTTATTTTGTTTAATGATTTACGACATGGGCTTAAAATTGAGGCAAATTGAATTTAGAAACAATGGAGTATTGGTGCCCACTATAATGTCAACTTAAGATCCAACCTATTCACATGATCGCATAGACACATGAATGAAAAGAAAACCCAAATATTAAGATAATTCAAAACTTCTATAGTACCTAGGAAGTTTTTAACCGTTATGGTTCAATCCTCACTATTTTTTGTGCTGTGGTGCACTTGAGTTTTAGATCTACCTCTTTTTTAGGCTCATGTCCTAAATCATTGATCAAATGAACAAATGGCATGGACATAATACATACATCATGGTGCAGGACACCGAGTTTTGTTTTGAAAACACAGTTTTAAATTTTGCCGACAAAATTAAAGCAGAATTTCACTTTCCTTTCAAATACTTAAGAAACACCATAACTACTTATTTCTCCCTAATTCTTGGCAATTATAGTAAATCAAACAGACCCTTATTGTAATTGTCCATGTGGAACTAAAAGCCCGGGATTGGTGGCTAGATCTTCCAATTCAAAAGAGATTTAGATATAGCCCATCCATGGTGCTATTCTAATGACAATTCATCCTGACTTTAAGTGTTAGAACTATTTACATTAGATTTGATGTGCGGTCAGATTTAGCAACTCAAATGATGTCATGTGGCAACAATATATCAACAAAGGATAAATGAAAAATCTTTTTAGCCACCTTGATGGTTGAATATGATCGAAATCCGAAAAGTTCAGTAGCGCAAAAATGACAAGTCCAGTTAGCTACTAATGTGGGACATGTATCTCACTCAAGTAGCAGAGCCAACTACTCATCATAGTGGCCTCAAAATAAAAAATGGGTATCAACCGAAACATCATCATGACAAGTAATGGATTCAGCCGATGCACATAGAAGCAATTCTTATGACCAAAACCACTCAAGGAATGAAGTAATAGCAATGCCAAGTTGGTTCAGTTTCATGACGTATTGTATACGTTCGTGTAGGTAGATAGTTATCGATCACTAATACGTGGTACTATAAGAAGAATTTTCATTTGCATTAGAGGAGTAGAACGTCTACACATCCAATGGCCAACTCACGACTTAAGACTACCACATGTGGCATTGTATGATAAGTTACAATTGTCTTTAGGGCCCAGAATATTGTTTCCACATTAGCAGACATAAGAAGTAACTACAATAATCTCTCTTCAGTTAACACCTCAAAACTTTATAAATAGTAGAAAGATGGAAGAGCTCGGAGCCCTCAATAATCCAATACAAATCAATTCTACAACGCAACATTGCTTATCTTATTTTAATTTATCATACATTCGAACTAGTGTAATCCAACCCATCTATGTTACTGTGTTAGACTAGTTTTAGCTTAAGAGTAGTGTAATCCCATCTATCTACACTGATACACTTGATCGACCTAGCTTAGGAGTAGTGTGTGTGTGTGTGTGTGTGTATTCATTTACATCGAGAGATTGATTACAAGGAAATCATTTTTTTCCTCTTTTCAGTAGTATAATTTTCTTCATTTACATTCAAGTCGTTAAACCAAGAAAGAGTTAATTATATGACCTCGTCATCCATGCCATAGATATTAAATTGTTGAGGATTATTTTTACAAGTTTTTAATTTTTAATTTTTTTTATCAACGAAATTCAATTCCTTCTATATCTTCAAATTGCACGAATCAAATTATGTCTGCTATCACAGTGTTAAAAAATTATTTTAGTTGAAAAACAAAAGAACTCGTTAGGAAGACAAATCTTCTCCTTTGCAAATTACCAAGTTAGATTTATTGATGACTGAATAACCAATTAAACAACTTAAATTCTCAGTCCTGCATGGATGACTATTTATGTTTTCTTTGTCTATCTAGGTGCTTGGGGGAATAAGCGTTTGGTTTGAATCGGGCTTTAATAGGATCTAGCTACATGCTAGACATCGCAAACATGTATAAATGACCGAATTTCATGTCAAATAACAGTAGAAATCGGTACACTGTGTAAAGCCTGTGATTGAGGATCCTATAAATTCTATTATTTATTGTAAAAAAATAGACATTCTGTTTCCTTAGGTCTTCAGTCAACATGATTAGCTGCATTGCATGTGTGTAACAATGTCAACAACCGGTTCTTAAGTACACCTCATGTGGACTATTAAGCTACCATGCAACTTGTGCGTAAGGCCAACAATTGTCTCGGGTATATGACATCCAAACCATCAAAAGCTTGGACTTATGATGAAGATGGACCATTGAAAGAATCAGACCTATCCAGGAATCAGGTACGTAACACAAAATTAATGAATTGCCTTATACCATTAATAATTGTAAGTAATGATCATTGTGTCACACTAACAAGTGAATCCACCACATTTTTAGTCGTTTTCAAGGTGGGGGAACCTTTTGGATAGCTCAGGTGTTGTGCACATATGCATAAACTGTGAATGCAAGATGGATGGTAACTTTAATTTACCATCCATTAAGGTGTAACTCAATATGAAATGGAAAGAATACTTTCTTATTCTCAAGAGCTATCAACATCTAGAGAAGGTAGAAGGTCGTGGGTCAAAAATAGGGTTTGTGGTGTATATAGAATATGTTTGTGTTGTTGATGTGTCAAATCTTTCAGCAACAACGGGGTTTATTGATGCCATCGAAAGTTGTTCGATGCCATCGGCAATTGCTCAATGTCATCGAGAAAATCTGAAAATCCCATGTTTGTTACTAGATACTTTGTGATTTTCTACTTGACGTCATCGAAGGGATTCGATGCCATCGATAGGTTATTAATGTCATTGAAGATGCCATTAGAAAAATATGAAAAAATCATGTTTTATTGTTGAAACAATTTGATGTTCTACTCGATAACATTGGCGGTGTTTAATGCCATTGACAGATCATTGATGTCATCGAAGTGTCATCGAGCGCGAGTGCAGAATTGCGTAAGTGTGGAATTTGTTTTCGATTTCGATTTTGATTCTCATAGAGGCTGTATATATGGGTGTAATCAGGATGTGAAAGTATCAAGAGGTCGTTCTAATTTGTCCATAGGATTTCAAGAGTAAATCAGTGATCTCTATCTCTTGTAATTTTCTGCTTTCATAATGCATTATTGTCGCTTTATGCCGTGATTTTTTCTGCAAGGATTTTACCATGTTAAATTCAGTTTGTTTATGTTTAAACTTGGTCGTGCGATTGGACTACTTTGCTTGATTCATCTTTGCATGCTTCTACGGCTCCCCGACAGTTTGAACCATCTTTGATTTAATGGCTCATAATTACGCACACATGCTTTTGCATTCCTATGTTTTAAGAAACTTGAGCTCTAAGCCTCATAAACTGTTAGGGGATCGCGGAAGCACACAAAGATGAATCAAGTGAAGTAATCCAATCACACCAAGAAAGCACAATGCAAATACTTTGAATTTAACATGGAAAAATCCTTACAGAAAAAAGCCATGGCACAAAGCAACATATATCACTATGAAAGTAGAAAATTATAAGAGTAGAGAGATTACCCAATCCAAACAACCTCAAATCAACCCAAGTTACACCCTTGAAAGCCTAAAATGAATTAGAAAGCCTAGAATACCTCCCACTCCCGATTATACCCAAATATATAGCCTTTAAAAGAAACTCAATCGGATTTAAAAATAAATCCCACAAATTCACAAATTTGTGGAAATCTACACGAAACAGTTTGATGATGTCAAACACAATTCGATGTCATCAAAACTTATCCTTTGATGACATTGAAGCCACTTTGATGGCATCAAACTAATACCAAAACGGTCTAGAGATAAAACATGAAAATTGAATTTTCTTCGATTGCATTGAGCCATATTTAATGGCATCGAACATGTCCTTCGATGTCATCGAATATTCTTCGATGGCATCAAAACAATACCTAGTTAGTCCAACGAGCAACTGGAGAAAATCTGAAAAATCTCGATGGCATTGAACTTGTCATCGACAGACTGATGAGTTTATAGATTTAAGACATCTATTTCAATAATATCCATCATGTCTTCAATCATCAAATGTGTAGCTTCTTGCCTTCTTCTCTTATCTCTTCCTTGTATCATAATCCCAATATTACTTCTTGTTCACATTCCATCCTTCTTTTACGGCTTTGCCAAATCCAGAGAAGTTGCACAAAACTTGAACTTCTCTGTAGGAACCACATTGGTGAGCATGATCACGCTGGTGTGAATCTTCTCCAGAGTCACGCCTCCTTCCTCATGCACTTGTCAGATAAAATGGTGACAAACATTAATGTGTTTAGTACGTGAATGATAAATAACATTTTTTAGCCAAATTAATAGGATTCTCACTATCACAATTAACTAGCACGACCTCCTGCTGAAGCTTCAACTAATTTCTCATACCTTTCAACCAAACACCTTATTTGAATGCTTCTATCACTGCCATATACTTAGCTTCGGTTGTGGAAAAGCCACCACTGATTGAAGCATTGACATTCAACTAATTGCTCTACCTGCTAGCATAAACGAGTAACTTGAAGTTAACTTTCTGAAATCCATACTTCCTACATAATCTGAATCCAAATAGCCAACCAATTTGGCCTCCTGTTTTCTCAAAAGTTAAGACATAGTCTTTTGTACCTCGAATGTATTGAAGTAGTCATTTCACTATTTTCTAATATTGCTTACCGCGGTTTGACATGTATATGCTCACAACACTGACTGCCTGTGAAATATCAGGTCTTGTACACACTATGACATACATTAAACCGCTCATAAAATTTGAATAATGCACACAAGACATATCCTACTTTTCCTCATGTAATTTAGGATATTGTTCTGAGGAAAGCTTGAAGTGAGCTGCGTGGGGAAGGCTAACCAGCTTTACATTATCCATCCCATACTTGATCAACACCTTCTCAAGGTATTCTACCCGTGATAAACAAAGCCTTCACCTCTTTTTATCTTTATGAATATCTATGTCAAGAACCCTCTTTACAGCCCCCAAATATTTCATTTCGAATGTTCCTGATAACTAAGTCTTCAGTACATCGATTTCAAATATGTTATGACTGGTGATCGACATATCATTAATATACAATATAAGGATGATGAACTTGCCATCACTTAGTGTCGTATAATAGACATAGTGATCATATTCACTTCTAGTAAATTTCTAACTTAAAATGAAAGAATCGAATTTTTTATACCACTGCCTAGGTGATTGTTTTAGGTTGTACAATGACCTCATTAATCTACAAACCTTTTTCTTTACCCCTTTAACTTCGTAGACCTCTGGTTACTTCATGTAGATTTTCTCTTCCAATTTTTCGTGCAGGAATGCAATCTTTACGTCTATCTGTTCCCGCTCTAGATCGTATTAAGCAACTAGCGCTAACAGAATTTGATAGATACTTGCTTAACTACTGACGTGAATATCTTTGTCAAGTCAATTCATTCTCTTTGAGCATAAATCTTTGCTACCAGACTCATTTTGTATCTATCATATTTTCTTTTAAAGATTCACTTGCATTTGATCGCTTTTCAGCTCACTGGAAGCTCCATCAGCTCCCATGTGTTGTTCTTGTACAAAGAGTACATGTCATTGTCCATTGCCATCTTTCACTTTTCTGCATCAGGTTCATCAAGAGCATCATTAATAGTAGATGGGTCCCCCTCATTTGTAATGAGGGCATAAGCGATATTAGAGTTGTCCATGTATCTTGTTGGTAACTTGCGATCCCGCGCAGGATTTCTCCTAGGTGGCTACTCCACCTCTACCTGTACCTCTGTATACACATATGTCTTAGCCTAAGTGTCACCTGTGTTAATCTGAACGTCATGAATGACCAACTTTTCCGGTACCTTTTGCTCCTCCTGATCATTCTTGTGGAATAAGGAGTCTTTGTCGAATTTGACATCCCTGTTGATAATGATTTTCTATGTAGCTCGATCATACAACTTGTATTCCTTCACACCACCACCATAGCTAATAAAAATATACTTTTTGGCTATATGGTTTATCTTATCTCTCTCAACTGGCAGTGTATGAGAGTAAGCTTTGCAACCAAATATATGTAAATCTGAGTAATCAAACTTATGAACACTGCATACTTTTTTTGGAATCTTGTAGTCAATTACCGTAGAAGGGGAATGATTCATCAAATAGTAAGCCATATTAACAGCCTCAGTCCATAGGTCCTTCCCAACCCGACATTACTAATCATGCATTCATCCCTCTCTAAGAGAGTCTGATTCATCCGCTTAGCGACACGTTTTACTTGGGTGTGTGGTTCACTGTATTGTGCCTAATGATTCGATCCCTTCGTCTTTACAATACTCATTAAATTCATTGAAAATAAATTCACCACCATTATTAGTCCTTAAAACTTTTACGTTTCGCCCTGTATGTTTTTCCACCATGGCCATCCGTTGCTTAAATTTGGTGAAAACCTCGGATTTATGTTTCATGAAATAAACTCAAACTTTCTGGGAATAGTAGTCAATGAATTTGACAAACTATGATGACCCTCTAGCGGAAATTACAAGCGATGACCCTTGTACATGAGAATGCACATAATCAACCACCCCCTTATATACATGTTTTTCGAATTTAAAGGATAACCTAGATTGTTTACCATACAAACAATGCTCACATATATTTTAATCAAATATTTTAAAAGCAGGAATTAAATAATGATCAAATAGTACCTTCATGACCTGCTTGCTCATGTGGCCCAAACATGCATGTCACATATGTGCAGGTGTGGAATCTGCTATAGCCGTTGCAGCTCCCCCTGTTGAGGTTCTCCCGATCAACCTGTAAGGATTATGATGCCTCTGTGCTCTCATAACCACAAGTGCCCCCTTTGAAAGTTTAAGGACAACATTGAAACCGATGAACTTGCACCCTATTGCTTTGAGTGCACTGAGAGAAATCAAACTCTTCTTCATATCAAGAACGTGCTTTATGTAATCAAGGTAGTTTCATCATATCAAACATGCTGATGCGCCTGTACCAACAATCAATACATTAAAGGCATTATCATTGCCCATAAATACATGTCCACCATCACATTCCCTGTAATTGACGAACAACTCCAATGAAGAGTCATGTGATATGAAGCTCTTGTGTCAAGAATCCACTCATCTCTGTGATCATCGTGTAAGTGTCTAATCATAGACACTGACAATACACACCTCCACTTGTCTTTTCATTAGACGTGGCAGTGTTAGCTACCCTGTAAGAAGTCTCTGAGTTTTCTTTATTCGCTTTAAGTTTGTGCAATCCTTTTCCATGTGTCTTGATATATCACAATTCTAACACTTTAACTTTCCTTTACCCTTGCCATTAAATTTGGATCTCCATCGAGAAGATCCTATGTCCCGCTTAGAATTCTGATCCCTCATAAATAATGCATCAGTGGATGTCCCCATATTGTCGTTTTTCTTTCTCATTGCCTTTTCCTAAAGCAATGAGATGACAGTATCGACACTAAGGGACATGTTACTGATGTACAATGTGTCTTTAAAAGACTCATACGAAGCTGGAAGTGAATTTAACAAGATATATTCCCGATTTTCATCTTTAATCACTTCCACCACATCCAGTAATTTGCAAATCATCTTGCTAAAGTTGCTGATGTGGGCCTCAACATCTCCTTCCTCTGCCAGCTTGAAGTTAAGCAAATATAGCTTTAAGTATATGCAATTTTCAAGGAACTTCTTTGCATAGATGTCTTCCAACTTTGCCCACAATTCTGCTCTGATTTTCTCCTTCATAGCATTGTATAAGACATCATTAATTAAACATAATTGGATTGAGGATTTTTCTTTCTTATCCAATTTCTTCATTTCATCATCATCCATAGATTCATGTCGCTTCTCAATAGCCTCATCCAATCCTTGCTAAAATAATAGACCAATTATCTTAACCTTCCATAATTCAAAATTATTTTTCTCAACATCAAGCTTAGGGTTGGCAATCATTGTTACTCATTTTCAAATTCGAGCCTGCGCCCCAACGTTATCTCTAATACCACTTGTTTGGGGACTGCTGAAGCACACATAAATGAATTAAGTAAAGTAATCCAATCACATCAAGCAAGCACAATGCAAACACTCCATATTTAACGTGGAAAAACCCTTACAAAAAAAATCACGACATAAAGCGATAGATATCACTATGAAAGAAAAAAAATTAAAAGAGTGAAAATCTATTCATTTGGTTAATTCTAGTCTTTTCATTATTGCCATATGCATGTTGATCAATGTCTTAAATCTATAAATTAACATGCTTGTCGATGATAGCTCAATGCTATTGAGCAAACTTCGATGTTATCGAAGGCTGCTCATGCCATTGGTAAAATCCGAAAAATACATTTTCAGTCGTTAGAGCGTTTTGATATTTAGTTTTATGACATTGAAGATGTTCAATACCATCAAACAATCAAGCAAGGTTACGCAAAGTTGTCTAAGTGCGGGATTTGTTTCCTATTGCAATTGTGATTATCATAGAGGCTATATATGTGTGTAATTGGGATTTGGAAAGAATATAGAGGTGTTCTACATTTTTTAATTTGTTCCAAAGGCCTTCAAGGGCTTGTAAGGAAGATTCTTAGGCTTGTTTAAATCAAATAATCTCTATCTCTTGTAATTTTTACTTTCATAGTGTATTGTTGTCGTTTTATGCCGTCGTTTTTTTTTAAAATGGTTTTTCCATGTTAAAATCAGATTATTTGTGTTTGAACTTGATTGTGTCATTGAAATATTTTTCTTGATCCATCTCCGTGTTCTTCCGTGGTCCCCCAACAATAAGTACATGAAGAAATGCACAAGCAGTCCAAATTCAATAGAGAAAAAGAAGAAGATTTGATGGTATGGATAAATCAACCATCGGGCCTATGGCTGGGATAAATGAACCATTGGCCTCACGTGAAAAGATTAGGTGCCAAACAAGGAAGTTCCATGTTCTCAGCGAAGAGGAAACTCAGCCTCAGTGTAAAAGTAAAAAATCAAAAGCATACCTAATATGTTGATCACTGGCCTAAATTGTGGTCTAAGACGTACAGGCATCAGGGCCATGGCTGATGAATGGATCTGATCTTGTACACGCGTATCATAAAGCCACGTACGGGACATCTCATTCAATGCTGTGCACCTACCTTCACTCTGAAATAGTATAGTCTATCCGCCTCTAGTCAACAAAGACTTTGTTCATATATTTGCACTGAATTGTTGCAGCAGCTGCTATTTTCCGGTGCATTTTCTCCTTCCTCAACAGCTCAAAGCTAGACAAAAATCAGAGGTAAGCACTTATCATTATTATCTTTTTATTCTATGATTTTTATTTGGGATGGTGATAGCTACCTTCACCTCTGTAGTCATACAGAAATCCTTTCTTGTGCTAATTAAGCGTTTAGTAGGACAGATATACATCAGATCTGTGTCGTCCATCGGTTGAAACATCAATTTTCACCATAGATCCTTGAAATCAGTTAAATCAAAGACTTAGTTAGGCCATACCATAGGGAATGGTGTAAAATCATTCCTAAAACCCCTAAAATCACATGGTTTGGCCACATGAATTTTGGAATGTTCTGATTTTCAGAAAATACATATATCCTGATATTGTATCCACAATCACTGCATCATTATCCTTTGGAACATGACTTGCATTTCTTTCTTTCTTTCTTATTTCTTTCTTCCTTATTTATTTATTTTTAGTGCGGTTGAACACAAGTATCTAACCCTTATGTCCAATGGTGACGAGCATGACCTTCTCGTCATCTTGTATGCTTTTGTAGTCAGTTGACCATTGTTAGCCAATCTATATATAAATCCTTGGATTTCAAGCCTCTTTGGAATTCAGGTATCTCCTCTTCATTTTGGCCACATAAATTGCTAAAAAAGCTAAATTAAGCTGAACTACTTAAGTAACTCATAGACACATGCACATATTCTTTACACAACATCCTCAGTTTAGCCCTCGACTGCATGATTATGTTCTTGGCACCATAGACACGGCCTCACCCATGTCAGGCATGGTGAGAGTTGCACAAGTTGAATGATGGCAAAGGGTCGGCTGAGATTGATGAGGTGCACTAGTAGAGCACCAACGAGAGGACACGAGAAGATATGAGTTATTCTTTGTCATATCCTAACCACTGCTCTCTTCTCCTTTCCTCAGAAGGCGAGATCCAGTACAAATGATTATTAGATATCATTAACATAAACATACAAAAAAGATAAATTAGGGAGCCATTGACATTTTATTAATGTCCAATCCATCTCATATGTGCCTTTTGATTGAATTTTTCATAACCCATTAGAGTTAAGAGGTTTTAAAAATTTTAGATTTTAATTAATCTAAGGATCGTGTTTTATGATGGGGTTGATTTTTTGGGCCTTGGGTCTAACATAGGGTGGCACTCATGGTGGTGGGGGTGGATATCACATATATATCATAGTGGAGCCCACCCAACGCTTGAACTCTTCACTCAGATGGCTGACCCAAATACGTGTTAAGAAATTTAATAGAAAGTAATGCAATGATAATTATTTAAATTAATGAGGTAGTTTATTGAAAATCTTTAACCGGAGGTCCCCTCCCTCCAGTGATAATTGCTTTAAAAAATGTATGGGAATGTAAGTTCCGTAATAAGTACCTAATTTTTATTCAATTACATTCTTTTTAATATATAGAAAGGAAGGCCATAAACCAGGAGAGAATTGTATTTCTACGCGTGGGAGCACCCCATTTAAATGCCCGGGACCAAAACTTCAGTGGATCTTTCATCAGCCACGTCAGGCTTGTACATTGACTATAGATAACTTGTAACAATTTCTGAAACATCCATTAACATAAAACATGCATAGTTCACCACATGAATGGCCTGTCCTGATTATATATACATCACAATATACAAGATGAGAATATACATAGAAAAATTCATACTTCTCTATTTTCTAATATAGTACCTCCTAATTAGTAGTCAGGATGGTTCAATTAACCAAATCACAAGGCTATAGAAGGTAGGCAGGACCTATAAATTGGACATTTCAGATGAGGTAGATTATGCCTCTGGATCTTCACTCTCTCCCGTTTCAATTTGCTCTTAATTCTCTAAAGCAGCTTGTGCCAACGTAATACTCTGCCCGTGTCAACATCATACTTGGATGGCCTCATCAGCCTGTTGAGCTCTACTGTCATGGGAAACGGATTGGCTACTACCCCTGACACCAGCCAATGGCTGATGGTCGGTGCTCCATGGGCTCCACCATGATGTATTTCTTTCATCTACGCCGTCTATCTATTTTTGGGATCAACCACCAAAATGATCTTTAAAAATGTATGAACAGACAACACATACAGCATGGTGGGGCCAATCCGTTCCCACTGTCATGTGTCCTTTCGCGCTGTTGGTTATGTGGGACGCGGATTGCGTACTACCCCACCCGTCCCTGTCTCCGTACGGGCAGTTCTGTGGGCAGGCCCACCGTGATGTATCTTTACATCCAAGCTGTTAATTTCTTTTTTAAGATTATTTTAAGGCATGAGCACAAAAATGAGGCAGATCCAATGCTCAAGTGGACCACACCAAATAATAAGCTTGGTTGCATTAAAATGCACAAAGCATTAGATGTCAGTTGCATTGAATGTAAGAGTCATCTGTGGTGTGGTCCATTTGACCGTTGGATCTGCGTCATTTTTATTTTAGTCCCTTAAACTAATCTGAGAAAAGTGATAGACGGCTTGGATGCACAGATACATCACGGTGGCCCTGCCCACAGAACTGCCCGTTGGGAGCTAGGGGCGGGCTAGGGTAGTACGCAATTCGCGTCCGGTTAGGTGGTTGTGATTCCAGTGCACTACTCTTTAGAAAAAATAAAAGCTGACAAAGATCTCTGCATAGTTCTTAAATTAGTAAAGGAAAGGCCCCTTCGTTTTCTTCACGTGGTTGAGATTGCACTGCAATAACTACGGAATCGAAGTTTAAGTTCATGCCAGCTGGTGAAAAGTTATTGTCAAAGGAAAGGCCCCTTCCTTTCGTCATGTTGTTGAGGTTGCACTACAACAACTAAGGGGCCGAATTTTCGAGTTCATGCCAGCTGCTGGAAAGTGACTAGATAGAAAGGGCTCCTGTCATTAATAATTAGAGTTGACGCTGCTGGGAGTGGATTTGGTGAGAATATGGACACACCCAGTACGGTTCAGCCCTTAATTACAGGGCCCACTTTAATGTATGTATTTTTAATCCACCCGCTTTCCCTTTTTCAATATGATTTCAGGGCATTATCTGAAAAATGAAACAGATCCAATTATCCCATGGGCCAGACCACGGGAAACTATGGTGATTGAGCGCCCTACTAATAATTATTTGGCGGACCAGACCATTGGAAACTAGGGTGATTAAGGCCCACCTTGTTTTGGTAGCATTTGTTTGCCATCCAACCTGTTCACGAGGGAAACCGATTGGCTACTCCCCCCCTCCCCGCACCAGTCCCGTCGGTGGTCGTGCTCTGTGGCCCCACCATAATGTATATATTTCATCCAATACATTCATCCATTTTTAAAGATCATTTTAGGGATTTATCCTAAAAATGAGAGGTATTAACATCTCAAGTGGACCACATCACATGAAAACAATAGTGATTGGATATCCGTCATTAAAATCCTCCTAAGGCCCTCTGTGTTGTTTATTTCACATCCAATCTGTTTATTAGGTCATACAGGCCCAGATGAAGGGGAAAAAAAAAAATCATCTTGATCCAAAACTTTTATGGGCCCCAAAATGTTTTTAATGGTTGATGCTCATTCAACGCTGTTTCTTGTAATGTGGTCCATTTCAGAGTGGGATATAGCTCATTTTTAGTCTCATCGCGTAAAATTATGTTTAAGAATAGATGGACGGCATGGATGAAACACATACATCATGGTGAGGCCCACAGAGCATCAATCACCAGCCATTGGCTGGTGTCAGGGAGAGTAGTCGATCCGTTCCCGTTCACGAGGTCACATACACCCTGATGAAAAGGGAAAACACAAATAGCCGCTCCGTTCCCGTTCACGAGGTCACATACACCCTGATGAAAAGGTACACAAATATCACCTTGATCTAAGACTTCAGTGGCCCTGAGAAGTTTTCGATGCTTTTTAAAAAAAAACAAAAAAAGACAAAAAATACACTCTTTTTACAAACCCAACCCACCACCCCCCCCCCCCCCCCCCCCCCCCCCCCACACACACACACTCACACTCATGCGGTACAGGGATTTCACCACCTATGGATACTAGAACCCTGTGTTGAAACTCCTGAGTCTACCACCGGAGTAAGAGTAAGATACCAGGTTTTCTATAGTGTAGTTCACTTGAGGTTTGGATCTATCTCATTTTGGGGAGAAGCACGAAAATGATATAGAAAATGGATGAACGGTGTGGATATAGCACATGCATCGTTAATAGGGACCACAGAACTTTGTCACGTTAAGATACCAGGCAATGCTTGCGCAGGGAATGGCCTCTCGTTCCATCTGTATGGCGGATGGTCTCCGCTGATCCGATTAAAACTTAAAGCGGATTGGCTGGTGTGAAATCGGACTGCGTGCCGAGTCATTTAAGTAGGCTCTTATTGTACTTAGTAAACTCAGCTGGGCCCACTTTCAATCTATGTGGTCGATCCATACCGTCCATCCGTTTTTTCTATATAATTTAAGGGGTTAAGTCCAAAATTGAGACACATCCAATAATCAAGTGGATCAAACTATAGGAAAGAGTGGGGATAATGATTTCCACTGTTGAAACCTTTTCAGGCCCTGCAGTGATGCTTATTTGTCATCCAACCTGTTCATAAGATCTTACAGACATGGATGAAGAGAAAACACTGACGTAATATTTTGATCCAAAACTTCTGTGGCCACCAATAATTTTTCAACAATAGACATTTAATTCAACTGCTTCTTGTGGTGTGGTCCAGTTGAACATTGGATATGCCTCAGTTTTGGGCTCAAGCCCTAAAATTATCTAGTAAAATGGATGGATGGAGCGGATAAAATAAATAAATCACGGTGGACCTTGTAGTGTTTACTCTGTACGCTAAGCGTAGTGAGTTACTACGCAATCCGCTCCCGGCTGGTGTACCACACATCACCAATGTGGCTGCTGTGTGTTGACGTCACCAAGTTTTGTAGGTCCCATCACGAGGTATGAGTTAGATCCAAACGGCCTGAGGATCCAAACAGTCTGTCCACTTCTTGAGCTCGTCTTATGGCTTGAGTCGGAAAATAAGAATCATCTAAGAACCAGGTTGACCACACTGTAAAATGCAGTGGAGGATCAAACACCTGCCATTGAAACCCTTATGCGGTCCCAAAAATTTTGTAAATCAACAGTGTTTCCCTTCAAATTATCTATGTTTGTGTTTGCCAACTGAGTCATGGGCTGGCGTAATTCTTTGGAAACATTTCCAAATAAAGGTTGGCATGTGAGAATGTGTGGCGACATCTGTTTGGGCTACCTGGCAATAGATGGCCTGCTCATTTGTTCACGTGATTGGGCAGATGTGAGTTCGTAGAATTCTTTTAATTATTCTCTTCATTTTCTTGGGAATAGCTCTGCTGTTTGCTAATCATATTCTTCTTGGTGTGTATTATATCCAGCACCCGCTTTAAGTACGTGTATTCTTTCTGACATTAGTCGTAATCTTCATCTGGCAATTTAGTTGGCTGTGAGGTACGTGTTGTTTTATCTTGTTTAATAAATTATTATATTATTATACGGCGTGATTAATGGTAGGAGGATCGTTTGTTTTTGTTGTCATCCAGCCTAATTGGGAAAAAATAATTCCAAAAAAAAGAAAAGAAAAATGTTGGCATTTAAGTATGTCAGAATGAATATCATGCGGGCCCACTGCAGTGTGTAAGTGAATGTTCTTTGCAGGCCATGGTAGATTGTTCATGCCAGCAAAGTAGTGGGACCCACCGAGATATGTATGTGAAATCAACTTTGTCCATAGGATGCATCAATCCCAGTAAGGCCTCGGCAGAAAATCAGTTGAACCCGCGATTTATGTATGTTCTAAGGAAAATAGTTGAGAGGAGAATGCATGATACCCACTCAGCCTGTTAGACTGTACAATAACTTTGATAAGTAGTAAATAATTAATGTTAGTATGATAAGAAATGAGAGAATGGGTTATATTTCATTTCTGGATAAAAGAACGGGTTATATTTAGAAAAATTTAGAACGGTTTAAGGGGAGGAGAACGGGTCAACAGCTCACATAGTTCTTTTTTAAAAGAAAAATTTAGAAAAAGGGTTATATTTCATTTCTGGATAAAAACTACAGATTTTTTGGGTTTCCTTAATAAAAAAGGACCTACAGAAAATAAGTATAGGAACAGAGAAGTATAGAACCGAATGCGAAAATAAGTATAGGAACAAACGACGCGGATTTCCTGCGAAAGCCTTTGCATGAAGTTCCTGCAGTGGGAACCCAGTTGGGGCCCACCGTGATGTTTGTATGGAATTCATCCTGTCCATCGGTTTTGTAAGCTTATTTTAGGATATGAGAGTAAAATTGAGCAGGATCCACGACTCAAGTAGGCCGTACTAAAGGAAAAGGTGGTTAGGGAAATTCATACCGTTGAAACCTTCCTAGGTTCTACAGTGATTTTTACATGCCACCCATACCGTTAATAACGTCATTTATACTGGGATGAACTGAAAAAATAAATATTAGAATGATTCAAAACTTCTGTGGCCCACGAATATTTCAACTGTCGAAATTCAATTCTCACATTTTCGGCCCACTTGAGAATTAGGTAGGGTTCATTTTTGTCCCCTTGTCCTAAAATGAATTCACAAAACAGATGCACGGAGAGGATTTCTTAAAATCATTACAGTGGGCCCCACCTGGGTTCCCAGCGCGGGAACTTCCTGCGAAAGGTTTTGGCAGGAAATCCGCGTCCAAGAACAAAGTTTAAACACGTAGGTATTTTTATTTTTTATTTCTTAATTTTCTCAGGTGACTAATAAGAGGAGGCAGCACAGGAATTTGTTGTGCCTTCAACATAGAATATCTGCACTCATTTGACATTGGTTGCCTTCATTTCTTATTTTACAGAAATTCCGATGGCGGACAGTATCGTTCAATTCGGGTTAGAAACTCTAAGTGCCCTTCTATCTCGGGAAGTACCACTAATAACAGGAGTGCGCAATGAACTAGGAGAAATCAAGCTGACACTCGAACGTATGCAAGCTTTGTTGAAGAATGCTGATAAAAGAAAAGAAGGCAATGAAGAAGTGAGAACCTGGCTGAGGCAAGTGAGAGATTCCACATATGATGTAGAAGACATCATCGACAAGTTCATGTATTGCATGGACAGACCACAAGAAGGTTTTCTCCTTAACATCGTTCACTTCCCGAAGAATATCTACAACGAGCGTTTCTTCGCCATCCAACTCCAAGAAACCAAGGTTAAGGTTCATAACCTTCTCGATACAGGAGTTGCCTTCGGTCTCAATCAAATAGGAGAAGGAACAAGCTCTCATGATGTTAGCAAAATGTGGCAACGTGACGTACAAACTTCTCTTTCCTTAGAGGAAGATGACATTGTGGGGATGAAGAAAGAATTCGATTTGATAGTCAAATGGTTGGTGGAGGAAGATCAACGACGCACGCTGATTTCAGTGACGGGTATGGGTGGGGCGGGCAAGACCACTCTTGTCACTAAAGCCTACAAGAACGAACTAGTAAAGAAGCACTTCGACTGCTCCGCATGTGTTTCGGTCTCACAGACTCTTAGAATCGATGAAGTACTGCGAAGCATCATGAAACAATTCCTTGAGGCCACAAAGGACGTTGTTCCAAATGACCTAGCCACCTGTGATGCTAGCGACTTAAGGCAGATGATTAAAAAACATCTCGAATCGAAAAGGAAAAGACATCGTGAATCGAAAAGGTATCTGATTGTCTTGGATGATATCTGGAGTATGAATGATTGGTATCAACTAAGTGTCATGTTTCCAGACTACAAATGCGGAAGTAGGTTAGTAGTTACAACAAGAGACAGAGATGTGGCTGTTGCAGCGGGAGAGGGAAGCCGTGTCTGCCGGCTTGATCAGCCTCTACATCCAGAAGAGGCATGGCAGCTATTCTGTAAGAAGGCATTTTGGAACAAACCCTGCCCTTCAGAGCTCGAGAAATTGGCTCGATCCATGGTAAAAAAATGTCGAGCTTTGCCTATTGCAATTATTGCGATGGGCAGCCTCCTGTCATTGACAGATGCGAACGTGTTTGAATGGGACCGAGTCTATAAGAACCTAAGTTGGCACTTGAATAACAATGAAACGCTTGAACCAATAAAGCGCATCTTGTTGCTTAGCTTCTACTATCTGCCTTACCGCCTTAAGCAATGTTTCCTGTATTGTTGTATGTTCCCGGAAGATTATTTAATTCACCGCAAGAAGTTGATAAGGTTATGGGTGGCAGAGGGTTTCGTTGAAGATGCAGGTAAAGTTCCAATGGAAGAGGTGGCAGAGGAATACCTAAAGGAACTCATCCATCGTAACACACTTCAGCTTGTCGAGACGAATCTCTCTGGAAGGGTGAGAACTTGTCGAATGCATGATATTGTACGTGAAGTGGCCATTTCCATATCTGACGAAGAAAAGTTCTGCATCACATACGATGGGCAGCAAACAAGGCAAGGGAGCAACGTACGGCGCATGTCAATCTACAAATCTGGAGAAATTATTCAACATAGCATGAGTATGTCACAGCTTCGCTCTCTTTTAATGTTTGAAGGAAGCACAACTTTCTCATCTTCTCTAAATACCATAGCATCAAGTTTTATGTTATTGAGGGTCCTAGATTTAGAGGGAGTTCCTATTGAAAGCTTACCAGATGAATTGACGAATCTATTCAATTTACGGTATCTTAACTTGAAGAATACTAATGTTAGCGAGCTTCCAAAATCTTTAGGAAGGTTGCAGAACCTGCAAACATTGAATGTTAAACAAACAGGGATCACGAGGCTACCGAGTGGGGTTGTGAAGCTACAGAAACTACGCCACTTAATCAGCTATCGACATAATAAGGCACATCCATGGACTTTCGAGATGGCGAGTAGCATCCAAGTTCCTATAGGTATATGTAATATAACAAGTTTACAAACTCTAATTCTTATCGAAGCAAAAGAAGGGGAAATTGTGAGACAAATTGGGAACTTAACCCAACTGAGAAACCTTTACATTTCCAAGGTCACAGCAATCAACGGAGCTGAGTTGTGCACATCCATCGCAAAGCTGAAATACCTTGTTACCTTAGGTGTTAAGGCAATCAACGAAGAAGAAGCACTTCAATTGGAAGAGCTCTCTCCTGATCATCTGCCACCTTTTCAGAAGCTTTGCCTGTGGGGACGTTTGGAGAAGGTGCCTCAATGGTTTAGGTACCTTACGCATCTCACCGCTTTGAATTTGAATTGGTCTAAGCTGAGAGAAGAAGATCTGCTTTCATCACTCCAAGCATTGCCAAATCTGGTGCGCCTTCAGCTTCGGAAGGCCTTTGAAGGGCAGCAGTTGTGTTTTCAAGATGGATGGTTCCCTAAACTCAAGGATCTATGTTTATGGGACCTGACACAACTAAATCGAGTAGTGATAGAGAAGGGAGCATTGCCAAGCATCCAAGAGCTAAATGTGTTCAGATGTGGAGAGTTGAAGACGCTTCCAGAAGGGATTGAATACCTCACCAAACTCCGAGTTCTCAGGTTATACGAAATGCCAACAGAATTGACGGAGAGGTTGCAGCAAAAAGATAGAAACGAGGAGGACCGTAGAAAGGTGAGGCACATTCCCTTCATCTACGGTGGACGCTGGACAGAAGAGGGGTGGGATAGGCATCGACTCAACTAATCATCCATCGATTCAGGTAATCCTTCTTTTGCTGATGAGGTAAGGCTAGCTGTACAAAATTTCGGCTCTCCATGAATTTCCAAATTTGCAAATTTATTCCTTAAATCTCTGCAATTGGGGCTTTTTGAGCATGATCAACGGTTTGGATCATTGAACATGACCAAGATCCAACGGCTATATTCCTGAAGGTGGCCCATGGTTAAAAGGCCCGGTAACTCGACTTCTTGTGCCCTGAGTCGGAGTCTCGACTCACCTGACTCCGGGCTGAATTGGTATTACTCACCCTTTTTTCTTCTTTCCATGATCTATGCAATCAGAGCCTCAGTGGTATATCATTAATTCCGGTGGCCTTCCTACATTCTGATGAATCCAATCACCACCAAAACCCATCTTTGTCAATCCAACGATTCCCCATATATCTCCCATACCTCCTACCCGCCCTTTCAACACTCCTCTAAAACTCATTCCAGCGACCTTCCTCCATTATGATGAACCCAATCCGTCTCAAAACCCATCTCTGCCAGCAACTATCCAAAAACAGAAAACACAAATGGTCAAGAAAGGGAAAGAAAAAAAAAAGACCTCAAACCTTCCGCGCGCACCCTGCTCTGTTTCATCCCCACCTGCAGACCAGACAGTGCTCCACCTCTCGCACGAGCACTCCCTTCTCCCTCTGCCTGTGGACCAGAACTCCGATCGACATATTGCCTATGAATCAGGACCGGACCGGACAAAAACCCTCTTAGGCCACCTGATTGGGGGCGACTTCTGGTATCAAACCGGATCGGTCTGACTCGTCAAACCATGAGCTAGCCCAAGCTTGACCTGATTCTTAATAGGGCCTGAAAGCATACCCCATCCTAGCTATTCCATTGATTGTAGGCCCAACTCAGCTATTATCATTGTAAATGCGCCTTCTTTCGGGCTTAGTTTGGATTTCATATGGCTAGGGTCCCAAGTTCTTTGTTCAGGAAATCCTAGCTGTCCAGAGTTCCATTCTTACCACATTATATATTCTTAATAATCTATGAATTGGTGGAGATTCATGCACAGCCCATTGAACCGAAAGTCCACATAACCAAATGATGAGCCCCACTGGTGAGGGCTCCAGATTTTCTTTCTCAATTTTTTGGTATTATTTCGATGCCATCGATGGTTTAATCGATGCTATATATATATATATATATATATATATATATATATATATATATATATATATATATATATATATATATCAGGATTGGAATGTATCTAGAGCTTTCTAATTCATTATTAGGGTTTTAAATGGCTTCTAAGGAATATTCAAAGCTTGTTTGAATCAAGTATTCTCTCCATCTCAAGTTTTATTTTCATAGTAGTTTTTGTCACTTTGTACTATGTTTTTTCAGCGAGAGCTTTTCTATGTTAAATTCAATATGTTTACATTATACTTGCTCGGTGTAATTGAATTACTTTACTTGACTCTTCTCTGCGTGCTTCCACAGTCCCTAACAATAACTAATCCATCAATCAGTAGGGAACAGCTGATGCAACATAATTCAACAAGGTACAATAAAATGAACGGCCTATATCTCATATGCATACCACATGTACAGATATTGCATATTGGCACTATCTCATTCTATTTTATTTTTCTGGTTTAATTTCTACCGTTGCATTGTTTTGGTGCATATGTACCCTACCTGATGTAGTAACTGCTTTAACCCAATAACATATATGATGGGTCGGACCGGATCCATTGATTGGCTGTCAACAAACATATCATGGTACTGCTTAAGGATAAACATAGGAGTTTGCTACTGCATATCATCAGTTTGTACATTTGAGACCTTGTTCAGTAATCTAAACCGTTGATCACATAGTTCAACATGTATAGATCTGTTATAGTTCTGTCGTGGATCTATTGGTGAATCTATTATGGATCCGTTATTTTACATATTGTGGATTTATTATTTGTCCACGATTAATCAAATACTGTATCATGCTATAAATTTATTGTTGTGGAATTCTATCCCAGTTGTGAGGAGATTAGAAGGATGTCGAACATTACCAGAACAAAATATCCGAGGTGGTGCTACAATCACTGAGGATGGGGAGCTGAAGCATGTGTTCTCAGCCATTGATTCAACTGAGAGGCCACGGAGGTTGTTGATGTCTAATTGGTGAATTTGAGATCCATTTGGTGCTCTGTGTCCTGAACATTGGACATGTGTTGTGTTTGTTATAATAGTAGCTGTACGTACATAAATGGAATAATGGTTATCATCCGAAAGGATTTTATGTGTGGCTATATGCCTTGCTCAAGATGATTGTTATGATCTAGGCATGCTTATGTGTTAATAAATGTGGATTTTTCCCTAGTACAGGTGGAAAGTGGGTGTTAGACATCCACTGTATTAGACATGTTGGAATGTATGTCATTTTAGATCAATGAATCATATATATATATTTTTCAATTAATGTTTTGTTTATTGTTCATTATCATTATACATGCATTAAAGGATGTAATTAGGAGGGATTTGTATACATTGATACTTTTATATTCTTAGGGAATGAAGTTGGACAAGTCTAATGTGAAATATATTTTGAGGTATGACTTATTAAGTTACTTATATATCTAAAATATTGTCATTGCCAGATGAGATAGCTTATCTCATTGACTATTATATATTGTGTGTGGTTGATGTGTTTATGGTGATTTTGTACCATGGGATGGTGTTTCCACACATGGATAAGCATGTGCATGCATGCGCGTTGAGGAAATTGGGGAAGCTAAGCTAAATTTAGCTGTCTGATATTAACTTCTACTTTCTAATGCTTGTTTTTATCTTTATATTTGGGAGAACCTAAGGTCCAGTTAGGGATGTGATTAATTGCTTTGATTCATAGTAATCCATTATGCAAAAATCCTGGAATCATGATGCAGGGTAGGACGTGAGGTCGAGCACCATCTTCCTCAAGAGGATAACTATTCCGAATCGACGAAACTTTTCTGGACTCCTCACAGAGACTTCTCGAATCCACAAGGAAAGAAAACAGAAAATAGAAATAAATTTTAATAAATTTGAAATTGATTAATCAATAAATAAAAAGGAGTTCATAACCCTTTTAATAGGAGTACCAAGCAATGGGAAAGAAATCAGAATCAAACTACAACTAATACTTCTAGAATTCGCGACTTACTATGAATAGTAAAGACTATCGTGATGTCTACTAGTGCGCAAGGTTTTTGGCCAAAAATAGTAAGTGTCCCATTTGGCTTCACCAAACCGTTCTCCTAATTTTTCTAAGCTCTTTTTACGTTCGACAACTCCTAAAGCCCAATGAATGAAGAGTTATAATCAAACTAAAACTTGTTATTTATAGTAAAAACGAAATTAAAATAGGAAAACGACCGTCGATCTGGTGGTATTTCGTAAATCCAGCTTGGGCAACCCAGCCTAGCTGGGTTGGTTGGATAAAGTAGATCGTTCTACCCCAAAATCATATTGTTTACGTTAGATAACTCATTTCGGATTGCGAGATATGCCCAATTTAAGGTCCGATGGTCTAGATCACTTCTGTCGTCCACCGGGCCTTTTCTAATCCATCTTGGCCATGTAACTGTCCGCGACCCACTCTACATCAAATCATAAAGAAATCTAAGATGCACGTCTCATTTTAGTTAATAGTAAGTTATTTATAAGAGATTTTAGTAAAGATTCAAAAAAAATATTAATAATCCATAATTTATATAAGGTTGCATTTTGCTCACCAAATATTATGATATTTAGTAGTAAATGAGTACAAGTCGGCTTTGATATCATGAAATTTCATTATGCAAAATATCATGATATATTTTTTCTAGCAACGAATAAAACCTAATCTTAGTAGTGTGCGTTGTAAATAAAGTTAATTATGGATTAAGGTGTCAAAATTGTAGCTCCTCTCTAAATAAGAATGGCAAGGAAAGGGAGAAGAAATGGTGGTTACAAGGCAATCTGGAGGAAAGAGGATCTACTAAGTTATTTGGAGGGTGCATAAACCTCAGATAGAGTAAGAATTACCAGGGTAAAGGGTTAAGAAAATAAGAATATAGTCTGAAGTAGGGGTAGTGATGGGAACTGGGAGTTGTCCCTCTGCCCGAGTCTAGTGGTTTATCCATGTGTTAGCTTGGAGCATCCCTTGTACCTCCTTCATCACAGCAACTATTGCATCATCTCGATATCAGGAGTTCAAATTCCAATCAACATGCTCGATCCCATCAAGAAACTCCTGATTTATTCCAATGACTCATTGGACAATTTTTTAGGCGCTACTCGATGCCATCGAGGAAGGCTTGAATCCTATCAAAGGACCTTCAATGGCTATCGATCACATCGACAGAAGTGCTCAATTTTACAAAATTGTGAGAATTATTTCCAAATCCTAGTGTGATTATATATATATATATATGTGTGTGTGTGTGTGTGTGTGTGTGTAACGGGATTTGAATTAATTTTAAGAAGGGCTCATCATTTCTAGGGTTTAAGGAGGAAAAAATGAGAGTTATGTGAGCATTGTAAGTGATTCCATCTCTTGTACTATTTGCTTTCATAGTAATTCGATATTGCTTTGTGCCATGGTTTTTTCCCACAATGGCTTTTACGTGTAAAAATCGTGTATGCTTTATGATTGTTTTGTGATGCAGAGAGATCGTGACATCGTCTTCATCGATCGATAAATACCTTGATTTCACAAGGCAATCTTGAATCTATAAGAATTTTCTCGAATCCATGAGAGAAAATAGAATAACTTCTAAAAATTTACTGATTGAATGATAATTGATTGCTAAAAAATGAGTTTAACCTCCTTAAACAACCCTAAACAAACTCTAAAAACATAACCAAAGAGTTCTAATCAAATATAATAAAACAAAATTTTGAAAAACGTGTAGATTTCCACTATTAGCCGACCTCTCATCGATCGATCGAATTGACATATCAAAATAGCAAAAAAGTGTCTAGAGATTTAAACCAGAAATTATGTGATTTTTGACTTGTCGACCCGTTCTATCGACGGGTTGAACAATATTATGACCTGTCTAAACTAGCAGAAATCAGTAAACAAGCAATCTAAAATTTTCGGTGGAATTTTGACCTGTCAACCACAAAGGTCGACCGCTCGAACTATGCTGATTTTTTGTTGATTTCTCATTAGGCTTCTCCCGGTCCATGTGCGTTAGGAACGCGCTTGATCCTTGTCCTACATCAGACCCCTCTACTTGCAGAAAAAAAAAATTCATCCTTATGTTTGGTTCACGATATGTGTTCAACTTCCTCGAGTTTTTTAACGGACTTGATTCACAATACGTATTCTGGTCTGCTACATTGAATATCCTTAAGATCTCCATGTCCTCTCGAAGATTAAGAAGAAATATGTTATCATTGTTTTTCTTAATGATCATAACGTAGCCTATATTCTTATTCATGAGCTTGTTATGTGTCAAAGTTAGAAACTTTTCCTTTCGCAAATGAACTAACACATTATCTTCAACTTGAAACACCTTGTGTAACTAATGTTTGTTAGCCTCTTTCTTAGACTTTTTTCAGTCCTTACAATCTTAAGGAAAATGCCTGGTCTTTCCATAAGACATAGCAATGTCTTTTGGATTTTCATTTTTTTTTTCTTTTCTTTTAGGACTTTCTAAATTTCTTGTTATCTTTAATGAGTTTAGAAATTTGTTCTTCTCAAGGTTATTCTTGTCCTGGAATGGCCTTTCTATTACATTCACCTTGGATGAGGATTCATTATTGTTATCATTTATTTTTTTCTTGGTTGCGAGATTTTTTCACAATTTGGACATGCTTTTGAATCTTTCCAAAGTAAATTCTTCAAATTTATGCATTAGTTTCTCCCTATAATCTTTCCAACTTAGAAGTATCTTAGTTATTATGGCTCCAACTTAGAAGGATTCAGATAGATCGATTTTTAAGGCTTTATTTTATTTACAATCATTTGCAATTCTTGGATCTTGACCAGTAGAGGCTTATTATTTACTATTGTGAATTTGAAGTGTTGGGGGCCTTGCACAAAACCTTAGGATCTAGCCTCCCGAACAAACCAGAATTATGGGATAATAATAATAATGTAATTAATCAAAGCAACAACCACACACCATCGAGTAGTGCGATGAAACCCTCCAAAATTCCAACCACTGCACCATCTCTCCTCTGAACTGAGGAGGAAAATCCCATCATGAAGTACTTAACAATTAGAAATTTCTTCATTCATTCTCTTTTAAACTTGTATTTGTATTCTAACATATTTCAAATTTCTTTAACAGAGGTCATTTGTGTACAGGTCATATAGACAATCAGATGGGGTGCTCAAGATGTGACCATGACATAACAAGTTGTCTTCTTGTTGTTTGATTCTTGCAACAAGCAGTCCTGCAGAATCATTGTTAGTTGCTTTTGAAAATGGTTGTGAGTTCGAATCCAAGAAGCCCTAACACATTATCGAGATCTGATTGTTTAGATCACTGAATGACTGGCCATTTCAGATCATTGGCATTAACCATTTTTTGGTTGTTCTTGCCACCAGCTCCTTCACAGCCACATTGCTTCACTGCCTATGCACGTGTGTGTATTCTAGTATTGCAACCCAAGCTCTCTCTCCCTCTTTTCTCCAAGTAAGTTAACTATTCAAAAGATAGTTTAAAACGTTAAAAAAAAAAAAAAAAAGTTTCCATCTCTAAGTGATACAGGGTGAATAAAATATATATATATATATATATATATATATATATATATATATATATATATATATATATATATATATTTCACAATTTTTAAAAAGAATTTTAGAGGAAAAATAATTTGATTTTGAATTTCAAAATTCAAATACATTTTCAATTTAATCACCTTTATGAGGGAAATTCTCAATACGTGCGGCCTCTCTCTCTCTCTATGTGGTGTGGAAATAAGAGGTTGTCCGCACCTTATATAAAGGGGCCCTATTGAACTCAAATTGAGAGAAAATCTCTCATTTTTAAAGTTTAAAGTTTCTTCCTTTGGCAAGGCTCTTATATCTAGAGTACACGAGATCCAAGACAACCAAAATGTGGGCCACACCTTGAATATAGTGGATTTCTCAAAAGGCATTTTACAATGGTCAAGCTTTTTCACCCATCATATGGGCCACGATCATGAAAATAATGGAAATGCAACACACGTTCCTCTTAAATGTACTTTGGGCAGCTCCAAATTGCAACAAACCCACAAGGCCGAAGAGTAACTTGCCTACTCCGGCTGCGCATAACTCTTGATACAAGCGAGCAGATTAGGTGTTACCATGGTAAGACGTTAGTGGCTGTTACCCTTACCTTGTGGGCCCATATTGATAAATATGTTGTATATCCATAATGCCCATCTGTTTTTTCAGCTTATCTTAGGACATTATCCCAAAATTTACCCAGATCCAAATCTCGGGTGGACTACACCATTGGTAAAAGTAGTGAATAACCATTGAAAGCTTTTAATAGGCAACAAAGGTTTTGGATCAAGCTAATCTATTTTGGTTATTATTATTATTATTTTTTTTTTCCATTCATCAACGTCTGTCTGACCTTATCAATGAGTTGGATGGTAAATAAATATTATGGATCTGCTTCCAGTTGGTCTTAGAAGGTTTTTAATGGTGGGTGTCCAATCACAACAATTCCATGTGGTATGGTCTACCTAAGATCTGGATCTGCTTAATATTTTTTTTACCACGTCCTCAAATAGACTGAAAAAATGAATGGACAGCGGACATACAACACATCGTTAAGGTGGGCCCCACTCTCAGCGTAAGGTATAACAACTAATCGGCTCCCTTGATATACAAGCACACATAAACAGTACAGTTGGCGTACATAAATTAAACTTGTTAAATTGTAGAATTCAATTTCATTAATTAATATAAAAATCAGGTTAGTTGAACAATCCTGTCGAAAGTCAAGTTGGTTGAACAATGCTAAAATCTTTTTTGTGAACACTTATTCATGGTAAATCTAAGCTTTTAATTTCCTATAATTTAAACTGTTTATTTGAGTAATTTCTAACTACTTGTGTATCATCTATTAAAATCTGCAGAGCATCAATCACGGACACCTTCCTAAATTATCTTTAGTAAGAGGGAGTTCATAGTAATTTAAATGCGTTGCTTGAACAAGCATTGTCACATCAATGTATTTCTCAATTTGCAGACTCCTCAAAGTAATAATCGACACTTTCCTAAATTATCTCTAGCGGAGTTCATAGTAATTTAAATACATAGCTTGGATAAGCATTGTCACATCAATGTATTTCTAAGTTTGAAGACTCCTCAAAGCAATGATGGATTCCTTTCTAAATTATCTCTAGTAATAAAGAGTTCATGGTAATTTAAATGACTCCACCTTATGGCTTAATAGTAGACTCACAAGAGTTTCAACACGAGGTCATGGGGTCGAGAACCTATTGTAGTGTGAGTGTGCATGAGTGAAAAAACCAAAAAACAAAAAAAAAACGTCATGGAGACATGGATGAATGGAAAAGCATATATGAGTTTAATCCAAGACTTTTGTGCCAATGAAAAAGTTTTTATGATTAAAAAAAAAAAACAACACTGAAATGGGATTGTGTCTTTTATTGTAATGAGTAAACTCAGTTGGTCCTATTGTGAATGTATGTAGGTTCACGCCATCCATTTATTTTTACAGCTCATTTTAGTGGTTGAGCTCAAAATTAAAGTATTTTCAAAACACAATAGACCACACCACAAGAAACAATGGGAATAATAACTTCCACCATTGAAACCTTGCTAGGGCTTGCCGTAATATTTATTTCTCATCCAACATGTTCAAAGGATCACATAGACATGGATGAAGAGAAAACATAAATAATAGCTTGATCCAAAACTTCTGTGGCCCCCATGAAATTTTCAAACATTAGAATTTCAATTCACACTACTTCTGTGGTGAGGTCCACTTGAGATTTAGATATATTTCACTTTTGGGCTTAAGCCCTTAAATTAACAGTTAAAATGGATGGACAGAGTGGATAAAATTTGTAAATCATCGTGGACCCCACAAAGTTTACTCAATATACTAAGCGTATGGGAGTTACTCTAATACACAATCGGCTTCCTCAAACACCACTATTTCATGTGGTGTGGTCCACCTAAGATTTAGATCTACTTTATTTTTAGAATCATTGCCTAAAATGAGTTGAAAAAACGAATGAACGGCATGGGTATACGCTACACACATCAAGGGTGAAGTTCATTCTCTCTAGGATGTGTGATTATTCTCACCAGGATGAAGTGAACACGTAAAAAACTTAGCCCACTATAAAACTTTCATGGGTGGTCATTAAATTCTCACTATTTTCTCTTATAGTATGGCTCACTTGAGTTTTGGATCCCTTATATATATATATATATATATATATATATATATATATATATATATAAAATAAAGTATCCATGAATGGTTTGGATTTTTCAAAAACATTACCACCATCTCAGCGCTTGAACAACCTGTGAAAGGCTTTGGTAGGTAGAGGTGTACGCGAGTCGAACCAAGTCAAGCTTGGCACGGCTCGACTCAGCTCAGCCACTAGCTGACCTCAGCTCGGACTCGGCTCAGCTCAGTCCTCGAGCTTGATTGACCAGCTTAGCTCGATTCGATCAGCAGCTCGGGTCAGTTCGAGCCGAGTTTGTTGTGCAGCATTTTCACAAACATATGAACTACACCTTCAACATCTCACTGTATGTAAAACAACAGCAGTAATTTTACAGCTATTTCATTAAACACCTTGTATGAAACATCAAAATCAAGAAAAAAAATGGTATTTGCTTCATATGCATACCTTTCTTGCCACTAGCTGAGATTTCATTGAGTCATTTTGTCAAACACTTGGTGAACAAAATCAATATCAAAGTAACCGAGCCATCGAATTGGTTCGATTCAGGTTGGGTTTGATCCGAGTCGAGTTGAGCTCGGACAAGCTCAGTTCGAAATTTTGATCTTAAAGTGATACGGAAACAACGATGGACGGAGTAGAATTCAAATGGACATCTCTGCATCACAAAGCTTTGGGTTACATGGACTCCGTGTAACAGGTGTTACACGCATCTCGCGTCCCTCATAACCCGATTACCGAACGGGTAGGGATTCGGTGGATCCCTGACTGTGGGAGCGCACATGAATGTATCTTTCCTGTATATCCACACCATCCATCTGTTCTTCTAGCTCATTTTATCCCACACTATCAAAAAATAAACAGTTCCAAATCTCAAGTGGACCACACCATAGGAAACAATGGTGATTAAACGTCCAACGTTAAAAGTTTCTCAGGATCTACTGTTTATTTGCCATCTAACCTGTTATGAAGGTTACATGGATATGAATGAAGAGAAAATACAAGTATTAGATTGAGGCCTGAAGGAAGTTTATAGTGATTAATCACCACCTTTTCTTGTGGTGTGGTTCACCTGATATTTAGATCTGGCTTTCTTTTTTTTTTAACATTCTCTGAAATGAAATGAGTTGGAAAAACAGATGGACGGCGTAGATATACAACAAACATATCGAGGTGGGCCCACAGTCAAGGATCCGAGTCATATCCTCACCAAGCTGCCGAGTACGGGATCTGTCTTCTTCTCGACCCTCTTTGCATGAGATTCATGAAAAGCTCGCTATCTGATCGACACGTGGTAGATACAACCACCATCTCATGCCGCGTAACCGCCTTTTCTTCTTTCTTCTTCTCTGATTTCTTCTGTTTTCAATTTAATTTCTTTTGCCCTCCCTTCATAACACTTCTGCTCTGTTTCCAGTACTACCCCTTTTATTTCGCGCTATTTACATTTTAAATTTGGGTCTTTGATTTCGCTTTCTGCCCCTATTTTCTTCTTTCCTTTCTGACCTCAGCATCTGATGGAGGTTCCTGTTGGGTTTTTGGCAACTCTACGGAGCTTTATGTCTTTTCCCCCCTTCTTCTTTCTGCTCTTGATTCTCGGCCTTCTCAAAGGTAAGCAGGCTCGTCTGAATTTGGTCCATCGCGTCTGATCATGAAGTGACGTTCGTCGCCCAATGTTCGATGAGTAGCTGGTGCAGAGGTGGATCCGGACTGTCCGACAATAGGGTCGATCCGTTAGTTTCTCCTGTCGAGTTCATTTTCATCTCGACCGCCCATTTGAATCCGACCGTCGATATGGATCTGATCTTTCGATCCCTCCGATTTGGGTCATTCATGAGAAGGATCACCGAATGGACGGTCCAGATCCACTACTTCATATGCCAGCTGTCAGGTATGAAAAGTATCACCATTTCAAGCCTTTTAAATTAAAAGGACCAGGTGTGGGGCCCACCTTTTTACTTGCAGTTGATGCATGTTGCCAGCCCAATCAAGCAAATGGCCCTGATTAAAGGCATGATCAATGAATGAGCCCAAACCCACATCTCCATAAACATGCAGCTTAAGGCCACATGCTGGCCCAGCAAATCGAACCATGCATTGGGTAGGGCCCGCTTGTAGATGAACTAGCCAAAATTTCAGGCAGGCCACTGTGTATGTGGGATGTGGGCATTTGGCTTTTTGTTTTGTACTGTTACACGTTGCCCAAATGATGATTTGGTTGGACTGATTTTGGGCCAGCTCATCTACATGGTGGACCCCACCTAATGCACGACTTTGATGTGTCCCACCCATGTGCCAGGCATTAGGTGAAGAATCGTATAAGCGTAGCGAAACCTATTTGCCTGAGAAATGTGTCAAAGACTGACCAACACAACGAGTTAGCTCGTTTAACTCGCTCAACTCAACTCAGAAAAGCTCGACTTTACTCAGCTTGAAACTGGGTTCCAGCTGAGTTGATCCGATCTTTTGTGCTTGAAAAATTTTTGAGCCAAGTCCGAGTTAGACCGAGCTCAACTTGACTCGGCTTAGCTCGGAACTTGACTCGATTCGACTCGTATGGTCTCAGTTAGTATAAATATTTAGTAAATATTTATATATAAAAATAAATTATATTATATATTATAATATATATTAAAAACCCTAAAACCTAAATTCGAACTCAAACTTAGCTTGAAAGATCAAGCTTGAACTCGGCTCAAGCGTTCAAGCTAGCCTAAGTTGATGACCGAGCCGAGTTGAGCTGGCCGGTTAGGCCCGAGGACCAAGCCGAGCCTAAACACAAGTTCCACACATGCCAGGTTAGCCGAATCATGGTTTCTCCCTTCCATAAATAGGCATGGACCTGTAAAACAGGAGATCGCCTCTTGCTTAATTCTGGATTGGTCAATTGTCTCCCCTCAGCTGCAAGATTTATCTCCACAATGGACCCTTTCATAGCTCGATGTATGGCCTGTTGGGGATTTTGGCCTGCAGAATCACACAGATCTAGATCTAGGATAGCAATCCAATGACACCAAGCACACAAGAGAACACAGATTTAATGTGGAAAACCCTTGTGGGAAAAAACCACGGCACAAAGCGACAGATCTCCACTATGAAAACAGAAATTACAAAGAGAAAGGACTTACCCGATTCGAACAACCTCGAATCTCACCCTTGCTACACCCTTTAATTTTCCTAGAACCCCTTTAGAAAGTTTTTATCATACCTAGAAAAGTCCTAAGAACACCTATTTATAGTTTAGACAATTTTCCTTTCGCATCCTAGTTGCGAAAGGACGCGAAAGGACCCTTTCGCATCCCAGTTGCGAAAAGACTCAGATTTAAGACATCTCGCAACAATCTCCACCATGTCGTCAATCTTTAACCGTGTAGCTACGTGACCTCTTCTCTTATTTCTGCATCTCATCATAACTCAAGATCACATTGGCCAATCAGCGCCAATCAAGAATCTAATAGATACCTAATATACCGTCGGTGCGAATATCTCTGAGAAGCCGATCTCTTCTCTTTGAGCATAACCCTTCGTACCAACCTCGCCCTGTATCTATATTGTATCCTCCTGAAGATCCATCTGCATCCAACCGCTCTCCGGTCCACTTGAAGCTCCACCCGCTTCTAGATGTCGGTCTGGTACAACGAGTCCATCACATCGCCCATAGTCACCTTTCACTTCTCAGTACCAGGCTCACATAGAGCCATCTAAATAGAAGATGAATACTCCTGCGATATTGGAGTCGTTCATGTACCTCACTGATGTCCTGCGATCATGTCGTGTGATTCTTCACACAGGTGGCTGCTCCACCTGATCTGTATCCTTCTCCGCGCTTCTCAGCCTTCCTGCCCTGCCCGCTCATGTGGCCATGTCCAACATGACAAACACATGCAGAGGTGGAATTCGCTACATCTACCGTAGCTCCACCTTTTGAAGTGCTCCTGATCAACTTGTACAAGTTACCGAGTCGTTGCGCTTTCATGATTACTCGTGCCCCCTTGGATACTTTAAGAGCACCATCAATACCTGTGTACTTGCATCCTTTTACCTCAAGCACACCAAGAGAAATCAGATTCTGCTTCAAATCAGGAACATGCCTCACATCTGTCAAGGTACGCTCCACCCCATCAAACATCCTGATGCGCACAGAACCAACAGCCACAACATTACAGGCAATATCATTGCCCATAAATACCTGTCACCATCGCACTCCCTGTAACTGGTGAACCAACTCCGATGAGGAGTCATGTGAAAAGATGCCCCTGTGTCTAGCATCCACTCATCCTTACGATCATCGTATGACCGTCTGAGCGAAAATACAAATAAAACATCACCATCACATCCACTCGATCCATCTGACGTGACAACATTGGCCTCCCTGTATGAAGCCTCAGAATCTTCCCTCTTCGATTTAAGATTTTCACAATCCCTCTTCACATGTCCTTCTTTCCCACAATTCTAGCACTTTACTTTTCTTTTGCCCTTGCCCCTGGATTTGGATTTAGAATCAGAAGAACCTGTACCTTGTCCACAATTCCTACCCACTGTAAACAGTGCATCAGAAGACGTCCCCATGTCATTATTCAATTGTCTTATAGCTTTCCCTTGAAGGGCTGAGATAACAGTATCGACACTCAGGGTTTTATTCATGCTGCACATAGTGTCCTTGAATGCCTCATAGGATGCCGGGAGAGAATTCAGCAACATACATGCTTGTTCTTCATCTTTCATCACTTCCTCCATATCCAGCAATTTGCAAACCAATTTATTAAAGTTGCTGATGTGAGCCTCCAGATCTCCACCCTCTGCCATCTTGAAGTTATACCATTGCCGCTTCAAGTGTAGGTGATTTTCCGAGAATTTCTTCGCATAGACATCCTCTAACTTCGCCCATAGCTTAGCCGCAGTTTTCTCCATCATGACATTGTAGAGAACCTCATCCGTGAGACATAAACGGATCGATGATAAAGCCTTCTTATTAAGAATATTTCATTCATCATTAGTTATAGTAGACTTCCGCTCCTCAAGAGCACCATCTTCGCCTTGTTTGGTTAACAGGCTAATCATCTTAACCTTCCATAACTCAAAATTATTTTTTCCTGAATACTTTTCAAACTCATACCTGGCACTCGCTATTATTACTAATCCCTCGTATTCAGATCTGTGCTCCAACTTTAGCTCTGATACCACTTATTGGGGATTTTGGCCTACAGAATCACACAGATATAGATCTAGGATAGCAATCCAATGACACCAAGCACACAAGAGAACACAGATTTAACGTGGAAAACCCTTGCGGGAAAAAATCACGGCACAAAGCGACAGATCTCCACTATGAAAATAGAAATTACAAAGAGAAAGGACTTACCCGATTCGAACAACCTCGAATCTCACCCTTGCTATACCCTTTAATTTCCCTAGAACCCCTTTAGAAAGCTTTTATCATACCTAGAAAAGTCGAACGAACACCTATTTATAGTTTAGACAATTTTCCTTTCGCATCCTAGTTGCGAAAGGACGCGAAAGGACCCTTTCGTATCCCAGTTGCAAAAGGACTTACATTTAAGACATCTCGCAACATGTCCATCTAGTGGAAGAACTTGGTATTGCGATCTCCCTCTGCTAGCTACCTGTTCCTTGGTTTCTGTTTCCAAAAGACCTCTTCCAAGATCCAACTGCCCGAGGTATTCTCTGGCTTCCTTCTCCTTGGCTCTGGCTTGATGATTAGCAATGTCCTAGGCCTCGCTCTCGGCTCTGTGAAGCTCCTCCTCTACACTTTTAATCTTTTGATAAATGTTGCCAAACACCTCCCAATTCCACAATTTAAGTACATTCTCAACATTTTTGAGCTTGTTCTGGAGGACAAACATTGGTTGGCCTGCAATGTTGGAAACCCAAGCTGATTTGATAAGGTTATGGAAATTTCCATGATAAACCCACATTCTTTGGAATCTAAAGGACTTCGGGCTCCCCTGTAACTTTGTCAGAAATTGGAGTGGGGCAAGGTCAAAATTGGTTCTGACAAGATGTTGGACTCTGAATGTTGGGAAACAGAGAAGCCAATCCGCATTACACAATACCTTATCCATTATTTCCCACATTCAAGATCTTCCTGAGTGATTGTTGCACCAAGTATACTTATTGCCAGTGAAGCCAGCGTCCAACACTCTCGCCTAGCTAATAGCTTCAATGAAATCCAAGGAACCTCCAGGGTCTGGTGGGCGGCCCCGTAGTCTCTCTGCAGGATCTGTCATAGCATTAAAGTCACCCCCCACAGCCCAGGCACCCTATCTATATATTCACTGCAATGTTTGCTAGATCCTGCCATAGCAATCTACGCAGCACCTTGGAGTATTTGGCGTACACCACTGATAGAAGAACTTTTTCCACACTGCCCTGAAGACCAACTTCAAAGGATATGATCTGGTTAGATGTTGACACACCCCCCACTAGTAAGGGCGAGTTGAAGAAGATCCAAATCTTCCTTCCCTCTTCTGCATTAGACAAGGAAGAATGGTATCCAGGCGCAAACTTGTTTTGACTCTTTTGTTCTTGCCAAACATGGGTTCGACCAGGGCATCTATACCAGGTTTAAACTTGGCAATATACCTCTTCGCTGATCTAATGGTCTATGCGTTGCCCGCTCCTCGGACATTCCAGATTAGGCACACTATCCATCAGTAACACACCTAGAGTCTACGGCCGGTGTTTCAGCCTTCTCAGTCTAGTACTCCAGCTTGGAAGAGGAAATTGGGTTTCTGCTCGGTCTGGTTCTGCTTCAACACGTCTTTTGGTGGATATAGAACTGACTTCTTGCTGGTCGAGTGCCGCTGTGTGTTGCTCCCCGAAGCTAGGCTCTCCTGTTCCCTTGTCTACGCTCAATGCGTTCTTATGTTGATTGTCAGGTTGGAATAAACTGATTGGTAGACTCGAGCCCCTCAGCTGTCCCATTGCCTATACCTCCAGATTTCTTCCCTTCTAATCTACCTGGGACCTGGTTCGCTCCACAGATTTCCTGAACGAAAAAAGGGGACAGATCAACAGCTAGTTGTAGTTTCCCCGAACCTCTTCCCTCATATTCCAGCGAAGGAGAGCAGTTCTGGACATCATAGAAGGTCAGCCCCTGATGCGCGTAAATAGGACCCAGTAACGCCTCAATAGGGGAGTCCCGATCGTTCAATCCAAGGGGATTATCCCCTGCCGAGAGGGATCTTGTGTCTGGCTCACAATCCGAACCTGAAGCAGAACGTCTCCCCTGCTTGCTGATGTCCCTCAGTAACAGAGTTGCCGGGTTGCTCCCTCAATGGTTCCACTCCTTCTCTGACTTGTTCATGGAAGAAACCTAGCTCCTCAGGAAAGAGTCTAGCCTGGTTATGGGTAGAAAGGAGAGGTCCCCTTTCATGAGTGATCAATGCGCCCTGGCTCTGCCAAGCTGCCGGTGGTGAGGCCTCTGCCCATTGCAGAGGAGTAATATCTAGGGGGAAGAATTTATTCTCTGTTTGCAAGGGAACCTGGTGAGATCCCAGAGGCGGCACCAGCGTGATCGGACCAATGCAGGACTCCTCAGGGCCATTCTTTGGTTGCAGGGCGATGCCCTCACCAAGGATATTGGTTTGCCCATTCGAGTGGAACCCTGAATTACTTACTAATTAAAATGAAATGAACTCATTTTGAAACAGCGGCCAAACAGGGCCTAAATCGTCACCCTCGGCTCTGTGTGATGTGTTGTACCGATTATTATGGGTGGCATTAGCAACGTAATTGCTGCTTGGTAAGGCTAGTAATAAGCCCCAGCCTTGCGGTTCTGTGTGGATAGCTTTCTGTGCTGGGTTGGCAGCAGAATTGTTGTTTCCAATCGCAGAGTATCGTTGGAGGAGTCGTTGGTAGCAGGCCCCCTCTTCTGAAGCTCTCTGGGCTTTCTACCTGGCGGCACTCTTCCATTTTGTTTGCACTGCCTCTTCTAGTCTGTTGCAGGTTTCTATTTGACGAGTGGGTATGATCTTGGTGTTATGTGCTGAAGATAATGTCCTCGGTGTTTGATGGTTGTTTGCTTCACCTGCTGATTGAATCGAGCTTCGTCCCTCGCAGTAGGAGGAAGGTGCTGGTTAGTGCAGGAGCTAAAAAATGCTGTTTGAGAGTCTGGTTGCTTCCAGTCGTAGCTCAGATGGCTGTGCTCTTTTCAAGTGATGTTTTGGGTGGCAGCTGCGGCCTGTTTTTGCTACTCAGTCTTTTCAAGTTTTGCCCTGCTTCTGGACTGGTAGTACGCTGATGCCCTTCTTCAGTTGCTTCATTAGATGATGCTGCCACGGTTCAACGACACTCCAAATTTTTATTTTTTTTTCTGTTTTCCTGTTTAGCCATTTGTAAGAGTTGCATATGATAGCCACGGTTCAACGACATTTTTGCTGGGATCTGGCCGAATGGCTGTACATTCTAGTTTCATATAAATAGAGTTCAGGTGGAATGATTCCACTTTCCTTTTTTTTTTAAAAAAAATAAAAATAATAATAATAATAATAATAAAACCTAGCAATCAGCCAGTCTGGCCTGCAATAATAATAATAATAATAATAATAAAACCTAGCCACGGTTAGTGGGCTTATGATAGAGGTCCATGGATTAGACCAAGAGTACATGGGACGCAACAAACTGCATCAGGTGGAACACACCATAAACAGCAGCTTTTCTAATTCAAAATACAGGTGTGGCCTACTTAAACGAGTGGATCAACCTGTTGTCTAAGATGTGGCCCACCTGATGCAACTTATTGTGTACCATGTAACCTTTCCGTTGGCCTGGCCATGCGTTTCAAATGCTGAATAATAAATGGGGCCCAGATGATCCGAGATTGCCAACATTTTCCATTGAAACCCAGTGTAAGTCAGTGTATGATGTATATGTGTGGACCTGGCTCCGAAATTAGAAGCCCAACTACCAAGCAGGTAAGGCCTAGACCTGATTTCTAAGAACATAAATAAATAATCGGGCATGCTCAGGGTGACCCAGACCTTCCATAGAATGGCCCATTTCTAACTGTACACTTGATCGATAGACCTCTATCATAGGACCACTAGACCAACCTTCATGGGGCTCAGAGCTGGCAGTCCAGAGCCAATATACAGTGATGATTTAGGCCCTGTTTGGTTGCCACTTGAAAATGTGTTTTAAATGTAAAATATATATGTTTCACATGTGATGGAACATTGCTCCACATGAGTTTTGGATCAATATGATTTTTATAAGTATGTATTGTAGTGCATGAGCAGGCACAACAGATATAAAAATTGGATTCGAGACATACAGATCACAAGTGGGCCCCATACAGCTCAAACAAGTGGTAGTTAGTATGCGTGGAATGCATTATGCATGTGATCATTCTTCATGTACTAATAATCTCTATTAAACCAGTTAAATTAGAGTGGTTGAGCAATTCCAGCCTCTGAAACGGAACACTTGCAGATTAAAATAATACCATTAGATATTTTTCATTTATAGCCGCTCAATAATGTCCACCACCAATTAGATATCCAGATAATGAGATAAGCGTCATATTTTTCATTTGGACGGTTACTTTTATGCCACGTGTGGGTCCATTATTCTTGTTCCTGTTGTGGGGCCACTTGTGTTGTTAATCGGGATGACTTTTTGGACTAATCGAGTATACATCTAGTGGCTCCCGTGATGGGCGGAGCGGATGTAACATGGTGGGCCCAATGGCTACGGTGTTTGTATCCTCTGTTTTCCAAGATTTGTTCACTATTGTGTGGCCCACCTAAGTATTATGTCGTCGTGTTTTTTTTTTTTTTTAAACATCTAGGGTATAACGTGATAGACGGGGTAGATGTATCGCGTACAACACGGTGCGCTGCAAGGCAAGGGTGTGGTCCACCTTGCGTACCAAGTTGTCTTTGACGATTTGACGTAGAAAGATAGCTGGTCCTCTATCCTCTCCGAGAGACAAGGTTTCATTTGATAAGAAAAATTATATAAAATGCAAATTCCTACGCCCTACCATGTTTACATATGAAATCCATTACATCGATCAGGTGAGCCCCTTAATTTTAGCCTTAACGATAAAATTCATCCGGATTTCCAATTCAAGTGGGCCACACAAACCAATAAGAAACTTATGATTGGAGTTCATTTATATTGTTCTATTTTGTGTGGCCCACTTGAGGTTTGGATAAGCTTGATTTTTATTTTAATAGGTTATATATCTAAGGGCTCACCTGATGGGTGGAGTGGATTTCGTTAAAACAACATAGTGATCCACACAGCAATGGTGTTATATTGCGTATGAATGTGTTGGCTATTTAACCTAGAGAGGCAGAAAGACTCTCGGACTAGGCAGAGGGAATATCCCTATCCTTTCTTTAATGTAGGTCAGTATCCATAGTATTTAAAAAAATTAAAAATTAAAAAAATAATAATAATAAAATTCTATTTTAGTACCGAGAGATGCTCCAGTGCTCCAGGCAGGAATGGACAGATATGGATTTATCCATGGAGGTCAATGGCTGGATCGGTGAGGTATCAACGGTCCAGATGGCTCTTTTTCTTATAGGGCCGCCAGGGCCAATGCATTTTCAGCCTGTTAGGTCTTGGGCTGGGCTAGAGACGAGTTGTAAGGGACTGGATGCCCTGTACATCAACAGCAATACATGGCGTTTTTTTTTTTTGCCATGAACAATAAAAGACAAAAACAGAAACAAAACTATGTATATATATTTTTTTAAAATCCGGCCACCTCATTTAAGTGATTTTTCATTCCGGTGGATGGAGCCCTGGGTAATCGATCTCTTAGGACCAGTTTAATTCACTGTAATTGTTGTGAATTTGTGGTAAATTTTACATTTTTTTTTAGCATTAATTGCTCACCAAAAAGTTTAGGTTGGAATGAATGCCTAATGATGGTAGCAGTTATGCATTTGGGTAGAGTTACGGACTAACAAAGTGGCAATTATGTAGAGTTAATAGGAAGGACTTTCCTTCCCTTAAGGTCGGATAATGTAGAACTAATAGGAGGGACTTTTCTTCCCTTCAACTGAGAGAAGTCCCAGTCGGACGATGTAGAACTAATAAGAGGGACTTTTCTTCTCTTCAACTGATGGAAGTCCCAGTCAGGTGATGTATAACTAATAGAAGGGACTTTTCTTCCCTTTAATTGAGGGAAGCCCTCGTAGTCGGTCGTCGTGTAGTTCGAATAGTCTAGAAATCATTTAAAAGAAATTTCTTCTCCTAACCTGAAAAAATTCTTTTATTATGGAGTGTCCTAAACACCTTTTTTTTTCCTTTGAGAAGGGAGGTCGCCCTTATCAAGTAAGTCGGTTAGTCGACACGGTAGGCTTGAAGGATATCGCCGATCTAATCTCGTAGTTCCTTGAGTTCTACCTTCCCAGGGCCCTTGTTCTTAGCTATCGCATCAGGAGCCTTTCCACTCCTCTTCTTTTTCGACGTGTAATGCAAGTTAGAATTGGAGGATGTGGTAATTCCTAAGGTGTGGGAGGGCACATGGCTCGGATGCCTAGAATGTTGCTTGGTTTTCTGAGAGTTGATGATGCTTGAGGTATCGCAGAGACCTCGGTGGCTGCCCGTGCATCTATCCCCTGGTCGGGAGGTAGGTTTTGTCTCTCCAAAATCTACATTATCCATTTATGTTACCAGTCAATGCTTCGACTTGACGTTCTAGAGAGACGAGTTGACCCCCTCGATTTTGGGACTGCTACGCAAGGCCTGCAGGCGTAGAATCAACTTAAAGTTGGAAAGGTGGATCTCCTTGGTTTGCGGACTGTTTCGCTAGTGCAGAGCAGTTGCAGCAATGACGACCAGAGCTTTCTTTCTTCATTTCGCCACTGTTTTTTTCTGGTAAAGCAGGAATGACTTTAATGTCGATCCCATAGACGACACCTAACCGTTGATGCAAAAATCTGGTCAACCCTTTTTAGACCTTCGAGTACCTGCACAAGAATAAGATAAAGGAGACCCTAGCTAGAGCAAGGTATCCTCCGATGCCAAAGTCAGGATAGGAATCTGAGTTTAGTAGTATTAAGGAGTTTTAAGTGAGAGATTATGCATATCTTTTACCATAGGTAGAGTCCTTATTTATAGCCTTTTGAGGTGGTGGCGTATATGGCAATGCCTCTGTATGGTAGATGCGTATTACGGAAGAGATCTTCCTCCGTACATGTCATGATTGATTTTCTTATATCCTTTGTGAATATCTCAAAGGATAATGCTATCTTTATAGTGAATATCTCGGAAGATAATCTTATCTTTATATATTCTAAGTGTATTTCTATCCCAACGCTGAGGTCGGTTCCCGAGGCCGAGGTCGATATCCGAGGCCAACTTCCAAGGTTGGTAACCAAGGTCGAGGTCGGATACCGACCTCCAAAGTTAGTAATTGAGGTCGAGTTCTTTGGTCGAGCCCGACCTCTAAGTCCAAAGTTGGTTCCCTAGGCTAAGGTCAGGATGCTTTTCTGGCCCTCAAGAAATCCATAGTCTTCAAGTCTGCTCATCAGTTTAGATTAGCTAATGTTTGCTTCCATGCTAGATCAGGCTAAGATATTGACTTCCTGCCATTCTTTACTTCAATTTCTGTTATATGAAATTGATTTTAATGTATCCCCAAATTTGTGACGATTTCGGGGTAATGAGCCTGTATGTCGTTAATATGTTTCGATAGGGTTGAATGCCTTTGTTTATTGATATGCGTGCTTGAATTTTTTATAACTAAGAGTAGTTTATGATCTCCTGTATAATGCTAAATGATTAAATCCTTTTCTAGATTGGCTAGCGAAACTACAAGACCTGTACAGGCAGCCCCACCGGTTGGGTCGCCCAACGACCAATCTGAACAATTTAGGTCGAACACGGATAGCCGGCAGTAGTTAGGCTACATGGGATGCTCGCATCCAATGTCAGGTGTTCCGCAGTTCTCCTGAATTGAATAAATTGTCCCACTAACTAACCAACCATGTTGGTTAACCATGAATGATCGTGCCTGTTTAAACCTAAGACACCCTACACCCATGTAGCGCTCACTTGTAACAGCTATTATGCGATCCACAAATCTCGGGAGCCAGACATAGTGGAATGGGATACTATTCTCGAGCTGTCGGCCTACGTTGGAGTGATGAGCCTCCCCGTAGTGACCGTGAACAATCCATGTTACAAACCCGCCTCGTGAGCTAGGCATTGTGGAATAGGATACTATGCTCGAGTTGTTGGCCTCTGCCGGGGTAATGAACCTCCGTGTAGTGACCGCGAGTAAGCTTACTTTACAAGCCATCTTTCGTATGCATTTTATAGGAGTGACGAACCAAACGGATCAAGGATCGCAGGTGCAAGGCCACCGCAGCTGGCCTCGCGATCAGGTTAGGGCATTGACTTCCTTAGGGTGTCTCAGTTTCCCCAAAAGTGTTAGATGAATGAATGTAACTAAACACTTGGCTAACATATTCTCCATCACATCGTATTAGTTAAGTTGGCGACTTGGCAGACGAGGTCACATTGAGGGAGTGTTGGACATATGTGATCGTTAGATGGCGTCGCTCTAGGGAGTATTGGATGTTAAAGCTAAGCATCATATTATAATAACATGCATATGCATTAACAAGAGTAGCTAGGAACTTTGTGTTTGATATTTTTCATTAATTGCACATATTGAATTGATAATTTGTGTAACTTATTGCTAATGGAACCCACTTAGTTAATCACTCACTCTCGCTTTAGGATGGTGTTTTAAAACACTAACCAAACACTTTCGTAGATGCAGGTACTAGGAATCTTTTGCGTTGGAGCAGGCTCATATAGACTCGGAGGAGTCCTCATACTTCTAGTAGCTGGATGGGCCGATGTAGGATCCTTTCAAGGCGTCAATCAAATTCTTGAGTTGATATATTTTACATTTTTTAAACTGTATATACTGTTCAGTTGTAGTCCCATATTCTGGATAAACATATTTTATTTGTTGGTCGATTTACTTGCGTTAAAATTTATGTTTATTCCAGAGTACTTCACATAGTCTAATTTAATTCCATGAATTTCTTAAATGTTAGGTGAAAAAAACTATAGAACCCCGCTTTCGCAAAACATAAGTGACACCTGGGATATCAGGAGTCTAGTATCTACTCGACCCTTGAAATCTGGGTCATTGCAAAAGCGGAGATGCGTGGGTGGAGAGGCTTGTACCATCAGTTGCACCAAGATCAATCTGGTATTTGGCCTTGATTACATGGACGTACTAGAGCATAAAAAGGTGAAATTACTAGCATTCAAATTAAAATCTGGTGCTTCTGAATGGTGGGAGAAATTACAACTCTCATTTACCCAACAGAACAAGGCTCACATCTCATTATGGACACGGATGAGACGCCTTCTTCGATCATAATTCATCCCTAGTGATTACGAGCATGTATTGTTTCAGCAATACTAAAATTGTCGACAGGGGAATCGAATTGTCATGAATTACATCGAAAAATTTCAACGGTTGGCAACGCAGAATGACCTGTTAGAAACCGATTCATGAAAGGTAGCATGATTCATAGGTGGATTACAATCGAAGATTCAGGACCGAGTTCAGATACGCCCTGTCAGGACCATGGATGAAGTAGTTCAGTTGGCATGTAGGGTAAAAACACAACTTGCAAGAGTTCTTATTCAACCTTACCCTTCAACTCGACCCCCCATGACAGGTCTCATGTAGGATTCAATATTGACACGAGGGAAAAAACCAGTATGAGGACATCCTTAGCCTTCTGCAACCAGTGAGAGTAGCCCATTTAGGCCTCAATATGCAACACCCACAAAAGTGGGCCCTAATAGGATTCCAAATCCTTACGGTCGGCAAAGGCAGAACAATTGTTACTGTCGTGGCCAACCGGGCCACTTATCAAACACCTGCCATCAACGCCCCGCAACTTACTTGACCATTAGTGTAGGGAGCACTGAAGGATATGTCGTAGAAGAAGACCCTAACTTTTATGAAGATGAATAAACCATTGAGGAATGAGCTAGTAGCAAAGAATGGACGACCGAGGATCATGGTGAATCTTTGGTCGTGAGGTGATGATGTACACCCCACGGAATGAGTTAAATCCACAACAACACAATATATTCCGTACACAGTGCACCGTCAATGGAAAAGTCTGTGATGTAAATCATAGACAATGGTAATAGTGAGAACATCATCTCGAAAGTGATGGTGGACAAGTTGACGCTACCTACGACAAAACGTCCTTCCCCTTACTCAATTGGTTAGATTAAAAGGGTGAACGAGACTAAGGTAACTGAATAATGCACTGTCTCATTTTCAATTAGTAAAACTTATAAGGATCAGATACTTTGTGACGTGGTCGACATGGAAGCATGACATATGTTACTCAGTTGACCGTGGGAGTTCGACCATGATATGACCCACCGAGGACGAGACAATGTTTACGTTTTCGTTAAGGATAGTCGGAAGATAATCATTGCCCGTATGGTACCAGAAAAATATCCCAAATCTTCTAAAGTGGAGGGGAGCTCCCTCTTGACTATTTAGGATTTCGTGGAGGAATCTAAGGAAATCGGCGAGATATACGCTACAGTGGTAAAGAGCGAGGAATCAAAATCCTTAGACATTCCTCTAATATAAGGCTATTCCCGCACGAATTTAAAGAAGTCTGGCCTGAAGATTTACCCAATAGATTACCCCTCATGAGGGACATCCAACATCACATAAGCCTTATTGTTGAGGCTAACTTGCCCAACCGCCCTCACTATCGGGTGAGTCAGAAAGAATATTTAATCTTGTAAGCACAAGTGAAGGAATTGATCAATACTAGTCAAGTCAAGGAGAGAAAGAGTCAAGTCAAGGAGATCTTGAGTACATGCATTCTTTCAGCTTAAGAGCCTAATGAAAAGTATAATGAAGAGTTTGAACAACATCAGTGCTAAAAAATATTTGAGTACCATGAGCGAAGTCCATTAGATAACTCGAGGTTGAGTTTTTTCCAAGTGGAGAGGTCTAATGTAAGACGTGGCACTGATACACTCCTCGCATGGATGTGCCAAAAGAAGGTGAACCATAAATTTTGCATAACTTTTTATTCGAGTATCATTATGGGGCACACCAAATCGAGTATCATGAACCGAATGAGGACGAGAAATTGAGGACAAGTTCTTTTAAAGTGGAGAGGACTGATGTAGAGAGAGTCACAGACACTTTCATTTCCAAGATGAACCAGAGAAGGCACGATCGAAGGCGGAGGTGATCCAGACTGTCAGAATGTTATAATAGGCATATCTCGCAAACCGGAATGAGTTACTCAATGTACCACATATGATTTTTGGGGTAGGAGAAGATACTTTAGCCAACCAACAAGGCTATAGCCTGATTGGCTATGCCGAATTTGCAAGATTCCATCAGATCGACGGTCGAAAATCCATTTTATTTCAGTTTCTACTATTTATAGTAATTTTTAGTTTGATTATAACTCTTCATCCTTTGAGCTTTAGGAGTTTTGTCCAACATGAAAAGTGTTTATAAAATTTAGGAGAATAATGTAGTTAAGTCACATAGGACACTTACTATAAATAGTAAATATTTATAGTAAGTTACGAATTTTAGGAGTTTTAGTTGTAGTTTAATTCTGAAAATTCTTCCAAGGCTTAGTGTTCCTATTTAAAGGATTGTAGACACATTTATTTCAATCATCAATCAATTTATGAATTTTCATGAATATTAATTTTATTTTCTTAATTTTTTCCTCGTGGATTCGAGAAGTCTCTTTGAGGAGTCTAGAGAAGTTTCGTGGACTCGTAGTAGTTATCCCTGAGGAAGACGGTGATCGACCCATCCTTGGGTCAATGAGCTACCATGTAAAATCACAACTATTAGATGGTCCATCTTTGAATATCATGGTGGACCTTGGGATGGTTTGAATGCCGGGCATTTCCGTCCCAACTGTCTTATGTAGTGTGGTAAACTTGAGTTTTCGATCTGCCTAATGTTCCTAAACTGGGGAAACTGATGAATGGGGAAGATTTTTTACGGACATCTCAATGAGCCCCATATAGCTTCCGACCATAGAAACTTCCCTTGGGCAAGGCACAGGAAACTTGTGTTCCAAGCATTAGGCCATCCTACTCGTGAACTGGGCAATAGACCATTGACTATCCATTACCTACCATGAATTAGTGAAGCTCTGTTATGAATTACATTGTAGTTGTTTATTCAAATGTGGACCATTAATTAGGTAGGCCTAAGAATCAGACACGTCTACTCATCTCGAAGGATAATGGTATGAGAAAAATAAGATGTTGAGTCCAAGGAAGTTTCCTGCTTGGTACCTACAGTGTATATGCGGGTCCATGGTTGGTTTATCCAATACATTGATCTGAAAGTCCCATCATCGATGAACCATGTGAAAAAAAAATAAAAAAAATCTATTCATTTGGTTAATTATAGTCTTTCCATTATTGTTATATAAATGTTGATTGGTGTCTTAAATCTATAAATCTACATGTTTGTCGATGACGGCTCGATGCCACTGAGCAGACTTCAATGCCATTGTAGGCTGCTCGATACCATTGGAAAAATTTGAAAAATACATGTTTAGTCCTTGACATGTTTTGATGTTTAGTTCGATACCATCGAAGTGATATCAAAATGTCATCGAACGATCATGCAGAGTTACGCAGAGTTGCAAAAGTGTGGAATTTATTTCTTATTCTGATTGTGATTTTGATAAAGGCTGTGTGTGTGCGCGCGCATAATTGGGATTTGGAAAGAATATAGAGGAGTTATAGGTTTTCTAATTCATTCCAAGGACTAAACATGTATTTTTTAGAGTGCATTATTGTCGCTCCGTGCAGTAGTTTTTTCTCGAAAGAGTTTTTCCACATTAAAATGGGATTGTTTGTGTTTGAACTTGAAAATGCAATCAGAATACTTTGCTTGATTTATCTGTGTGTGTGCTTCCATAGTCACCCAACAATAAATACATGAAGAAATGCACTGGCGGTCCAAATTCAATGGAGAAAAGGAGATGGTATGGATAAATCAACCATCAGATCTATGGCTTAGATAAATGAACCATGCATTGGCCCCGCGTGAAAAGATAAGGTGCCAAACAAGAAAGTTCCAAGTTCCCAGCAAACAGGAAACTCAGCCTCAGTATAAAAGTAAAAAATCAAAAGCATGCCTAATATGTTGATCACCGGCCTAAATTGGGATCTAAGACACTCAGGCATCAGGCCATGGTTGATGAATGGATCTGATCTTGTACACGTGTATCATAAAGCCACAGGACATCTCGTTCGATGCTGTGCACCTGCCATCACTCTTAAATAGTTTAATCTATCCTCCCCTAGTCAATAAAGACTTTGTTCATATACTTGCACGGAAGTGCTGAACCAGGTACTAATTTCTGGTGCATTTTCTCCTTCCTCCGAACAGCGCAAAGCTAGACAAAAATCAGAGGTAATCACTTATTATTATTATCTTTTTATTCTATGGTTTTATATAGGATGGAGCTAGCTAGCTTCACCTCCATAATCATATAGAAATTGTTTCTTGTGCTAATTAAGCGCTAAGTAGGAAAGATATCTATCTATCTGGATCTGTGTCGTCCATCAGCTGAAACATCAAATTTCACTATAGATCCTAAAAATCAGTTAAATCAAAGACTTAGGTAGGCCATACCATAGGGAATGGTGTAAAATAATTCTTAAAACCTCTAAAATCACATGGTTTGGCCACATTAATTTTGAAATGTTCCGATTTTCAGAAAATCCAATTATCCTGATATTGTATCCACAATCGCTGCATCATCATCCTTCGGATTGCATTTCTATCCTTTTTTTACTTTTATTTTTATTTTTTTTAGTGCTGTTGAACACGAGTATCCAACCCTAATGTCTGATGGTGACGAGCATGACCTTCTCGTCATCTGCCCATTGTTAGCCAATATATAAATCCTTGGATTTCAAGCCTCCTTGGAATTCAGGTATCTACTCTTCATTTTGGCCATAGAAGTTGCTAAGAAAAAGCCAAATTAAGCTGAACTATTTAAATAACTCATAGACACATGCACATATTCTTCACACATCAGACCTTCATACTATGCCAATCCTCATCTTGTTGTCTGATGCACACAAGTTTGACCCTCGACACGACATGATTATGTTCTCGGCACCATAAACATCTGTAGAGAACCAATGAGAGGAAAGGAGAAGACATGAGTTATTCTGTCCTATAGTATGGACTAACCCAACCACTATTCTCTTCTCCTTTCTTCACGGAGGCCAGATCAATACAAATAATTATAGTATGTCATTAACATAAACATACAATTATTATTATTATTATTATTTATTTATTTATTTATTTATTTTATTTTTTTTTGGGGGGGGTGTATTGAATTTTTCAAAACCCATTAGAATAAACATGTTTTAAAAATTGTAGATTTTAATTAATCTAAAGATTACATTTTATGATGCGGCTGATTTTTTGGGCCTTGGGTCTAACATAGGGTGACACTCTTAGTGGTGGGGGTGGATTTCACGGAAATATCATGGTGGAACCAACCCAACACAGAGAAAATCCAACTGTCTAGTGGGCCACACTACAGGAAACAGTGGGGATGTAAAAGCCCACCAGAGAAACCTTCCTGAGGCCCACCATGATATCTATTTGGCATCCAACTCTTTCACAAGGTGACTGAGTTGGGATGATGGGAAAACACAAATATCAGCCTGCTTTAAAACTTATGCGACCCTCAAGAACTTCTCAACAGTGGGTGTTTTCATTCCTAATTTTTTTCTTGTGATGCACCTTTGCTTGAGTTTCAATATGCTTCGTACTTAGGCTTATGTCCTAAAATGATTTGATAAAACAGATGAATGGAGTTGATATAGCCTCAACTTCCAAGCAAGTACATGAAGAAAAAAAGTAAAGCATTTTCATCTTTCAATTCATCCTCTCAACCAACTATTTTTTCATTCCTTTTCTTTTTTCTTCTCAGAATTTGAGTCCTGTGAAATTATCATTTGATGAGCTGAAAGTTGAGAATTCTCTTGCAAGAAATTTAAAAAAGAAAAATACAAAATAAAAAAGCATGATATAGTCCCTATTAGTGCCTGTTAGTAATTTTTTGTATGGTTCTCTCCCTACTACCTATAGAGTACGTTTTTACCGTGCACTATGGCTCACCACCATTTGCCTTCCCATGCGGCCCACAAGGGTAGGTACAGCTATAGGATAGTATCCTACTTATATAAATACATTATTATGAATGAAATATAATATTATAGATAGATATCCACCATGTTGCCTTGAAGTAAACAATGGGTGATCATTTTAGTGAAGTTGAATTTGTCAATTCTTTTTTAAATTTTTATTTATTGATTTATTTTTTAAATACTGAACATCCATAACAGTACCCATCCACCTTTTCAATGCATAGGTTGCATATCACACATATCTTCCATGCTAGCAGATATGGTAGCATGTGCATTAGCTGACTCATATGACTTTATGCGGGTGTGTGTGTGTGTGTGTATAAACGCATGTTTCACTAAAAAAGAAACAGTTGCTATTTTCCCAAACATCAACCCAATCTATGACTCAGCGAGCCACACAAGCAGGAACATTGAGAGGAAATGCTCACTTTTGATTCTTTTATAGGGCAACTTTGATGTACATATACCATCTAGTCCATTTATAAAATATTTCCACTAGATGATAGAATACTTCGTAACTAGGTCATTCTGAAACTTAGATGGGAGCCAATGTAAATCAACCTCCTTCAAATTATATGTGCTTGTGTTTGCATGGTTGGCATGTAAGAATGCGTGGCGAACTCTCTTTAGAAGTAAGGGTCACCTGGCAATAGATGGCGAAGGTTCTGGTCCTCAATGCCTATTTGTTCACGAGGTTTGACAGATGGAAACGGATTGGCTACTCCCCCTGACATCAGCCAATGGCTGGTGGTCGGTGCCATGTGGGCCTCACAATGATGTATGTGTTTCATCCATGCCGTCCATATTTTTTGACAGATCATTTTATATCATGAGTCCAAAAATTAGCTATATCCAAATCTCATGTGGACCCCATTAAAGAAAACAGTGTTGAATGAGGATCGACCATTAAAAACATTTTGAGGGCCATAAAAGTTTTGGATCAAGCTGATCTTTTCTTTTTCTCTTCATCTGGGGTTGTATGACCTAATCAACAGATTGGATGTCCAATAAACAGTATAGTGGGCCTTAGGAAGATTTTAATGGTGGATATCCAATTGCTATTGTTTTCATGTGGTGTGGTCCACCTGAAACTTATATCCCTCTCATTTTTAATGTTAAGAAATAAAATGATATTTAAAAATGGATGAACGGAATGGATGAAACACATACATCATAGTGGGGCTCACAGAGCACCGACCACCAGCTACTGAGCTGGTGGCGAGGGGGAGTAGCCAATCCGTTTCCTTGGCAGATGTGAGTTCGTGGATTTTTTTTTGATTATCCCTTAATTATTTTCCTCCGAATAGCCCTGATGTTTGCTCATCAGATTCTTGTCCGTGTGTGTCTGTTCATATCCAGCGCCTGCTTTGAGTAGAAGAGGACTCACTGGCCTTGGATTTTCCTGATATTAGTGGTAATCTTCATCTGACTGTTTAGTTCGTTGAGGTACGTGTTGTTTTATTTTGTTTCATAAATTGTTATACGGTGTGATTGATGGTGGGAGGATCGTTAGTTTTTGTTGTCATCCAGCCTTAATGAGAAAAAAATAATTTTTTTTTTATAAAAAAGTTAGCATTAAAGGAGGTCGGAATGAATATCATGTGGGCCCACTGCAATGTGTAAGTGAATGTTCTTTGCAGGCCATGGCAGATTGTTCATGCCAGCAAAGTAGTGGGGCCCACCATGATATGTATGTGAAATCAACTTTGTCCATAGGGTGCATCAACCAAGGTAAGGCCTGGGCAGAAAATCAAGTGAAGCCGTGATTTATGTATGTTCTAAGGAAAATAGTTGAGAGGGGGATGCATGATACCCACTCAGCCCGTTAGATTGTACAATAACTTTGGTAAGTAGTAAAAAATTAATGTTAGTATGGTAATAAATTAAGGGAAGGAAATGGGGTAGCTCACATAGGTCTCACCAGGGTGTTTACATGAAATGCACACGATCCGCAAGTGCTCACCCCATGTTGTGTTGTATTTGGTTATATATATATATATATATATATATATATATATATATATATATATATATATATATATATATATGGGAAATGGTACTATACGGTCGAGCCAGCTGTAGGATAACATATTTTAGAATGTTAATTAAGTACCCCACTCCAAGTAGGTGTTACCTTATCATGTGGGGGCTCACTTTTATAAATATTTATATATCCATGCTGATTATCCAATTTTTCAGCTCACTTTAGGGCCTATTTGGATTTATGTATAGTATTGTATTTGGGTACTGTTCTTGTATGCATTGGACGATTTTCAGAATACATCCAAATCAAGTAAATACTAATCAATGTTTAGATTGCATGTATTGGTTGGCATGGTATACAATATCTTATACAGATCAATGTTTGGATAGGAGGTATTAAAACACGGTACTTTACAATCCTACAAATTTCAACTTTACTGATACGGACGGTCAACCCACGTTCCCCTGACATCAGCCAATGGCTGGTGGTCGTTGCTCTGTGAGGCCCAAAACTTTGTATTGATTTCATCCATTCCGTCCATATGTTTTGGATCAAGCAGATTTTTGTTTTGTCCCTTCATCTGGGTCTGTATGACCTAATCAATAGAGTGGATGTAAAATAAATAGCACAATGGGCCTTAGGAGGATTTTAATGGAAGATAACCAATCACTATTTTTTCATGTGGTGTGGTCCACCTGAGATTTATATACCTCAATATTTTTGGGATCAAGCCCTTAAATGAACTTAAAAAATGGATGAATCCAATGGATGAAACACATACATCATGGTGGGCCCACAGAGCACTGACCACCAGCCCCATCTCAAAAGAATGCTAAAAAAACCTCAATCTCCACATCGCCACTCCAACAAATCAAACAAAAAAAAAATCGTTCAAATAGGAAAAAAAATCAATAAACCCAACTCTCAAAAAAAAATAATAATAATAAAAATAAAAATCATCAAAATCAAATCCACCCAAACCAATAGTAAAAAAGAAAAATAAAACTTTCCAGAAAAATAGAACTTACATGAATTCAATTCAAATCAGACGAAACCCATGACCAAAATCACAACAACTCTCAAAACAAGAGTTTATCAAATGGAAAAAAGAAGAAGAAGAAGAAGAAGAAGAAGAAGAAAATCTTTTGTACCTGGAATTGAAGTATTGAATCAATTACTGTACGATTTCTGGTGAGAAAATCATGATATTAGATCATTTCATGGATTTCAAACAAGACCCATATGAGGAGAATCATGAGAAGTGCGGATTTTAACAACTCTCAAGTTCAAATCTTCCTGGCTTTCATGCAAAAAAAAAAAAAAAAAAGAGCATCCCAACTGAAAAAGCAGCGAGGAGAGAGAGTGGGCCCATAGTCTTTTGTTTTTTTCTTAATTTTTTGAAATAAAAATAAATAGCCCCTGGAGTTTTGGAAAACTCATCCGCTGCCGAATACAGCGCAATGAAGACTGCAATATTGATAGACTGTTTACATCCTAACAATACTTTACCGCCTTTTGAAATTTTTGGCTCGCGATTGAATTCGCGCGCATGGGATTCAATTCCTATTCACTCTAATTCAAACACAATAAATGTCACATCATATCATGTAATACGATACAATACAACCAAAAATGCGTATCCAAACATGCCCTTAGAAAGTTATATCAAAACTTGAGCACATCCAAATCTCCTATGTACCATAAGATAGGAAAAGGTGGCGAATGACCATTAAAATTTTTTTAGGCTACGAAAGTATGGGATCAATATGATATTTGTATTTTCCCTTCACCCAGGTCTGGTTGACCCTTATCAACAGGTGGATGGTAAATAAAAATTATGGATATACTTTCGGTGGGTCTTGGTAAGCTTTTAATGGTGGGTGTTCAATCATCACTTTTCCTATGGTGTATTCTACCTGACATTTGGATCTATTAAAAATTTGGTACAACATTCTAAAATGGACTGAAAAAGAGATGGACCGTGTGGATATACAATATATAATCAAGGTGAGCCCCATGGTAAGGGTAACACGTGTAATCCAGTAACACGTAATAGGGTGCCCTACGGCTCATGCGGATTAGGTGGTGTGCGTAAGACCTTAGTGGTGCTTCGATGTTATCAAGTTTTGTGGACCCATTATGATGCATGTGTTATATTCATACCATTCATCCATTTCACAAGATCATTTTAGCACATAAGTGAAAAAATTGATGCAGATCGAAATCCAAGTGAACCAACACCACAGAAAGGGTTAGGGACAAGGATGCCCACCTTGAAACCTTCAAAGAGACCAGCAAATAATGTTTATTTGCCATCTAACTTGTTCCTAAGGCCACAAAGACTTAGATGAAAGGACAAAACAAATATGATCTTGATCCAAAACTTCTGTGGCTCCCAAGAAATCCTCAATACCAAGCGTTCAATCCCCTGCTTTCTATGTTGTGGTTCGCTTGAGCCCTGTATCCCCCTCATCATTGGGCTTATGCCAAAAAATGATCTCACAAAATGAATGTACCGTGTGGATATAACACTTATCATAGTGAGGCACACGAAACTTACATTAGGCAATTCGTTTTTTATGCCCACATCTTGTCGTCCATATTGCCTGCGGTAAGTTGAGTGGTCCACCATGATATTTGTGAGAAATCCACTCTATCCAACCTTTTTGTCAGGTCATGTTAAGCCATGAGCCCAAATATAATAAGATCTAAAACTCAAGTGGGATGTGCGACAAGAAAAAGAAATGCTTACCGTTAAAACTATTCAAGTGTCCACCGAGATGCTTATATGCCATCCATACCATTCACAAGTTCATTCCTAATGGGATGAATTGAAAACTCAAAAATATCAACCTCATCCAAAGCTTCTGTAGCCCCGCGAAATGTTGTGCAGTGGAGGTCCAATCCTCACTTATTCTGTTACGCGGTCAATTTGATTTCCATTAATTAGTCAACTAAGAATGCTGGGTCAATGTTATTTTTGTATATGATAAATTAAAAATGAGACCCAAAATTTGGTTGGTCTAGATAAATGTCAATCAGTGTAACATATGCAAACAGGAAGACTGAACATTGAAAGTCTACACGGTGGGGAACTAAAATTGAAAGTCTACAGGAGTTTACAGTACATGTGCAAACGGCAACCTCATTGGAGTTCTTCAAGTGGGACCCACGTATTATTTATGTAAAATCCACCCCAACTATCAGGTGAATCACCTCAACTTAAGCCTCTCGCCTAAAAAATAACTTCATCTGTGATTCAGATGGACTACACGGTTGGAAAGTGTATATGATCATGTTTACCATCTAAACTGTTTCTATGCTTGCAGCCCACCTGAATCATAGATGGACATGAGTTTTGGAACTAGGCATAAGATTTATGTGGAATCTAATGGTTGGAGTAAATTTCTTATATTTATTATGGTGGGCCTGTAAACATCAAGCCTGGATGTTTATGCCAACATTTTTTTGTTTGTATGACCCATTTGAATCAAAACACGTCCTGATCATTTGGAAAAGGGCCTAACATGGGATTATGCATATAATGGTTAGATTAGATCTCACACACCAAACTTCAAGGAAATATAATAAAAAATTATACATCGTAATTTCTATAGCTTCTTCTTGGAAGCCGATTGTTACCAAGTTCTGTTAATCCATAATTGTACTGTATTTTTGAGTTTTCAATGCTAGGCAAACCATTCCTATTGCTTTCTATTATTGAGTTTTGGAACTGCTTCGTTTTTGGGCTCGTAGCCTAGGAACTTAGATGCTGGCAAAGATAAAGAGGATGATAGAGTCGTACACGACTCTTTTCAATTGGTTACAGCCGGTTTTGCCGGTTTAGCAACTCAATGACACCACGGTCATTTACACCATATATTTTCAAATATGTTATCCGACGGCTGACATGGAGATACGACTCGACCTCACAATAGCCTAATATACGCTCGACAGTACTATGCGGTCGAGCGCATGAAACCTTAATATAAGGTTGAGACTGTTGGGGGCCTTTCACAAAACCTTAGGATCTAACCACGCGAAACAAATTAGAATTATGAATAATAAAGCAATGAAATAAATTAAAGCATAAATCACACATCACACAAGAGATTTTATGTGAAAAACTTTTAAAGAGGTAAAAATCACGGGACCTCGTCCAGATCAACAATTCACCATGAAGTAGAATGTTACAACCGTCTTCAGTCATATAAGAGTGAATAAACAATAAGAGAATAAAAGAAAAACGGAGAGATCTCACCGATTATGAAAACGTAGAAGCGCTGAGATATAAATTGCACAGTAAATAACCTCCACGAGCATAACCTCCTTTCTATAAGTTTCTTCTCTTTCTTTCTTTCTCTCTCTCACAACTTTGATAGCCCTCTTGTGTTTTTTATATCACTAGAAAAATCCTACGAACCCTTATTTATAATTTTAGAAAACTACTTCATCCATATCGATATGATCTTATGAAGAGGTTGGATGACAAATAAACATCACTGTGGGGCCTAGCAAAGTTTAAATGGTGGAAATCATTATCCCCACTGTCTACTGTGGTATGATACAATTGATATTTAGATATACTTTTATTTTGGGTTCAACTCCTTGAATTTGATGGAAAAACGAATGAACGGCGTGAATAGACCACATACATAAAAGGTGGGCCCAACGTAGTTTACTCGGTATAATAAGAGCGTGGTACGCAATCCGATTTCCAAATGGAAACCTTCTACCGTTTCCCGTAAAATAAATTTTTTTAATATATATTAAAAAAAAATAAAATTTGATGATGTGGAACTTACAGTGACGTGTACCAATAATAAAGCTGGATTCAGACGCTCGTTGTTTCCACGAAACAGAGGATCCGCACTCAAGAAAATTTTACAGAAATTCCGATGACATTTCTTATTTCACAGAAATTCCGATGACATTGGATGTCTTCATTTCTTATTTTACAGAAATTCAGATGACGGACAGTATCGTTCAATTCGGGTTAGAAACTCTAAGTGCCCTTCTATCTCGAGAAGCATCACTAATAAGAGGAGTGCGCAATGAACTTAGAGAAATCAAGATGGAACTCGAAAGTATGCAAGCTTTGTTGAAGGATGCTGATAAAAGAAAAGAAAGAAATGAAGGAGTGAGAACCTGGGTGAGGCAAGTAAGAGATTCCACATATGATGCGGAAGACATCATCGACGAGTTCATGTATCGCATGGACAGACCACAACGAGGTGGGCTCCGGAGTTTTCTCCTTAACATCGTTTGCCTCCCGAAGAATATCTACAACAAGCATTGCTTCATCATCCGACTCCAAGAAACCAAGGTTAAGGTTCATAACCTTTTCAATAGAGGAGTCAGCTTCGGTTTCAATCAAATAGGAGAAGGAACAAGCTCTCATGATGTTAGCAAAATGTGGCAACGTGATGTAGAAACTTCTCTTTCCTTGGTGGAAGATGACATTGTGGGGATGAAGAAAGAATTAGATTTGATAGTCAGATGGTTGGTGGAGGAAGAACAGCAGCGCACAGTGATTTCAGTGACGGGTATGGGTGGGGCGGGCAAGACCGTTCTTGTCACTAAAGCCTACAAGAATGAACTAGTAAAGAAGCACTTCGACTGCTCCGCATGTGTTTCGGTCTCACAGACTCTTAGAATCGATGAGGTACTGCGAAGCATCATGAAACAATTCCTTGAGGCTACAAAGGACGTTGTTCCAAACGACCTAGCCACCAGTGATGCTAGCGACTTAAGGCAGATGGTTAAAAGATTTCTCAAATCGAAAAAGTGTTTGATTGTCTTAGATGATATCTGGAGTATGAATGATTGGAATGAACTAAGTGTCATATTTCTAGACTACAGATGCGGAAGCAGGGTAGTAGTTACAACAAGAGACAGTGATGTGGCTTTTGCAGCAGGAGAGGGAAGCCGTGTCTGCCAGCTTCAGCCACTACATCCGGAAGAGGCATGGCAGCTATTCTGTAAGAAGGCATTTCGGAACAAACCCTGCTCTTCAGAGCTGGAGCCATTGGCTCTATCCATGGTAGAAAAATGTCAAGGTCTGCCTCTTGCAGTTAGTGCGATGGGCAGCCTCCTGTCATTGAGAGATGCGAATGTGCTTGAATGGGACCGAGTCTATAATAACCTAAGTTGGCACTTGAATAACAATGAAAGGCTTGAACCAATAAAGCGCATCTTGTTGCTTAGCTTCTACTATCTGCCTTACCGCCTCAAGCAATGTTTCTTGTATTGTTGTATGTTTCCGGAAGATTATTTAATTCACCGCAAGAAGTTGATAAGGTTATGGGTGGCGGAGGGTTTCGTTGAAGATGCAGGTAAAGTTCCAATGGAAGAGGTGGCAGAGGAATACCTAAAGGAACTCATCCATCGTAACATACTTCAGATTGTCAAGATGAATCTCTCTGGAAGGGTGAGTACTTGTCGAATGCATGATATTGTACGTGAAGTGGCCTTTTCCTTATCTGACGAAGAAAAGTTCTGTATCACATACGATGGGAAGCAAACAGGGCAAAGGAGCAACGTACGGCGCATGTCAATCTACAAATCTGGAGAAACTATTCAACGTAGCATGAGTATGTCACAGCTTCGTTCTCTTTTAGTGTTTGAAAGAAGCACATCTTTCTCATCTTCTCTAAATACCATAGCATCAAGTTTTATGTTATTGAGGGTCCTAGATTTACAGGGAGTTCCTATTGAAAGCTTACCGGATGAACTGACGAATCTATTCAATTTACGATATCTTAACTTGAAGGATACTAATGTTAGCGAGCTTCCAAAATCTTTAGGAAGGTTACGGAACCTGCAAACATTGAATGTTAAAGGAACGAGGACAAAGAGGCTACCGAGTGGGGTTGTAAAGCTACAGAAACTACGCCACTTAATCGGCTATCGAATTAATATAGCAGATCTATGGACTTTCGAGAGCTACAGTAGCATCCAAGTTCCTATAGGAATATGTAATATAACAAGTTTACAAAGTCTAACAAATATCGAAGCAAAAGAAGGGGAAATTGTGAGACAGATTGGGAACTTAACCCAACTGAGAAAACTCTTCATTTCCAAGGTCAGAGCAATCAACGGAGCTGAGTTGTGCACATCCATCGCAAAGCTGAAATACCTTGTTTCTTTGGGTGTTATGGCAATCAACGAAGAAGAAACACTTCAATTGGAAGAGCTCTCTCCTGATCATCTGCCACCTTTTCAGAAGCTTGCCCTGTGTGGACGTTTGGAGAAGGTGCCTCGATGGTTTAGGTACCTTGCGCATCTCACGGTTTTGGTGTTGCATTGGTCTAAGCTGAGTGAAGAAGATCTGCTTTCATCACTCCAATCATTGCCCAATCTGGTGCACCTTTTTCTTTGGAAGGCCTATGAAGGGCAGCAGTTGTGTTTTCACAATGGATGGTTCCCTAAACTCAGGAAACTACAGTTAATGTATTTGCCACAACTAAATCGGGTAGTGATTGAGAAGGGAACATTGCCAAGCATCCAAGAGCTAATTGTGTTCAGATGTCGAGAGTTGAAGACGCTTCCAGAAGGGATCGAATACCTCACCAAACTCCGAGAACTCAGCTTATTCGAAATGCCAACAGAATTGACAGGGAGGTTGCAGCAAAAAGATAGAAACGAGGAGGACCGTAGAAAGGTGGGGCACATTCCCTTAATCTACGGTGGATGCTGGACAGAAGAGGGGTGGGATTCGCATCGACTCAACTAATCATACATCGATTCAGGTAATCCGTCTTTTGCTGATGAGGTAAGGCTAGCTGTACAAAATTACGGTTCTCCATGAATTTCCAAATTTGCAAATTTATTTCTTAAATCTATGTAATTGGGGCTTTTTGAGCATGATCAACGGTTTGGATCATTGAACATGACCAAGATCCAACGGTTATATTCCTGAAGGTGGCCCATGGTTAAAAGGCCCGGTAACTCGACTTGTGTGCCCTGAGTCGAAGTCTCGACTCACCTGACTCCGGGCTGAATTGTCATTACTCACCTTTATTTTTTTTTGGGAGTTAATAAATGGTTCAGATTAATCGACTGGACTGTCCAAGTGAACAGATGCAAGAACATTATACCCTAGTGCACAGAGAGTACCAGAGCATTTTTATTTACCATCGATTTTATGTGGAAGCCTCTCACTCTGTTTTTGAAATATCTTCATGCTATCAGAGCCTCAGTGGTATCATTAATTCCGGTGACCTTCCTACATTCTGATGAATCCAATCACCACCAAAACCCATCTTTGTCAATCCAACGATTCCCCATATATCTCCCATACCTCCTACCCGCCCTTTCAACACTCCTCTAAAACTCATTCCAGCGACCTTCCTCCATTATGATGAACCCAATCCGTCTCAAAACCCATCTCTGCCAGAAACTATCCAAAAACAGAAAACACAAATGGACAAGAAAGGGAAAGAAAAAAAAAAAAAAAAAAAAAGACCTCAAACCTTCCGTGCGCACCCTGCTCTGTTTCATCCCCACCTGCAGACCAGACAGTGCTCCACCTTTCGCACGAGCACTCCCTTCTCCCGCTGCCTGTGGACCAGAACTCCGACCGACATATTGCCTATGAATCCGGACCGGACAAAAACCCTCTTAGGCCACCTGATTGGGGGCGACTGATGGTATCAAACCGGATCGGTCTGACTCATCAAACCATGAGCTAGCCCAAGCTTGACCTGATTCTTAATAGGGCCTGAAAGCATGCCCCATCCTAGCATTCCATTGATTGTATTCCCAACTCAAATATTATCATTGTAAATGCGCCTTCTTTTGGGCTTAGTTTGGATTTCATATGGCTAGGGTCCCAAGTTCTTTGTTCAGGAAATCCTAGCTGTCCAGAGTACCATTCCTACCGCATTATATATTCTTAGTAATATATGAGTTGGTGGAGATTCATGCACAGCTCATTGAACCAAAAGTCCATATCACCGAATGGTGAGCCCCACTGGTGAGGGCTCGAGATTTTATCTCCATTTTTTGGTATTAGTTCGATGCCAATGAAGTGGGTTCAATGCCATCAACTGTTTAATCGATGCCATCGAAGTTTCATCAAATGTATAAGCAAATTTACGTAGAGTTGCATAGATGCGGGATTTGTTTTCTATTTTGATTGGGATTCTCTTTATATATATATATATATATATATATATATATATATATATATATATATATATAGGAGTATAATCAGGATTGGAATGTATCTAGAGCTTTTTATCTCATTCTTAGGATTCCAAAGGGCTTGTAAGGAAGATTCGAAGCTTGTTTGAATTGAGTATTCCATCTATTTCTTGTAATTTCGACTTTTTTGTTACTTTGTATTGTGTTTTTTTTGTAAGAGTTTTTTCATGTTAAATTTGATGTGTTTACATTATACTCGTTTGGTGTGATTGAATTATTTTATTTGATTCATCTCTGCATGCCTCTTCGGTCCCCAACAATAACCAATCCAAGTTCCTACGCCACTTAATCGGCTATCGACTTAATATAGCAAATCTATGGACTTTCGAGAGCTACAGTAGCATCCAAGTTCCTATAGGAACATGTAATATAACAAGTTTACAAAGTCTAACAAATATCGAAGCAAAAGAAGGGGAAATTGTGAGACAGATTGGGAACTTAACCCAACTGAGAAGACTCTTCATTTCCAAGGTCAGAGCAATCAACGGAGCTGAGTTGTGCACATCCATCGCAAAGCTGAAATACCTTGTTTCTTTGGGTGTTATGGCAATCAACGAAGAAGAAACACTTCAATTGGAAGAGCTCTCTCCTGATCATCTGCCACCTTTTCAGAAGCTTGCCCTGTGTGGACGTTTGGAGAAGGTGCCTCGATGGTTTAGGTACCTTGCGCATCTCACGGTTTTGGTGTTGCATTGGTCTAAGCTGAGTGAAGAAGATCTGCTTTCTTCATTCCAAGCATTGCCCAATCTGGTGCACCTTTTTCTTTTCACGGCCTATGAAGGGCAGCGGTTGTTTTTTCACAATGGATGGTTCCCTAAACTCAGGAAACTAGATTTATGGTATTTGACGCAACTAAATCGAGTAGTGATAGAGAAGGGAACATTGCCAAGCATCCAAGAGCTAACTGTAAGCAGATGTGGAGATTTGAAGACGCTTCCAGAAGGGATTGAATACCTCACCAAACTCCGAGATCTCAGGTTATACGAAATACCAACAGAATTGACAGGGAGGTTGCAGCAAAAAGATGGAAACGACGAGGACCGTAGAAAGGTGGGGCCCATTCCCTTAATCTACAGTGGACGCTGGACAGGAAAGGGGTGGTATTTGCATCGACTCAACTAATCATCCATCGATTCAGGTAATCTTTCTTTTGTTGATGAGGTAATGCTAGCTGTACAAAATTTCGGTTCTCCATGAATTTTCAAATTTGCAAATTTATTTCTTAAATCAATGCATTGGGGGCTTTTTGTGCATGATCAACGGTTTGGATCATTGAACATAACCAAGATCCAACGTCTATATTTCTGAAGGTGGGCCATGGTTAAAAGGCCCGGTAACTCAACTCGACTCGTTGTGCCCTGAGTCGAGTCTCGACTCACCTGACTCCAGGCTGAATTAGTATTGTTCACCTCATTCGAGAGCGAGTAATGGTATCAAACCGGATGATCCGTTGACGAAGACCGAGTCCACTTATAGGAGTCGCATTAGACTCATCAAACCATGAGATAGCCCAAGCTCGACCTGATTATCAATAGGGCCTGAAAGCATGGCCCATCCTGGCTATTCCATCGATTGCAGGCCCAACTCAGCTATTCCATTGATCAGGAAATCCTAGCTGTCCAGAGTTCCATTCTTAATAATCTATGAGTGGTGGAGATTTAGTGCATGATCATCCTCAGCACAGCCCATTGAACCAACAGTCCAGGTCACCAAATGATGATCCCCACTTGTAAGGGCTCGAGATTTTCTTTTTCCATTTTTTTTTTAAAAAAAAAAAATATATATATATATATATATATATATATATATATATATATATATATATATATATATATATATATATATATATATATATTTAAGCATATGGAATTAGAGAAGGATACCCTGCCTCCAACTATATATACGACCTAGCTGTTAATACTACTAATAATTTAAATAATAATCATTTTTAAAAAAAAATTAAAAAAAACACTATATATGCACAGTATCTCTGTTTTCTTTCCAGTCTTGCACAAGGCCAGCCCCATGATTCACTGATCCAAATTGATTAATCCAAATTATACATTGTTTCTGGCCTTCTTTCAATTTAAAGTGGACTGTTAATATATTTCCTATTTATTAACTCTCTTTTTTGGCCATCAATCAAACAGTTAGGATTACATCTCATCAACCATCTAAATAACCGAGAAGTGAATATCAAATGTACAAATAAAAGGTGCAACCGAAGTTTTATGGCCTATAACCAACCCATCAATTGCTAGGGTTCCCTTTTGGTGTATAGCTGATCTAACGTAATTCACCAAGGAGCAATCAAATGAACGGTCTAAATCTCATATGCATGCCACATGTACAGATATTGCATATTGGCACTATCTCATTACTTTTTTCTGGTCTAATTTCAAATTACTTATTTTTTTCTGCTTCTAATTTATTAAAACAGGTTGTTGGTCAAACATCCCATCCCTATAAGCAGTCTACCGTTGCATTGTTTTGGTGCATATGTACCCTGTTTTAACCCAATAACATATATGATGGGTCCGACCTTATCCATTCAATGGTTGTACATTTGGGACCTGGTTCAGTAATCCAAACCATTGATCACATAGTTCAAGATGAATGGATCTGTTATTTGTTCTGTCATAGATCTATTTGTGAATCTATTCAATGGTTGTACAACTGATCTAATACTGTATCATGCTAGTTGTGAGGAGATTAGAAGGACGATGAACATTACAGGAGCAAAATATCTGAGCTGGTGCTACAATCACGGAGGATGCGTAGCTGAAGTACGTATTCTCAGCCATTTGACTCAAGTGAGAGGCTACGGAGGTTGTTGATGTCTACTGAATTTGAGATCTATGTGGTGCTTTGTGTCCTGACCATTGGACATATGGTGTTTGTGATAAGTGTGGCCGTGTGTACACAAATGGAATAATGGATGAAGGGAAACATATATATCAATTTGATCCAGTAGAGGCTCTATATCTACTATTTGAATTCGAAGTGCCTGAGACTTCATTCATTCTCTTTCAAACTTGTATTTGTATTCCAACGCATTTTAAATTTCTTTAATAGAGGCCGTTTGTGTACAGATCATATAGACGATCGCACGGGGTGTTCAAGATGTGACCATGATACAACAAGTCGTCTTCTTATTATTTGATTCTCGTAGTGATCAGTTCTATAGAATTGTTGTAGTTGCTTTTGAAAATGGTTGGTAGGTTCGAGTACACGGGATGTAAAAAAATTTTAGAGTGGTAAGAAAGAACTTGAGATTATCTTGCCACTTGGTGAAGTTTTTACCATCGAATCAATCAAGCTTATTAAATCCTGGTTCATCAGCTTGATTAATGCAATACTTTTGGTATCTATGTCAATCACACTTTAAGATTGTTGAAAAAAATTAAAACTAAAATTTTAAAAAATGAAAATAATTTTAATAGATTAGCTAGGATCGAGCTTGAGCACGTATTAGATACGCTATCCTTAAAGCATTCGGCCCCTCTCTTTTAAGATTAGAGATCACTTGCAGGTTAGCAATAAATTGCTTCCAGGATAGGACAATCCTTGTTTGGTCCTATATACAGAAATAATGAAGGAAACCACCTTAGGAATTGGCTAACGCAGTTAGTCTTCTCTAGCTGACTCATTGAGTATTCGAACTCAAAAACTCATTGAGTTTGAAAACTTAGTGCTATATAAAAGGAATAGAATCTTTTTTCTATAGACAAGAACTGGATTGTGATGTTGATGCTCTGGACTTGGAGGGGTCCAATTTTTATAGATGGAGGGAGTGGATAATTTCTCCTGAGGCCATCAAAGTTTAGAATGTTGCAAAAGCGGAGATCGGATCATTTAGATCACTGAATGACTAGCCATTTCAAATCACTAGCATTAACCAGTTTTTAGTTCTACGCCACCAGCACCACTAGAGCCACACTACCTCACTGTCCGCGCACATGTGAGTGTGTTATCTAGTGTTACATGCAACCCAAGCTCTCTCTCTCTCCCTCTTTTCTCCCAGTAAGTTAACTATTCAAAAGATAGCTTATAACACTAAAAAGGTTTCCATCTCTAAGTGATATGGGGTAAATGAAAAAATTATTTTTTTCACAATTTTTTAAAAGAAATTTGGAGGAAAAATAATTTGATTTTTGAATTTCAAAATTCAAATGCATTTTTAATTTAATCACCATTATGAGAGAAATTCTCAATAGGTGCAGCCTCTCTCTTTCTCTAGTGTGGAAATGAGAGGCTTGTTTGCACCTTATATACATGGGGACTCAAATTGAGAGAAAATCTCTCATTTTTTAAGTTTAAAGTTTCTTCCTTTGGCAAGACTCTTATATCTAGAGTAAACGATATCCAAGCCAACCAAAATGTGGGCCACACCTTGAATATAGTGGATTTCTCAAAAGATATTTTACAATGGTCAAGCTTTTTCACCCATCATATGGGCCACAATCATGAAAATAATGGAAATGCAACACACGTTACTCTTCAATGTAATTTGGGCAGCTCCAAATTGCACCAAACCCACGAGGCGGAAGAGTAACTTCGCCTACACCGGCGGTGCATGACTTCTGATACAAACCAGCAGATTTTAGTGGCTGTTACCGTTACCTTGTGGGGCCCATATTGATAAATATGTTGTATATCCATGACGCCCATCTGTTTTTTCAGCTTATCTTAAGGCATTATCCCAAAAATTAGGCAGATCCAAATCTTGGTGGACTACACGATTGGCAAAAGTAGTGAATAACCATTGAAAGCTTTTTATAGGCAATGAAAGTTTTGGATCAAAGCTAATCTTGTTATTTTCCATTCATCCACGTTGTTTGACCTTATCAATGAGTTGGATGGTAAATAAGCATTCACGGTGGGTCTTAGAAAGTTTTTAATGGTGGGTGTTCAATCATGACTGTTCCGTGTGGTATGGTCTACCTAAGATTTGGATCTGCTTTATTTATTTATTTTTTACCTATCCTCAAATGGACTGAAAAAATGAACAAACAACACATCCTTGAGGTGGGCCCACACTGAGCGTAAGGTAACAACTAATCGGCTCCCTTGACATACAGGCACCTATTAACAGTACAGTTGGTGTACCAAAATTAAACTTATTGAATTGTAGAATTCAATTTCATTAATTTATATAAAAATTAGGTTAGTTTAACAATCCTGTCAAAAGTCAAGTTGGTTGAACAATGCTAACATCTTATTTGTGAACACTTATTCATGATACATCTAAGCTTTTTCCTATAATTTAAACTGCTTATTTGAGTAATTTCTAACTGTTTGTGTATCATCTATTAAAATCTGCACAGCATCAATGTATTTCTCAGTTTGAAGAATCCTCAAAGCAATGACAGACACCTTCTTAAATTATCTCTAGTAACAGGAAGTTCATAGTAATTTAAATGCGTTGCTTGGACAAGCATTGTCACATCAATGTATTTCTCAATTTGAAGACTCCTCGGAGTAATGATCGGACACCTTCCTAAATTAATTCTCTCTAGTGGAGTTCATAGTAATTTAAATACATCACTTGGACAAGCATTGTCACATCAATGTATTTCTCAGTTTGCAGACTCCTCAAAGCAATTATGGATACCTTTCTAAATTATCTCTAGGATAAAGAGTTCATGGTAATTTAAATGGCTCCACCTAATGGCTTGATAGTAGACTCACAAGAGTTTCAACATGGTGTCATGGGTTGGAGAACCCTGAGTGTGCAAAAGTGCGTAGGGTGTGTGATCCAAGAAGAAGAAAAAAAAAAAAAAAAAAAGGTCATGGAGACATGGATGAATAGAAAAGCAAATAGGAGATTGATCCAAAACTTTTGCGCTGACAAAAAAGATTTTTATGATAAAAAACACCACTGAAATGGGATTGTCTTTTATTGTAATGAGTAAACATAGTTGGGCCTATTGTGAATGTATGTGGGTTAATCACGCGTCCATTCATTTTTACAGCTCATTTTAGTGGTTGAGCCCAAAATTTAAGTATTTCCAAAGCTCAAGTAAACCACACCACAAGAAACAATGGGAATAATGACTTCCACAGTTGAAACCTTGTTAGGGTTTGATGTTTATTTGCCATCCAATATGTTCACAAGATCACATAGACATGGATGAAGGGAAAACATAAATAATAGCTTGATCCAAAACTTCAGTGGCCCCCAAGAAATTTCAACGATAGAATTTCAATTCACACTATTTCCGTGGTGAGGACCACTTGAGATTTAGATATATTTCATTTGAGGGCTTGATGGATAGAGTGGATAAAATATGTAAATTATGATGGACCCCACATAGTTTACTCGATACGCTAAGCGTACTGAGTTACTCTAGTACACAATCTGCTTCCTCAGACACCACTTTTCTTGTGGTGTGGTCCACCTAAGATTTGGATCTGCTTCATTTTTAGTATCATTACCTAAAATGAGTTGAAAAAACTGATCAACGACACAGATATACACTACACACATCAAGGATGAAGTTCATTCTCTCCTGGATGTGTTTATTCTTACTAGGACGACACCTGAAAAACTTAGGCCGTTGCAAAACTTTTATGGATACGTGAATGTTTCAGGGGTGGTCATTGAATCCCCACTATTTTCTCTTCTTGTGTGGCCCACGGGAGTTTTGGATCCCTTTATTTATTTATTTTTGTCATATATCATAAAATAAAGCAGCGGATTGGATTTCTCAAAAAACATTACCACCATCTCAACCAATTTCTCACACACATTACGACCATCTCAGTGGTGAAACAACCTATAAAAGGCTTTGGCAAGAAATCTGCATCCAACCCAAATCTCCCTGGTAGCCACCTCGATATCCAAGTAACATCCAATCTAGGGGTGTGCATCGACTCGAACCGAGTCAAGCTGGCCTCAGCTCAACTCAGCTTGAACACTGGCTAACCTCAGCTTGAACTTGGCTCAGCTCAGTTCTTGAGCTTGACTAGCCAGCTCAGCTCAATTCAGTCAGCAGCTCGGGCCAGCTCGAGCCGAGTTCGCCATTGAGGCATTTTCACAAACACCTGAACTGCAACTTCAAAATCTCATTATTTTACAAACAGAGGCAATGGTTTTATAGTTATTTTATCAAACACCTTCTAAGTAACATAAAACAAAAAACAAAAAATAAAAACAAAGAGAAAAAAGGGTATTTGTTTCATGTACATACCTTCCTTGCCAACAATCATATTTCATTGAGTCATTTTATTAAACAATTGGTGAGCAACATCAATGGCAAAGTAACCGAGTCACCGAACTGGTTCGATTCAAGTTGGATTCAATCCGAGTCGAGTCGATCTAGGGCTGCTCGAACTCATTTTTGAGCTCAACAAATCAGCTCGGCTCGGCTTGAACTCAGCTTCAAACCGAGTTGAATCGAGCTTTTTCGAGTCGAGTCGAGCCGAGCTAGCTCAGTTCGTGTACACCCCTAATCCTATCCGTCCATCCTTTTAAAAGATAGCTGTACGGTCTAAAAATAAAAATGAGGTGGATCAAACTCAAATTACACACATTACAAGAAACAGTCAGGATCGATCTCTCACCATTGAAACCTTACTTGGGCCCACAGAAGTTTCAATGGTGTGCGTTTCTGTGATGTGGCCTACTTAAGCTTTGGATTTGCCTTATTTTTAGGCTCACATCTTAAAGTTATACGGAAAGAACGATGGAAGGATTAGATTTCACATGGACATCTCTCCCTCACATAGCTTTGGGTTACATGGGCTCTGTGTAATAGGTGTTACACGCATCTCGCGTCCTTCGAAACCCGATTACCGAACGGGTAGGGATTTGGTGGATCCTTGACTGTGGGGCCACCATTAATGTATCCTTTTTATATATCCATTCCGTCCATCCGTTTTTTAAGCTCATTTTAGGAGACTGCTCCAAAAACTAAACAAATCCAAATCTCAAATGGACCACACCACAGGAAACAACGGTCATTAAATTCCTACCATTAAAAGTTTCTTAGGATCTGCTGGAAAGGTCACGTAGATCTGAATGAAGAGAAAACACAATTATTAGCTTGATCGAAATGTTCTATGGCCCGAAAGAAGTTTATAGTGATCGATCACAACCTTTTCCTATGGTGTGGTCCGCCTGATATTTGGATTTTCCTTTTTTAAAACATTCCCTGAAATGAGCTGTAAAAACGGATGAACAGCGTAGATATACAACAAACATTTCGAGGTGGGCCCCACAGTCAGGGATCCGACTCACATCCTCGCCAAGCTGCCGAGTATGGGATCTGTCTTCTTCTCGACCCACTTTGCATGAGATTCACGAAAAGCTCGCTATCTGATCGACACATGGCACATACAACCACCATCTCATGCCGTGTAACGACCTTTTCTTATTTCTTCTTCTCTGATATCTTTTGTTTTCAATTTAATTTCGTTTGCCCTCTCTTCATGACACTTCTGCTCTTATTCCATTCTTACCCGTTTTATTTCGTGCTATTTACATTTTAAATTTGGGTATTTGATTTCCCTTTCTCCACCTATTTTCTTCTTCCCTTTCTGCCTTCAGCATCTGATGGAGGTTCCTGTTGGGTTTTTGGCAACGCTATGGAGCTTTATGTCTTTTCTGCCCTTTTCTTTCTGCTCTTGATTCTCGGCTTCTCAAAGGTAAGCAAGCAAGCTCGTTTGAATTTGGTCCATCGCGCCTGATCAGGAAGTGACGTTCGTAGCCCAATGTTCGATGAGTTGCTGGTGCGGAGGTGGACCCGGACCGTCCGACAATAGGGTCGATCCGTTAGTTTCTCCTGTTGAGTCCATTTTCATCTCGACCGCCCATTTGAATCCAACCATCGATATGGATCTGATCTTTCGATCCCTCCGATTTGGGTCATTCATGAGAAGGATCACCAAATGGACGGTCCAGATCCACTACTTCATATGCCAGCTGTCAGGTATGAAAAGTATCACCATTTCAAGCCTTTTAAATTAAAAGCACCAGTTGTGGGGCCCACCTTTTTACTTGCAGTTGATGCATGGTGCCAGCCCAATCAAGCAAATGGCCCTGATTAAAAGACATCATCAATGAATGGGCCCAAACCCACCTCTCCAGAAACACGTAGCTTAAGGCCACATGCTGGCCCAACAAATCTAACCATGCATTGGGTGGGGCCCGCTTATAGATGAACCGGCCAAATTTCAAGCAGGCCAGTCGTGTATGTGGGATGTGGGTATTTGGCTTTTTGTTTTGAACTGTTACACGTGGCCCAAATGATGATTTGGTTGGGGTGATTTTGAGCCAACTCATCTACATGGAGGACCCCACCTGATGCACGGCTTTGATGTGTCCCATCCATGTGCCAGGCATTAGGCCTTCGAAAATGGTTGTATGCTCCATCATTTCGTATACATGGTCACCTGTTCGACGATTTGCACCATACATACATTGGGGCCCACATGGTTTGAGCATTGAATATGCTCACTGACTGAACAATCCTATTCAAAACTAAGTTATGAAAACCACAGGTTAAAAGCATCAATCCCACTTAATGGGGAGATGGTTCATCACTAAAGTGGTTAGGGTTGTTCAATCAATCTAATTTTCTTTTAGGGGGCATTTGAATCGTAAGTTACTTACGATAAGCTACTTATGTGTTCACAGTACTCCAAGTATAGGGTTGTGATGCAGTAATAAACTTGGTAAGACTGAGGTCAAATTTACGGGGACTGAAACCTATACATAATCTGAAACTAAGTAGAACTAGAATTAGACTAAGATGAAATCTAAATCGAATGAATTTGAGAGAATAATGATGAAATAGTAAACTAAAATTTGTAGAATTCAAAGGTAGGGAATTAGGGTGCCAAGGATCAACTTGTAAAGATCAGGGAGATCTACGCTTGATTCATGAACTCAACTGGACTTTGAGTCCCATCTTCATCCAGTTGGAAGTTATACCATGAAAATCAATCCTGAACTTCTTTTGATCTAGTTTTCCAGAGATAAGATGAATGTAAATTAGAATGGATTCCATCACAAGACCATGCCCATGAGACAAAGTAAACAACAAAATTAAACCAATCTACAGCCAATTTGAGAGATGTATGAATGCTATGAAGGATTCCGTTATCCAACCATGTCCGAGGGGCGATGGTGAACAACAAGGCTTCCTAACTGCATAATCACAATAAGGGAAAGGAAATACTCAAAGCCATCATAGATTTATTGTAATGTAAGTCGCAACAAACCATTAAAAACTAAAGGTATTCCTCAAAATCAAACTAACATCAAAAGTAATTCAACTAGCATGAATCCAAGCCGTAGGGATCACTCATCACACCACAAGCTTCACCTCTTAGCCCTATCTAAGAGGTTTAAACTGACATGATGAGGCTAAAATACTTCAAAATTCAAATAAAACAGTTTTAAAAAAAAAAAAAAAAACAAAAGAAAACAAAAGGCCCAAACTAATATCTCTCTCAGTTGTAGATTGAATGCCCCTTCTCTCTTCTCTCTTCTCTCTTCTCTCTTTATAGCTGTGAAGGAGGTTGGTTGTATGCGCTGGCTGGAGTCGGTTCCAGAAGTCGGTGATGTTGCGTGCAAGATACGCAGCAAGTAGCGTTTCCCAAAGAAGAAAAAATGCAGCCTAATTGCGTTTGGCTTGGATTTTCGGCCAAAGGACGCTCTAAGTGCAAGATCTAAGCCATTCAGGCTGCATGGCTCTGGTCGGTCCCACTTTGGGATGTTTTTGGATGGTCCGGATTGTCTGAATGATCCTCTCTATGGATGTGTAACAGCCCAAAAAATCCGAACGTGTTGTATGTGCGTAATCCATGCGCAGGGGAGCTGCGCTGAAGCTTGGTGGGTCCTATGAACGATGTTAACAGAGAGATCCGACCCGTCCATTGAATTCCTCTCGGAATTTAAGTTGGGAAGGGGTGGTTTTACTCAATTTTAGTGCAGCCCACGAAATCTGTAAACCCACCGTCCGTCTTTCGTTTGGACAATCGAAACCGATCTCCGATGTCATGTGAGATTTCACCACCGTTGATGTACGGCCCGGATCAGACCGTTGATGTACGGTGGTGGCCCATTGACATTCAACCGCAAGCCCTATTTCAACAGAGAATGGCAACTACCAATTTTTTGAATTGTAGTCGGTCAACACATTGTTGACCGACTTCACTGGCTTGGTACACGGTGGGTGCTCATGTGCGGTGCACATGCACTCACATCAGTGGGCTCCACCTTGATGTTTATGAGAGATCCATTCCATTCATCTGCTTTGTCACTCCCTTTAAGGGGTTGAGACCAAACTTGAAGTGTATCCAAAGATCAGGTGGGCCCCAAATCAAGATTTTATTGGCTGATCTGTCAGTTTAGCCACTTCCACAGGGATCCGGGGGCTAAAATTCGACATGTACGGTTCATTTATGGTCCTCAGGCCATGTATGAAGTTTTGAGCTGAATGGATGGCGGAAACCCTGTGATCTTGCATTCCGGACGTCATTCAGGCCATTTGAGCTTCAGTTTCTCGATTTTCTCGGATCTGTGGCGTGTAAATTCATCGATCTTAGTCCTCTGGGGTCCGTCCCTTGCCTTGGTAAATTTTGAGCATTAAATCCATTCTTTTAGCACCCTTTTTCAGTCCAAGCCTGTAAATTTACCTTGCAGTACAAACACGATTAAAATAGACCATTAATTAGTATCATGTTTGTAAACTCAGGTAATAACTGGGGTCTGATATGTAATATTTGACCCTCAACATTATGCCTTAAGGCATAAGTAACTTATCTTGATTTTTACTTATTAAATTGAAGGAATTAAGTAACTTTAAATAATAATAAAAATTACTTATAATTGATCATAAACTAAACTTACTTATCTTAAATAAGTTACTTATCTACTATTGGAAGTAGAAAAAGTAACTTATTTGGTGGATTCCAAACGGGCCCTTAGTGGCCATCCATGATAAGGTCTACAAGATGGATGGCTTAAATCACTGTTCATATGGGCATGTGCACAAGGGAGGTGTAGCACATTGTTGCGGACCGGTCAGTAGCAAGGGGCTTTAGCCATTTTTCACACTACTTATATAGTAGAGGTGATGTACATAGTGTGTAATGTCGTTGAAAGAATTTTAAAGAAAGCTAGAGTCAAATAGAATTGTGGAATCTCTGGAATGTTTTAGAGTTCTCTAGTTGATCTTTCTAAGGATAATAGTGTAGAATTATCCGGAAGGTTTCTAGAGTATTCTTGGCTATGGTATCCTTGCCACATTGGGCATGACAAAAACTATAGTGATGGGACATGTCAGACCTTGTGATCGCCATGGCAGTGGCGTAGCAATTGATGGAGTTCACAAGGAGTGACTCATCAGAGCTATTATTTTCAACAGGTGACTAAGGCAAGGATCAAATATAGCAAGGATAGATGAGACTTACCCAAGCCATGAGGTTAAATTCTTTCTCTGTAATTGGCCTCATAGGGCAAGGGATTTCCGATAAGACAAGTTCTCAATGCTCTTGCAGTTAAGCAAGTTAAAGAAGAGGATATTGAGAAAATAAGATCTAGTCTATGCAACTCCTCAATGCTATGGAAGGCAAGCTCAAAGAGCCAAGAGGAAAGTTGGAGTAGCTTCATTTGTGACGGAGATCAATGGGCAAAGTGCTACCAACATAACAAACCCTTGAATGCGGTCCAAGTCGAGGAGGAAGAAGAGGACCTGAGAATTAGGTTCTTAAATGTTTTGCAATGATGAACGAAGAAACCCAAGCCACTTGGATGGGAGTTACTGTACTATACACATCAACTTGAAGTGTAGATATGAGTGCAAAAATGACTAAGATGGTTGGGTTTGATGTTGGTCCAAGACTCAAGCAAGGGAAAGGTGGTCAATTCAAAATCCAAAACCTGTTCAAGGCATGGGTAAGGACGTGGAGCTATGCATCAAAGGGTGTGTTGGCAAGATGAGTCTCTCTGCTATTCCACTAGATGATTTTAAGGACATCTTGGGCATGGATTTCTTGAGCAAGGAAAAGGTGGTTCCAATGTCCTTCCTTGGGATAATATGCACCATGGAAGGGCATCTGTGCATGATACCAATGGTGCAAAGAAGGAAGGCCAAGGTTCAGCTGATTTGTTAATCTTAGCCTTACAACTAAGGGTGACAAGAAAGAAAAAACAACACATTGTGATAGTTCAAGAAACCAATTCACGGGATCATCGCCAAGAGGTTGTTGAGGGCATTAAGGCAATAGGTAGGTGTGGTTTTCACAAATCGGTCATTCATAAGAGGATTTTCAAGGGAAAGCCATTTTCGGGACTAGCACACTAAAGCAACATGCATAGTGTTGTGTTGATGATTATAAAGAAGGCTAGAGTCTTGTGAATTTGTGCAGAGGATTCTAGATATGACTAGATTCATGTTGTAGAGTTATGTAGAGATCTCTAGGATACTCGAGATTTCTTTAGGGGGTATTTGTAGGGAGATAGTTTAGAAACATTGGCCATTGGATGATCATCATATGGCATCATCCTAACCATCCATGTAAAGTAGTTGAAGGTTCTTAGGTCGACATAAGGAAGAGAGGCCCTCACTTGTAACCTCAAAAGTGTAAGCTCTTGAGTTCTTAGCGAAGTACAAAATATTCTATTCAACTCTTGCCTTCATGGTTAAAAGATGTGACTTTGACCAATTTGTCCCCTCTTAAGTCGTATTCGGACTTGGCTGAGTTAGGGGTGACTCATGGTCTCAAACAACATTGGGTCCGACCAATTTTGAATTGACTCAAATGAGTCATAGAAGACTTGTCTAGGCCTTAAAACCATGCTTGTGTCTCTCTTGCATACCTAGTGGGGTTTAACACACAACACTTGGTGTTTGCACTTTGGCAATAGGCTGACTCATCCATGACGGGACCGTGAGTTTGCATAGTCTATGCTTGAGGAAGCACTTTGGGCATTGGAAGAATGGATAGATGGTTTTCTGCCTACACTTAGAAGAATGGATACAATGTTAGAACAAATTACAATGTAATAAAGCTTATCATGAAGCATAGAGCTAGCAATGGGTGGGCCTGAGTTGTCCAAAATGCCAATCTGGAGTAGATCCAGCACGTTGCATCTAGCCCCAAGTAGTTCAAAAATATCAAGCCTGCCACCCCTAGTGAAGCTAGTTTTTCTGACCTGTATTACATGGTAGAGGGCACCCTCATGGGTCTGCCAGAAAATACCATGTATGACCAACCTCCTTATGCCGGATCCAGAAATTGGTAGAAGATCTCAGCAAGCACAGAGCAATGGCCCCCCTGTTCGTAGTAGGATGCAACAGAGCAATGGCCTGGATTATAGAACTGTCGATGCCAATCATCAGGAGCGAAAAAATCCTATGCCAGCCACATATCTTATAATTCTGAGTTAGAAGACAGGCATCCTATTAGCTAAGGACCCAAGCCATGTCCATCCCATTCTTCCATAAAAGTAAATGGGCGTGGGTTGGCTCCTACAGAAACACTACCACAAGATAGGCCAGGCCAACAGGACTACCCGATTACTTATCATCCCTAAGAAGTCAGATCACCCCTGACTTGTGGACCTCTACATTCAACCCAAGGCGGGCCAAAGCTTATTTAATCCTTTTTATGCACCATTTATAATGCAGGGGCATTTTCACACCGGGCTCAGGTGGGGTGGCCTGTGGGATGCAAGGGCATACTCGGGGTGGGTGGCCCGTGTAAAGTGGGTGGCTCATGTGAAGCGGAACCCATGTGAAGTGAGACTCATGAGGGGGGTTCGGCCGAGGTCCTAACCCGTGGGATGTGGGACCTGGGCTATGAGATAAAAGGGATTGATTCACTATGCTCTATCAATTCGAGCTTTTAGAGCAAGTGGTTAATTGTCCTATATCAATTTAGGGGCAAACAATTAACCAGTAGTCTTTCCTAAGCAATTGAAGAATGTATATGAGAGTTGTTGTTAGATTGTCATTTCCTTGGAAGCAACTGCTATTCCATGACCAAATGAAGATTGAAGAATGTATTTGAACAGGAATAGTGTGTTAATATGAGCATTTAGATTGATTATTTACTGAAATTCCATAATTTTATTGTTAGCAGTTGATGCACGCATGCATGTGTGAGCCCATCTATGTAGTTATAGCTATGGACATATCTTTGCAAGCATGAATGGATGAAAGCATACGTGGATGTATTTTTGTGGGTATCTACAAATAGCAAATGCTCTGTTTCTAATATCTATTTCTTTTGCAGCGGTGATTATCAGCCCATTTGCAATAGCCATCATTCTCGTCGGAAACTCTTCTGTAATCTTGGGACTGTGGCTCGCACATTTCATCTGGACTTATTACTGTGTAGGAAAGTATGCTGCTTTACTATGGAACAAATTAGCTTTTACAAGGCTGGATAGCTTCCTATTCGTTTCTCATGGTGAAATTCCTAGTGAAAAACTTAGTTTGTAGAATTAAGCCCATGGTTGGTGTGTCCAAACCATTGATTTGACAGCCCACATGGACCTTTTTCAAACAATCCCCTGAATCGATCAAGTATAACCTTCCCATTAATGCCATGCAAATACATGATTAAAATGGAATGCATGAAGAAGCTGCATTCAATGGAGGAAGACAAAAGAGTCTTACTAGGATATTCTGATTTGGGAGGGTTTCTTTTTTTTTTTTTTTTTTGTGGGGGGGTAGGGGGGATGGTCCTCCAAGATGAGTTCCATGAGATCAATGGCTTTGATGGACTAACCATGGGCCCCACATCTACAAACTGAGTTTCCAACAGGGAACTTCCCTATGCGAAATAAATAGGAAACTCAGCCTCAGTTTTACATTGAAGGAATGATTGAATGTTTTCTCTGCATGTCAATGATTCAGTATGAGATATGCCATCATATTCAATACTTGATCATGGACTCCACATCACATTGCTTGACTTGCCCATAATCTTTTCTGTTCATGATGATAATGTTTGGCCGCACATCAGAGCAAAATCCAACTCTGATTTTCTGGGGTCATCACATTCCATTGAGCAACTGAGAGGGATTGTATGATGGTATGATGCAAGATCATGGCATGCCCATCTTTCAGTTAACTAAGTGGTCTGTCTGATTAATCCCACAAGGTATTTGGTCATGCCCGAATTTTTTCCAATCTTGACTGATCTTAGCCATCCAATTGAAATGGGTGCCTAAGGATCCAATTTTAGTTGGGGCCAAGTAGGCTGTTCAGGATCTCTGAAGGGGAGATTTTGGGTGCATCTCCCATCCGAAATAGGGTCCACCCTATAGACAATTTGGACCACTAGAAAGTGAGCCCCGCGTGCAGGGTTTGTTTTGGTTGAGCATTGTAGCATTAACTGCTATTCTGTTATTCTTATTTGATCCTTCCATGCCTAATGGCAGAACAAAGAGACTTAGACTAGTATTGAAGACCTTGGTATTGTTACTTTCGTGACCAGTTATTGGCATTGCCAAAAGCCATCTAGTTGGAATAGGATATGGAATTTTTGCTCCATTCATCACAACTTTCGAGGCGGTTGGCGAACACGTCATAGACAAGCTTTTCCATTGTTTTCTTGTGAGCTCTCTTCAAATCTGTTCACAAAGATTACCCATCATTCACAGTTGTATGGTTTCTTTATAATCCGATCCCATTATTTCAACCTGGCGGTCTATAATTTCGTGTGGATTTCAGGACGGTTGCTGGAGTACAATACTGGGAAGTTGTGCGGTAGTGCATGATTTCACGGATTTTTGCTTCCACTCCTACTTCTCATATATGGTCCATATGGATGAACTGAGTGAGAAAGAGGCCGAAGAGGAGGCGCCTTTCGACATCAAGTAAGGAATGCGGTTAAAACATATTTATAAAATTTGTAGTTGTTGCTCAAACTTCAAGTCAAATCTCCAAGCATAACTTGTTTGAACATTTTAACAGAAAAGTGTGGGATTATTTTTCCACTTATGTTTTTAACTGGAACTTTGCTAAGTCCACATGCATGTGTAATAAAGCTCATGTACACGCCACAAATGTGCCAGCATGGCACAATAGGTCCAAGACCAATACATCCATCAGAGTGGCACCACTATATTGATGCCATAGCCCAAGGATCAGGTTGATTTGGTCAGGTAGAAAACAGTTTGCAAAAACAAATGTACGGCTCCTGAAAATGTGGCTGAAGTTTTCTAACCAATTCACCTGTTTCCGGTATCGGGGCCCACATGTTTAGTGGACCAGATCTAGTACTATTGGGAAAGCATGTAGAAGATTGGACCAACCTGATGGATGGCTTGGATCTCTCACCTATGCTCCATGCTGGCACGTGTGTGGCATGTACATGAGCTCTACTGCACACACCTGTGGGCAAAGCAGAGCTCTTTCAATCAATAGCAGTGTAAGGTATTCTTCTGATTATTTTTGTATGGAGTACTTAATCATGCTTAGCATTCTCTCAGTTTTTCTATATTATTGATTTACTTCAGGATGTTATTTGAATATTTACTCGATCCAACTGAGTTTTCAATTTAACCTAATACAGTATTCTCGGCACATCTGTCGCATGTCGACTAGAGTATACATGAATGTGTCCATCTTCAAGGTGTTCTATTGGCAGGGAAATTGTTGTATCGTTTTATGAGGGATGTGGTGTGTATAGATGCCGAATACAAGCCGACTCATTGCAGAGCAATGCCATTGGGACTCCGGCAATTGAATTTGCGTCATCTTCCAATGATCCAAACCATTAATACAACGAATCTCACTTTGTATGAGGGAAAATCAACAAACAAAAGCTCTCAATTGGGATTATTTCAACCCTTTGATAATTTGGCTCTTTTACTTGAACATGAACAGTGACCATATCCTCTGCATAATCAAAGGACATAAATATTCAATTCTAGAGTTTTTCCACCCTTCGTCCAATGAAAGCCCAATCAAATAAGCGATTTGGGTCATCAAAAGAAACCCAAATCCAACAGCTAGAATCCCAACATATCTTATCCTAATACAATGGGATGTATTCAAGCAAACCTCTGCAAGGAAATCTAATTCCAACCAACATCACTAAATCAAAACCAATCCTAGCCTTCCATTTTGTAACCAAGATCAAAACAAAAGAAAACAAACAAAACCCAAATGCCAGATTCTAATCTCAGCTCAGATAACATCATCAAATCTCATTCAAGCAATCAAATCAATCATGGCCATTCATTTGGCAACCAATAAGAAAAAAGACAAAAACAAAAACAAAACAAAACAAAACAAAAGAGATACCTGTTTCCACCTGAAGCAAAAGGGGTGTTGGTTTGGACAGTTTACACATTAATTTGGGTACAAGAGTCTAGCTTGCATACTTTTCCATGCACATCCATATGCACGGCAGAAAGGCCGTTTGGATGGAAAGTCGAACTGAATTACAATAACTAGTCCAATGAAGTGGAAATAGTCACACTAAGAGGGGATTTTATTTTTGAAATAACACTAAAGAGGGCATTTTCGCAAGCACTAAAGAGGGAATTTTTCCAAAGTTACTTTTAAGTTGGATAGTGATAGAATGTAAGTGCAATTTCTAACATGAAAAAGAGATCCAATTGTTGAGGGTCAAATATTGCATATTAGACCCCAGTTACTACCTAGATTTACGAACATGATACCGTTTAATGGCCTGATTTAATCGTGTTTTTGTTGCAGGATGTGATTAGGAGAGTTAACTAAAAAAGAGTATTAAAAGTGCTGATTTGATGCTCCAGAGGCACCAGATCAAGGGATGGACTCTAGAGGACCGAGATCGAGGAAAGTACACGCCAGAAATCCGAGGAAACCAGGCCATTCGCATTAATGGGGCCTGAAAAGAGTCCAGACTGCAAGATCATAAGGTTTTCGCCATCAGATTGACACGAAACTTCCTACATGGCCTGGGGATCATAAATGAACCGTACACATCGAATTTCAGCTCTTGGATCATTGTAGAAGTGGCTCAATGGACATATAAGCCCATAAAATATTGAACTGGGGCCCACCTGTTATCTGGATATACTTCAAAATTGGTCTCGAAGGTTCAAATGATATGACAGAGCAGATGGACGGTGTGGATCGCGGATATACATCATAATGGAACCTATGTGGGACCCATGTGCACGGTGCACAAGTGCATCGGCCGTGCACCAGAAGAACCAGAGTCGGTCAGTGCCCGTTGACCTACGATTTCTTAAAAAGAAGATTTTCTTTTTTTCTTTTTCTCAACAGCGTCTCACGCCGACCGTCCGTTTTGGCTAGTGGACCCCACCACTGACTCATTTCAATGATCCGAAACGTCCAAGTGCCTCAGGGGGTTGCCACGACCCTTACCTAGGTGATCTTCTAGTACCATGCAAGCTAGTGGAACATCCTGGCCGTTGAAAGCAAGATGGACGGCAGAACAAAAGATCAAGTGGGTCGCACCGATTTCACTCCAAATTATACCCTTATCGGAAGTTTTTTCGTCGTGAAACTGATGGATGGGTTGGATTTTCCAGCCACCAATAATCCTGGGCCCCACCGACATCACGGCACCGACGCAGAACCTCTGTTTCGCAACAGAGGTTGCAATTTTCTGTAGTGGGCTACCATCGTGCATTCTTGGTCCAATCAGGACCGTCCATCAAAGTCTTACAAGGCCATGGAGCAAGGCCTAGGTGGGAAAATTTCAGAAAATATCATAGAATGGTTTTTCAACCGTTCAAACATCGGTTGGACGGTATAGCAGAAATCAACCGGATCTTGGGCTCTTCGAATGGTTTTTCGTCTTGAAGACAATGAATGGTATGGATTTTTAAACAGACTCCAATCCATAATTTTAAACTAAAAACGGAACCGTCCGTTTCCTGCTGTGCGAAGATGCGGAACAAGGAGTGCAGAGACTGAGTCGGTGGGCCATCATCATGGTTCACAAGTTCAATCTGAACCAACCATTGGAATCAGGCAAAGCTTCGAACCAAGATCTAGTGGTTTTCTTTCTAAAAAATGTTACGAAGAGGCTATAAATACTCTGAACAGTAGAACAGTCGCCCTAAGATCAAACGGATGGGCCGCATCAACAGATATCCAAAACCGTCCATATGCAACCGGTTTTTAGATTTAAATTCAACGGAAGGAGTGGATTTATCGTCCGATCTCGATCAAGGACTCCACCATCAACTCAACGGACAAGCAGGCGTTTCATATGCACGTTGCTGCGGAAGGTGTCTTCCTACGCATGTGCAGCAACCGACTCCCTTGGCTACAAAAAGGAGAAGAGAGAGAACGTGAAGGGGGAGGATACACGGCAGGAAGGGCTTGGGCTAGCCGTGGAGGCTTGGGCTGGTGCATCATAAGGAAGAGAAAGAGGAGAAGTTGAAGTTTTCCTTATTTCTTTCTTTTCTGTTTTTTTTCTATGAATCCTAAGGATATTAGCCACATCATGTCAGGCTAAAACCCCTTAGCTAGGGCTAATGGGTGAAACTTGCAGCGTGATGGGAGAATCCTGTGCTTGTGCCTTTTGTTTAAACTGAATTGATATTAATCTTAGTTGAGTTTATGGAATGTTTTCAGTCTTTAATGGTCTGTTGTGACTGAAATTACAACGGGTCTGCAATGGCTTTGAGCATGTTTTTTTCCTTTTGATGTTTATGACGTCAGGAAGCCCTGTTGTTCACCATAGTCTCCTTGGCATGGTCGGATGTCGGTACCCTTCCTAACCTTCATGGCATATTGATTGGTTGGTAATTAGTTTAATTCAGTTGTTTGCCATAGTCTCTTGGGCATGGTTTGGTGATGGAATCCATTCTAATTCATATACCTTTCATCTCTATAAAACTAGATTAAAGTAGGTCCAGTTGAGTTCTTGGAACAGGCATAAGATCTCTCTGATCTCTACAAGTAGATCCTCTGAATCTCTAATTCCTTTTCTCTGATTTCTCCTAAGTTTTAGATAATAGTTTTACAATTATTCCTTAAATTCTAGTTGATTTAGATTTCATCTCATTCTAGATCTAGTTCTGGTTAGTTTTAGATAACATACAGGTTTCAGTCCCTTGGGATTCGACCTCGGTCTTACCGAGTTTATTACTACATCACAACCCTGAACTTGGGGAGTGAACACCAATCAGAAGGGAAAACCCAATCAAATGAACAGATCCAGGGAAGTTTATTCAATTGAGAATCCAAAGCTAACCATCTCAACAAAATTCAAGAAAATAAAAATAAAAAATGAATGAAATTCCAACAACTAATCAAATCACATATGTGGATATGAAGAGAAATATCACAAAATAGATCTAAGATTGAAGAAATGAAGAGAGATTGTAATCGAAATCGAAGAAATCCCATACCTTATGAAAATTTCAAGGCTCTCTCTTGAAAAATACATAGAAATCCCATGGGATATGATCAGGGGTTGAAATCGGAGAAGCGTAATGCTTCCCTTTGCTTCTCTATGTACAAAAATAGGATTGTTGATAGGGCATCAGAAAACCTGAAATGAGAAGAGAAAAAGAAATTGATTAAGGCATCTGAAATGAAAAGAGGAAAAGAAAAAATCAATGAAAAAATCGAAGATAGATGGACGCAATTGGAAGGAAGGGTTGAAGTATTCCAATGCGGTTGGAGAGAGGGTGAGGCGTGAGAGAGATTGAGAGGTTAGAAGAGGCGTGAGAGAGGGGGGAATTGAAGGCTAGGGTTTTGTTGATTTGGGCGCGGAGGCTTCTTTTGGGCGCGGGCATATCGTTTTTGTGCACGTGCGGGACAATGTTGGAGACGGATGGTGCTAGCAGGCGCTCCATGTGGCCCATCATGATGTATATAGTTTATCCACAACATCCATTCATTTTGAGATCTACTTTTAGGCCATGATCCCAAAACTAAGGTAGATCGAAATCCCAAGTGGACCACACCACAGATCAACGACAGACACTTAATCTACACTGTTTCCTATGATGTGGTCCACTTGAGGCTTCAATCTGCCTCTTTTTTTTTTTAGGCTTAAGCCTGAAATGAGGTGTCAAAATGGATGGACGGCTTAGATAAATCACGTACATTGCGGTGGGCTCCATAGACAAATCGCTTTGATCTGCCTCACGTCAGCAAGTTTTGTGGGTCCCATCATGATATATGTGTTATATCCAAACTGTCCATCCATTTGGCGAGCTCGTCTTAAGGCTTGGGACTAAAAATATGACAAGTATAAAGATAAAATGGACCACACTGAGAAAAGCAGCGGGGGATTGAATGCCTACCATTGAAACCTTTTTGGGTTCACGGAAGTTTTGGATCAACATGAAATTTGTTTTTACTCTTCATACAAGTATATGTGACCTTATGAACAAATTGGATGGAAAATAAACATTATGGTGGCCCTACGAAATTTTTAACGGTGAAAATCATTATCTCCCCTGCTATTTTTGGTGTGGTCCATTTGAGCTTTGGATATAATTAATTTTTTGGTTGATAATCTCAAATTATCTCGAAAAATTATTACTAACTTTTATGTATTGGAAAATTAAATATAGCCTTAAAGACCTCAACATAGTAGAGCTTTGCCAAGCCCACATATTGTGTATAATAATGATAATGCACACACGCCACTACTATGTGTTGACATGGTATATTGGTACAAGATCTAGTCCATTCATTAGAGATGTAGGTATGGCCAATCTATGGGGAAACGGATTGGCTACTCCCCCTGCCACCAGCCCCATGGTTGGTAATCAGTGCTCTGTGGACCCTACCATGATGTATGTGTTTCATCCATTCCGTTCATTTTTAAATATTATTTCTGGGTTTGATCCCAAAAATTAGAGGTATATAAATCTCAGGTGGTACTCCACACCACATGAAAACAATAGTGATTGGATATCCACCATTAAAATCCTCCTAAGGCCCACTGTACTGTACTGTTTATTTGATATCCAATCTATTGATTAGGTCATACAGTCCCAGATGAAGGGAAAAAGCAAAAATCATCTTACTCCAAAGCTTCTATGGCCCCTAAAATGTTTTTGATGGTCGACGCTCATTCAACATTGTTTCCTGTTGAGATTGGGATATACCTCTTTTTGGTCTCATATTGTAAAATGATCTGTAAAAATAGATGGACAGCATGCATGAAACTCATACATCATGGTGGGGCCCACAGAGCACCAACCACCAGCCATTGGCTGGTGTCAGGGGGAGTAGCCAATCTGTTCCCTTCTAGTGGATCCCATCAGATCAACACAGTTGATTACTAAGCAATGGGCCCCACCTATACAAGTCGAAAATCCAAACTTACACCATAAGTTTCAATTTTTGACATATGACCATCTTGTCCAGTGACTCATTAGGTGGGCTCGGCCCATTTCCACCCCTAACTGGAGACCTGGCAAGTCATACTTCAAAGCGACAAAATTCTTTAGTGAGGTTATAGGAACTGTTGATTTAGTGGCCATGATGTCAAACACATCTTCAACCTGCAAACAGAGAACCATGGTGGGGCCCAAAATCGGTTTAGCCCAAAAATCAAGTCCCATCAGATCAACACCACAAGAAAACAATAGTGATTGGATATCCACCATTAAAATCCTCCCAAGGCACACTATTGTTTATTTGACATCCAATCTGTTGATTAGGTCATACAGACCCAAATGAAGGGAAAAAAACAAAGATCAGCTTAATCCAAAACTTTTATGGCCCCTAAAAATATTTTAATGGCCGACGTTCATTCAACAATATTTCATGTAATGTGGTCCACTTTAGATTGGGATATACCTCATTTTTTCATTTCATATCATAAAATGATATAGAAAAATATATGAACAACATGGATGAAATACATACATCATGGTGGGGCCCACAGAGCACTGACCACCAGCCAATGGCCGGTGGTAATGGGAGTAGCCAGTTTGTTTCTGCAAGACTCCTACGGAAGTGACGTCATTGGTTATATGGGTTCCACCATGATGTGTGTTTTGTTTCCACACTGTCCATCCATTTTTTCATATCATTGTAGATTATATTAGATTAAAAAAAGATGCATATCTACGTATCAAGTGGACCACACCACAAGAAATGGTGCTAAGGATGGCCACCATTGAAACCTTTTTAGGGTCTACCATATTATTTATTTGCCATCCAACCTTTTGATATGGTCATATATACCTAGATGAAGTGAAAAAGTAAATATTATTTTAATAAAAAACTTTTGTGGCCCTCAAGAATTTTTCAATTGTAGGAATTTAATTTGAGCCTTGGATCTTTGTTATTTTCGGGGTCATACTCTAAAATGATATATATAAATGGATGGACGGTGTGGATAGAATTCATACATCTTATTGGCCCCTTAGTGGCCCATTAGAGCCCCATTCATCTCATCCTCTATCTAACCATTGCATCTCCCATCCAGCCATCCATTAATCTCATATAATCATCTAAACATCCATTAATACATCTATTCAATCATTCCATCCATCTATATATCCAGTCATCCAAACATCCATTCATGCATCCATCCATCCATCCAACATCCAACTATCTCGTTCATACATCTGATCATCCCATCAATCATCAAAACATCCATCCTTCTATCCATACAACCAGCCCATCCATCCATCCAACCATCCCATCCATCCATTCATCCATCTATCCCAGCTATTCATCTAACCATCCATTGAACCAACCCATCCATCCATTCATTATATCCAATCATCAAAACATATCCATCCATCCATATCATCTATCCATTCAAACAACCACCCATCCATTACCATCCCAACCATCCAACCATCTATCCATCCCCTCCAAACATCCATCCATTCTATCCAACCATCCATCCCATCGATCAATCTATAATCCGTCCATCTAACCATCCAACCATCCCATCGATCAATCTATCCATCCGTCCATCCAATCATCAGATCCGTCCATCTAACCATCCAACCATCTCATTTGAACATCCATTCATCCCAACTATCTCATTCATCGGTCCATCCATCCCATCCAAACATCATCCATCCCAACTATCTCATTCATCGGTCCATCCATCCTATTTATTCACATATTGATCCATCTAACCATTCCATTCAACTATCCATCTAACCAACCATCCCATCTATCTATTCATCTAACTATTCCATCCAACCATCCATCTATCCCATCCATCCACCATTCAATCGATGATTAGAGGTTGATCTAATAGTCGAAAGCACTTTGTGTTGTACGATCATTGATTGAGAGATTAATCTTGTGATTGTCGGTGATGTGCAACATTCGATTGTTGATTGGAGACTTAATGAAGTGATGTACAATGATTTCCACCATCCGATAAAGGATTGGAGGTTGATTGGATGGTTAACAACACTTTCTATCATTCGATTGTTGATTGGAAGTTGATCAAGCGATTGTCGATGTGCATCATTCTATTGTCAATAGGGGAATTGATAACAAAATTTATATTGGTTCGTACCATTCAATCATTAATTAGAGGTTCATGTGATGTTCAACAACACTTCTGTAACACCCCGGATTTTCGCCAACCTGGGGTTAGACGTCCTTAGGCAATGGTTCAACCAAAACACATTGGTAACCGCTCAGAACCCAATTCCATAGCCAAAGAAATCACTTAGGATTAATTCCTTTAGAAACTAAGCATAAGTTAGCTAGCGCTACGCTGGAGTAGCTGTGAAATTGTCCCTGATCGCTTTAAATACGTTCTACAAGACCCAAAACTTGTAGAACCAATGATGCTATAATATCCTAAAACCTTGGATCAAACTCTAAACCCGTTTGCTCTCAGGAACTCTTTGAAATTTTGTATTAGATCTAGACCGCGCGTCGAAAGTCCGATACCTACAATCTTAGACCGTTATGACCGCTTAGCTAGACTTGACAACCGTTTCGAAAATCAAGTCCCACTGACGTTCATAGGCTATTTCATTCAGCCTGGAGTGAAGAGAGTGAGAATAGGGTTAGATTTGGAATTGGAAATTCAAATCTGGCACACGACTTGGCGCGTCAGTATTAAGCGTTCTGACCGTCAGAATTCAGCCAAATTACACCCTCGAATCAGGAAAAATTTCTATTTCATATCACGAGACTTGTAGACCTGATCTAGGTGCGATGACCGCTGAACTGAAATTGGACCGCCACGTGCGATCTGCGAACTCTGCCGGATTGAAAACTTGATGTGTGCTAGATCCAATATGCATGAGCTTAAGTCCGACCGCGTTTGGCCAGGGGACCTCCAGAAATGTCTTTTTAGACCGAAACAGCCCCGATTTGGTTAGGCATCAAGTAAACATTGTTCCCAAGCCTGTTTTGGGCATGTTTTAGGTTATAAAAGGGGTTTAAACCCTCACTTCTCTCACCCATCCGAATTTGCTAGAAACCCTAGCTGGTGTGAGAGAAAAAGTGAGAGTTTGTGAGAGAAGGTGGGAGAGATTTTCCTGCCACCTGCTACTGCTGCTGCACGTGCTTAGGCGACGCACTCCAATCATTTTCCTGGCGATTCCAATGCACTTCTAGGTAAGGAAAACCCTAACCACTTGCTGATTTGGGGATTTCTTCGGTTCAAATAGCAAAGTAGCTGATGTACGTGTGTATTAGGTTCCCGGTTCGCCGTAGACGAAGTGTATATGCTCCGTTCGAATCGGTTCACTTCTAGGATAAAAGGTGCGGATTCTATACGCTTTGATTGACTGTTTTCAACGCTTTCAATGTCGTTTAATAGTAGATTATCGACGACAACGCCGTTTGACATGTACAACATACTGTCCGTTTCTTGTTTCGTAAGAAGACGAAAAATATGAGATTTAGGGCATTTTAGTCATTTGTAGGAAATACTGTTTTCATCCATATTTTGCTAATATGATTGACATGGCTTCTTGTCGCATTAGGATATTAGGAATGCGTGCATAATCAGTTTGGCGAAGAGATTCGCCCAAATGCGCACTTTGAGTCGACATACTATATGTAGACTTAAGTGTGTAGACTAAGTGTTTGTATAAATGTTTGTATTAGTATGTATTGAATTAAATGGTGTTGTGAATTAGTTTGAGATTGAATTCTCAAATAATACGCTGATGTAAATGATTTCCTTCATGTTGGCTATATGTATGATTTCATGATATGTATGAAATGCATGTGGTAGATGATTTACTTAAGTTGTATGTTATAACATGTGTTAATATGATCACATTGTTGTATTTCATTTTCATCACTCTTATATGATTGCTGATGTGGATTCATGAATGTGTGGGACTATACCTAGTCCAGGCAGTCGGTAACCGAGTAAATTCGTGGTTGGCTTATCTTTTCCACAAACGACGCGTCGATGAGCGCGAGTCGTGTTTTGGAGTTGGCGACAGTGGTTAGGCCACGCGAAGTGTTTTATGCACTTCATGTCGCTTAGCTTGAGATGCGCTTGTGCTAGTCGAGCCCGTCAAGTAACCCGACTGGCCATTGTACGTTCACCTTGTATGTGTCATAACTGCTTGAACCTAGGGTACTGAACTTACCATTGAAAACCTTGTCAACCATGGTACCTTGATCCACAAAGACTCATGAGTCGGGCATGGTGGTATGAGACACCGTGGTCGAGCTGTCGGCCTACGCTGGGGCCACAAACCTCCCCGTAGTGACCAATGAGCAACCCAGACTCGTGAGCAGATTATGGTGGTATGGGACACTATATTCTTGCTGTCGGCCTACATTGATAAGGTGATGGGGGAGCGGTGCAACGAGTGCGAGCAACAGCCCTGACAACCCTTTGTAGTGACCTCGAGCGTATTCTGAGTCTACGGGAGGCGACGACCCTTCCGGAGCGACAAGAGTACAGGTAGGCCTGTATTGATAAAGTGATGGGGGAGCGGTGCAACGAGTGCGAGAAACAGCCCTGATAGCCCTTGCAGCAACCTATAAATACACCATCGTATGATATTACTAGGAGTGACGATCCTAGACAGGATCTGTGTTGGGATTGATATAAGGGAAGTACCTTAGTTTCCCAATCCTGCTGTATGAATGGACTAATAATAACTCGGTAATCATATCAACATTACATTGCATGTGCCTGGAAGATGTGGAGCACTGAGCGGTACGCAAGCATGCCGCGGACGCAGATGGTGCCGTATGAGGGAGAATGTCGGTGAGGGCATCCATCATGTCATGTCATATTGCATTAACAACAGTATTAGGAATGTTTGATTTACTGCTTTACTATTATCGCATGATTGATATGAGAACATGCTAATCTTTGCTCTATTATTCCACTGAGTTAGCTACTCACTCCCACGTTACGGGATGGTGTTTTCGGACACCCACCAGTCCCTATTTTGGTTGCAGATGATGGCGCTTCTTGAGAAGTGGAGCTGGACTTGATGATGATGAGGAGGATCCCTCCTTTATGCGTATTCTGATTGACGGGATTACAGGGAGGTTGCTTAGATGCCATGACACTTGTCATTTTATATTTTTAGAGCACTCATGTATATTCTTTCTTTCTATTTTGAGGTATACATGTATATGTTTAACCTGGTAACATGTTCACACTCTGGAGACTTACAATCAATTATATACTATAGGTATGTATCACAGTCTTCCACTTGTTAATTTAACTGTCTCTGGAGTATGATATGCTGTTCTGGCTTAATCTCACTCATGTTTAATACATTAACACAGACAACATTCAATCATACATATCTATGTTGCATAAATAACATTTTGAAACTCGGAAGTTGGGTTTTTACTCGACTCCCGATTTTCGGGTTGTTATAACTTCGTGTCGTCCGATTGTTGATTTAGGAAGTCGATCGAGCGATCATCAATAATGTGTACTGTTCGATCGTCGATCAAGAACTTAATGAAGAAATATATGTTTGTTTCCACTGTTTAATTGATGAGCATACAAACATATGAAGAAAAACTATTCATAAGAGTACACAGGCAGATAATTTACGATGTTATTGCAAATACTCTACCCTTTCATAATGAAACGCGTGGCGAAACGTCTTTCCTACCATTCCATTTAATTTTCCTAGGAAAAATGGTGAGAAACGTTTTATCAAAGATAATTATAGCTTGTCACAAAAACATTGACTATTTGCAATAATTTACAATGTTGTTGCAAATACTCTATCATTTTGCAATGAAACTACATTTGTCGCAAAAAGTTTCAGTTAGTATTTGTCGCAATGAGTTAGCCTAGTCGTCGCTAAAATAGATTATTTGCAGCGACTTTTATGTCATTACAAAAACTAATGTTTTGTGATAGGAAAAATTGGTAGGAAATGTTTTAGTAATGATAATTATAGCTCTTCGCAAAAACATCAACTATTTATGATGATTTACAATATTGTTGTCACTACCAAAAAAGGGTAAAGGATACGGACCATGTTAGCTTTTTGCTATGGATATAAACCTTATCGGTAGTTACTGTAGTTTTAATCCGTAGCAAAAAAAGTTGACACATCATTAATAATTAATGGTGTTATAAGGGGCTCTATGGGGCCTAAACAAAACTTTATGTTCTATCTAAGCAGTTTATATATTTGAAAATATTACGTTGGAGGATGAAATAAAAAATTAGCTAGATCGTACGATCAAGTGAACCATAAGGTAGGAAATTAGGATATTAAATCACATTTGCTTCTTATGGTGTGGTCCACCTGGGTATCATGAACTAAAATAATTTAATAAAATTATGGACCGGAATGGATAAACTAAATACATCGTGGTGGGCCCCACTTAGCCCCTATCAGGACCGTTCACGTCCGTTCGTGAGATAGACGCCCAAATTTGTGCGCGCGCTCAAAACTGGGTCACACCCACATAGGCTATTTCACACACACGCTCTCTCTCTCTCTCTCTCTCTCTCTCTGCCCGTTCTGCATTCCCTAATCTCCTTCCCCTAATCGTCTCTCCCTTCCGATCCCTGCTCCATCTCTCTCATTCTCCTCTCTCTCTCTCCCTCTCTCTGAATCTTTTTTCTTGCTTCTGCTAGATTTCAGTTCTAGAGTCTCTACTCCTTCTGGATTGATCCTTGCTTCTTTCGGAGGTCGACACTGCTGCCTTTTTCAGGTTGGATCCCATGGCAAGGACGAATCTCTCTCTTTCTCTCTCTCTCTCTGTTTTTTTTTTTTTTTCAATTAATTTAAGAGAATTTCTATTCAGTAGTTATTTGTATTTTCAAATTCATGGAAATAGTTTTTTTTTTTTTTTTTTCCATATGGGAAGTGGAGAAATTTTGGGGTTTTGAGATGCTAATTGGTTAAATGAATGGCAATGTGATGGGTTGGAGGATGCATAATTCAACGGTGGTGATTGTTTTGGGCCGGACGGTTTTGATGTTTCTGGATGGGATTGGTTTTGAATTGAATTGGTGCTGATAGAGAATCTGTTGTGGTGTTAGTAGATTATTGCATTTTCTGAAATTGAAATATTGGGATTTGGTGAGAATTTTAAATCAGTTATCTGTATTTTTAAATTTGTGGAAAAAGTTTTTTTTTTTTTTGAAGTGGAGAAATTTTAGGGTTTTGGGAAGTTGATTGGTTAGATGAAGTGGCGTGTTTCTGTACATTGTGTGGGAATGTGATTGGTTGGAGGAGATTTGGCGTGGTCAGAGATTCACACAGACACAAAGGGGTTCGACAGGAAAGTCGTTTCGATCCATGTGTAATTGAGCGGTTGTGATTGTTTTGGATGAACAGTTTTGATGTTTCCAGGTGGGGTTGCTTTAGGATTGAATTAGTGCTGCTAGAGATTCTGTTACACTGTTTTGCATTTTTCTGAAATTCCAATTTCAGGATTTGGGAATTTGCCTATTTTGCTTGTTTATTCTTCTTTGTTTCTTGCTTTTTTTCCAATTCCATGTTTTGATGCTAATGAGGTGAATCTGAGATGGTTCTTTCAATGCATGTTCCTAATCTGACTTTAGAAGCTTTTGAATTTTCCATGAAATTCCATTTGTGAAAAGATTGCAAATTGGTTTTGATTTGATGATTTTGCCTTGTGATTGTTGGGTATTATTCCCTTTGGAAAGTTCGATGTTTGTATTTCTCATGTGAGTATCTCCTGTCAAATACATACATTTTTTTATTTGTTTTATCCCCCGAATAGAACTTTACCAAGTCCCATGACATCTCTATTGTCCATGTGGCACTAGCGCAAGGTGATCAGGACCATTGATTTTGTAGTATGCCAAATGGATGGGCCATATCCCTATAATCCAGGGGACTGGTCTGTAGTAGCCATCCGATCTGAGGCCTGAAAATGTGACTGTTTGCCACAAATCAGCCAACCATCCTCTCAACATGCAAAGCTCACAACAAATGGGTGGTCAGAGTTGTCCAATCTTATGGAGTTCCTCTTGAAATTGCAGCATTTACATAGCTTGCTGGTAGGAATTAAATTCTTACAATTGACAATTTTCGGAAAGGAGTAATGATATTGCCAAATGTCAGTCTTCTGTGCCTTGAGGATGTGGAGTTTGTCGATCATCTTTTTATTCACTGCACCTTTTCCTAGGTGTTTGGTCTGGTATTTTTATCCATTTGAAGGTTTCTTGGGTTATGCCTAGATCTATGGAGAGCCTCTTCCAATATGGAACCAATGGTGGAGGGGGACAATTAGGCAAAGCCAGATGGAGGGTCATCCTTTTAGCTGTTCTCTGGGTCATTTAGATTCTGTAAGTTTATTTTGTTCATGGGTTTCCCTGCCTCCTTTGTATTCACAATTGTTTGTAGAAAATCTTTTACTTGGTTTTATTATATATTACATTGATTTCTTTGTGGAGTTTGTGTTGCTTTTCTTTTTTCTTTTTTTTTTTAATCGCTCGCTGGATTTTATGTTCGTATTTTGTGCAGAACTCATTAGTTCCTGGAAATTTGGTTTGTTTTGATTTCCAAATCTTCCACTGAATTGTCTGCTTGGGTTTGATGGTGGCAGTTAAAGGTTAGTCGTGAATTCCAAAGGCAATGCTCTTTCATTTCTTTCTCTTCTACTGCTTTTCAAGGTTCTCTGCTCTTCTTTTGACATTTCACTAGGTGCGAGGTTGTCGAGCTTTGGCCGAATAAAAAAAAGAAGCAAGAATGTATTTAGGAGTTTATGTTTCTGCATTGCAGGCCTAGGCTTTTGGTAATTAATTCTATTGTGGCTTGCTTCTTTTGATTTATAATTTTAACTGGATATCCTAATGAAGTGTCTGCCTTTTCATCTATTAGGCATTTTTGTTGGCTGTATAAATTATATTGGAGAATGTACTTGTTTCTCTTCATAGTGGATCTTCTAACTTGTTCTATTGGATCCCTGACAGGACAGCAGAACTCATGTTTGAAAAATACAACCCTGCATTATTTTTAGCCAAGAATGCTGTACACTCTCTGTCCATCTCTTGATTGCATATCTGAATTGAAGTGACACTAGTACAATTGAAAACCCTATCACGGGTTATGTTGCATTCCTCATTCCACTTTCACCAGACCATTATATTTTTTGGTTGTCTGGGGAATTGATGGTTTTATTTTTCTTTGCCAGGTTCTAACGTCTTTCGCATCTGGTCGTGCTACTTATTTGGTTGTTGATAGGTGAAAGTTTTTTATACTTGCTTAAAATTTCCACTGCTTTCTTCAATTTTGCTTTAGCAATTTATATTGGTTTTTTACTTGGATTGTTGCATATTTAGGTGTATTTTAGTTCGAATTAGCATCTTCCTGCATCATGTTGCATATTCTGCACTTGCTAGGATGATACAAATTTTGTTTTGTTTGATTGCTTCTAGCCTTCTACAGAATATTACTCCTGTTCTTTTGTGGCCAAATTTAGAACATAATTCAGAGCATTTCATTTTGTGGAATATATTCATACTTCATCATCAAGGTTAATATTCCCTTGGAAGTTATTACTAAATACAAACAAAGAATAATAACTTTTTTTTTTTTTTTTTTTTGTGGGCCATACACTGTTGGGCTCACCACTCAAAAATGGATAATTTGGTTCATGGTGAGATTTGTATGTGTTTGAACTTAGTGCAACACTGTAATTAAACCTGTGCATGCTTTGTAGGTCAGATGAAATCCCTGTAATATATTTTCATGACCCTTAGTTTTACTTTTTTATTTTTTAGTGGGCATTAATTTTCCATTTGCCATATGTCAATGATGACTCCATAGACCTGTAACGAATGCGGAGATGATCAGAACAAAGAACATCTAAGGGGCTGAGACTTTAAAAAATAAAAAATAAAAAATTATTTCCCATATGTGAATGAATTGGAGATCTGTGCTATGTATACTCTCCTTTTTTTATGCATGCACTTTTCTTCTTTTTCTTTTTTTAGATTAGTTATCATGGTTTGGCTTATTGTATCTGCTTGCTACAACCATTTTTGACTGGTTTGGTTCTGCAAAACAAATTTGCAAACCTTGTCAGCTATTGCGTATTGCAGTTGCAACAGTTTTTGTGAATATCACAGCTTCTTTTGTGTATTCTTTTGGCTGCTTGAATGGTTCCACTCTTGCAGCTATTTATTGAAGTGAAGCAAAAAAGAAAGCTCCCCTCGCTATCCAATGCAGTGTTTTATGTTGTATTTGGACGTTGGGAAGCAACACATAAAAATCATTATTTTTTAAAACCTGAATTTTCTTTATTCAGCTGATAATAGGATCTTCTATTTGCTTTTTCAGTCCATCCTTCCAGAGGTTTGCAGTGAGGACTTCCAAAACAATAGAAGACATTTCTAACTAGGGTAATGCAGAATGTTATTTTCACCATCTCCAATGTGTTTGTGTAGTGATACATTCTCATCTGGAGTCTTAACAAGAGTTCTTGCTGGCTGCAGCTCTAAAGAAAAGACAAGAATTAACAGAGCAGTTGAAGGATTTGTCTAGGAACATTGAAGTAAATAAGGACTGTCCCTTCCCATTTTTGCCCTGAAGAATGATATGTTACTTCCAAGACTAAGTTAATGGTATACTATATTTTTCAATTTGTATAAGTGGGAGCTGTGCTTTAGTTACATTGGATTGATGGATCTTGGGACACAGATGCAACAACCAAGTGGCTGTCCACCCTCCTGATTGGGCAAACTGAGAAACTCTTATGCCCTTAGGAAATTAAGGGCCCAGCTGAAGGATAACTTGATCTGCTGTTTTGGATTTGGAGATGGTAGTTTCTTTTGAAGTAATTTGTTAAATTAATTATTTTAAAGAGATTTTTTCTTGATTTTGGAGATGATGAGTACCTTCTGTATTTTAGCAGCATCGACTCATGATCAAGATGTCTTCAGTTTCTACCCAGTTGATCTGTAATGGATTTGAGGAAGCACTGATGTGGTACAGAGAAATAGTTCCCCATCTACGACTGGCTGGTTGTTATTCACTCTTTGTTGCTTTATTCTTGTTTTAGGATTTTCCGATAAGCTAGTCAGTGATATAACTCGTGATTTTGTTGCTTTCTTTTGGTAGGACCGACATCATTTTCCCCAATCATTGAAATGGCTATGACCATTGTGGAGCAGAGTGGTGGGCAGTACCATGTTTTGTTGATAATTGCTGATGGGCAGGTATTCAATAATCACTGTTTCCTGTGGTGTGGTCCGCTTAAAATTTTGATATGCTTCATTTTCGAGTCATGTCATAAATTTTGATATGCTTCATCAGGTAAGCTATTCATGAGCATAGCATGGACCAAAAATCATATTGGTATTTTTTCTTTCCTTTCATGCTTAAAAATCAAGGTGAGATGGAGAAAGGTTTAATGGTTGGCCTTTCCATTCCACTGTTTAAACCATCAGATTTTTACTTTTTTTTTTTTTTTTAACACTACTCTATCAAAGGCTAAGGCTTTTTGAACCCTTTCGTTTCACCACAGCCCATGATAGATGAAGTCAGCTTCCCAACCTTCTCCACCCCTTCTTCAAACACTACACCCATGCCCAAGAAGAAATGGGCCTCTATATGGCAATAGAAGGCCATGATAGATGAAGGCAGTTTCCCAATACTCCTTTTGTTTCCCCCTTCTTGACTGACTGGTCCTTGGGCCCTTTGATTTTGTTGATTGTAATTGGCTTGTTGTACCTCTTGGTTGGCAATGAATCTTGGCTTACCTTCCAAAAGAAAAGAATGGTAAGCACATTGGATATATAGGCTGCTTTTTTGTGTGTGTGTGCGCGCACGCTCATATAGGCTGCTTTTTTGTGCCTATGTTATCTATGTTCTCTGATTGCGATGCAGCTCACTGTGTTTGAGTTTGTAATCAATTTGTCTTCGTGGATTGTAGGCTTGTTTGAAGTGGAGCTGCATTTGTGATGCCTTCAAATTCGGTTTGATCTATTCATTTACCGTAAACATTGACCAGGTTTTTGAGAAGTGCAGAGGTCTAGATCCATCATGTGCCCAAAACCCTTTTAAGATGCGCATTGAACCTCTGTTATGATTGCCTGCAAGGATTGCCATAATTGCATCGTCATTTCACTATTTTTTGTATGCTGTTGGTAAGTAATGAAGATATTATTTCCACAGGTCCTTTGGTTATTGAATGAACACAGTGGAGAAGAGCGGATTTTGCACTTGTATGATGAATGGTAAGCACATTGGATATTCTGGCCATGGAACCTTCTAAATGTTTCTACCTTCTTATTGATTTTGCACTGGTATCAAAATTTTCAGGTTTTATGTTCAAAAATTGCCTTTTCTGAAAAACAGGATGTGCATAAATGGTCCCAAATGCCACTAACTACACAAACCATAGTTAAAAGAAGGATCTCATCCAATGTATATCTTTGTTATCTAGATATCTCTTATGTTATTAGAGCTGAGGTTGTGTGTGTCGGTTTGTGCAGGGCCATACTATTGTAGTGCCGAAGCTGACAAGGCATTTGGATGATCTCTACTCCTATTATACTCGCAACCGGCGATCTGTTGTATTCTGAAATTTGTTTATTTAGAAATGTGAATGTAGGATGCATTGTATGATTTGATTGCTATTTGTAATATGAATGGATCATTTTATTTCTTGATTGCATTTTATGTACTATTCCTAGCAGCATTAATTGTATTTGCTTAGATGACTTGATCAATCACAGCAGGTTCTTGCAATGGTAATAGACATCATTGTTATAAATTTTATTATTTTTTAAAATATTAGCTAAGGATATTAGCCGTAACTATTGTTCTAAACAACCGTAGTTATGGTTAACTTCAAAACATTGCTACGGATTTCAAATTACTTTTATGTATTTAGCTACGGATTATATCCGTAGCTATAGATACATATTGCACGGATTGAATCTGTAGCTATAGCCTTCTTACCTTTAGCTACACCACCAATTGCTACAGTCCTGCTACGGACAAGAACCATAGCAGTAGACTTTTAGCTACGGTTTTTATCCATAGCCTTTGCCCCTTTTTCTGGTAGTGTGCAAATATCCTAACATTTCGCAATGAAACTACATTCATCGCAAAAAGATTTAATTGATATTTGTTGCAACAAGTTAACTTAGTCGTCACTAAAACAAACTATTTGCAGTGACTTTTGTGTCGTTGCAAAAACTAATGTTTTGTGACGACACTCAATTCGTCACATAAAGTGGACATTAGTGATGATGATTGAAACGCGTGGTGAAACTCCTTTCCCGCCTTGTAATTTTTGTCAAAAAAAATTAGTAGGAAACGTTTTAGCGACAATAATTATAAATCGTCGCAAAGACGTCGACTATTTGTGATGATTTACAATGTTGTTGCAAATACTCTAACATTTTGTAATGAAACTATATTCGTCGTAAAAAACTTTAGTTGGTATTTGTCGCAACGAGTTAACGTATTCGTCGCTAAAACAAACTATTTTTAACGACTTTTGTGTCGTTGTAAAAACTAATGTTCGTCACATAAAGTAGACATTAGTGATGACGATTAAAACGTGTGGTGAAACGTCTTTCCCGCCATGTAATTTTTTCGAAAAAAATTGGTGGAAAATGTTTTAGTGACAATAATAATACCTCATCGCAAAAACATCGACTATTTGTAATGATTTATAATGTTGTTGCAAATACTCTAACATTTCGCAACTACATTCGTCGCAACAAGTATAATTCAGTATTTTTTACAATGAGTTGAACTAATTATTGCAAAACGAACTGTGGAAAAATGTCTAATGTTATATTTTCGCAATGAGCTTGACCAGTTGTTGCAAAAGTTACTATTTGCGATAACTTTTGTGTCATCGTAAATTATTTTTTTTACGACACCTAATTTATCACAAAAAGTGGCTATTAGTGACAACTAGTTAAGTTCGTTGTGAAAAATTCATGCAACAACTTTTCGTGACAAGTTTTGCGACGACAATTGAAGCTCGTCGCAAAAAAAGTTAACTATTAGCGACGATTTAAACTGTCATTGTAAATAATATATTTTTTGCGACGACTTGAAATGTCATTGTAAAAAATTGACTTTTTACAATGCAATTAGATTCGTCGCTAAAAAAATCGTTACAAAATATCTAATTTGTTGTAGTGACACCACCAGCGCCACTACAGCCCCACTGCTTTGCTTACATGTGTGTGTTTTCTAGTGTTACATGCAACCCAACCTCTCTCTCTCTCTCTCTCTCTCTCTCTCTCTCTCTCTCTCTTTTCTCCAAGTAAGTTAACTATTGACAAGATAGCTTATAACACTAAAATGGTTTCCATCTCTAAGTGATATGGGGTAAATGAAAAAAATATTTTTTTTTTACAATTTTTAAAAAGAATTTTGGAGGAAAAATAATTTGATTTTTGAATTTCAAAATTCAAATGCATTTTTAATTTAATCACCATTATGAGAGAAATTCTCTCTCTCTCTCTCTCTCTAGTGTGGAAATGAGAGGGTTGTCTGCACCTTTTATACATGGGGGCCTTTGAACTCAAATTGAGAAAAAATCTCTCATTTTTAAAGTTTCTTCTTTGGCAAGGCTCTTATATCTAGAGTACACGATATGCAAGCCAACCAAAATGTGGGCCACACCTTGAATATAGTGGATTTCTCAAAGGACATTTTACAATGGTCAAGCTTTTTCACCCATCATATGGGCCACAATCATGAAAATAATGGAAATGCAACACACATTACTCCCACAAGGCGGGAAGAGTAACTTCGCCTACACCGGCTGCGCATGACTCCTGATACAAGCGAGCAGATTAGGTGTTACCATGGTAATACTTTTGTGGCTGTTGCCCTTACCTTGTGGGGCTCATATTGATAAATGTGTTGTATATCCATGACACCCATCTGTTTTTTCAGCATATATTAGAGCATTATTCCAAAATTTACGCAGATCCAAATCTCAGGTGGACTACATTGGTAAAAGTAGTGACTAACCATTGAAAGCTTTTTATAGGTAACAAAAGTTTTGGATCAAGCTAATCTTTTTATTTTCCATTCATCCACGTCGGTGTGACCTTATCAATGAGTTGGATGGTAAATAAATATTCACAGTGGGTCTTAGAAAGTTTTTAATGGTGGGTGTTCAATCATGACTGTTCCATGTGGTATGGTCTACTTATGATTTGGATCTGTTTTTTTTTTTTTTTTTTTTTAATCTGTCCCCAAATGGACTGAAAAAATGAATGGACAACTCGGACAAACACATCACTAAGGTGGGCCCCACGCTGAACATAAGGTAACAACTAATTAGCTCCCTTGATATACAGGCACCTATATATAAACGGTACAGTTGGTGTACCAAAAATAAACTTATTAAATTGTAGAATTCAATTTCATTAATTTATATAAAAATCAGGGTAGTTGAACAATCCAGTCAAAAGCCAAGTTAGTTGAACAATGCTAACATCTTATTTGTGAACACTTATTCATGATACATCTAAGCTTTTTCCTATAATTTAAACTGTTTATTTGATTAATTTCTAACTGTTTGTGTATCATCAATTAAAGTTTGCAGAGCATCAATGTATTTCTCAATTTGAAGAATCCTCAAAGCAATGACAGACACCTTCCTAAATTATCTTTAGTAACAGGGAGTTCATAGTGATTTAAATGCGTTGCTTGGAGAAGCATTGTCACATCAATGTATTTTTCAATTTGAACTCCTCAAAGTAATGACGGACACCTTCCTAAATTAATTATCTCTAGTGGAGTTCATAGTAATTTAAATACATCACTTTAGACAAGCATTGTCACATCAATGTATTTCTCAGTTTGAAGACTCCTCACCTTTTAAAATTATCTCCGGTAATAAAGAGTTCATATATAGTAATTTAAATGGCTCCACCTCATGGCTTGACAGTAGACTCACAAGAGTTTCAACACGATGTCATGGGTTTGAGAACCCTTTGTGGTGTGAGTGTGCATAAGTAGGCTGTGTGAGTGAAACAAAAAAGGTCACGGTGACATGGATGAATAGAAAAGCAAATATGAGCTTAATTCAAATCTTTTGTGCCGGTAAAAAACACTTAAATGGAATTGTCTTTTATTGTAACGAGTAAACTCAGTTGAGCTTATTATGAATTTATGTAGGTTAATCACGCTGTCCATTTGTTTTTATAGCTCATTTTAGTAGTTGAGCCCAAAATTAAAGCATTCCCAAAGCTCAAGTAGACCACAATACAATAAACAATGAGAATAATGACTTCCACGGTTGAAACCTTGCCCAACCTTGCAGTGGTGTTTATTTGTCATCCAACATATTCATAAGATCACATAGACATAGGTAGAGGAAAAACATAAATAATAGCTTGATCCAAAACTTCCATGGCCCTGAGAAATTTTTAACATTAGAATTTCAATTCATACTATTTACATGGTGAGGTCCACTTGAGATTTAAATATATTTCATTTTTGAGCTCAAGCCCTCAAATTTTTTTATTTTATTTTTTGTTAAAAAATTTTGAGCTCAAGCCTTCAAAAAATTATTTGTTAAAATGGATCATGACCGGATAAAATATATGTAAATCATGGTGGACCCACAAAGTTTACTCGATACGCTAAGTGTACTGGGTTACTCTACTACACAATCTGCTTCCTCAGACACCACTGCTTCATGTGGTGTGGTCCACCTAAGATTTCACATGGACATCTCTACATCACAGAGCTTTCGGTTAGATGGGCTCCGTGTTACCAGTGTTACATCTCGCGTCCCGGTTACCGAACGGGTGGGGATTCGGTGGATCCGTGACTGTGGGGCCACCATTAATGTATCCTTTTCTACGTCCATTCCGTCCATCCGTTTTTTAAGATCATTTTAGCCGATTGCTTCAAAAACTAAACAGATCCAAATGTCAAGTGGACCACACCACAGGAAACAACGGTGATTAAATGCTCACCATTAAAAGTTTCTTAGGATCTGTTTGGAAGGCCACGTAGATATGGATGAGGATTAAGAGAAAATATAAGTATTAGCTTCATCGAAATGTTCTATTGCCCCGAAAGATGTTTACAGTGGTCAATCACCACCGTTTCCTGCGGTGTGGTCCACTGAGATTTGGATCTGCCTTATTTTGAAAAACATCTCTGAAATGAGATGAAAAAACGGAGGGACGGCGTAGATATACAACAAACATATCGAGGTGGGCCCCATAGTCAGGGATCCAAGTCGCATCCTCACCAAGCTGCCGAGTACGGGATCTGTCCTCTTCTCGACTCTCCTTGCATGAGATTCACGAAAAGCTCGCTATCTGATCGACACGTGGCAGATACAACCACCGTCTCATGCCGCGTAACCGCCTTTTCTTTTTTCTTCTTCTCTGATTTCTTCTGTTTTTGATTTAATTTCTTTTGCCCTCTCTTCATAACACTTCTCCTCTGTTTCCATTATTACCCCTTTTATTTCGCGCTATTTACATTTTAAATTTGGGTATTTGATTTCCCTTTCTGCCTATTTTCTTCTTCCGTTTCTGCCCTCAGCATCTGATGGAGGTTCCTGTTGGGTTTCTGGCAACTCTATGGAGCTTTATGACTTTTCTCCCCTTCTTCTTTCTGCTCTTGATTCTCGGCCTTCTCAAAGGTAAGTAAGCAAGCTCGTCTGAATTTGGTCAATCGCGCCTGATCAGGAAATGACGTTCGTCACCCAATGTTTGATGAGTGGCAGGTGGATCCGGACCATCCGACCATATGTTCGATCTGTTAGTTTCTCCTGTTGAGTCCATTTTCATCTCGACCGCCCAGTTGAATCCGACAGTGATATGGATCTGATCTTCCGATCCCTTTGATTTGGGTCATTCGTGAGAAGGATCACCAAATGGACGGTCCAGATCCACTCCTTCATATGCCAGCTGTCAGGTATGAGAAGGATCACCATTTCAAGCCTTTTAAATTAAAAGGACCAGTTGTGGAGCCCACCTTCTTACTTGCAGTTGATGCATGGTGCCAGCCCAATCAAGCAAATGGCCCTGATTAAAGGCATGATCAATGAATGGGCCCAAACCCACATCTCCAGAAACATGCAGCTTAAGGCCTCATGCTGGCCCATCAAATCAAACCATGCATTGGGTGGCGCCCGCTTGTAGATGAACCGGCCAAAATTTCTGGCAGGCCAGTCGTGTATGTGGGATGTGGGAATTTGGCCTTTTGTTTTGAACTGTTACACATGGCCCAAATGATGATTTGGTTGGACTGATTTTGGGCCAGCTCATCTACATGGTGGACCCCATCTAATGCACGGCTTTGATGTGTCCCACCCATGTGCCAGGCATTAGGTGAAGAATTGTATACGCGTAGCGAAACCTTTTGCGTGAGAAATGTGTCAAAGACTGACCAACACAACGAGTTAGCTCGTTTAACTCGCTCAACTCGACTCAGAAAAGCACGACTTGACTTAGCTTGAAACTGGGTTGGAGCTGAGTTGAGATGATTTTTTGAGCTTAATATTGGGCTCACTTAATATAAATATTTTGTAAATATATATATAAATAAATAAATTAGATTATATATTAAAAACCCTAAAACCTAAACTCGAACTCAAACTTAGCTTGAAAGATCGAGGTTGAGCTCGGCTCAAGCTGGCCCAAGTTGCTGACCAAGCCGAGCTGAACTGGCCAGTTAGGCTCAAGGACAGAGCCGAGCCTAAACACAAGTTCCACACATGCCAGGTCAACCCAATCATGGTTTGTACCATCCATAAATAGGTATGGACCTGTCCCATGATGGGCCTCCATAGAAACATTGGTCCTACCCATTTAACAGGTGGGCCTAGATCCATCTCACAGTGTAGAGATGAGGAGGAGCCTAGCCAATTGATGGGTAGGCCCAGAAATCTAATGGGCCTTCAAAAATGGTTGTATGCTCCATCATTTCGTATACATGGTCACCTGTCTGGCGATCCGCATCATATATGCATTGGGGCCCACATGGTTTGAGCGTTGAATGTGCTCACTGACTGAACAATCTTATTCATAAATATGTTATGAAAACCACAGGTTAAAAGCATCAATCCCACTTAATGGGGAGATGGTCCATCACCAGAGTGGTTAGGGTTGTTCAATCAATCTAATTTTCTTTTAGGGGGCATTTGGATCGTAAGTTACTTACGATAAGCTACTTATGCCTTAAGTAACTTATCTTGATTTTTACTTACTAAATTGAAGGAATTAAGTAACTTTAAATAATAATAAAAATTACGTATAATTGATCATAAACCAAACTTTAAATAAGTTACTTATCTACTACTCGAAGTAGAAAAAGTAACTTATTTGGTGGATTCCAAACGGGCCCTTAGTGGCCCATCCATGATGAGGTCTACAAGACGGATGGTTTGGATCACTGTTCATATGGGCATGTGTACAAGGGAGGTTGAGCACACTGTCATGGACTGGTCAGTAGCAAGGGGCTTTAACCATTTTTCACACTACTTATATAGTAGAGGTTATGTACATAGTGTGTAATGTTGTTGAAAGGATTCTAAAGAAAGCTAGAGTCAAATAGAATTGTGAGATCTCTGGAATGTTCTCGAGTCCTCTAGTTGATCTTTCTAAGGATAATAGTGTAGAATTATCCAAAAGGTTTCTAGAGTATTCTTGGCTATGGTATCATTGCCACATTGGGCATGTCAAGAACTACAATGATGGGACATGTCGGACCTTGTGATTGCCATGGCAGTGGTTGAGCGACTGATGGAGTTCATAGGGAGTGACTCATCAGAGCTATTATTTTCAACAGGTGACTAAGGTAAGGGTCAAATATAGCCAGGATAGATGAGACTTACCCAAGTCATGAGGTTAAATTCTTTATATGCAATTGGCCTCATTGGGCAAGAGATTTCCGAAAAGACAAATTCTCAATGCTCTTGCAGTGAAGACAATTAAAGAAGAGGATTGAGGAAATAAGATTTAGTCCATGCAATTCCTCAATGCTATGGAAGGCAAGCTCCAAGAGCTAGGAGGAAAGTTGGAGTAGCTTCATTTGTGACGGGGATCAATGGGCAAATTGCTACCAACATAACAAACCCTTGAACTCGGTTCAAGTTGAGTAGGAAGAAGAGGAACTGAGAATTAGGTTCTTAAATGTTTTGCAAGGACAAGCGAAGAAAGCCAAGCCACTTGGATGGGAGTTAGTGTACCATACAAATCAACTTGAAGCGTAGATACGAGGACAAACATGACTACCAAGATTGTTGGGTTTGATGTTGGTGTAGGACTCAAGCAAGAGAAAGGTGGTCAATTCAAAATCCAAACCTGTTCAAGGCATGGGTAAGGATGTGGAGCTACGCATTGAAGGGTGTGTTGGCAAGACGAGTCTCTTTGCTATTCCACTAGATGATTTTAAGGTCATATTGGGCATGGATTTCTTGAGCAAGGAAAAGGTGGTTCCAACATGCTTCCTTGGGATAATATGCATCATGGAAGGGCATCTGTGCATGATACCAATGGTGCAAAGAAGGAAGGCCAAGGTTCAAATGATTTGTTGATCTTAGCCTTACAACAAATTAAGGGTGACAAGAAAGACTAAACAACACGTTGTGATATTTCAAGAAACCAACTCACAGGATCATCGTCAAGAGGTTGGTGAGGGCATTAAGGCAATAGGTAGGTGTGGTTTTCACAAATCGGTCATTCATAGGAGGCTTTTCAAGGGGAAGCCGTTTTCGGCACTAGCACACTAAAGCAACATGCATAGTGTTGCGTTGAGGATTCTAAAGAAGGCTAGAGTCTTGTGAATTTGTGCAGAGGATTCTAGAGATGGCTTGAGTCATGTTGTAGAGTTATGTACAGATCTCTAGGATACTTGAGATTTTTTTAGGGGGTCTTTGTAGGGAGATAGTTTAGAAACATTGGCCATTGGATGATCATCATATGGCATCATCCTAACCATCCATGTAAAGTAGTTGAAGGTTCTTAGGTCGACATAAGGAAGAGATGCCCTCACTTGTAACCTCAAAACCTCAGGATCCTCAAAAAGTGTAAGCTCTTGGGTTCTTAGCGAAGTACAAAATATTCTATTCAACTCTTGTTTTCATGGTTAAAAAGAAGTGACTTTGACCAACTTGTCCCATCTTAAGTCGTATTTGGACTTGGCCGAGTTAGGGGTGACTCATGGTCTCAAACCGGATTGGGTTCGACCAATTCTGAATTGACTCGAACGAGTCATAGAAGGCTTGTCTAGGTCTTAAAACCATGCTTGTGTCTCACTTGCATACCTTGTGGGGTTTAACACACAACACTTCGTGTTTGCACCTTAGCAATAGGCTGACTCATCCACAACGGGACTGTGAGTTTGGTCTATGCTTGAGGAAGCACTTGGGCCTTGGTAGAATGGATAGATGGTTTTCCGCCTACACTTGGCAGAATGGATACAATGTTAGAACAAATTACAATGTGACAAAGCTCATCATGAAGCAAAGTGCTGGTAACGGGTGGGCCTGGGTTGTCCAAAATGCCAAGCTTAAGTAGATCCAGCAGGTTGCGTCCAGCCCCAACTAGTTCAAAAATATCAGGCCTGCCACCCCTAGTGAAGCTACATTTTCTGACCTGTATTCAGTTAAAAGGGTAGAGGGCACCATCACGGCCCCCTAAGAAAATACCTCATATGACCAATCTCCTTATTGCCAGATCCAGAAATTGGTAGTAGATCTCAACAAACACAGAGCAATGGCTCCCTGTTCATAGTAAGATGCAACAGAGCAATGGCCTGGATTATAGAACTGTCGATGCAAATCGTCAGAAGTGAAAAAACCCTATGCCAAACACATGTCTTATAATTCCAAGTTAGAACATGGGCAACCTATTAGCTAAGGACCGAATCCATGTCCATCCCATTCTTCCATCAAAGGAATTGGGCATGGGTTAGCTCCTACAGAAACACTTCCACAAGTTAGGCCAGGCCAACAGGACCACCTTGATTACTTATCATCCCTAAGAAGTTAGATCACCCTTGACCTTTGGACCTCTACATTCAACCCAAGGCGGGCCACATCTTATTTAATCCTTTTTATTCACCATTTATAATGCAAGGGCATTTTCACATTGGGCTCAGGTGGGGTGGCCTGTGGGATGCAGGGGCATACTCAAGGTAGGCGGCCCATGTGAGGTGGGCCCCACCCGTGTGAAGCAGAACCTATGTGAAGTGGGGCCCACAAGGGGGTTTCGGCTGAGGTCCTAACCCATGGGATGTGGGGCCTGGGTTAAGATAAAGGGATTGATTCGCCATGCTCTATCAGTTCGAGCTTTTTGAGCAAGTGGTTAATTGTCCTGCATCAATTTAATGGTAAACAATTGACCAGTAGTCTTTCCTAAGCAATCGACAATCTCCAGATTAGTGAAAATTATTGTTAGATTGTCATTTCAATGGGAGCAACTGCTATTCCATGACCATTCCATGACCAAATGAAGATTGAAGATTGTATTTGAACATGAATGGTGTGTTAATATGAACATTTAGATTGATTATTTACTGAAATTCCAGAATTTTATTGTTAGCAGTTGATGCACGCATTCATGTGTGAGCCCATCTATGTAGTTATAGCTATGGACATATCTTTGCAAGCATGCATGGATGAAAGCATTTGTGGATGTATGTTGGTAGGTATCTACATATAGTAAATGCTCTGTTTCTAATATTTTTGTCTTTTGCAGCGGCGATTATTAGCCCATTTGCAATAGTTATCATTGTCTTCGGAAACTCTTTTGTAATCTTGGGACTGTGGCCTGCCCATTTCATCTGGACTTATTACTGTGTAGCAAAGTATGCTGTTTCTCTACGGAACAAATTAGCTTTTACAAGGCCAGATAGTTCCTATTCGTTTCTCATGGGGAAATTCCTAGTGCAGAACTTAGTTTCTAGAATTAAGCCCATGGTTCATCTATCCAAGCCATTGAGCCCACATGGACCTTTTCCAAACTCTCTCCTGAATTAATCAAGTATAACCTTCCCATTAATGCCATGCAAATACATGATTAAAAAGGAATGCATGAAGAAGCTGCATTCAATGGAGGGAAGACCAAAGATTTGATTACTAGGATATTCCGATTTGGGAGGTTTTTTTTTTTTTTTTTTGGGGGGGGGGGGGGGGGGGGGAATGGTCCTCCATGATGAGTTCCATCAGATCAATGGCTTCGATGGACTAACCATGGGCCCCACATCTACAAACTGAGTTTCCAACAGGGAACTTCCCTATGCAAAACAAATAGGAAACTCGGCCTCAGCTTTACATTGAAGGAATGATTGAAAGTTTTCAATGCATGTCAATGATTTTGTATGAGATATGCCATCATATTCAATACTTGATCATGGACTCCATATTTTATTTTTTTTTGGGCTCCATATAACATTGCTCAACTTGCTCATAATCTTTTCTGTTCATGATGAGAGGGATTGTATGATGGTATGATGCAAGATCATGGCATGCCCATCTTTCAGTTAACTAAGTGGTTGGTCTGATTAATCCCACAAGGTATTTGGTCATGCCCCAAAATTTCCCATCTCAACTGATCTTACCCATCCAATTGAAATGGGTAACTAAGGATCCTATTTTAGTTGGGGCCAAGTAGGCTGTACAGGATCTCTGACGGGGAGATTTTGGGTGCATCTCCCATCTGAAATAGGGTCCAACCTATGGACAATTTGGACAACTAGAAAGTGAGCCCCACGTGTAGGGTTTGTTTTGGTTAAGCATTGCAGCATTAACTGCTATTCTGTTATTCTTATTTGATCCTTCCATGCCTTATGGCAGAACAAAGAGGCTTGGGCTAATATTGAAGACCTTGGTATTGCTATGCTTGCCCATGCCATTACTTTTGTGGCTGGTTATCGGCATTGCTGGAAGCCTTCTAGTTGGAATAGGATATGGAATTTTTGCTCCATTGATTGCAACTTTCGAGGCGGTTGGCGAACATGTCATAGACAAGCTTTTCCATTGTTTTGTTGTGAGCTCTCTTTGAAGCTGTTTACAAATATTACCCATCATTCACAGTTGTATGGTTTCTTTATAATCCGATCTCATTATTTCAACCTGACAGAATAATTTCATGTGGATTTCAGGACGGTTGGAGTACAATACTGGGAAGTTGTACGGTAGTGCATGATTTTATGGATTTTTTGCTTCCACTCCTACTTCTCATATATGGATGAACTGAGTGAGAAAGTGGCTGAAGATGAGGTGCCCTTGGACATCAAGTAAGGAATGCAGTTAAAACATATTTATAAAATTTGTAATTGTCCTGAGTTTGCTAGACTTACTCAAACTTCGAGTCGATTCACCATCCATAATTTGTTTGTCCATTTTGACAGAAAAGTGTGGGATTATTTTTCCAGATACATTTTTAACTGGAGCTTTGCTAAGCCCACATGCATGTGCAATAAAGCTCATGTACACGCCACAATGTGCTAGCATGGCACAATAGGTCCGAGACCAATACATCCATCAGAATGTCACCACTATATTGATTTGGTCAGGTAGACAACAGTTTGCAAAAGCAAATGTACGGCTCCTGAAAACGTGGCTGAAGTTTTCTAACCAATTCACCTGTTTCCAGTATCAAGGCCCACATGTTTAGTGGACCAGATCTAGTACTATTGGGAAAGCATATAGAAGATTGGACCAACCTGATGGATGGATTGGATCTTTCACCCATGCTCCATGCTGGCACGTGTTTGGCATGTACATGAGCTGTACTGCACACACCTGTGGGCAAAGCAGAGCTCTTTCAGCCAATAGCAGTGTAAGGTATTCTTCTGATTATTTTTGTATCGAGTACTTAATCATACTTGGCATTTTCTCAGTTTTTCTATATTATTAATTTACTTCAGGATGTTATTTGAATACTTAATCGATCCAACTAAGTTTTCAATTTAACCTAACCCAGTTGGATATCGAGTCAAATTGGGATTTTTAGGATTTCGAATGTTGCTTAAAGAAATACACAGTTATCTGATTTCCCATCAATCATTGTAAATGCCAATTCCCTGTATTGAGCTTCAGCAAATGACTTGCCACCACTAATGTATTGTTCAGGAAAATCTGTTGATTCCATGTGTGTGCTTCTTTGGAAGGTTATCGATGCTACCGAGTTGTTTCCTAGTCAGCCTACTCGCCGTGGCTGTAGATGTGCCAATGATCACTGCCATAGCACTGTGGAAAAGCCCTTGCATGCTTTTGAAAGGATGGCAAAGGCTATTTCAAGACTTGATCGGAAGAGAAGGCCCTTTCTTAGAGAGTTTGTGTACCGTTTGCGGGTCTTGCTATCATTTTATGGCCATTAGCAGTGATTGGAGGGGTGGTCTGTGCTTTCATATGCAGCTTCTTTCTGGCCTGTTATGGTGGAGTTGTCGTCCATCAGGTTCATATGCATATAACCTGCTTGGCAATCAACTTTGATAACCAAATAATTGTATACATTGGCCCAACTGAATGACTAATGTCTTGAGGGAGAGTAGGATTAGGGCACAACTTGGGCAGGTTGGGTCACGTTGAGGGTCAACCGGAACCCAACCTGACCTCAAGAGGACCCAGCCCACAACTTAACCCAAATCCAACCTGAGATGCCTAACCCAAAATGATGCAAGACAATTAACCACTTGCTCTAAAAGTTCGAACTGTTAGAGTATGGCGAATTAATCCCTTTATCTCATAGCCCAGGCCCCAAATCCATGGGTTATGGGGGCCACCCACCTCGAGTGTGCCCCTGCATCCCACAGGCCACCCCACTCGAGCCTGGTGTGAAAATGCCCTCGCATTAATCATTCCTAGTGAGGAGTCTTGAACACGAGACCTCTCGCTCTGATACCAATTTGATGTAGGACAATTAACCACTTACTCTAAAAGCTCGAACTATTAGAGCATGACAAATTAATCCCTTTATCTCATATCCCAAGCCCCAAATCCGTGGGTTAGGTCCTCGGTTGAACCCCCTTCGTGGGCTCCAAATCTATGGGTTCCGCCCTCTCGTGGGCCCCAAATCCATGGGCTCTGCCCCACACGAGCCACCCGCCTCCACAGGCCCTAAATTCATGGGTTATGCGCCCCACCCACCTCGAGTGTGCCCCTGCATCCCACAGGCCACCCCACTCGAGCCTGGTGTGAAAATGCCCCCACACTACAAAATCCCCTACACGATGCAATCCAACCCACCCCACCCCAAAATACATGTGATTAGTCCCAACCCCTCCCAAATTTTCTCAACTCTAACCCAACCTGAATTCAGATTGAGTTTGAGTTGGTGTTTTTTAACCTGTACCCAACGCGAGGACTTCAATAACCCAACCCAACCTAACCTGAAATTGGGTTAGGTTAGTCAGGTCTGGATTGACTCCAACCAAGTTGCAGCCCTTAGGATGATTAGTCAATCACATTTCTCATCACTTTATATCAAATATGAAGTTGGGTATGTTATGCCATTCAGGAATATTCATGCTTTCACTGAAATTCATTGTTTTCCAGGAAAACTCTCTTCGGATGGGACTCGCCTACATCATATCGATTATTTCAATCTTTGACGAATACACAAATGATTTGCTCTATTTGAGGGAAGGGTCCTGTTTTCCGAGGTATTATCTGAGGTTTTATCTTGTTTAATGTTGCTTCAATGCTCATGAGTTTCATTTCTATCATGGGCAAAAATCTTCCTCTTGCAGGGTTTCCCAACACCTGAAGATTAATAGTTTCTATTGCTACCTACTTGAGGTAGATCAGCTGTTTTGTTGATGGGACCGACATTGGTGTCTGTGGGCACACTTGCCAATGGGGCACATGTGTACAAGATCCAGGCTATTAGTCTAGGTGGACACCCTGGCCTAAAAATTCAAATATTGACCAATGGACCAGCTGATCGTTGGTGCTTGCTGACTTTTGGGCCATTGCATCCACAGTGCAGAGTCCACCTGATGATCAGCCTCAATGTCACTCATGTGCCCACAACTTCCAATCTTATGTGTGCACCCAATTCGCATTTTCCATACTCGTGCATGAAAAATTATACAAGCCCTCATATTTCATCCAAGTTTTCGGATGCTGAGTCATGATGCTTATGGCCGCCAGGCCTGTATACCGTAAAAGAACAAACCCTCCTTCAGGGCTCCTTGAAAGAAATCAGTCCATTGATGCCGACAAGACCGAAGAGAAGAATGGGAGATTAAGTCCCATCAACACAAAACTTGTCATGGAACGATCCCAAACGCTGAGGAAAGCTATCCAACAGTTAAAACCCATACAAGTAAGAAACACATAGATGGAATCTGTGTTGCTAATTTTCATCTTAGAGAAATGCTGCAATGGCATGTGCTGCATGATTTTCCAGGAAGTGTATGAATCATGTACACATGACACTTGTTTACAGTGATCCAGACCATTGAGTTAGTCAGCTACTGGGTGGATGGTCCATGGCCCAAAGCTTCAAGGCAATGTTGATTATGGCCATTTATCAGTGTCCTAAAAGCTAATGGTTAGCTAAAAAAGAAGTCCTAAATTTAGCAGGCTACACAACAATCAGATGGTTAGTGTTGCACAGTTGCTACAATTTTGGCAATGGCCCATCTACACAGTACCGATCACCATACATTCTTTTTCTTAAGAATGCATGGTATTAGCAATTCTCTTCACCTAAAGAATCTAAGCTTGCTGAGTGTTAATCTATTGCCATTCAGATATGGGATTGGCTCTTTCGATCTTGTGAGATGAACAGTCGGAAGCTAATCCATGATGGTCTTATAGATGTGGCTGACATAGAGGATTGCATTATCAAGGGAAAATGCAAGAAATTGATCGTCAAGCTTCCGGCCTATTGCATTCTTCAGTGTCTTCTTAGATCAGCAAGGTCTGAATCGCCTGGATTGCTTATCGGTATGTCTTTCTTCCAACTTGGATTGTTTATTTCAGTTCATTATCTGAACCATGCAATATAATGGAAGACACCACTATGTCGATGACCTGGCTGAAAAATCTGGCTGCCTGCTCATCAGAGAGGCACACCCACATGCGTACATTAAATATGCATATGAGATGTTACTCCAGCCAAGGAAGGGACATTCCACCTCCTTTAAAAAAATAATAAAAATAAAATTATATATATAAACAAAAAGATCTGAGCTGTGTGGTTCACCTGAGCCATGCATCAGGTGGGCACCATTACATAGATGACCTCGCCCAAAAAAGTTTTTTTTTAAAAAAAAAGAAAGAAAAAAAACAGAAGACAGGTCCACTCATCACATGGGCCACGCATATATTTTGAACATGGACTGTCCATGAACTTTCTAATACGTTCATATTCTTCAGACATGCATGGCTTACCCAAGGAGTTGGCTACCCTGGTTTTCAAGCCATCTGGACAGCAGGGCTTACACCTGATGCTCAGCTTGAACAAAAGGTATTCGATTACGGTAATGGCCACACATGTTGAATGTGGGCTGTTGGGGAACTTTCTATTGTGTCCATATTCTTCATACATGTCAGTTATTGGCCCATAATGGCCATTAAATGCCTGTTAGCGGCCAGTTTTTCCGGATCGGTCATTGCAGCCCTATATCATATAATGAGTCCAACTGTTACCATTATGCATCAGCCGTTGCAACCTTCATATAACCATTTTTTAATACCTTGCTTGAATGTCCCTAACATGTGCAGAGAAGCTCTTGCTTTTGTCTAACAATGGATCTAATTGATAATTTCAGCTGATGATGTGGAGTTGATGAAATCTAACTGGCCAAAGGATAAAGTGTTTGAGTGGTTTCTCGGTCCATTACTTATCATGAAGGAGCAGATCAAACGGCTCGAGTTGGATGAGAGTGAAGAGGACTACTTGTGCAAGTTGATTATGAGTAGCAACAATGAGAAACCACAGGACTGGAATGACAGCAGATTTCCATCTGATGACAGCATCAGGAGAGCTCAATTGCAGGCCATAATTCGAAGGTATGTCGAACAGTATGAAATGAAATTCAAGAGGATGGTAATGCAAAGAAGTTCAGCTCCTAAATAAGATACAGTGATCATTCTTCAACTCGCTGCTGACTAGAGAGTCGGGTAACACAATGCAGCTCCATTTCATCAGATGGGGCCCACTGTTTGTGCATTGACCAAAGAATGAGGCTGATCTGGTGACCAAGTGGGCCACAAGTATTAGAAAGATGGACAGTTATAAAATGGTGAATGGTAACTGAATGCAACCTCTGAGGCTGGTCATGGCACCAAATAGGCCACCAATATGAGAAAATGGAGGGTTATAAATGACTGACTGTCTGCATTGGGAGTGTCTGCGCAGCACTTCCTGATAACCAGACCCAAATCACTTGATGGAAACAGAACAAACAAGGTGGGTCATGCATGGATCTCATACTCGTGGGAAGATGCGGTTGAGAGATCTACTGCAAACTTGTTTGTTGGTTGATTTCCACAAACCAGAACTGCCCATATTTTCTCGAATGCATCTTTTCTTTTTGATCCAATCTTCAAGAATGCAGCGATATTAAGAACATGGCATTTCAAGAACCTTGAACTTTCAAAACCTGATACTTCCAAGAATCATATTAAAGTTTCGGATATTAGTATTCCCTAGAGTGCATGCTATCATCATTTAAGGATGTATGTGTTCATGTGCAAGATTTTCCTTTGTAGGTTACAGGGGATTGTCAGTTCCATGTCCCGGATGCCGACGTTTAGGCGCCGGTTTAGGAACTTGGTGAAGGTGTTGTATCTGGAGGCAATAGAAAGTGGGACCTTTAGCTCTGATGGAGGGAGCTCTAAATACAGACGCAAGACGGGTGGATCAGTGGGCCGTGGAAGTAAACATGACGTGGAGGCAGGCTCTAGGTCTGAAGGAAATACCATTTGATCGATCAACAGTCCAAACGGTCCAGATGAAGAGATGGCTGGAACCAACGGTGCAGATCAACCGGAACAACCATTCAATGGTGGTGACATTGTCTTAGACCTGATTGGCCTGGTCACATGGGAACTCCAATCATGCTACTTGGGTATTGCTCAATTCAACACAATGCTATCAATACTATATAAGTTTGTAATGGGTATTCAATATCCAGTCATGAGGTGCATGTATATGAGATCTGGACCTTTCATCTAACTGACCCCTATGTGGATTAGCAAACATCTGGAATATCTCACCAAGGGAAAATGGGCAGTTGAGAAATGTGTCCAGCTGGAGTTAAATGGGAAAAATAAAATAAAATCCTCAGATCTATGGCTAGGATCATCTGTATGTGAGACTCTCAATGTACGGTCAATTTCCCATAGAGTACTGATGGTCTGGATCGCACACGTGTGCCACATGTACGGAGATTGAGTGCTTGATAACTGACTAGGGCATTAGTATGTAGCATGGATTCTCTGTGGGTGTTTATTTCATGTGTAGCTGTGTGTGAGTAATACAGTCAAAAAATACAAGTCAATAGGAGTAAAAGTACAGTGAATCACCTATAAATATAGCATAATTACAGTTGTCCACCTATATATGCTGTCTAATTACACTAATGTTTTTTTTTTTCAAAAATGCTATAACACTATTGTTAAGGGTGTCAATCCGCCGGGTTGGGGGTGGGCCAAGCTGTCCAAGCCCAGCCTCCATTGTTCAGCATAAGCCGGAGCCCGGCCAAGGCCTATGAAAAACCAAAACAGATTAGCTTGAGCCCCAGCCCGAAATGTCCCTGAGCCTGGTCTGGTTGGAGTAGTAACATGAGTACATGAAGAGTCTGGGCATCCAAATCTGGCACATTGAAAAATAGGCCTGAATTGGTGGGCCACACTCATATGCCACCAATTCTCCGTTTAGAAAAAGATGTTGGCCACGTGATGAGCGATGGATCCAGCTGCTTTTTGTTCCAAGTGATATGGTCATGTTGGTACATGTCGTTTTCATGATAATAGTGTCTTACGTAAGCGGTTTATTGCCTAAGTTTCTCTAGCCTACTCGCGTGCAATGAAGCTCATGTACGTGCCATAAATGTGCAAGCATGGATCTACATCATCCTCGGCTCCTATTAGAGAATTTAACGATTTTTCTATTGGCTCCTCTCTTCTGTAATATTGTGAATTGGGATCACTAGGTTTGTGCTCATGGTGGGGCAGTTTTAGGTTTTTTATTTGTGCGGTTTAGCTTAAGGTCTTTGCAGTATTTGATTTGGAGTTGTCACTACGTAGTAAATTCCAGATTTTTGGAGTTTGGTTAGATCCTTTATAATCTTTAGAAATTAAAGAATTGAGAGATTCTTTGCGTTATAATAACTCTAATATGGAATTTAGGAGCAAGGGACTTTAGTGGTGGAGAAGGAAGGCATTAGGCAACTTCTCCGCCTACACGAATGTATGGTCTCTATTTTACAAAACATAATGGAATATATTGGGTTTAATTAGTATTAAAAAAAAGTTACACCTAAAATTATATTTTACATAAAGCTTGTGGGTGAAATCTTTCTCTGGTGTGCAGTACTTGTGTTTAAAAAAAGTTACACTCAAAATTAAATTTCATATTAAACTTGTTCTACTTTCAAATCACAATCTTTCATATATATATATATATATATATATATATATATATATATATATATATATATATATATATATATAGTTATGGGATGATCCGAGCACTTGATGGAAGAAAGAGCAATTCGACCAAGTGAAAGAACCGCCGAGGCGGTACCATCCAACTTGACGGGTAACCTCCTTGAATAGGTTGCACACTGCGTTAAGTCGCTGGTCAGAGTAACTATGCACTCCGACCAATAATTGTATGCTGCTTGCCACTCTAAACATCAGCTCCAAAGGCCCCGGCTCAGGAAGATGGACAAGTCGGACCATACTCCTAGCCTCGGGCTCTAAAGCAATGATTTTCTGAGCCCTCTTCGACTGAGCCTTCGTAAGCTCAGCTCGGACCTGAGGAAGCGTTTATGATCGATTATAACAAAGGTTGGGGAGTTGTGATCAAGCGAGTCGAGCGGAGGCGATATGTAATGGCGGATGCTTCATCTGCTAAATACGGATACCATATACAAACGTGATTGACAACTTCGCCCACGATACGCATTATCTGCCCGATGTGCTTCACGATTCATGGATTACGTATAATATCTCCACGATCTTAAAATCTCACGGAATAAGTAATTCGTGTAGACAATAACGGACACAGAACGTTCAACAGCCAGGTATAAAGGTATTGAGACCCCACTACTACAGGTATGCAAGATCTTATACCTCTCTTCAACTCCTCACTTAGACCCAGATTCCCTTGACTTGACTTAGGCATCGAAGGGTCTCCTGGCTTAGCCAGGGTTTCCTTTGTCTGTTCTTATTGTGCAGGGTCAGGACGCAGTAGTGGTCTCTGGTCTGAGAGATTGGGGGGAGGGCCGACCAGATTTTGACCTCAACATATATATATATATATATATATATATATATATATATATATATATATATATATATATATATATATATATATATATATATATATATATATTCAAAAGAGAAGCTTTCCATTGATGATATGAATAAGGGATATACAGCTTTGGATTTCAGGTGGGCACCAAACGAAAAAAACATCTGGTCACACCTATCATATAGCCTAACTAGAAAGCGTCAAAACAGGGAAGGAAAAAAAAAAAGCGAAAAAAAATAAAACGGTCTAGGCCTCTGAAGGGAGAGTTCTGAGAGACCCCATGCCGACTTTGTCCAGAAACAACATCCCCCTAACCTCCCTAGGGAGGTCCTTAACGTTATCAAAATAGGAGGGCATTTGACGATGGCTCTCCAACCAAGCCATACCATCAGCCAGGCCATTTCCTTTCTCTTGAAGTGGGAGAAGACAAAAGTTCCCCTGCTTTGCAACTTCAAGATAGTGAGGAGCCAAGGTTTCCAGCGCCAATGAGTAGAGGATTTCCTAAGCAAGAGCTCAATCACCACATTAGAATCGGATTCTATCTCAACTTGCTGTAGTCCCAACTCCAGACACTTCAAGATACCGTCATGGATAGTGTGAAGTTCATCACAGTTATTAGCTTCTACCCCATAGCTGGTCGCAAACGCGAAGATTAGGTTCCCATTGTCCCTTCTGCACACCCCGCCTCCTCCAGATAGGCCCAGGTTCCCTCTAGCCGAACCATCCACATTGAGCTTGGCCCAGCCCGCGGGAGGTTTAGACCACCTAATGATCTCCACCTGGATCCTTTGTGGGAGAGGAGACGAGCTGCCCAACCCATCCCCCCAATTCATTAAATTAAAATCACGTACATTAATCCAACATATCCAACATAATGGATGTCCAAAACCTTCCCATAATCATACCAGAATCACAATCATCTTTGAGCAAATCATATAGCACACGCAAAATGAGTCAATAGCATACATGGTCACATTTCGCACATACAACCACACTTATCACAAATACAACACGTGTCCATCACAAAAAGCATGCTTAACCAAATAGACTTAAGTTTCACCAAGTAAACATCACTATCCGGTGTAGCTTTTCACTTGAGACAATGGCTAAGAACACGTACTAAGCTCCTCGTCCTCCTCGAGGGTGAGGTTGTTGCACCACCTTTGATAATTTGCTTGTGTAATGTTCATCAACCTTCTAATCTCCTCGCAACTGGGACTATGATCAATAACACAACAATAAATTTATAGCATGAGCGCATAAAATAGATATCCAAAGTAATACAATATTAGGTCTATTTTGGACTAACAATAAATCCAAAGTATATAAAATAACAGATCCATATAATATATTCACCAACCAATAGGTCCATGACAGAACCATAACAGATTCATACTTTTTGAATCATGTGATCAATGGTGTAACGATCCTAAATTTTGGTGCATAAAAAATTAAAATAAATAGTTAAATATTTTATTTTTAATTAAGAAACAAAAATAAGTTAATAATTGAGTTGTTATAGACACTCTTAGTTAATAGAAAGGTTGAGAGATCAACTCTTGCTAGCTAGACTTTCGATTTTGGGTGATGTATTTGGCCTCAAGGACTTTGATGAAATGAGTAATTTGATTTATGATTGGGATCTGGTACTGTGATTAACTTTATAAATACGTGGCTTGAATGCCCACAAGGTTTGGTTGTAGAAATTGAGATTCAGACAATTGAACTTTGGGTGCACTTTTTATTTGTAAAAGTGAGATTCACATCTGGGTTATTTAGATGGTTGTTGACATCTAATTCTGACCCTTTGATTAGTGGCAGAAAAAAGAAAAAAAGAAAAAGAAAAAGAGAGAGATGGTTAGGACTAATCACTTTGGATCAGTGATCTGGACTGATGGTTCACTGGGCCATGTTAAGGATGACCATGCACTGAATCTCCGGAATTAATAGATTATTAAGAATAACGTGGCAAGAGACTTCAATAAAACCCTGACTCGGCTCAATCTGGAGCCATGTTAAAACAGATTTACGAACTCCTTAAAACTCCCAACGGTTATTCGGGGAAATATAGCCGTACGGCCTGGGTCATGTTCATTGATCCCAACCATTGATCTGATAAGATACAAGGTCGAATGTTGTTGCCTCAGTTCAAATGGGGCCTACTAATGATGGGTCATGCACTAAAAATCCCCCAACATATAGATTTAAGAAATAAATTTTCACATTCATGGAGAAGGGAAACTAAGGATTACCTAATGGTTGGTTATGAATGGATGGATGATTAGTTGAGTCGTTGCCAATCCCACCCTTCTTCTGTCCAGCGTCCACAGTAGATGAAGGGAATGTGCCTCACCTTTCCATTGTACTCGTCGCTTCCCTCTTTTACCTTCAACCTCTCTGTAAATTCCATTGGCATCTGGTTTAAAGTGAGCTGTTGGAGTCCGGTGAGATATTCAATCCCTTCTGGAAGCGTCTTCAACTCTCCACATGTAGACAGAGTAAGAAATTGGATGCTTGGCAATGCTCCCTTCTCTATCACTACTCGATTTACTTGTGTCAGATACTCTAAACGTAGTCTCTTGAGCTTAGGTAACCATCCATCCTGAAAACACAACAGCTGTCCTTCATAGGCGTTCCAAAGTGAAAGACGCACCAGATTTGGCAATGCTTGGAGTGATGAAAGTGGATCTTCTCTCAGCTTTGACCAATTCAATGACAAATCAGTGAGGTGAACAAGGTACTTAAACCATGGAGGAACCTTCTCCAAACGTCCCCACAAGTGAATCTTCTGAAAATGCGGCAGATGATTGGGAGAGAGCTCTTCTAATTTAATTGCTTCTTCTTCACTCATTGCTTTAACACTCAAGTGCACAAGGTATTTCATCTTTGCAATTGAAGTGCACAACTCAGATCCATCTATTGATCTGACATTGGAAATTCCAAGCCTTCTCAGTTGGGTTAAGTTCCCAACTCGTCTAAAAATCTCGCATTCTTTGGCATCGATATCTTCTAGACTTTGTAAACTTGTTATATTACATATTTCTATAGGAACTTGGATGCTACTGAAGTAGTCCAAACTCCACTTCTTTTCATTATGAAATCGGTAACTTAATAAGTGGCGTAGTTTCTGTAGTTTCACAACCCCACGCGGTAGCCTCTTTATCCTTGTATCTCTGATATCCAGTGTTTGCAGGTTCTGTAGCCTTCCTAAAGATTTTGGAAGCTCACTGACATTAGTACTCCTCAAGTTAAGATACCATAAATTGAATAGATTCATGCATTCATTCGGTATATTTTCAATAGGAACTCTCTCTAGATCTAGGACCCTCAATAACATAAAATTTGATGCTAGGGTATTTAGAGAAGATAAGAAAGATGAGCTTCCACCAAACACTACAAGAGAACGAAGCCGTGACATACTCATGCTCTTTTGAATAGTTTCTCCAGAATTGTGGATTGACATGCGACGGACTTTGCCTTCTTGCCTTGCTTGCTGCTCACTGTATGTCATGCAGAAATTTTCTTCATTACATAAGGATAAGGCCAGTTCACGTACAATATCGTGCATTCGACAAGCTCTCACCCTTCCAAACTCATTCTTCTCAACAAGCTGAAGTAAGTTACGATGGATGAGTTCCTTCAAGGAGTCTTCTGCCGCTTCCTCCATTGTAATTTTACCTGTATCTTGCACAAAACCCTCTGCCACCCACAACTTTATCAGCTTCTTGCGATAAATTAAGTAATCCTCTGGAAACATACAACAATACATGAAACAATGCTTAAGGCGGTATGGTAAATAGTAGAAGCTAAGCAACAATATGCGCTTTATTGGTTCAAGCATTTCATTGTTTCTCCACTGCCAACTGAGGTTATTGTAGACTCGGTTCCATTCCCTTTCGGTCTTATCTCTAAGTGATAGGAGACTTCCAATGGCAACAATTGCAAGTGGCAATCCTTCACATTTTTCTACTATGGATTGAGCCAATTGGTCAAGCTCTGAAGGATAAGGTTCATTCTGGAATGCCTGCTTACAGAAGAGCTCCCAAGCCTCTTCTTGATTTAGAGGCTGAAGTGGGCAGAGATGGGTTCCCTTTCGCTTTGCAGAAGCCACATCGGTGTTTCTTGTCGTAACTACTAATCTACTTCCACATCTACAATCTGGAAATATGGAAGTTAGTTCATTCCAGTCATGCACACTCCAGACATCATCCAAGACAATGAGATACTTTTTCGATTGGAGATGTCCTTTAACCTTCCGCTTTAACTCGCCAGTATCCATGGTGGTTAGGTCATTTGGAACAACCTCATTTTTAGCCTCAAAGAATTGTTTTAGGATACTTCGTAGTATATCATCGATTCTTAGAGTCTCTGAGACTGAAACACATGCGCAGCAGTCGAAGAGCTTCTTTACATTTTGGTTCTTGTAGGCTTTAGTGACAAGAACAGTCTTGCCCAACCCACCCATCCCCGTCACTGAAATCACCATCCGCCGTGGTTCTTCCTCCACTAACCATCCGACAATCGATTCTATTTCTTTTTTCATCCCCACAATTTCATCTTCCTCTTGGGAAAGAGAAAATTCTACATCACGTTGCCACATTTTGCTAGCATCATAAGAGCTTGTTCTTTCTTCTATTTGATTGAGACCGAATCGATCTCTTCTCTCAAAAGTTTTATGCACTTTCTGATTGGTTTCTTGAAGTCGAATGGCAAACCAACGTCTGTCGAAGATATGCTTGGGGAGGTAAACGATGTCAAGGATAAAACCCTTGAGTCCACCTCTTTGTGGCCTGTCCATGCGATACACGAACTCATCAACGATGTCCTCTACATCATATGCAACATCTCTTACTTGCCTCACCCAAGTTTTAATTCCTTCGTTGCTATCTTTTCTTCTATCAGCATCCTTCAATAAAGCTCGCATGCTATCAAGTTCCAACTTGATTTCTTCTACTTCTTTGCGTACTCCTCTTAGTAGGGATAATTCTTGAGTTAGAAGGGCTGTTAGCTTTTCTATCAAGAATTTAACGACACTCTCTGCCATCAGGAATTTCTGAAAAATGAGAGAAGAAGACAACCAATGTCAAAAAATAAATAAGGGATTTTGACCATCCTGGCATCATTGGATGGTGAAATTCTTGAAAGAGATTCACCTTTCAAATGTTGCGAGGATAACCTTCTGACAAGTTTTGAGAAGTTTTTTAGACCAAATTGTCCTTGTTCTTGATTTAGCAGTTGTATGGCTTTTGAATAAATAAGAAGTTACGTTGTATTTAATGATGAGAAAGTAATGTGGACGGAAGCCTTTTTGGGCTTGAGAAAGGCCCAACTCATGAGACCCACATTAATGTATGTGTATAATCCATGTCACCTATCCTTTTTGCCGTGTCATTTTTGGGCTAGGGCCTAAATATTAACCTGATCCAAAGCTTGTGTGGGCCACATAATAAAAAATAATGGTAACAATGGTACCCATTGTTGAAACTTTCCAGGCTCACAATGATGTTTATTAGAAGTGGGCACTGCCCAAGTCAAGAATTTTTGGGCCCATGACGAGTTGGCCGGCACGGTGGACGGAACAAATCACCCCATTGTGGGTTTCGACTCCTATTATTTTAAAATAATCAAGTTATTAATTACATCAACCTGACAACCACAGCCCTTATGACCCTTACTACATTACAACCACAAACCTTACTACATTATAACCACAACCCTTACCATGTTATATGGGTATGGGTTGTTGTTGACATTTTATATGGGTCGTGATTGTAATGTGGCAAGGGTTGAGGTTGTTATGTTACATGGGTTGTGGTTGCCATATTATATGGGTCGTGGTTGTCATAGATCGAGGTTGTCATGGTATATGGGTCGTGGTTGTCATGTTATATGGGTCATGGTTGATATGGGTCATGGTTATCATGTTATATGGGTCATGGTTATCATGTTATATGGGTTGTGATTGTCATGTTATATGGGCCATGGTTATCATGTTATATGGGTCGAGGTTGTCATGTGACATGTGGAGTTCATGGTTGTAACGTAATAAGGGTTGAGGTTGTCATGTTATAAGGGTCGTGAGTCTTGTCGTGATTTATGTGTCAAATCCAATCCGTCCATTGGATTTAGAATTTAATTTAATGTCACGGACCAAAAAATGAGTTACATCCAAAAAATTTATGGCCTCCAAAAGGTTTTAAATGATAGGTTTTCAATTTCACTGCTTTCTATGGTGTGGTCCACATGAGCCTTTGATATGCCTCATTTTTGGGCTCATTCTTTAAAATGATCTTTCAAAATGAACGGACGGCGTGGATAAAATATATACATCACAGTGGGCCCAATAAGACCATCCATATCTACATAGTTTTGGTTACTCTACCCACATAAGTTGGTAACGTGACTTACCATAAATAAGGTCTGGTTATCAAACCTTTTTTCTTTTAATATTTTTATACTTTTAATTTATTAACACCAGATCTATGCCATAAATAGGGTAGATCGGCCTCACGATCATCACATTGATCCGTGGGAAGATTCAATTATAAGGTGTAGGTTTTAGGTGACATCCGTGTCATAGAGATTGGCATGTGACCATCTAGTGGGGTCAACTTAGATCCATGCAGATCATGTGATCCTTAAGTCCAAAAAACATTAAGGATTCAAATTTTAGAATGATTTGACCACTGGGTGGGCCATGCCGATCAGATTAAATCTTAGTCATTGCTTTATATTTTGGATGATTCAATTGATTTTCCAATGTATCATATTTTTCTACACCATTCATATCGGCTTTAGGTTATATTTAGGATATTATCTAAAATCTTAGATGGATCAAAGCGTTGGATGATCCATAACAATCAAAGGATAGTAATAATGATAAAACATGTCATACGATGGTTGTGAATCTTAAATGTTCTATGTCTAAACAATCCCTTGATATTTTCCTAACTTGACAGTGCATAAAGCAATAGATCGTTCAGATTTAACCCTTGTTTATGATAGATCCATGATAATCTTAGAAACTAGGGAAAGCCAAAGCATTACAAAATCAGATCGTGTAACAAAGCTACCTAGACCTCTTTTGATTTGATTGATCAAAAAAAGTCAAAATATGTCCAGATACTTAAATTGTGAAATTCTTAATTTTTAGATTTGATCAATGGAGCATCGATCAGACTCGATCGATAAAAGCGTTATTAAAAATGGTCCAACGACCAAACCATTTTAATTCTAATTTTCTCGATTCAATCAATCGGAGATCGATTCAATTATTGGCTTTCAATCTGACTCAATCAATCGACAGACCCTTGGGTTGATCTATCAGATTCCGAATTGTAATAATTGGATTAATAAGTTATAATACATGTAATTCACCTTAGACTAATTGCAAATTGATGAATAAATGTGGATCACCTAGAATTAATCAATTGTGGACCCCATAATGTAGGGACATTTCATACCGAGCTCGAGTGGGGTAGCCCGTGGGATATGGGGACACAGTCGAAGTGGGCGGCTCATGTGATTTGGGGCCCATGAGTGTGATGTGGGGCCTGGGCTATGAGATAAATGGATTAATTCGCCATGCTTTAAAAGTTCGAGCTTTCAAAGCAAGTGGTTAATTGTCCTGCATCAAATTGGTATCAGAACAGGAGGTCTTGTGTTCGAGACTCCTCACCGGGGGTGATTTATGAAGGGGCATTTTCACACCAGGCTCGAGTGGGGTTGCCTGCGGGATGCAGATGCACACTCGGGGTGGGCGACCCATGTAATTTGGGGCCCATGGGGGAGGTCTCGTGTTCGAGACTCCTCACTGGAGGTGATTAATGCCAGGGCATTTCACACCAGGCTCGAGTGGGGTAGCCTATGGGATGTGGGGACACACTCGAGGTGGGCGGTCCATTTGATTTATGGCCCACAAGCCCACGAGGGGGGCTCAACCGAAGTCCTAACCCATGCGATGTGGAGCCTGGGCTATGAGATAAAGGGATTAATTCGCCATGCTCTAACAATTCGAGCTTTTAGAGCAAGTGGTTAATTGTCCTGCATCACCCCATTAGGGTTCTTAAATTAAAAAATGTTTGACTATATTATGGATTTTTCTTTATCAAGTACAAGTGAGTGAATCTTACCATGTCTCATCTACATTACGATTAAAATGGATACGTTATGTTTGCTATGTTTGTTGTATTGTCATGCAAAGTTGATGTCTGGATGATTGTGTTGAATGGTGATTATTGTGAATTTCTTATATGGAGATGTTATATCATTGCATATATCATCGTTTTAATTCACGCATTTAAATAATTAACTTAGAATTTTTTTTAGTTTTGTAATGTTATCATTACCTATGCTTAATTGTGTTGATAACATGCGTGACTTATAAAATGAAACCACTGAGTTAGCTAGTCGCTCCCACTTGAGACGGTATTTTAAAACATTAATTATACAATATTATTTTAAAACATTAATTATACAATATTAGATGAGACATAGTGGACACAATTGATGACGCCCCATACTTCCAGTTGACAGATGGGCAGGCGCAGGTAGAGTGCCTCACCTCTCTCCTTTTTGTACATTTTAAGGATATGTATATTTGGAGTCCCCAATTAGGTTGACTCCGTTAGTTATTTTGTAAAATGATTTTGTGACTTATATAGTCCTCATAGGGGCATATACCACTATTGGGATGGTACTTTAACTGTTAGTCATACATTTTAGGGCTGAAAGTCAGGTGGGTTGGGTTAGTGCTCAACCCTAGCCCAACCTAAGGTTCTTGTACCTCAACACTAACCCAACCCAACCCAACCTCAGGTTGGGAATTCTCAACCCAAGCTCAACCCCATCGGGTTCGGTTGGGTTGATCAGGTGGATACATGCTAATATTTTAATGATTGTATTAGTTTATTATATTTGAATACACATCTTATTTTCTATATCTATGATTTTATTAATTATATATATAGTTATTTATCATAAAAAACTTCATTTACTCTAAACAAACAAGCTAAAATATAGGACAACTACTCATTTAAAAGTTGTGTTGTGCAACACAATCTATTTGGGAGAGAGAAATCTAGCATATCTTGTTAGCTAGAGTCATCAGAAATGATGTGGACCAATGAGACTCGACAACATTGAAATTTCCTATGTCTTCGACACATATAATCCACACTCAATTATAATTTATAAGAAACTTATATATTGATCGGGTTCGGGTTGGGTCGGGCAACCCAAGACCTCAACCCGAGCCCGACCCAAGTTTTATCGGGTTGGTGTTTGTCTAGCCTAAGCATGAGATCGGACTCGATACATCCTGCCCAAGCCCAACCAAATGTCGGGTCGGTCATGGGTCGGTCGGTTCAACCCGCCCAACTTTCAGCTCTAATACATTTATAGATTTTTGTTATCTTTACCTCGTTTTGGATCTGCTAAGTTGAATTGTGTTACTCTAATTATTCGTGTGTGGAATGAATGTGAATCTAAATGAGGTCACACGTGCATTTCATTTGGTTCACACCTAAGAACTCAGGATCGAGGTTTCTGTACTTGAGTGTCAATTTTCGAGGCATAACAATAGGTCTTCTAGTTTCTTCCACATATCTAGGAAAGATTACTCATTTTAAATGTTGTACATGACTTCATCCAGTGAAAATAGATAAAAGATGCTCATAACTTTCTCCTCGAGTTCAATCTAGTTATCATCTTACATATTCTCCGGTTTAGTCTCCAACAATACCTTGCTCAACCCTTATGATGCTAGAATATTCTTAATATTCTATTGACACATTAAAATTGTTCTTGTAACAACCCTAAATTTTGGTGCATTAAAAAAATTAAAACAAATATTTAAAGATTTTATTTTTAAATAAAAAATAAAAACAAGTCAATAATTGAGTTGGTGGAGATGTTCTTAATTGAAAGAGAGGCTTATGGATCAATTCTTGAAGTAGTAATAATATTTTTTTTATCAAATGTCTTAAAAAAAAAAAATTTAGGATAAAGGAAGATGTGCTCATCCTATCTTATGAGAATTTTCTTTAAAAAGGGATACGGAAGGTTTCTGTATTAAAAAAATGAGATAGGAAGCCCTAAAGTAAAAGGAAGAAGAAATTCTAAAAAGGTTCGATCAGGTAAGTTTTAATTGTTAGATCTTTTTATTTTTTTATTATGTTGTTAATTTTTTCTTGATCTATACAATGGATGGTGTGGATCATCCACACCATCATCGTATAAGTGTATAGAGTCAATTTTAATAAAGTGATGTTTTTATGATTTAAGATTTCGTTAGTAATATTTTAGGAATATATTGAATGGATGGAATCTGGTTGTGATAAGATAGATCTGTACGGATCATATGATCCCTAAGATCAAAATATACAAGGGTCATAATTTTCAGATCAATCTGAGCATCAGATAGGCCACATTAGTCAGATCTAAAAGTATTTAATAAAGGAATCTTAAATTTTTGCGCAAGTGTTGGTGTCATTTGGCGTAAAAGGTCGAGATGAGCCATCGATGTATGTGTGGTTAGATCTACACCATCCATCTAATGTGTAGAGACAAAACATGATAATATCTCAAGAATCTAAATGATCTGATTATCCGATGGACCACCCCGATCAAATAATTTTCATTCAATTTTGTAATCTTAAAAAGGAAATAAAAGATAATAAGAATTTTAATTATTTGATTATTTTGGATTTGGCCACCTAGGATGTTAATCAAAGGTAAGCCCCATCATGTAATACAAATAAATGAATAATAATATCATTGATATAATTGATAGGACCTTGGAATTCAAATCAATCTAATTACATTGCAGAGTCAATACTACCAAATTCAGGTAACCCAACTTGTCTCATAATTCATAAACATTAAAATAAATCTTTTGTGATTGTTGGATTGATTTAATAATTTGAGTATTTTGATATGATAATTGTATGTTAAATTCATAGGTGAGTATCTAATCAAGACAATTATGTCAAATATGAGAAACATGCATCATCCATCATTCATTGCATTGCATAATGCATAGTCGATCCTAGGGGCCCTCCCTGGAAGAAATATCGATCCTAGTAGAGCGTTACCAGATGTGAGCTAGCTCAAGGCTACCGAAAGGTAGAAGCCTACCTAACGGGTGGATGCAGGTTGACGACCTCCAACCCAAGTAGATGGACGATCATCCTATCTGATGCATTCATACACCATTTTACATTCATCTCATTGTACATGTATTTTTACATTATTTTAATTGATATGATTATGAAACATGCTGGGTTATATCACTAAGCCTGGCCAACTTATATTTTTATTGATGAAAAATCGTATAGAGGAGCCATTAGGAGATGATGTGGCGCAAGAACCGGAATGATATATTGTACCTGAACAGGAACTACTTGAAACATGACTATACTTATCTGAAGACGAAGTGGCGGCATTAAAATTTTTTTGATCATATGTTTTATTTTGTTAGCATAGCTTGATTAACGTATAATGCATACTGATATTTATTTTGAGACTTTAAGAAATTATTTAGCTTCATTTCTTTGGAATAATGTTAGTATGAAATAAACATCATTATATGATAATGGTATAGTAAATGAATGATTTTAAGATTTATTTTATTTTAAGGGTTGTCCAGGTTTATATATATTGGTTTATGTATATGTGATTGAAATTATGGTGGATCTTATGCTGAATGTAATTATAATCTCTGATTAAACCGATTAAGGATTAAATTAGTACACTTTGTGTACGAGTTACGAACTGAAACTCGGGTCTGAGGGTGCACACTCTGTATCCGGATTTCAGGGTGTGCCAGTTCTTCCCATTGAATTTTTGCATATCAAACTTTTACTTTGACATCTTCACTGAATTTCCAAACGTTCTTAAACATAACGCTCAGATACCACTTTGTTGGAGTTCCAGCTCTTATCTCACACCACTACAATGCAATCACAAGCCACAACAAACTCAAATCAACCCTAGGTATTAGAAATTCAGATCTAATATCATCATTAATCTGAGCGCTTTGCGAAAGCATGTTCAACGAAGATAGAATAATCATAAGCAGAATAATCAAACAATCAAGCAAGTAGTGTGAACTGATAGTGGGTGTACCAAAAAAAAATAATAATAATAATTTAACAAGTAATTATAAAGCACACCAATATTTTATGTGAAAAACCCTTATAGGAAAGAATTACAGCACAAAGCGACAAAGATCCAATATAATCAAAACCTTAGAGTATACACTACTCACCTTCTTCAATTACAGGATCACCCAATCTCCCATTATGTTGCGAACTTAGGAAAACCCTAGTCCATCGAGAAAATTCCTTTCCAAGCTCTTACAAGTGTCTAGAACCCTCTCACTTTGTAAACCCTTGCCCTTAGAGAGAAAATGCTCATATTCTCCAAGCCCTAATCATGATCAAACTTAAATATCCTGATTTCCACTAGTCTGCGTTCAGTCGGACCAAATCAAACTAACTCATGCTTTTTGGTCAAACTGAAAACGTGCAATTCGTTACAACGTGCACTATAAGATTCCCCCACTAATTCATTTGGACCAATGAATATTCGATCAAACCGTACGTGGCCTTTTCTTCACTATCAGATTGGTAGAATCCAAGGCATCTTTCACAACAGTAATTTAACAAAAATTACTTATTATAGAATTTATATTCTCATTCTTTTTAAAAAGGTTTTCAATAAGTTATCCCATTAATTTAAGTAATTATCATTGGATTACCTTTAACGGTTTTTAATAAGCTACCCCATTAATTTAAATAATTATCACTGGATTACATCAAGTAAAATTTCTTAACAGAAGTTGGGAAGGCCATGCGAGGGAAGGGTTCATGCGTGGGGTGGGCTCCACCATGATGTTTATGTGAAATCCACCCCTAGCACTAAGAGTGCCACCCCACGTTAGACCAAAGGCCCAAAAATCCATCCCATAATAAATTGCAATCCTTGGGTTAATTAAAATTTAAGCATTTTTTAAACCTTTTAATTGTTTTGAAAAATTCTATCAAAGGGCACAAGTGGATTGTATGTCACTAAAATGTCACGATGGCCTAAAAAAATCAATTTGTATGTTAATCTCATCCTAAAAAAGTTTTGTATTGGATCTGACCTCTTTGAGGAAAGGAGAAGAGAATAGGGGTTTGGTTAGTCCATATGACCAAGCATAACTCATGCTTTCTTCTTGAGAAATTTAGGACTGTGGACCCCACCTTTTTATCCACCTGTTTTTACGAAACAATACAAACTTAGGCCATGTTTGTTAACGCTGAATTTTTGCACTTAACACGGAATGGGAAAAATTTTTCATGTTTAGTGGTGTTTGTTAATGCGTTATTAACGCGGAAGACAAAAAGCGCTAAGTGGTTTTTCACTGAATTCTTTTCGTGATAGGAGTCTAACTTAATGGTGAGCGCTCTGTGATTTTTCATTAAACAATTTTTTTTTGCTTCCAAAAGTAACCCTTTTCAAGTTATTACGGAAATTTTTACTTTTAAATTGTTTGCGCAATACAAAATTAACCTTTAACTTGTGAAACTTCTTTATGCCCCACTATGATTTATGTGTTTGATCCACATCGTCCATCAACTTTTTCAGATAATTTAATGTGTGATCCAATAAAAGAAGCAGGTCCAATGATTAATTGGACCATAAGGTGGGGATTGAACGTCCACCATTAAAAACTTCTTGAGAGCTGGAGAAGTTTCAGATCAAGCTGATATTTGTGTTTTCACTTCATCCATGTATACATGACCTAATGAATAGGTTGGATGGTAAAAAAACATCACAGTGGCCCTTAAAAAGGTTTCAACAATGGATGTATACATGAATTTTTTAACGGTGAAAATCATTATCCCGCTGCTATTTTTGGTGTGGTCCACTTGAGCAATGAATCTGCATCATTTTTGTTTTCATGCCTTAAAATAATCCGAGAAAATGGATTGACGGTGTGGATGTACAGATACATCACGGTGGGCTCGCCCACAGAACTGCCCGTTGGGAGCTAAGGACGGGCAGGGCAGTACGCAATCCGCGTCCTATATAGAAGACGGAGCAGATTGGCTACTCCCACTACCACCTGCCAATGGCTGCTGGTAGGTGCTATGTGGGCCCCACCATGATGTATGTTTTTCATCCATGCCTTCCATCTATTTTTATATATCATGTTATGGTATTAAAGAAAAAATCAACAATATATCAATCTCAGGTGGACCACATTACAAGAAACAGTGTTGAATGAACATTGACCATTAAAAATGTTTTAGGGGCCATAAAAGTTTTGGATAAGATTCATATTTATTTTTTCCCTTCATCTGGGTCTTTATGAACTAATCAACAGATTGGATGTCAAATAAATAGTACAGTGAGCCTTAGAAGGATTTTAATGGTGGATATCCATTCAATTTTTTCCTGTGGTGTAGCCCACCTAAGATTTATATCCCTATCATTTTTTGTAACAAGCTCTAAAATTATATATAAAAATGGATGAGCGGAGTGGATGAAACACGTATATCATAGTGGAGCCCACAGAGCACCCACCACCAGCAGGCTGGTGTCAGGTGGAGTAGCCAATCCGTCTCCAAGTCGGACGTGGATTGCATTATGACAGTGTCAATAGCGAGGTGGCTACTGACAATCGTTTGTGAGCCCCTTTGATATATATATGTTTTATCAAAGCCGTCCATTTATTTTTTAAAGATTATTATAAATCACGAGCCCAAAAATGAGGGAGACCCAAATTTATAATGGACCACACCATAAGAAAATTGTGGCCATTGAATGCCCACCATTAAAAATTTTCTAAGGCTCACTGTAATGTTATTTTGTCATCCAAACTGTTGATTAGGTCACGTACACCTGGATGAAGAGAAAACTCAAATAACAGCTTAATCCAAAACTTATGTGGCTCTTAAGAAGTTTTTAATGATGAGTGTTCAATCAACTCTTTCCTATAGCGTGGTCCACATGAGATTTGCATCTGGCTCATTTTTGGGATCATACCACAAAATAGTCTGGAAAAATGGATGGAAGGCATGGATAGGATACATACATATAGCTTAGATGTGGGCCTCCTCGTAGTAATATTTAATATATATATATATATATATATATATATATATATATATATATATATATATATATAGAGAGAGAGAGAGAGAGAGAGAGAGAGAGAGATATGCTCACACACAACTAGTTGGTCCGTCCAACTAGTTGCGTAATTAATGCTAATAAATTTGTTTTGGGGAAAGTTGCTTCCCAGCGGAAAAGGACTTGATGGCTTGTGTGGGACCCACGGTTGAGTTAAGATGAAATCCACACCAACCATCAGATGAGTCGCCCCATAATGGTTATAGGGGTAAAAAATCAGATGCATTTATAAATAAAGTGGACCACACGGTAGAAAATAGTGCCTTGGAAAAGCTTATCCTAAAAATTGTTTCTCTTCCTATGGTCCACTTGAATTACAGATCAGCGTGATTTCTTGGATCTAGATCTCAAATGGAATTATACATATAATGAAAGGAGTGGATCTCATGTAAACATCATAGTGGGCCACATCAAAAGATGAAAGGTGTGCGTTGGTTTCGAGAAATGGCAAGGTAGGTAACACATAGCCAAATGTGTTAAAGTGGCAAAGCTACATGGTCCTCAGCATGATGTATCTTTTATATCCACTCCATCCATCTATTTTATCATAACATTTTTAGGGCATGAGCCTAAAAATGAGGAGCTTCAAAGCCAAAGTAGACCACGCCACATAATTAAACCCCACCGTTGAAAACTTGTTAGGGTGACGGAAGTTCTAGATCACGTTGACATATATATTTTTCCTAATCCAGGTCTGTGTGACCTTATGAATAAGTTCGATTATGAATAATTTGGATGTTGGATAGAAAATAAACATTACGATGGGCTATAGGAAGGTTTTAATGATGGGCGTTCAATGCTCACTATTTCCTGCGGTGGGGCTCACTTGATAGGTGCATCTATTTAGTTTTTGGGACCATCTATTACAATGATTTGTAAAAACTGATGGACGGCGTGGATATACAACAAATATATCAAAGTGGGTCCCACGGTTAAAGAATTACCTATTGGTATGTTACCCGGGTAACACCTAATCTACTCCCGTCCATTCTCGGTAAAGTACCACTTTTCTCGGAACCAACAAGTGCCTCACTGACTTCAACCTTTCATCTTTTAACAAGGCCATTGTGATATGTGTGTGGGATCCACTCCAATCATTATACGTTTAATCTCACGCTGGGCTCACAGAAAAAAGTTTAGGCTAATTCGTGAATGAAGTGGGCCATACCAAATGGAAACAATTGGAAAAGGCATCGACCCTTGATTTTTACAGGGCCCACCCGGTTGGGCCTTGGAAATCCACTCCAACCATTATATGCTATACAAAACGTTAGGCTTGATGTCCAAGAAATCATGCTTATACATGATTCAACTGGGCCATGCCAAGGAAGACGATTTGGAGGATAAGCTCTTCCCGTATTCTGTTTTTATTCGTGTGATGCACCTTAACCTTGAATAGAGATGATTTTCAGACCATGGGTCCAGCGTGAGGTGAATCATCTAATGATTGGGGTGGATTTCCCATTAACACCATGTTGGGGCCGATCAAGGGTAAGTTATTTTCTTTTTTTAAATAATTTTTTAGATACCGCATTTATTAACATTAAATACCCAGCTAGTTGGACCCAAACTCACAGTCCAACTAGTTGTGTGTGAGCATTTCTCACATATATATATATATATATATATATATATATATATATATATATATATATATATATATAGTTTGGTAAAATTATAACTGAAAATTTTGCTAAAATGTCATTTGTTTTTATGTAGATAAATATTATCTTGTTGATGTTGCTTACACTCACACAAGAAGATTTATGGCACTATACTATAGTTTGTTTGAATTAAATAGAATAATTTTATTTTCATTTAATAAAAAATAATTTCTTTATAATTTAAAATATTTCCAAACAGGAAATGAGGGCAAATGTGTCAAATTAACATATTTCAGACATTTCAGATATTTGTTAACAAACAAATTGTTTCAAATTTAGTACTTAATTTTCAGACTTCAGCCATAATTTCTAAACAAGTTTTTTGACTTCAGATTTCAGATTCAGGTTTCAGATTTTAGATTCAGCTTCAGATTCCAGATTCAGGCTTTACACATCAGATTTAACAAACGGGGCCTTAGTTTTGAAACTTAGAACTGCTTGTACGGACAACGAATTTGAGGACGAAAATACCCCTCCCTTCCTTTCGAAGACGAGCGCCGACGCTCCTCCAACCGAGAGTTGTACGAACAGCTCAAAAGAGATCAAGGTTACATGGCCCCACGACTACGTATTTATTATATCCACAACGTTCATCCATATTTCAAGATCATTTTGGAGCATTATCCCAAAAAAAAAAAAAAATCATATCCAAAGATCAAGTGGACCACACCACAAAGAGCAGCGGAAAAATTGATTTTCACTGTTAAAAATTTTGTAGGGCCCACCATAACATTTATTTTCCATCCAATCTATTCATGAGGTCACGAAGACCTGGATGAAGAGGAAAAACAAATTACGAAAAGATACAGGACAACGGAGCTCAACAAAGTGGTGAGGCTAGCTATTCGAGTATGACGTTGACTTGGGCAGAGTATGACGATGGCACAAACTGCATTAGAGAACGAAGAACAAATATTTGATACTGGAGAGTGCGAGGATCCGGTATAAATACGCCTCAATCACAAACATCCAACATACACCTACCTCATCTGAAATGTCTGATTTATAGGTCTTGCCTACCGCGCGTCTATAGCCTTGTGATTAGGTTAATTGGACCATCCCGACTACTAATAATTAGGAGGTAGGGTTATCTACTAGTTTTAAGAAATATAGAATTTTGAATTTTTCTATGTATATTCTCATTCAGTATATTGTGATGTATATATAATCAGGACAAGTCATTCATGTGGGGAGCTATGCAAGTTTTTTGGTTGAAAAAAAAAAGAAGAAAAAAAAAGAAGCTATGCATATGTTTTACGTTAATGGATGTTTTAGAAAATGTTACAAGTTGTCTACATTCAATGTACAAGCCTGACCTGGCTGATGAAAGATTGGCTAAAGTTTTGATCCCGGGCATTTAAATGGTGTGGTCCCACCTGTAGAAATACTATTGTCTCCTGGTTTATGACCTTCCATTCTATATCTTAAAAAGAATGTAATTGAATAAAAATTAGGTACTTATTATAGAATTTACATTCATTCTCATACATGTTTTAAGTAATTATTACTGGAGTACCTCCCATTAAAGGTTTTCAATAAGATATTCCTTTAATTTAAGTAATTATCACTTCATTATCTTCCGTTAAATTTCTTAATAGGAAGTTGGGTCAGCCATGTGAGTGAAGGTTTAATGCGTTGGGCGGGCTCCACCATGACATTTATGTGAAATCCACCCCACCACTAGGAATGTCATCCTATGTTAAACCCAAGGCCCAAAAAATCAGCCCCATCATAAAATGCCATCCTTAGATTAATTAAAATCTACAATTTTTGAAACATGTTAATTCTAATAGGTTATGAAAAATTCAATCAAAAGTCACACATGAGAGGGATTGGAAGTCACTAAAATGTCCATGACCCCACCCCCCCCCCCCCCCCCCCAAAAAAAAAAAAAAAAAAAAAAGAAAAAAAAAGAAAAAAGAAAAAAAGAAGTATGTTTATGTTAATGATATCCTATGATCATTTGCATTGAATCCAACCTCCCTGAAGAAAGGAGGAGAGAACAGTGGTTGGGTTTGTCCATAGTATAGGACAGAATAACTCATATATATCTTCTGGTTTCCTCTCATTAGTGTTCTATATACAGGTGCACCTTAACAATCTCAATCGACCATTCACCATCATTCAACTCGTGCAACTATCACCATGCCTGACATGGGTGAGGCCGTGTCTATGGTGCCGAGAACATAATCATGTAGTCTAGGGTCAAACTGAGGACGTTGTGTGCATCAGGCAACAAGATGAGGATTGGCATAGCATGAAGGCTTGATGTGTGAAGAATATGTGCATGTGTCTATGAGTTATTCGAGTAGTTCAGCTTAATTTGGCTTTTTTAGCAACTCCTATGGCCAAAATGAAGATGAGATACCTAAATTCCAATGAAGCTTCAAATCCAAGGATTTATAGATTGGCTAACAATGGGAACCTGACTACAAAAGCATATGAGATGACAAGAAGGCATTCTCATCATCATCAGATGTAATGGTTGGATACTTGTGTTCAACAGCTAGCACTATAAAAATAAAAATAAAAAAAAAATAATAATAATAATAAATAAATAATAATTTTTTTAAAATAAAAATAAATAAATAAAAGAGGAAGAAGAAGAAGAAGAAAAAAGAAATGCAAGTCATGTTGCAAAGGATGATGATGCAGCTAGCGATTGTGGATACAATATGAGGAGAAATGGATTTTCAGAAAATCAGAACATTCCAAAATTAAAGTGGCCAAACCATGTGATTTTAGAGGTTTTAGGAATAATTTTACACTATTCTCTATGGTATGGCCTACCTAATTCTTTGATTTAACTGACATTTAGGATCTATAGTGAAAATTGATGTTTCAGCTGATGGACGACACGGTTCTGATGTATATGTGTCCTATTTAGCGCTTAATTAGCACAAGAAACAATTTCTCTGTGACTACGGAGGTGAAGCTAGCTAGCACCATCCTATATAAAAACCATATAGAATAAAAAGATAATAATAATAAGTGATTACCTCTGATTTTTGTCTAGCTTTGCGCGGTTCAGAGGAAGGAGAAAATGCACCAGAAATTAGCACCTGCTGCAGCAATTCAGTGCAAGTTCATGAACAAAGTAGTCTTTGTTGACTAGAGGAGGATAGACTATACTATTTAAGAGTGATGGCGGCTGCACAATATCGAATGAGATGTCCTGTGGCTTATGGAACACGTGTACAAGATCAGATCCATTCATCAGCCATGGCCTGATGCCTGAGCGTCTTAGACAACAATTTAGGCTGGTGATCAACATATTAGGTATGCTTTTGATTTTTCACTTTTATACTGATCGAGGCTGAGTTTCCTGTTTGCTGGGAACTTGGAACTTCCTTGTTTGGCACCTAATCTTTTCACGCGGGGCCAATGCATGGTTCATTTATCTAAGCCATAGATCTGATGGTTGATTTATCACTAATATTGGTTGATAGTATATATGGATAATTCAGCCATCATATCTATGGCTTGGATAAATGAACCATTGGCCCCACATAAGAGAGAGAGAGAGGGACAGAGAGAGATTCTCACCTGCCCACCTATGCACATGCACACCTTTGCACATGTGTCATGGGCATCTAATCTGAATGGTCCATATGATGCGGAATCCCATGAAATCCAAGGGACAAATTTTCACCCTATCTAAAATTCTGATGGGCCATAGAAAAGAGACATGTACATCAAGAAAGGAAACTGTTTTCATTTTTCATGGCCCACTAAAGTTTTGGATCAAAGTAAAAATTGAGCCCAGGGGTTTAATGAGGTGCTGCTTCATGTGGACTGTTTAGATTATAGATTCACATCAAGTATGATGAGTTCTTTAAAAAGTTCACCCATGCAAACAGGTGCGCAGCTGGACATTCAGCTATATATATATATATATATATATATATATATATATATATATATATATATTTCACAAGAGAATTCTCAACTAGGGAAGGAATGACCTAATAGTTGGTTGAGAGGATGATTTGAAAGATGAAATGCTTTATTTTATCTTCATATACTTGCTTGAAAGTTAGGGTTCCATGAACCGGCTTAATTCTGACCTCTATGGTGCCCACCATAGTGCTATAACAACACCGTCCATCTATTTTATCAAATTATTTTCAACCATAAGCCCAAACATGAAGCATATCGAAACTCAAGCAGGTATACCACATGAAAAAGTAGGAATGGAAACACCCAAAGTTGAGAAGTTCTTGAGGGCCACATAAGTTTTAAATCAGGCCCATATTTTTGTTCTCTCTTCATCCCAACTCAATCAACTTGTGAAAGGGTTGGAAGGCATATAGATATCATGGTGGGCCTCAGGAAGGTTGAGGAAGGTTTCTCCTGTAGGTTTTAAGGGTTAGACCAGTTCTTTATTTATTTTTTTTTATTTTAAAGAAAAAAAATAAAAAAATTAGTAGAGCATACAGAATTATTCCGTATGTCTGGAGCACATTGATACTCTTATAATGCATCCAGTGGCTTAGGTGTTGAATGGTCAAAATCATCGATCATGATCGTCCATCAGATTTGATTAAAAAAATAATTAATTAACTTGATCAGCAGAGAACATCGGTCCATCACTTGCAAACCGATGTATGGAATTAGAGGCCATTCTTTGCGTAATCATTGCGTGTGTATTAATGTGGCAAATTTCTGTGGGGGCCATTAATGATGCATGTGTTATATCCATACCGTTCATCTATTTTACACCTCATTAATAATGCATGTGATATATTGACAGTATCCATTCATTTTGGGATATCATTTTAGAGCATGAGCCGGAAAATGAGGCAGATCCAAACCTTAAGTGAACTACACTACAAAATACAATGTGATAAAACTAGAGCTGGGCATCGTGTCGAGTCGGACCAAGTTAGGGCTAATTTGACTTGATCCAGTTTTGAAATAGGCCTGACCGGAACTCGACTTGACTCGGTACTGAGTCGAGCATGCTTGAATCCCGGGGGAACAGAAGTCTTGGAGATATTTGCGTTTTTCCTTTATTTAGGTTTTTGTAACCTCATGAATAGGTTAGATGGCCCGCAAAAAAAATGCTACCAAAACATTAAGGTGCACACTGAGAAATTATCAATGGTAGGGTGCTCAATCATCACTGTTTCCTATGGTATGGTCCACCAGGTGATTGAATCTACTTCAATTTTAGGATGATGCCCTAAAATCATATGGACAAACGGACGGACTGCATGGATACATAATACATATATCAAGGTGTGCCTTGTAGTTAAGGACTGCACTGTCTTGGGTGACTCCAGGGTCTCACCTAATCCGCTCCCACTAGCGTCACCTTTAATTATTAAAGGCAGGAACCTTTTCTTTCTACTCGATTTCCACTAGCTGGCATGGACTTGAAAGTTCTGTCCTCTAGTTAGTGCAGTGCAATCTAAACCACACGACCAAAATGAAGGGGTCCTTCCCTCCAATAATTAAAGAAACATATACAGGGATGTTTGTCAGCTTCTTGTGCTTTATAAAAATAGTGCACTAGAATCACAATCACACGATCAAAAGCACGAAAGGATACAGAACAGTGGAGCTCAACAGAATGGTGAGGCTATCAGAGTATTATGTTGACTCAGGCAGAGTATGACGATGGCACAAGCTGCATCAGAGAACAAAAAGAAAATTGATATGGGAGAATGCCAGGATCTAGTGGCATAAATACGCCACGATCCCAAACTTCCAACATACATCTACCTCATCTGAAATGTCCTATTTATAGGTCCTGCCTACCCTCTATAGCCTTGTGATTAGGTTAATTGGACCATCCTGACCACTAATTAGGAGGTCGGGTTATCTACTAGTATTAACAAATATAGAATTTTGAATTTTTCTATGTGTATTTTCATTCAATATATTGTGATTTATATATAATCAGGACGAGTTATTCATGTGGTAAGCTATGCATGTTTTATGTTAATGGATGTTTTAGAAAATGTTACACGTTGGCCTGACCTGGCTGATGAAAGATAGGCTAAAGTTTTAACCCTGGGCATCTAAATGGTGTTGTCCCACCCATATAAATACTATTCTCCCCTGGTTTACGGCCTTCCTTTCTATATCTTAAAAAGAATGTAATTTAATAAAATTTAGGTTTTATTACTTAATTTACTTTCCCATACCTTTTTAAAAGTAATTATCATCTTACCTCTTGTTAAAGGTCTTCAATAAGCTATCTCATCAATTTAAATAATTATCATCGGAGTACCTCCTGTTAAAAGTTTTCAATAAGTTACCTCATTAATTTAAATAATTATCAATACATTACATTCCATTAAATTTCCTAACATGAAGTTGGGTTGGCCAAGTGAGTGAAGAGCTCATGCGTTGGGTGGGCTCCACCATGATATTTATGTGAAATCCACCCGACCACTAGGAGTGTCACCCTATGTTAGACCCAAGGACCAAAGTATTTGAGTGGCTTCTCGATCCGTTACTTATCATTAAGGAGCAGATCAAACGGCTTGAATTTGATGAGTAAATAACAATGAGATCTGAACCTTTCATCTAACTGGCCCCTATGTGGATTAGAAAATTAACATCTGGAATATCTCACTGAGGGAAAATGGGCAGTTGAGAAATGTGTCCGGACAAAGTTAAATGGGAAAAAAAAAATCCTCAGATGTGTGGCTAGGATCATCTGTATGTGAGACTTTCAATGTACGGGCAATTTCCCATAGAGTATTGATGGTCTCGATCGCACACGTGTGCCACATGTATGGAGATTGAGTGCTTGATAGCTGACTAGGGTATTAGTATTTAGCATGGATTCTTTGTGGGTGTTTGTTTCATGTCAAGATCAGTTTGTAGCTGTGTGTGGTTAATACAGTCTAAAAATTCAAGTCAATAGGAGGAAAAGTACAATGAAACACTGGTAAATATAGCATAATAACAGTTGTGCTGAGAAAAAAGTTTTCACCGCTTTTGACCGGTCGTAGGGATTGCTCGACTGGTCGTAGGGACTTCTCGACTGGTCGTGGGAGTTGCTCGACTGATCGTGGCTTGCACGACTCGAAGTCCAGCGAGCTCAGTTTTTTCATGTTCGGACCCTTCGATCAGTCGTAGGGATTGTTCGACCAGTCGTAGCTCGATTGGTCGTAGCTCTCCTTTGACTAGTCGTAGGTTACGTAGATTCGTTTCACGATTTTGCGGATTGTGAAAATTTGTGTCCTTTTGCAACTAGGATGCGGAAGGAAAGTTGCCTAAACTATAAATAAGTGTTCCTAGAATTTTTCTAGTGTATGAGAATGGATGGGAAAGACTTTCTAAAGGGATTCTAGGGAAATTAAAGGGTGTAATAAGGGTGAGATTCGAGGTTGTTCGAATCGGGTAAGTCCTCTCTCTTTATAATTTTTGTTTTCATAGTGGAGATTTGTCGCTTTGTGCCGTGGTTTTTTTCCCGCAAGGATTTTTCACGTTAAATCTGAGTTCTCTTGTGTGTGCTTGGTGTCATTGAATTGTTATCCTAGATATAGATCTGTGTGATTCCGCAAGTCAAAATCCCCAACAACTGGTATCAGAAATATTGTTGGGGCACAGATCTGAATCTGAGGGATTAGTAATAATGGTGAGCACTAAGTATGAGATTGAGAAGTACTCAGGAAAAAATAAATTTGAGTTATGGAAAATCAAGATGATGAGTTCCTTAATCAAACAAGGTGAAAATGGTGCTCTTAAGGAGTAGAAGTCTACTATGACTGATGCTGAGTGGAATAATCTTGATAAGAAAGCTTTATCATCGATTCGTCTCTACAATGTCATGAGGGAGAAAACTGCGGCTAAGTTATGGGCGAAGTTAGAGGATGTTTATGCGAAAAAATTTTCTGAAAATTGCCTGCACTTGAAGCGGCAGTGGTATAACTTCAAGATGGTAGATGGTGGAGATCTGGAGGCTCACATCAACAACTTTAATAAATTAGTTTTTAAATTGTTGGATATGGAGGAAGTAATGAAAGATGAAGAACAAGTATGTATGTTGTTAAATTCTCTTCTGGCGTCTTATGAGTCATTCAAGGACACTATGTGCAGCATGAACAAAACCCTGAGTGTCGACACCGTTATCTCAGCCCTTCAAGGGAAGGTTATAAGACAACTGAACAATGACATGGGGACATCTTCTGATGTACTATTTACAGTGGGTAGAAATTTTGGACAAGGTACAGATTCTTTAGGTTCTAAATCCAAATCTAAGGGCAAGGGCAAAGGAAAGGTAAAGTACTGTAATTGTGAGAAGGAAGGACATGTGAAAAAGGATTGTGAAAATTCTAAATCGAAGAGGAAAGATTCTGAGGCTTTATGCAGGGAGGCCAACGTTGCCACGTCAGATAGATATGATGGTCATGTTTTATCTGTGTCTTTGCTTAGACGGTCATACGATGATCGTAAGGGCGAGTGGATGCTAGACACATGGACATCTTTTCACATGACTCATCATCGGAATTGGTTCATCAGCTACAGGGAGTGCGATGGCAGACAGGTATTTGTGGGCAATGATATTGCCTGTAATGTTGTGACCATTAGTTCTGTGCGTATCAGGATGTTTGATGGGGTGGAGCGTACCTTGATAGATGTGAGGCACGTTCCTGGTTTGAAGCAGAATCTGATTTCTCTTGGTGTGCTTGAGGTAAAAGAATGCAAGTACATAGGTATTGATGGTGCTCTTAATGTATCCAAAGGGGCACGAGTAATCATGAAAGCGCAACGACTCGGTAACTTGTATAGGTTGATCGGGAGCACTTTAAAAGGTGGAGCTACAGTGGATGTAACGAATTCCACCTCTGCGCGTGTGTGACATGTTGGGCATGACCACATAAGCGAGCAGGGCAGGAAGGCTGAGACGCACGGACAGGGATACAGAGCAGGTGGAGCAACCACCTTTGAGAAGAATCACACGACATGATCACAGGATATCTGCGAGGTACATATATGACTCCAATATCGCATGAGATTCATCATCTATTCAGATGGCTCTAGGTGAGCCTGATGCTGAGAAGTGAAAGGTGACTATGGGCAATGTGATGGATTCATTGTACCATATCGACATATGGGAGCGAGTGGAGCTTCCAGTGGGTCGGAAAGTGGTTGGATGCATGTGGATCTTTAGGAGGATACAACATAGATACAGGCGAGGTTAGTAGCGAAGGGTTATGCTTAGAGAGAAGGGATAGACTTCTCAGAGATATTCGTACCGACGGTATAACAAGTATCTATTAGATCCGTGATTGGTGCTGGTTGGCCAATGTGATCTTGAACTGAAAAGATGGATGTAGAGTTTGCACTTCTATAAGGAAAAGTGAAGAGCAGATCTACATGAAGCAACCAGATCGGTTTGAAGTTAAAGGGGTTGAGAAAAGACTTTACAGAAGGTCATGGTTCGACCTGTCGCCTAGGCAGTAGTTTAATTCCTTCATGGTGAGTCAGGAATTGATGACATATAAATCGCCAATTATGACATGTCTGAAATCAATGTACTGAAGACTCGGTTAAGTAGGACATTCAGGATGAAGGATCGGGGGGGCTGCAAAGATGGTTCTTGGCATTGAGACTGAAGGAGCAGTAGGCTTTGGTGATCACAGAAGGAATACCTTATGTGTAGGTATTGAGCAAGGATGTGATGGGCCAGGTAAAGCCAGAGAGCATTCCCTACGCGTCTCTCCTCAAGTTTTCCTCAGGATTTGTCCCAAAACAGATGAGGAAAAGCAGGATATTTCATGAGCCATATTCGAATGCGGTTGGTAGTGTATGCCAGGGTCTGGATTAGATCGGTTATTTCACAGGCTATCAGTGTTGTGAGCAAGTACCCTAGCAAACAATATTGGGTAGTGGTGAGATGGTAAGAAGACTACATCTTTCCTTTTGAGAAGACACGAGCAAGGATGGTTGAGCACATGGATTTTGATCCGACGGACATGCTCTCTTAGATCGTTCCTGTAGAGAAGTTCAAGTTCTGTGTAACTTCTCTAGGCTTGACAATGTCATAAAAGGAAGACGGAGTGTGCACAAGAAGCTATGATGTGATACAGAAATAAGAGAAGAGGTCAAGGTGCTACACGGTTGAAGGGTGAAGACTTGGTGGAGATTGTTGAGAAAAAAGTCTTCACTGCCTTCGACTAGTCGTAGGGACTACTCGACTGGTCGTAGGGACTGCTCGACCGGTCGCAGGGACTTCTCGACTGGTTGTGGGAGCTGCTCGACTGGTCGTGGCTTGCACGACTCGAAGTCCAATAAGCTCAGTTTTTTCATGTTCGAACCCTTCGACCAGTCGTAAGGATTGTTCAACCAGTCATAGCTTGACTGGTCATAGCTCTCCTTTGACTAGTCGTAGGTTATGCAGATTCGTTCTGCGATTTTGTGGATTGTGGAAATATGTGTCCTTTCGCAACTGGGATGCGGAAGAAAAGTTGCCTAAACTATAAATAGGTGTTCCTAAGATTTTTCTAGTGTATGAAAATGGATGGGAAAGGCTTTCTAAAGGAGTTCTAGGGAAATTAAAGGGTGTAGCAAGGGTGAGATTCGAGGTTGTTCGAATCGGGTAAGTCCTCTCTATTTGTAATTTCTGTTTTCATAGTGGAGATCTGTCGCTTTGTGCTGTGATTTTTTTCCGCAAGGATTTTCTATGTTAAATCTGAGTTCTGTTGTGTGTGCTTGGTGCCATTGAATTGCTATCCTAGATATAGATCTGTGTGATTACGCAGGTTAAAATCCCCAACAAGTTGTCCCCTTATATATGCCATCTAATTATACTAATTTTATTTTTCTTTCAAAAATGCTATAAGACTATTTTTAGGGGTGTCAATCGGCCGGGTTGGGGCTGGACCAAGCTGTCCAAGCCCTGCTTCCATTGTTCAACATAATTAGCTGGACCCCGGCCCAGGCCTATGACAAACCAAAACAGAGCCTGGTCTGATTGGAGTAGTAACATGAGTACATGGAGTCCGAGCATCCAAATCTGGCCCAATTGAAAAATAGGCCTGAATTTGAAGTATAAGGCTAGCTCAGGTCTTGGGCCTGATGCTCTAGCCCGAAAGTTCATGGGCTAGCCCAGCTTATTCATAGCACTAACCATTTTATACACTTGGTCAAAAAGAAAAAGTAAAAATGGGGGTGTTTTTATGCTTATTTTAAGAGAAAAATATGTGATGGTAGTTTGATCATTTTACCCCTGAAGAAGGACATACATGTGAAACCAAGTCTTTGTGGCCCACCATATTATTTTACATAAAATCCACTCCGTCCATCTTTCCGCATAGTTTTTAGGAATCAGAAGCATTGACACGATAAGTCCCAACATGAAAATCGTACTTCTTTAAAATCAGGCAGATCCGCTTAGTAGGTGGGCCACACTATTATATGTCACCAATTGTCCGTTTTGAAAATGATGTTGGCCACGTCTTTAGCTATTTTTTGTTCCAAGTGATCCTTACCATACACGAATGTTTCATGAATTATAAGATTATGGTATTGGACCTCTGGACAATTACATTTGATGATCAATACTCAGTCAATAATTGGGTAGCTCATTAATCTAAATTATGATTGTTGGGGGGGAAATGGTAAGTCTGGAGACTCGGTCGTAAGATGAACTAATTCTGCTTATCTAACCCGAGGCAACTGTAAGAGCCGATTGAAGATAAAGCCTAAAAGAGAGATTTAGGTCGGATCTACAGGATATTAATCCCGACCGAAAGTAAAAGAGTCAAAAGCCACAGGTGAAATTTGTAAGACATGAAGTTGACTCGGTCAAAGAGACAGTAATGTTCAAAGGGACTGATTAAAGGCCCTAGAGCGAAAAGCCTCTTGACTGACTATAAAACCGACCCATAGGAGGTTGGTTGTAGTGTTGGCTATCGGATTCAGAAAGGGCATCGATCTCAAATCGATTCTGTTTCATCCGACAGTAGGCAAACAGCCCCCATCTTTGTAAGCCAGCCGAGACTGTATAGTCTATTGAGGCCAAGCCAAGCAATGGAGAGACAATATAATCTTAAACATCGATCCGAAAATCTTGTAAAAGGATCCCCGACCTCGAAAATCTTGGGTTCGAGGAGTATCCGTAAACGAGATGGCAACCAAATTAAATCTCCCAAAAATCAAGAGAGAATCCTCTCACGCCGGGATCTCTCACTCCTATAAAAAGAGGGCTCTTCAGGAACCAAGGTACGCAAGAAAAAACTCTAAAAACTCCTCTTCCTGGATCCTTACTGACTTAAGCATCGGAGGTTCCCCGGCTTTAGCCAGGGTTCTCTTTTCTCTTTCATTGTAGTGCAAGTGGAAGTACAGGAAGAGGTTGATCCAGTTTTTTCGCATTAACAGATTACCGCTGTTTGTGGAAAATGACACAAAAAGTCATTTTCTACATTCTAACCAAGGAGCTGTTTGATTCATTTTGATGGCAAGAACTCGAAGAATGAGTCCAGAAGGGTCGGGTGCTGCTGTCACTGGACAATCGGGTACAAGTGCGGCCCATGGGGCTCAAAACTAACCCGCTAACCGCCAAGGTTCCAAACCTGTTCCCGTCGCTTCTGTGACAACTAATAACCAGCGGAACCGGAATAATGGATGGTTGGATCGAGAGGTTAAGGAGCTCAGATCCTACGTAAACGTTATGCTAAAAATGTTGGAACAGATACACCAACAACAAATGCAGCAGTTTCAGCAAGGTCAAGAGATGAACGCTGCGTCACAGGTTGCCGACCCTCAGTCAACCGTGCCGTGATCTCTTTCGCAGCTGAGTCAGTCCCATGGCCTGACCGAGCCAGCCCTCGCTCACTCGGTAATCGCTGTGCTGCCTCCCACGTATCTCCGACATGAGATAGACTGGAGGAGGTGTAGCCGGCTTTTCGATGAGGGTATGACAGAAAGCGTCGAGCCTTAGAAAGCTGACCTCTAGGACTTCAAGAAAGAAGTGATGGAAGAGATGATGGATATGAAACAGGGTCGGGATGCACCCCCAAACCAAGCTCGAGGCTAAAGCATCCCCTTTCGTTGATGAAGTAATGCGAGCCCGGTTACCAGAAAGGTTTCATCTGCCTCAGATTACACCTTTTACTCGAAAGACCGACCCAACTGAACACCTCGAATGCTTTCAGACGTACATGAAATTGCACAATGCTTCAGATGTTGTGATGTGTCGGGATTTTTCTCTTACTCTAGCCGAGGTAACTCGACTCTAGTTCAAGTAGTTGAAACCTAAGTCAATCAGTTCATTCGCGGAGCTCAGCAACGCCTTCCTTATCAATTTTATTGGTGAGAAGATGAAATTAAAGCCCCCTGCACATCTGAACAACATAGTCCAGAATGAGGGAGAGCTACTGAAAGACTACATTAAGCATTTCAACTTTGAATCGCTACAAGTTCGGAAACACTCAGAAGAGACAACGCTCAATTCCCTCATGTAAGGTATTAGGGATAAGCCATTTTTGGCTTCTCTAGACAAGAATCCACCGATGACTTTGGCCGAGTTCATGACTCGATCAGATAAATACGCAGATGCTAAAGAAACAAGAATCCTGCGTGAAAATGCTCAAAATGCAAAAACCTCGGCCAAGGAGTCAGCCAAAAAGGAAGTTGACTCGGCTGGAGGAAAAAAGTGTAAGGACAACCGAACTTGTGATGATTGTAAGTCGAGTAAATGACCCGACCGAAAGTTTTCTACATACACTCCACTTAACAAACCGTAAGAACAGGTACTGATGGAAATCAAGAGTGAAGGGTTTGTCAACTGACCAGACAGGCTTTGAAGCAATCCCAATCGGCGGAATAAAAATAAGTATTTCCATTATCATTGTGATCATGGGCATAATACGAGAGACTATATTCACCTGAAGGAAGAGATTGAAAGGCTCATTCGGGAAGGCCGACTCACAGAACATGTCGAAAGGACCGGGACAGCTGAGGAACGCCCACTGGACAACCAACCCACGGAGGAAATCCGAACTATTGTCGGTGGTCCCAGAGGCGGAGGTGATTCCAACAATGCACGAAAAAATTACGCCAGAAGCCTCAGTCGACCCGAGTCCGAACTCCTAGTTATAGCTCGGCCTTTGAAGGAGAAGAAGAGGGAGAAGTACTGTATCTCCTTTACTGATGAGGATGCTCGAGGCATTTTTCACCCTCATGATGATGCACTAATGATCACCCTTACCATTACAAATCGGCAGATATTCGCATATTAGTCGACACAGGATCCTCGGCTGACGTGTTGTTTACGCAGGCATTCGAAAAAATGGGAATTGAACGATCGGCATTGCGACCGGTTTGTCCCCCATTGATTGGATTCTCAGGAGGACAGACGTCCTAGAAGGAATCATCTCGCTACCACTCATGGTAGGGAATCCCCCACATCAGGCTACTATTATGATCAACTTTTTGATAGTTGATCAATCATCTGTCTATAATGCTATACTCGGCTGGCCCTCGCTGAGTCTCCTCCAAGCAGTGGTATCTACATACTACCTCTCCATAAAATTCATGATTGAGTCAGGAGTAGGAGTTGTCAAGAGAGATCAGTAAGACACAAGGCGCTGCTACGCAACTGCTGTAAAAATCCCCATCGAGAAAGCTCCAGCCGAGGCATTAATGATCGAATCATTGGACCCTCAGACCGAGACTCATGAACGAGGACAACCAGTTAAAGACCTTATCTTGGTGCCTTTGGCCGAGACAGATACCTCTAAAATGGTGTAAATTGTCTCGTCTCTGTGATCGCCCCTGAAAGACATTCTGATAGCCCTGCTCTGACGATACGCCGACGTATTCGCTTGGAGCCATGAAGACATGCCAAGAATTGACCCATTTGTAATTACTCACCGACTCAACATTGATCCGACCTACCGCTCGAGCCGACAGAAACGACGAGCACTCGACCCAGAAAGGTACGCTGTCATTGAAGAATAGGTCAATAAGCTCCTCAAGGTAAAATTCATAGAAGAGATATACTACCCGAAATAGGTAGCTAATGTCGTACTTGTGAAAAAAGTTAATGGGAAGTGGCGAGTCTGTATTGACTGTACTGACTTAAACAAAGCCTACCCAAAGGATAGTTTTCCTCTTCCAAGAATAGATCAGTTGGTAGATAGTACAGCGGGGCATGAACTCTTTAGCTTTATGAATGAATATTCAAGATATAACCAAATTGTAATGCATCAATCTGATAAATCCAAAACTACCTTTGTCACTGACAAAGGTCTTTATTGTTACCGTGTGATGCCTTTTGATTTGAAAAATGCTAGAGTAACTTATCAAAGATTAGTGAACAAAATACGGCTGATCGACAGAACCATGGACGTGTACATTGACAACATGCTCGTCAAAAGTGTACACGCGGTCGACCATATAGCCGACCTAGAAGAGATGTTCTTGATCTTGCGCAAGTATCAAATGAAGTTAAATCAGAGCAAATATGCCTTTGGCGTAAGTTTGGAAAAGTTCCTCGGATTCCTAGCCAATCAGCGAGGGATCAAGGCAAACCCAGAGAAGATAAAAGCATTGCTTAACATGGAGTCTCCGAAAATGATTAAAGACATACAAAGACTGATTGGACGAGTAGCGGCACTCAACAGCTTCCTATCCCGAGTCATCGACAAATGTCTCCCATTCTTTAAGTAATTAAAGGGACGACAAGTAGTGGATTGGACGGAAGAGTGTGATGCTACGTTCCAGCAATTAAAGTCTTATCTCGGATCTTTGCCTCTCTTATCGAAGCCCAAGCCTGGAGAAGCCCTGTTGCTGTATCTTACCGTTTCCGAGGCAGCGATTAGCTCGGCCTTGATACGAGAACGCGAAGGAAAGAAACTGCCAATTTACTATGTTAGTAAGACACTTTTATCGGCAAAGACGAGATATCCACTCTTAGAAAAAGTGGTCTTAGTTCTAGCCGTCTCCTCGTGTCGACTTCGACCATATTTCCAAGCTCATACCATTATCGTCATGACCGACCTCCCGCTGCACCAGAATCTGCAGAAACCAGAAGTGTCAGGTCATCTTACTAAATGGGCAATTGAAATCATCAAATTAGACGTTCAGTATAAGCCGAGAGTAGGAATTAAGGGACAAGATGTGGCCGACTTCATCACCGAAGTCACACCGTAAGCCGACATAAATGCTACTGAGTTAGTTGAAGAACTAACTACCACTTTTCCTGAGTCATCTCCTGACCCAACCCCTTGGAAGTTGTATGTCGATGGCTCCTCCAACTCTAAGGCAAGCAGGGCAGGAGTAGTACTAGAGACTCCCGATCAAACTTATATACAGTATGCCTTGAAACTTGGATTTTAAGCCTCGAACAACACAGCAGAATATGAAGCATTGTTACTCGATCTCTGACTTGTGGCCGACTTAGGTGTTATGCATCTCAACATTTTCAACGATTCTCAGTTGGTCATCAATTAGGTCATGAGTGTGTACCAAACACAGAAAGAACAACTGAAAGCTTATATAGAAAAAGCTAAGGAGCTGATCAGCGGATTTCAGTGTTGTATTGTCACTCGGATCCCTTGAACGAAAAATGCTAAAGCCGACTTACTGGTGAAACTTGCCTCAATTGATGAAGACGACATACCCAGGTCTGTTATGATCGACTATGTTGTTAAACTAAGTATTATAGAACCAGTTGGATCGACCGTACTTCCTATCGATTCGGGACCTACTTGGAGTGACTCGATCATCCAATATCTCGGTAGTGGGGAATTGCCTGAAGATCGTACCGAGGCTCGATGATTGAAAATCCGAGCCTCTTGCTACATAATACTCAATGAGACATTGTACAAGAAGAGTTATTATGCTTCATTGTTATGATGCCTAAACCATGATGCAGCCGACTGTGCTATGGAAAATTCATGAAGGCATCTGTGAAAATCACTCAGGAGGTCAATCCCTCATACATAAAGTCTTACGCCAAGGATACTACTTGCCGACTATCCAACATGATACTCGTAAGCTCGTCTAGAGATGTGATAAGTGTCAACGATTCGCGGCTATCTCGAGACAACCTCCCGAAGAACCGACTCCTATGATCGGTCCTTGGCCCTTTGCATAATAGGGAATCGACATCATTAGACCTCTCCCTATGGGAAGGGACAAACCAAGTTCGCAGTCGTGGCAGTGGATTACTTCACGAAGTGGGTCGCGGCAGAATCGCTGGCAAAGATAACCAAACAGAAGACTTTGTATGGAAGAATATCGTCTGTCAGTTCGGCATACCTCGGACTATTATAACTGACAATGGGAAGCAGTTTGACAACAAAAGCTATTGCGAGATGTGCGATAATCTCGAAATCAGGAACGTGTATTCGTTGCCTCATCATCCTCAAACGAATGAAAAAGTTGAAGCGGTCAAGAAGATTATCAAACAACATCTTCGAACTAAGCTTGACCGAGCCAAAGGAGCGTAGGCTGAGGAACTCTTGAAGATACTGTGGGCTTATTGATCCACAGCGCTGACCACTATAGGAGAGACACCTTTCTCCCTTGCTTATGTCTAGGAAGCCGTTACTCTAGTTGAGATCGGGTTACCTTCAGCCCGAGTCAGCTTATTTAATGAGAAAGAAAATGAAGAACTCCTGGCTCTTGGACTCGACCTTGTGGACGAGCAAAGGGAAAAGGCTCAGTTATGTATGATGGCTCGGCAGCAATAGGTAGCTCGGTTATATAATGCCCAAGTAAAAGTTAGACACTTTCGAGTTGGAGACATGGTCTTTTAGAAAACGTTCATCAATATTAAGGAAGTTGGTGTAGGCACACTGGGACTCAATTAGGAAGGGCCCTATGTCATCTCAAGCACTATCCGAACAGGAACATACTGACTGGAAGACCTGACCGGGCGATTGCTGCCTCATCCATGGAATGCCGAGCATTTAAAAATCTATTACCCCTAAAGTCGTTATAGTAAAGCAATGAAAAAGACTCAAAAATGACAAACACGTATACTGAGTAAAAAATGAATGAAATAAAACTCAGTATATTCATTTATCAATATGTTTGTTACATCAAATTCATCTTGTCTCAGCATAACATTGTCTGACTAAAAGAGTTAATAGCAAATGAAAGGTCGGCCAAAACATATGAACCGGCTTGCTCATAGCTGATGATGGTTCCAAAATAGAGCTGATGATGGTACCAAAAACCGAGACCCGAGACCATCAAGGATCACTCGGAGCGATCTTAGGAGCCGGGACTGCATCAGACTCGACCTCGATACCAGCCGCGGCATCAGCAGGCTCTGCTACCTCAGTCGTTGGATCCTTAGGAGGGTCATCCTCAAATCTAGAGAGATCAAGATCAGGAAAAAACTGCTTCATTACTTTGATGCAAGCAGTGTACCTGCTCTCATAAAAGTGATCCCTCTCATCTTCAAACTCCGGAGACTCGAGGAGGTCTTTTACAGCCTTCTCCCCGGCCTCTATCCTGGTCTTCTTGAGCGCCGCTTTTGTATCAGCTTTCAACTGAGCCAGCTTTTCCTCAGAGGCATCACGAGATAGGCGGAACTATAGACCCTCGTCATGGGCCTCCTTCAGTAGCTAGGCCGATTGGGCACATTCAGCTTTAGCGTCTTCAGTCTCCTTACGAGTTAGGCTTAACTCGCTGGTCAGTCGGCTGACCTGAGATGAAGTAATCTCGAGTTGAGCCTCTGCCTCTGCTGCCCGTTTTTGAGTCGCTTCAGCGTCCACCACGACTCTCTGAGCCTTCTCAGCCTTAGAAAAATCTCTGCTGGCTCTCAGTAGGCAAGGAGTAATCTGCGTAAGAAAGGAGCGAAGTCAGATTGACGCCGAAAGAGACAACGAGCTAAGAGATAATTGCAAATCCCACCTGAAGTAAGATCCTTGCAGCATAGGAGAGTATCTGACTCCCAGGGGCTTCGAAGAGGAAAAAAAAATTCTTTCTCACTCCCATGAGCGATAGCCTAATGGACCATGTCTCCCACGGCACGACGGAAAGACGACATCTCCTGTTGAGTCATCTCCCCCCTTGAAGTCTCCCCTCTCTGCTCCTCTCTTTGTCCTAAGACACGCTTTGCAACAAATCCTGGCTTGGAAGTAGCTTGGGACTCGGTAGGAAGAGTTCTCGCATCTTCTGCTCTCTCTTTGAGGTCAGAGAGAATGACAACGGTTGGGGCGGCTGGAGCAGGGGCGACTGGGGCCGGAGGCTCCACAACCGAAGGAGTGGTCTTCGCCTTCTTTGGAGGCCGAGGCTCTGACAGAAGCACTGACATAGGAAGAGCCTTCAACTTGGACAATGACTTCAGAAGAGGTCAAGCTTCAGCCATGTCTGTGTTGGACAAAATACAAAGTCAAAAAAATTTCAGAAAGATCAGCCTGAGTAACCTAAAGATAACTATCACGAACGAATCCAAGCCTGAGAGAAGAAGACGCTCTGGTTGCAGAAGGGACTTCCAAGACCGATCTTTCAGACTTATCGTCCATAGATCATTGATCCGAGCTAAAGCGTTGGCTCTTAGTTTTGGATTCTTCTTAGAGATTTCTGCAAATCAAGCTCAGTTAGACTCAGAAGGATCGAGATAAGGAAAAACGAAGAAAAGGGTATGCCGAGTCACCTTCTTTAGAGAAGGCCCGGAGAACACGAGGTTCGAACAGCCCAGACTCGGCAGTCTCTTTACGACCACATGCCCAGAACCGCCTCTCTCTAGTGCTTATTGGAGGTAGGAGGGTCGATTATCAAAGAGCTGCCCTTGTTCCATAAAGCACTCAAAAAATACTAGCTGGGCTGCAAAGTGTTTGGCCGAACTTGATACAGATAGTGGAACTCATCCATGGTCAGTGGGGGCTGTTTTGCCTCAGCCTATAATACTGCACAACTGAACAAGTTCCTCCATCCATTCGAAACTATTTGCCCGGGTGTAATTTTGAGTCGGGAAAGAAAATCCCGAGCAACGGGTTGCAAGGGCAAACGCAAGCGACATTGCATGACAACTTGGAAGATTGCAACCATCCCAGGAGGGGGATGGTCGGGCAACTCATTCGGGAGTGGGAGTCAAAGAATTAATAAGTCGGGAACATGATACCAGACTCGAATTTTATCCAAATCCGCCTCAGTCAAGACTGAGGGGACCGGCCCCCTCTATTTGTCTCCGACCTCCTCACTCCCGGCAGCTTCTCCTTCTTCAACTACCGACTCAACAAATCGAGCCGACCTCCATGGAAGAACCGACTAGTGGTTCCCCTAAGCTCTGTCCTTGTCGGCCTCTTGGGAAGGGCCAGCTCAACAGTTTCTTCTTCTAATTCTTCCTCTTCTCCCAAGTTGTCATCAGGAAAATAAGGAGTAGGCTTTTCAGGGGCATGTCTCAAGCTGGAGGGGCCCGCTGAAGCGGAACATTCCACTGAAGCCCCACTGGACACTCTAGCGATAAGTTGAAAGGCCTCATTAGCACCCATCGCCATCTCCGCTAATAAAGAGGGTGATTCTGCAACATTCTATAGATGCCTCGTTTCGCCCTCATCATAAAAAACCCCTCTCGGGGACTTGAAGCATGCATTATCGCTAAAAAGTCGAAAAGAAAAGGGAGGGAGAAAAAACTCATCGGAGAGGCAAAAAGCACAGAGTTTAGGGAGGAAAGAAGAAAAATAAAATAGAGAATGTCAAGTCGCACAAGTCGCAAGCATAGTGAAGAAGAGAGAAGGAAAATCGGAAGGAGGGAGATCGAGCGGGAGAGCAAAAGTGTGAAAAGCGCTCCCGCACCCCCTTTTATAGTTGAGCCACGTGGCATCAGCATTTAAGGAGGAGTCAAATTGACGTCTGCTTCGACTCCCCCGCCCAATACGTGGCGCACGCCGACTGATGTGGGTAACGTCCTTGCCACGTGTTCGACACTCATAAACGAACGAAACGACCTGACGGCTGTTCGCTCGTGCGACCTTGAGTAACGAACTGTCATATGTTAAGGATGATACAAGAAGCATTAAATGCTCCATTATAACTTCGGTTCCTAACGTGAACCGACCCAGCAATTCTTTACTCCTTTGTGTCGACATGGCTAAAACAAGGAGTAGGGGGCTTACTGTTGGGGAAAAATGGTAAGTCTAGAGACTCGGTCGTAAGATGAACTAATTCTGCTTATCTAACCCGAGGCAACTGTAAGAGTCGACTGAAGATAAAGCCTAAAGGAGAGACTTAGGTTAGATCTGCAGGATATTAATCCTTATCGAAAGTAAAAGAGTCAAGAGGCATAGACAAAATTTGTAAGATATGAAGTTGACTCGGTCAAAGAGACAACAATGTCCAAAGGGACCGATTAAAGGCCTTAGAGCGAAAAGCCTCCTGACTGACTATAAAACCGACCCATAGGAGGTTGGTTGTAGTGTTGGCTATCGGATTAAGAAAGGGCATCAGTCTTAAATCGATTATGTTTCGTTCGACAGTAGGCAAACAGCCTCATCTTTGTAAGCCAACCGAGACTGTATAGTCTATTGAGGTCGAGCCAAGCAACAGAGAGACGGTGTAATCTTAAACATTGATTCAAAAATCTTGTAAAAGGATCCTCGACCCCGAAAATCTTAGGATTAGGGAGTATCCATAAACGAGATGGTAACTAAATCAAATCTCCTAAAAATCAGGAGAGAATCCTCTTACGCCAGGACCTCTCACTCCTATAAAAAGAGGGCTCTCTAGGAACCAAGGTAGGCAAGAAAGAATCCTAAAAGCTCCTCTTCCTGGATCCTTACTGACTTAAGCATCGGAGGTTCCCCGGCTCTAGCCAAGGTTCTTTTTCTCTTTCATTGTGGTGCAGGTGGATGTACAGGAAGAGGTTGATCCAGCTTTTCGCATTAACAATGATTATATGATCAAGAATTTGGATAGTAGACAATGAATGATCAATTTTTAGACATTAACATATACACGTGTCTTAAATCTTGACTAGGTAGCTTTGACTCACTTTATTAGGCTTCTCAAGGGCCACTGAAAGTGGATGATGTGTTTATCAGGATTCATTAGTTCTTACATGAGCTAATATAGGATTCACCTGGTTTAATTGTGAACATTTTTATAATTATATATGATTAGATCAATGACTTATCAAGCGATTTTTTATTAGGCCCAACACTTTAAAGGTTTTAATTGTCTCTAAAAAGGCTTTCAATTATCAAAGTTTCGTTTTAACTACTTAAACTAGTTTTATCGAACTTGATGATGATCTAATGGCCCATGTTAATTTTCAAAGAGCAAGGAGCTTTTCTCAAGGGTCGATCGATAGCTGAAAACATCTCCAATGCTCGGGAGATGGCCCATGAGATAGACAGAAAAGTGTATGGCGATAACCTCATCGTCAAACTGGATATGGAAAAGGCTTCCGATCGCTTGGAATGAGATTTCATCACTCAAATTCTCCAAAAATTTAGATTCAATCCCCGATGCATTGCTTAACTTCAACGTTGTTGGAAAGGTATCTAGTTTTCTACTCTCATCAATGGGAGAAGTTTTGGATTCTTCAAGTCCAGTAGAGGTCTAAGACAAGTTTTTTCTCCGTCCATATTCATCCTAGCAGCAGAGGCATTTAGCAGAGGCATCACAAATCTCTTCTCCTTAGGAAGCTATCAACCTTACCATCTTCCCCAATCATGTCCGACCATCACTCACCTTTTTTTCGCTGATGATGCTATTCTATATCTTAATGGCAGGCTTCCCAACGTTAGAACTCTCCTCAGATTTATTCGACAATATGAAAGCATCTCTGGCCAGAAGGTCAACGCGGCCAAAACGTCCTTCATTGCTCCAAAGAAGACGTCTCGAAGCAAGGCTCAACAGTTAAGCAACCTGACGGTATTTAAACAGGCCTTCTTCCCAACATTTTACCTGGGTGTTCCTCTAACCAAAGGTAAAATCACAACTCCTCTTCTGCAGCTCATCATCCAGAAGATCGCCAGCAGGATCAACGGCTGGAAAGAAAAACTTCTCAACCCAGCTGCCATAGTGATTTTATTCACGCATGTTCTATCAAGCATGCCCATCCATCTCCTGTCAGCGACTAACATCCCCAAGGCAGTAAGCAAATCTTTAAACTGTGCTTTTGCAAAGTTCTTCTGGGGAAGCTCTGGGGAAGGTCCCAAGAGGCATTGGGTCAGATGGGAGAGAATTTGTACTCCTCTTCAGGAAGGAGCCTTGGGCATCAGGAGCATCGAGGACGTTATGAGAGCTCTAAGGATCAAAATGGCCTGGAACTTGCTAAAAGGAACATCCCTCTGGGCAAAATTCTTCTCTGCCAGATATCTGTGGAAATTTTACTCTAACCATGGAGGGACGAACCCTGTCAATTCTCTATCCTGGAAGGATCTCCAGAATGTATTACCATTCACCCTCTCTCATTCTAGATGGCTTCTTGGAATGGGGAACTTCAGTTTTTGGTTTCACAACTGGTTTGAAAACAGGATCCTAGTCGGAGTAGCGACGACAACCATTCCCAATCACCTTCTCAACGCCTCAGTCAGCGTTTTCAACCCCATTTCAGGCTCTTTAAAATTGTCAGATATTCAGGATTTCATAACTCCAACAATATTTCAAAATCTGTTGACCTCAGAGGCAGACCTGACTAACCGCCTAGACAAATTGATATGGGATTTATCTTCATCTGGAGCCTTTTCCCTCAAAGCAGCATGGAACGGCATCAGACGGAACCATCCGCTGTTTCCATGGTCCTCATGGATCTGGAACAACTACCTCCCTCCTAAATTAGCGATTTTTGCTTGGAAAGTGATACACAGGGCGGTCCCAGTCGACTCTGCGTTACAAAGATTTGGTGTCCCTATGGTGTCTAAATGTGAATGTTGCAGGAGTCCTCAATTGCCAGCCAGGCATGCTTGGAATCTAGACCCCAACAGCCCCTTCATTCAGCCCCCAGATCAGCCTCTTTCCCATGATCGTCCTTCAACCGAGAGCACCCTTCCTCATACCCTACTTCCTAGTCACCATCAGCCTAGTTGGAGCTCAGACAACCATCATGGTGTGGTGGAGAGTCTTGATCATCTTCTCTCTCAAGGCCATATCGCTAATCAGGTTTGAAGATTCTTTAGTAACCTATTCAACATCCCTTTCATTCCACATCAATCCATCCTTCATCGCATCAAGCTTTGGACTTCTTCAGCCAGCCATAAATCGTGCTCAACCATCCTTATTGGTCTCCTCCCCTGCATCCTCATATGGGAACTATGGTTAAGCAGAAACGCAACAAGATTCGAAGGCCACTGCATGTCAGTAGATGCCGTCACCTTCAAAGTCTCTCGTTGGCTGCGTGAGATTGGCTCCACCATCCCATCCTTAGATTGTCATCCCATGGTGGAGCTCTCCATCCTCTCAGCCTTACAGATCACCAATCCCTCTCCTATTCAGCCTGGAAAATCGATCCTTGTTCGATGGCCAAAACCCCCAAAGAACCGGCTCAAACTCAACGTCGATGGCTTGTAAAGAGGCAATCTAAGGGAAAACAGAGGGGGAGGTGTGTGCTAGGACAGCTCTGGAAAGCTCATCTTCGCCTTTCATCGATATTATGGGACCGCCTCTAACACGATAGCAGAAGCCCAAGCCATGCTTGACGGCTTGGTCATTTGCTCTAACATGGGCCTCTCCAACATTGTAGTTGAATCAGATTCCAATGTCATTGTTGACGCAGCAGAAGATCGCTCAACTTCTACTTCATGAAAAATTTGGTATATTATAGGTGCTATCAGACAAAAATCATGGAGCCTCAACTTGCACTTCTCCCACATCTTTCGCGAGGGGAACTCAGTGGCGGATGCTCTAGCTAGATTGGCTAGCGACGGGTGCCAGGATCATACTTACACCAGTAGTTCCTCTCTCCCAAGACACGTTAGGGGCCTACTTTTGTTGGACAAAACGGGTTTGGGCGCCGTTAGACATCCATGAGCTGCGCCCATCATCCAACTTTTCTTTTTGCCTCCCTTTTGTTCAGTCATGTTTACACGATAGGTGTGGTCCCCTCCCTTTTTGTAAGGACCCTCCCGAACGGCTATATATGTTGATTGATTAATGAAAATTTTCTTTTAAAAAAATGGCCCATATTTGATGATTCACCTATTTGATCAACATGAGATAGGTAGATTTATAGTGGATGTCGTGGATAGTGGAATAATTAGATTGTAAGTATGTGCATATACGAGATTAAATAATGGACATTTTTTGTCTAAAGTTCGTAAGGTAATGGAGCACCATACCTACGTGTTCCCCTAAACTTAAACACCTCCTTATTTAAGATATTGCAAAGGAGTATAGAGATTGGAGAGAGAGCCCAATGCCTTCTTCCATCATCTCCTTCACAAATGTGCATATTTGGTCCACCTTTTATGGATGGTTTGTGCTATCCTTGGCTTCTACCTAATGATTAGATGTTGGTTCTCTAATGAGGACATTCGAGTACTATTCAGAGCATACTAGAGGAAGAAAGCTTTGACCCCAATTTTAACATCACTATGCTTGGATATCATTATATGGGGCTCAGATCGAATACATAGCCGCATTGGATGACTCCATAGGCATGTTTATGTATCTTTAAAGACTTAAAAATGGAAAGATGCATGTGGACTGCATATAGGAGCTTATTGAACACATATAAACCGTTGGATTGAGTGGACACTTTCATCGGACTATTGAATTTTGTGCCTCGAATCATCTAAATCACTAGCCCATCTTGGTTACGGACATCATGGGACATTAGTTTAGTTATTTTATTTATTTTTTGGGTTGTTTTATGTTTTAATTGAAATATGGGTATTTTGAACATGTTTTAGTTGACATATGAGTATTTTGAACTTTTTTTCAATAAGGGCATTTTTGTAAAAACATTCAAATAGTCTAGAAAGGGTGGGCGTGTGAATGCCCTAGCATTATGATACATTAAATAAAATTTCTCTTTTCTCCTTTGAGTAAAGAAAACTTTCAGTGATTGAAGTGGTGTGAAGCCATGAATTGATTCCATCTTACTTCTCTCTTTCATTCTCTTTTATCAAGGCATTATCTCTCCCTCTCTCTCTCTCTCTCTCCATCTATCTCTCTCTATTTATCTCTATTTCTTTCTTTTCATTTTATTCCCTTTCAAAACCCATTCCATCATCCCAAAATCATCCAAACGTAGACCTACCCTAACCGTACAACTGTATATATGGATCCCCACCCTTGATCGTACGACCATACGGACATGACTATATAGTCGTCCGTACAGCTAGCCCATTCCCCCTTTTCTCTTCCTCTTTGATCCTTCATTGTTTCCCCTTAAATACCAAAACCCTAATTCCCAAATCTTAAAACCTAAAATCTCAAAACCCTAATTCCCAAATCCTAGCTTACCTAATTCCAAAGCACTAAATCAATTCCCAATTTTATAGTTCCTAAATTAATCCTAACCTACCAAATCCTAATAAGATAAGTGATTTCCTTGAATTAAGAATAATCCATATGCTAGATGGAAGTTCTACCTTCCATAAATCCTAATTGATTTATATCTTATTAGATCTGCATTGCGGAATTGTTTACAACTTTGAATTGAAATATGTTTTGTTATTTCGATGTTTTAACATTGTAATAGTAGTTTTATTTTATGCTTTGATTGCTTTAATTAATCCGTTATTTAGTTTCATCACATCATTTTAGATTAGACCATATGTTGTGCATCATTCGTTTAGCTTCTTTGGATGTAATAGATGATAGAAAGATTTTTTCAGCTAGAAGATCGACATCAGAATTTACATTGAAAAAAAAAAGAGTATCCCCCATGTAAGTAAAATTTGAACCCTTAATTTTGATATTTGATATTTGTAAAAATATGAGATTATCGTACAAGGGGATCCCCAGAGAATCATGGGATTGAATTCTTTAAAATGTTCACTTTTCATTGTGCATAGAATCCTTAAAGCCATCAACAAAGGATCTAGATAGAGAACCTTGCACACCCAACCCCCTTGGGCTTCATTTCATAAAGAGATTAAAAAAGGAGTAAGATAGAAACTAGTATCTCATCTCCTCGTTTCCATCACAAGTTAAACATGGATAGTTACATTAGGCTGGGCCCCACATCAAGGCTGATGTTTTGATGAGACTCCTTCAACTGGAATGGAGAAATTTCCTAACTTGAAAGATCAACAATGTCAAGTTTGAAATTTATTTTGCATTTGTCTGCATTTAGGTAAAGAAAGATCAACGATGTGTTGGAATCATTCTTTATATAGATTTTATAGTTAGAAATATGAAATTATTAAAAACAGGGATTTATAGGATTAATAACATTAAATTTTCAAGTATCTCATCTCCTCATTTCCATCACACATCAAACATGTGGGGTCCACATGTTCGTGTGGATAGTTGCATTAGACTCGACCCCACACAGGGGTTGATGTTTTGAATAGACTCTTTCAACTGGGACAGATGGAGAAAATTCCTAACTTGGAATATCAACAACGACAGATTTAAGATTTACATTGCATTTGTCTACATCCAAATAAACTTTAAACCTTTCTTTGTATAGATTTTATAGTTAGAAACTTTAAACCTTTCTTTCTATAGATTTTATAGTTAGAAATCTGTCATTATTAAAGACAGAGATTTATAGGATTAATAACATTAAATTTGAATTTTAAAAAGTTTAAATTCTACTGTATTTCATGAAAATCTAAAAACCAGACCATAGAAAATAATGAACATTCACCCAAAAACCTCTAAATTAAGTCATTTCATGGCCCATATATATAATGGTTGGATTGGCATGAACTTTGAGTGTCACACTTTCAGGGTGGGATGGCCCCATTGGACAAGTCACATGGCATACACTCTACATAGGCCATGGCCTATATGCAACTATAGAATGAACTTGTACTAAATGTTATAAAGAAATTATCCCCCCTTTTTAGTAGTTTTTAATTAAAAAGCATCCATTATGCTGACTACTTAGTAATAATCTATTATAAATTAATTAGAGTATTGAGCATATATATAAATGTATACAAATATATAATATAATCAGATTTGAGGCAGGTCTGTGCATAGGTATTGGGCATATCTATGCTCAGCCCAACTCAAAATAATATCTGGATACACACCCATTTAGTTGCATCCGAGCATCTGTCACTACTCCTCCACTCAAATCGTCGGCCCATGCCCATATTCACTAGAATTTCATCTACCATTATATGTTTCTGGCAAACGCAACATTGCATAAACCCTCATACCCACCGACACAAACTTTTGCTGTCGCTTGATCCTCAAGTCTTCTCCTGGCAGTGGTATCCTTTTGCCATCCACTAGCTCCCTCCAATTATCATCTTATTATGATTCTGACTAGGTGAATTTCCCTAAGACCTATCCATCTACCACAAGTTACAAGTTACTTTACAATGCTTGGGAGCAATCCTATCTCTTGGAAAATCAAAAGGAAGACTATTGTCTTAGGATCATCAGCTGAAGTTGAGTATCGCACCATGACCAATGCTACTTCACTTATCTCAAAACGCTATTCTAAGATCTAGATGTTTAACAACCTTAGCCCATGAACATCTATTGTGGCAATTAGGCAGCTCTTTACATAGCCACTAATTCCACTTTTCATGAACGAGACCAAACACATGGCCGATATTGATTATCATCTTGTCCATGAAAGGATCACTTTTAAAGTTTTCTGCAGTTCCTACGTGCCAACCAATAATCAACTTGAGAACATCTTCACCAAAGCTCTTGGACACAACTAATTTCATCTTCTACTTAGTTAAGTTCAACGGTACGGATCTACACACACCAACTCGAGTAGAATTTTGAGTCAAGTGAGTTCTCAAAAATTAATTAAGAAATCTTTCCTAATACTAGGAAGGATTTTTTAATTAATTTTCTTTTTTCTATTTTTGAGATTTGATTAGGTGTAATCTTCCTTATCATATTATTCTTCCTCCATAGGTATACTCAAACTAAGAAAGCAGGCAATTATTCAAAATTTTTAATTCAATTTTTTCCACATCGATCCTAGATTTTATTTTATTTTTTTATTTTTTATCATCATCTACAGGAGAGATGAGCTTAACCAGTGCATCACCAGTGTTTTGTCACGACATTTTTCTTTTTACTCATTTGGACCGTTAAATATCAATTTTCAATTCCTTATATATATATATATATATATATATATATATATAAAATTAATACACACTATGCCAAAATCGCTGATTTGCGACAGACTAAATCTGTTGTAAAACCAAATAAACGACGGACTTCATTCGTCGCTTGGTCCGTCGCAGTTTACTGGGTCATTTTTTTTATTGATGGATAAAATTCGTCGTTTAATCTACAATGGATAAGGTCCGTCACCTGTCGGTAAAATTCAAAAAAATAGTCGTCACTGAACACATTAGCAAATCCATCATAAAAAATTAGCGACTGATAAAGTCTGTCGCTTAATCCGTCGTTGATTTTCAATTTTTTGAAATTAGCGACGGATTTGGGCCGACGCTAAAATATCTGTGAATAAAAATAAATATTAATAAATGATTATTATTATTTTTTTAATCTTGCACTTGATAGTCATTCAAAAAATAATTCACACTATTGTTTGATAAGAATCCTATTCACAAAATTGGTAACAACTCAATTCAATAAAAAAGGAAATGACCCAAGTGGCCCACTCCACAAAAATTGACTTTAACCCTCCTAACTAAATACTTCCCCCCCTAAACTAGGACCCATGGAAAAGAAATTACTTGAAACTTCAATTGTTGGCTATGCCTTGACTTAAATTGGCTACTTGGTATCTTCTCTTGTTCAACCTTCTTTTGAGCCATTCCTACATATATTACAAACAACAGGATTTCTTTTTTTTATTACTAATTTTTTTTAATGGTCGAAACAGAAATCAAGGAAGAAGCTAAATAAACAGGGGTTAGCAATAGCCCATTTTGAAAATCCCAATCCATATATTTCCAATCCTCTTTAGAAATTCAATTCTAGAAGCAAAAATCTTATGTCCGACATCTAATGTTTCCTACCTCGATAATCAGTAGATTTACTTGATCTTCTTCTTTGGCCTCAACTGATTGCTATGGAAACACTTCTTCTTGGGGTTCACAGCCCTCGGATGCAGGCGTGCATAACATTTCCAACAAATCGTCTTATCTTGATTATATTTCCTGGCCAAAGCCATCAGAAAAGGCACTATGATCGTACCACGAAGCTTCAGAACAAGATGTAGCATCGATTCTTTCTGGATATTGTAGTCTGCAAGTGTACGACCATCTTTGAGCTACTTCCCAGCGAAAACCAGACGCTGCTGATCGTGCGGGATTCCTTCCTTGTCCTGAATCTTTGCCTTGACATTTTCGATGATGTCACTCGATTCAACCTTTGGGGTTATTGTCTTCCCCGTTAGGGTTTTCATGAATATCTGCATCTTATTCTCTTCTTCTTTTTCGTGCCTCCTTTCACGAATATCTACAAACAACCAGATTCAATCTAAGAAAAGACTAATTTAGTCACTCCATATATTACAAATAACCAGCTCAAATCCATGAAAAATGAATAGTTTAATCAACTGAAACCAATTAACAAAATAAAAGGTTAGAATTCATCCTAACCATTAGAGGTTCGGGTAAGAGTGTTTCTTAACTTCATAGCATTCACTGGGAGAGCACAATACAGTTTGAAAAGATCTTTAGATGTTGGAATCAATACACAACAGCACAATGCAATCTGCATTTAATGCACTAGTGTCTAATAAAATGACCAAAAGATGGTGTAGGAACTGTGAAATTCCTATTTCCCAACAAGAAACACCTGCATAATCAGAAGGTATCAACTACTTGTCAGTGCTTGTAACTGATTTCATTTATGAAACTGCATCTCTATTACCATTTGGTCCATAAAACCATACTCAAAAAAATATCTTTGATTCCCCCATCCATCCATTAAACCATCATACAGTTATATTCATAAATACATACACATAAATGTATCATACGATTATATACATATGCAGAGATGGACCGAATTAGATGGTGTAGTACACAACACTCACATTAGTACTTTATGGCCCCCACTATAATGCATGTTTTTTTTTTTTTTTTTTTTTTTTTTTTTTTTTTAAATTTTTTTTTTATATCATGCATTTTATTTATTTTTCCAGCTCATTTGAAAATACGATTCAAAATTAGAAGCAGATATAAAATATCAGCAGACTATAATAAGCTTTCTTATTATGATTAAGTATTCCTCAGGGAAAATAAAAAAAAATAAAAAATCTCTTTTGTGAGAAACAACAAAAGAAAAAGTCAAAATTAAAGAAAAGACAGCCGCGTTAGCATGAGTGTACTCTCTTTACACGTGAAACACGAGTCACGCATGTCCTGGTCAGAGCTGTTAATTGGTCATTCCTGACTCTTCAGATTCCTTGCATCTAAAATCAGTCAAGTATGATTATCCGTTGGGCAACACATGCAGATATAATTCCATACGATTCTTAGTCAATATATCTTAACCATTCATTTGTATTGTACAATTGTGGCCCACCTAATAATGATTTTAACCAGTCATTTGTATTGTACAATTGTGGCCCACCCAATAATGATTTTAACCATTCATTTGTATTGTACAATTGTGGCCCACCTAATAATGATTTTAACCATTCATTTGTATTGTACAATTTTGGCCCACCTAATAATGATTATATAGGCCTGATTCTTACTGATATCACATCGACATTGCGGGGATAGTCTAATGAACGACTCCGATCTAGCTCTCGCAAGCCCTTCTACACGTGTGAGGCATATGCAATTTGTTCACGGAGACGACTAAGACGTGACATGCAGGTGTGGACTTATATCAGACTCGGCCAGTGTATGACGCTCGATACTCAGGCACTAAAGAATTGTACACGTGGAACCAACTGTTGTTAAGTTACAGCCCCAGCATCAGAAATTCTGAACGATCTAACCTCTGGTTTGTGGAATATTGCCAGTGTATTATCTGTAAACATTGTCAGAGCATCAAAGTTTCTCAGTCTTTTATTTATATATATATTTATTTATTTGGCTTGAGTAGTTAATAAGTAGCATTACTACAACATTAATGCTCTAACAAAATAACTTCACACGTAACCATGTGGACAGTTATATCTGTGGGTCCCACATATGCCAGAGACGTATCATGCATAAAATAAATAAATAAATAAATACAAAACTATCATATCATGATGATAAAGACATGTAAACACAACGACCGGTGTGAGCTTGCTGGGGCCCAGTAGCAGTAGCAGATTTTTAGAACCGGAATCCTCTACGAGCACTACTGCGTAAAACACTCAAACTTGTGGGCCCACTGTGTTTTATATGATCCAGCCCGTTCATCAGTTTCTTCCTCGCTGTGTTGTGCATTCACTATGCGCTTTCCTTCCTATCTCCCTCTCCTGGCCATGCATCACCCTAGATGGTGCGCCCCTTACCATGTGGACCACCTTAATACATATATTCTATATCTACGGTCCGTTTGCTAGACCATTTTAGAGCATGATCCCAAAAATAAAGCAGAGCAAATTCTTAGGGTTGATAGTACAATAGAAAACAGTGGTGATTGACTATTAATGGGCCACAAAATTAGGTTTTAGATCAAGATGATTTTCTCCCCGTCATCCATGTTTATGTGACTTTAAACAGTGGATGGCATGTAAACACTACGGAAACATTAGAGTGGGCCCAAGGAAGTTTTTAAGGTGTTCAATTATCACTATTTCCTACCTTTTAGCTTCATCCAAATGAAGTTCTTACGTCTTTATTTGCAAATGTCACAATCTTAAATTGAATACTACTCTTCTTTGTACTGAGCATGGCTTAGTTATAATATAGTGAGATTTGATTGGATAGCTGGCCAATAGTAGAGGTAGGACTCATTTATTGAAGTAAATCTGACACTAGTATACTATCCAATCAAATCCTACTACTTAGAGCCTGACGGTCTCGGTCCACCCATAAAAGTTTGACTTGTATAGAGGATATATCCTTATAGCACCAATGTTGGTGTTGGAAAAGCTTGGTGCTCTACCAGATATATATGTTTTATGCATGCAATCCATTTATCTCTAAATTGATGCATATCAAAATATTAAGCGCCTTCATAGGTATAAAAAAGTATCTACATTGTTGTGCAGCACGCCAACAACGCAGTGGGCCGAGATCCAATCTCAGGCCTCACCCACAAATGATAAACAGAAAGGAATATAAACTAGAAACAGATCAAAACTATCCAAACAAACCACAAGACAAGATATACGTGGAAAAACCTCAAACTAGGGTAACCACGGATGCAAACTTCCACTATGAAGAAACAAAGATTACAAGGCAAAATACTAACCTCTCCCTTGAAAAAATAGAAAACCCTGAGTCCACACCTTTAGAAATATTTCTCAATATTTCTCATTCCTTAGAATTCACTAGAAAAGCCCTAGGAACCCCTATTTATAGTTTAGGCAACTTCCCTTCCGCATCTCAGTTGCGAAAGGACTCAAATCCGCAGTTTCGCGGAACAAACTGCATAACCTACGACCAGTCCTGGCTCTGCTACAACTGGTCGTAGGCCCCTACGACCAGTCGTAGCTCTCCTACGACCAGTCCTAGGCGCCAGGAAAAAAACAGCACAACTCGTTGGACTTTGAATCGTGCTAGGGCTCGAACCCACGACTGGTCGATCGCCTCCCACGACCGGTCGTAGCCGTCCTACGACTGGTCGAAGGGGGCCCCAATGTGACTCTATATTCTCAACAATCTCCCACTTAGAGACACATTGCCATAAACCTTCGTCTTCTTCATCCGAAGTGCACCACCTCCCCGTCTTCAAGCCTGAAGACCAATCAAAGCTGAATAGAGCTTCAGCTTCTCCCTTGTGACCGCCTTGGTCAACATATCTGTAGGATTCTTACTTGTATGAATCTTCTCCAGAATAATCGATCCATCTTTCAGTAACGAACGTATGAAGTGATATCTGATGGCAATATGCTTGGTCCTTGAATGAAAGGCTGAATTCTTAGCCAAGTGTATTGCACTCTGACTATCACTGTACAGCTTGCAATCTACTTGCTTCTTACCCAACTCTTCCATAAAACCTTGCATCCACACCATCTCCTTATATGCTTCTGTAGCCGCAACATATTTTGCTTCTGTCGTACTGATAGATACTATCTTCTGTAACTGAGAGACCCAACTGACTGCAGCACTGCCTAGAGTAAAGACATAACCTGTAGTGCTTCTTCTACTGTCGATATCTCCTGCCAAATCTGAATCCACGTAGCCTTGCAGCTTGATTTTCGATCCACCATAACACAGCCCTACATCCTTAGTACCCACAAGGTATCTGAGGATCCACTTCACAGCTTCCTAATGTTCCTTCCTGGGGTTGTTCATGAACCTGCTAACAACTCTCACTGCTTGAGCAATGTCTGGCCTCGTGCTCACCATAGAATATATGAGACTCCCAATCGCTGACGCGTATGGGACTTTAGCCATGTAGTCCCATTCCTCCTGCGTCTTTGCACCTTGCTCCTTAGATAGCTTGAAGTGGTTGGCTAATAGAGTGCTAACTGGCTTAGCACCTCCCATATTGAATCGATCAAGTACCTTGGCTATGTACTCTGCTTGTGACAAAATCAGTTTCTTGTTTTCCCTGTCACACTTTATCCTCATGCCTAGGATTTGTTTTGCAGCTCCTAAATCCTTCATGAAAAATTCTTTAGACAGTTATCTTTTGAGATCTGAGATGTCCTTCATTCTTGAACCGGCAATAAGCATATCATTAACGTACAGAAGAAGGATGATGTATGATGTATCAAACTTCTTCAAGTAACAACAGTGGTTTGCATGACATCTCCTAAAACCGTTTCCCGACATGAAACTATCAAACTTCTTTACCACTGCCTCGGGGCCTGCTTCAGGCCATATAGACTTTTCTTCAGTCTGCACACCTTTTTCTCATTACCTGGTGCCACGTATCCTATCGGCTGATGCATATATATTTCTTCTTTAAGGTCCCCATGAAGAAAGGCTGTCTTAACATTTAGCTGCTCTAGATGTAAGTTCTCTGTAGCCACTATACTCAAGACCATGCGAATCGTAGACATTTTCACTACTGGTGAAAATATTTTAGTGATATCGATACCTGCCTTCTATTGAAACCCTTTTACAACCAGTCTCGCCTTGTATCATTTCGAACCATCATGCTCCTCCTTCAGTCTGTAAACCCACTTGTTATGAAGAGCTTTCTTACGCTTGGGTAGAATGACTAACTCCCATGTACGATTAGACTCAAGAGAGTCCATCTCCTCATCCATGGCTTGCTCCCACTTAACCCGTGTATCTGACTGTAATGCCTCTTCAAAATACTCTGGCTCACCATTATCTATCAGCAGTAGATAATGTAAGGAGGGTGAGTATCGGACCGTGGGTCTCCTCTCCCGAGTAAACCTCCTCGTAACCGGTGTCTATGGCTCTGCCTCATAATGATCCTGTGCACGATCATCCTGTGGCGCTGTAACACCCATGTCCGGTAACTCTTCCAACTCTATGAATTTCTTTTTCTCGGCCTTATTTTTCTGCACAGTCCTTATGCATCACTCTTTCGTTGAAGACTACATCCTTGCTTCTGATGATTTTCCTATTTTCTGCATCCTAAAACCTGTAGCCAAAATCATCCTGCCCGTAGCCTATAAACGTGCACCTCCTGGACTTCGCATCCAGCTTGTTTCTGTGCTCTGCATCAATGTGAACATATGAAGTGCAACCGAACACTATGAGATGTGTAAGGTTCACTTCTTTTCCAGTCCACATTTCTTCTGGTAGCCCACCATCCAATGGTGCTGAGGGACTTCTATTGATAAGATATACGGCAGTATTTACAGCATCTGCCCAAAAGGTCTTGGACAACCTTGCATGTAATCTCATGCTCCTGGCACGCTCAAGGATGGTCCTGTTAATGCGCTCAGCCACACCATTCTGCTGTGGTGTCCCTGGAATCATTTTCTGATGTTTGATTCCACTTGCTGCACAATACTCCTTAAACCTCTTATCATAATATTCTCCCCCATTATCAGATCTGAGACACTTTACTGTTTTACCTGTCTCATTTTCTACCATAACTTTTTACTTCTTAAATGCATCAAATACATTAGATTTATGCTTTAAGAAATAAACCCACAGTTTTCTACTAGCATCATCAACAAAGGAAATACAATAACGTGAGCCACCAAGAGATGATACCTATGCCGGTCCCCACACGTTAGTGTGTACAAGCTCCAATAGATGCGTCTTTGGAGCGCGTCCTGTCTTCTTGAAGCTTATCCTCTTCTGCTTCCCATATATGCAGTCCTCGTAGAATTTCAAGTCAAGAGACTTCAGCCCTGGTAGCTTCCCTTTTGACAACAGCACTTTCATCCCTTTCTCACTCATATGTCCCAACCTCTGATGCCATAACTGCCCATTCACTCCAGTTGATGCGACTGAAAGTGAACCATACGATCCTGAAATCATGTACAAACTGCCTTCCTTTTTGCCTCGAGATATCACCAAGGCACCTTTTGTGATCTTTCAGGAATCACTGGTGAATGTCGTCATATAACCGGTATAGGCCAACTGCCCCACTGAGATCAGATTCCTTCTCAAACTCGGTACATGTCTGACATCCTTCAGTTTCAAAACCGTTCCGTCGATCTGATTGACCTGAATGTCACCCTTTCCAACAATACTGCACGGCTCATCATCACATAGGTAGACTCTCCCAAAGTCACCTGACACATAATCACGCAGAACTTCCTTACATGAAGTGGCATGAAACGAAGCACCCGAGTCCATAACCCAAGACTCATTCCTCGCATCAAGAGACAAGATCAGCGCCTCTGTGTCGCTCTCCTTAGACAGATTCATTGAATCCTTCCCGCCTTGAGAGCTTCCTTCTTGTTTCTTGAGCGCCCTGCAATCACGTTTCATGTGCCCCTTCTTGCCGCAATGCCAACACCCGTCTTTATCTTTTGGTCCCTTGGACTTCTTCCTCGAATTAGAACGCCCGTGTTTATTGCCTCCTCTGTTCTGCGATCTTTCTCTTCCTTCAACGTTTAGAGCATTCCCTGAATCTCTTGAAACTCCTGATGCCTTCCTTCTAGATTCTTCACTGAGAATTAGACCGACCACATCATCAAATTTCAGCTCTGTCGACCCTAAAGAATTGCTCACAACAATCACCAAACCATCCCAACTGTCTGGCAGACTAGATAAGATCAATAGTGCCTTGACCTCATCCTCAAAAACGATGCCAACGGATTTCAACTGGCTCGTGACTGTATTGAACTCGTTTAGATGTTCAGCCACGCTCCCACCATCTGACATCTTCATGTTGAATAGCTGTTTAATAAGATGAACCTTTTTGGATGCTGAGGGCTTTTCATACATGGTGGCTAGGGCTTCCATTAATTCTTTTGTCGTTTTCATCTTGGATATATTAAAGGTGACGCTCTTAGACAAAGAGAGTCGGATCGTTCCTAAAGCCTTCCTATCTAGTAAAAACTATTTATCATCTGTCATCTTTTCTGGTTTCTTCTCTTTTCCTTCTAGAGAAATGTAGAGGTCCTTTTGATACACATAATCCTCCATCTGTATCTTCCGGAAGGCAAAGTTTGAACCATCAAACTTCTTAATTTTAGTTTTTCCATCTTTCGCCATCGCTCCCAATAGAACTAAACTAATAACTCTGATACCAGTTGTTGCGCAGCACGCCAACAACGCAGTGGGCCGAGATCCAATCTCAGGCCTCACCCACAAATAATAAACAGAAAGGAATATAAACTAGAAACAGATCAAAACTATCCAAACAAACCACAAGACAAGATATACGTGAAAAAACCCCAAACTAGGGTAAAAAATCACGGATGCAAACTTCCACTATGAAGAAACAAAGATTACAAGGCAAAATACTAACCTCTCCCTTGGAAGAATAGAAAACCCTGATCCCACACCTTTAGAAATATTTTTCAATATTTCTCATTCCTTAGAATTCACTAGAAAAGCCCTACGAACCCCTATTTATAGTTTAGGCAACTTCCCTTCCGCATCCCAGTTGCGAAAGGACTCAAATCCGCAGTTTTGCGGAACAAATTGCATAACCTACGACCAGTCCTGGCTCCGTTACAACCGGTCGTAAGCCCCTACGACCAGTCGTATCTCTCCTACGACCAGTCCTAGGCGCCAGGAAAAAAACAGCACAACTCGCTGGACTTTGAATCGTGCCAGGGCTCGAACCCACGACTGGTCGAGCGCCTCCCACGACCGGTCGAACACGCCCCATGACCGGTCGTAGCCGTCCTACGACCGGTCGAAGGTGGCCCCAATGTGGCTCCATATTCTCAACATACATCAGCGTCGAGACTTGAATCACAACTTCAGAACCTCTTATCAGTTGAAATCCAACTATGATAAACTCACAAACCAGAATGCCTCTTGATCCATGCACCCTGAAAGGCTGGAACAAACACAGGCACCCACTTAACTAGATATGCATAATTGGGAACAAAAAGGCACTACAACAAAAAGGGGTATAAACGGCATTTGCGCTACAGTTTTATCGGCGCTATGTAGGACCTAACGACGGATATCGTACCATATTAAAAAAAAAACCCAACTGGCCAGCGCAACTCCTATTTTCTACCCGTCTCTCTCTCTCTGTCACTGTCTCTGTCTCTCTGTAACTTGAAGACTCTCTTATTTCCTACCCATCTCTCTCTCTCTCTCTCTCACTCTCTCTCTCTCTGCAACTCCACGATTCTCTCCTTCTCTCTCTGTCCTCTTTCTCTCTCACGGCTGCTTTGGGATCTCTCTTACAACTTGAACGGTGGCTTCAAAACGAGGGTAGTAGAGATCTACTTACATGATCTGCTTTGGGATCTGCTTTTGGATCTATTTTCTACACTTTGCAAGGTTTTTTGATTGGTTATGGTGTAGATTTACTAGATCTAGAACTAGGGTTTGGATTTCAGAAAATTCAAGTGAGAAGATGCTTTTTCTTTTTCCATTTTTCATCTGTGGATTTCTTGTGTATTTTTCAGGACTTTCTCCCTATTTATCTCTCTCAAAACCCTATTCCTCAACCCTCTACTGCAGTTCGATCTTTTGCTGCTCGTGAATCTCAGATTCTCAGGTATGATGTAATGCTTTTCTCTTCTTGTTGTTGCTTTATGAAATTGAGAATACTTTATTAGGAATATGCTTTGTTGAACACAAATCCCTAATTAGGGATTTGCATTGTCGAATCCATTTTTAGGGATTTGCATTGTCAAATCCTTTTTAGAGATTTGCATGGTCGAATCCCTAATTGAGAAGTGCTTATTACATCTGCAGATTCTCGAATCAGGGTTGTTGATGGTGTTGATCTGATTCACAAGTTCAAAGGTATTAGCTAAAACCTTCATATATTGTTCCTGTCTGTATCTTGTCAATCATTTTTGTTGAAACTGTTTTAGGATTTGAGACGAATCACCAGCAGATAGTTCATTTCAACAAACAACTATTTTTCTATTGTCATGTTCTGTTGCGATTTTCATGGTGGCTTCTTCAAATGTATCATCGTTAGATGGTGCTAATGCACTGTTGATGTGGGGTTGGATGGTGCTAGCCCATTACGGTGGGCCCTGCACGGCTTAAAACACATGGCAAGTACCGTACTGTCGAAACACAAGTGATAATTTCCCCAAATTGTCCATGGGCCATCACTCTTAGCCCGATCAGGGGATCCAAAGTTCTTCTCAGTCTTTGAATATGGAATGTCTCTCTGTTTTCATGTCTTTCTATTTTCTTGTGTTTGATCTGACGGTGGTTACCATCCTCCCTATGGAGATGGTTTTTGGTCATGGATGATTGAAGATGCCCACCTATCCCACCATCCAGATCATTTAAGATGGAGATGACTTTTCTAATTTCAACGAACCTTACTCTGATGTTGTACTGACTTGCAGAATTGGATTGTTTCCCCTTCCCATATTGCTGTTAATGACTGTATTTTAGTTTCTTGTTACTCATCATTGTACATGTGGTTGTATTTTTCTATGAATCTGAACTGTCTGTAGGTGGGCCACCCAAATACAACCAGGAGATCTCAGCTGTTTGTTTATTCTCCTTTGAAAGTTGAATATTGCCCGGGTTCTAATAATTGTCACCATTTATCCAGTGAGTAGGATAGCATGGTTTTTCCATGGATGGCTATCCATAGCAGGACCCATTTGTATGTGCTAAAAACGTAGTAGATAAGGACACGCCATCATCTCCACAGTAGAAAAATAATTGTTTGTTTAAATGATCTGGATGGTCGCAAAGTATGAGTGCTTACTGTCATTTTGTATATATTTTGTTATCTATGATCAATAACATTCATTATGGGTTCAAACCTTTTTAAGTTTTCTATTCTATGGCAGTAGAACTTTCTTTTGTTTGTTTTCTTCTACTATTCTTCTCCTGTCAATATCTGATTCCAACTTGTGTACTCGATAAACAATTACAGCAAGAGAGGGACCGCTTATTAGCTGAACTTGAAAGCCATGTTGCCGATTTGATTTTGGAGATGGATTTTGGTTTTTATAGCATTTGGTGGAGATATTACACGTGGGTTTTCATTCTCGAAGGGCTTTTGTGGTGATAATTCAATGTAGTTCCATACACAATCATGTTGATGGGTTTTGGTTTCTGTGGCATTTAGCATGGATTCTCTGTAGATTATATATGCATGTCCATTTGTTTTTTCTTCAGAGCATTTTGTGAAGATTTAAGAACGTAACATATCTAAGTACCTGTGCACGTACATCAGCGCACACATGCAATCAACATGTTTCATGGTCCACATTTCTATGTAGAAATTTTCCTTAGGGAACCATCAGTGATATGGTGAAGGATGCGTCTCAAGGAATCTCGTTTGTATGCAATAATATTGCTGAATATTGTGAAATATCTCCCCTCTCTGTAAGTTTCTTGTTGAATGAGAATTTAAAGGTTTTGGTTTATGAATACAGGACAGATTTTCATGAATCACATTCCATCTGTATGCAGGAATCTTAGCCACAATTCCCTATCTAGGCCTATTGGCAGCATATTTATGGATCTGCTGAATCTAAAATAATTGTAAGATTTTAAACAACACTTTTGCTATGTAAATAAGTAAATGAAAACTTAGGTATCTATATGTAATTGTTTGGTCTTGATTTTTAGTACTCTTTTTTCTTAGAATCAGAATTTACCCATTGAATTTTTAGGTGATTCCATTGATATATTATAGTTTGCAATGAGTACTTGTGCCAAGGTGAGATTGGGTTTGTCGATAGTGGAAATACTATGCTTCTATATCTGCCCTCTACTCATTCGATGGGTAAATTGTTGTAAAACTTCTGCCAATATACAGGTAGGATCATACTCATGTTTTGCAATAAAACATGTTGTTTCTTCATTAGAATATTCTTATTTATAGATATGATTCATTGGAAATAGGGCAATGAATAATGAGGGAAAAAGAAAATCCATTATGGTTAGCGGTGAAAGTGGTGCTGGTAAAACTAAAACCACAAAAATGCTTATGCAATATCTTGCCTATATATGTTCTCTCTTCTATTAGTATTGTATAGTTATTACATAGAATGGTTTGATGGATGTTTTGATTGGTAGTTTGAACAATAGATGGCTTGGTGCATTGTATTTTTGTTTTCCTAATATGACATTTTATGCAAGTATACCAAGTCAAATCATTTTTCTCAATTTCTATGTAAGTTCTTAGCTCATAAAACACATCTTTGAAGGGGTATATTGTATTTTTGTTATATAAGCTACTGTTCTTGATCAACTGAGTTATAAGTGGAGTGCCAGTGTGCTCCCACCTTTCTTAAAAAAGAAGAAGAAGGGGTATAATGTATTTTCATTATATAAGCTACTGTGGTTTTTCTTATTATGCAGCTTGTTTAGTATGGATGGAGATTTTGCACCTGTGATTGCACTTTGAGCAAGATTGCAAGTTGCCATGGTGGTTTCAATGTATGCAAATAATCCAATTTGTGTTTCCACAGAAAATATGATTGCCAGATGGAGTGATTTTTTTAAAAAATATTTTTGGTGTCCGAATTATGTTGTTTATGCTTTTTAGTATTCCTAATAGGAAGCAGCCTCAAATTGCAATTGTGTTTCATTGAAGTCGGATTTGAAATAATGTGGTAGCAATTTGTAGCTCAATTCCTCAATACGAATGCTAAGAAAGTTACTTGCAATTTGGTTATCACTTTATTCAACTAATTATTTGAATTCATTTTAATATGCATCCAAATGCACATTACATAGGATTTGTAACATCTAAAAGGAAGGAGCTTAGCTAGTAATTCATCCTGAAGGATTTTACTATGGAAACCCATTAGATCTATTTTTGGATGTTTGGATGTATAATGTTTGAATTTCCAACTAAATTCATACATGGACTCTATCAATGCAAGTTGCTACATCTTTGTTCTGAAATTCCATTTGAACAGCAAAAAGTGGAAACAGCCTTTATCCTTTGTCAATATTATGCTGCTTGTTTTGGAAGCTTAATTGACAAACACCAATTTGCATGTAACAAAGGTAAGAAATACCATTATTATAATATTTTTTTTTAAAAGAAGTGGCTACGGCTACAACAATTCACTGTTCATGTAAAAAAGAAATTAATGTAGACTTACATGAGCCCAGAAGTACCTCTACATATGCCGCACTGCGGGCTAACTTGGCACTTACAGTGGATGTATAAGTTATGCATTGGGTGAGGCTAATGCATGGATGAACTAGGCTTTTAAGCCAAGTTATCAAGTTTTTGAATTATGCTTAGCTCAAGATAGGCCCAAGAAACATATTTGTATTTAGCCTAACCCATCTTTAAAGACAAACTCCATACTAGAAGGGCCTCATTGCCTATTGAATTTGGCCTCCATATTGCCAATGTCTTTCATATAGTGGCAATTGTTAGCCAAACACCGTGCTCTTTTCAAAATTCTTAAAGATGGAAATTTGTACAATTGTTATGGAAATTTATGTAGCAAATTTTAATTAATTTTGGTAATGGTCCTCTTCAATTTTTCCTAATGGTGGGCATTCCCTTCGATTTAACACCTGTTGTTTATTTTTGTGTGGATGCTTAAATCATGTTCTGATGGATTTATGTTGTGATTGTTAAGAACTGGGCTTGACATTTTGGAATTCCTTACAGACACAGATGCTTAAATCATGATCTGATGGAAATTTTTTGTGAATGTGGCAATTTTTTGTGAGAAGTTCATGTGAAGAGCGAATTTGGCATTTAGCTTATGATGGTTGGGTATTGATTTTCATGAAATTACATCAATGAAAGTTCACACTTGTTTAAAGACTGTTCATTGCTTTCATTAGTAAACTCAGTTATCTTTCAAAAGGACGGAGAAATGGATTAACTTGTACTTTTCTGAACTAGGAATTAGCTTTCTTACTGATGTTCACAGCTTCTGTGTTCTTTGAATTCTATAATGTGCTTAATCATGTAGCTTTACATTCCTCTTGGGAGGCATGACATGCTGCTTATGTTATGAACATGAATTATTGTCATTTTTTTTCCTTTTCAGCACTGAATGCCAGATGGTTATGATTGTACTCTGGATAAGATTGACTGATACTGGCCGAAACTGCCGCCATGTTTATAAGGTATGGCTACTCTTTCGTGCCACTTTCCATGTCTTGCATGTCTATTTTTATCATTATCTTTTATCAGCAACCATTTTTTTTTTTTTTGTGTGAAAAAAGAATGATATCCATTTTTATCAACCAAAATGTTGAGGGTTTGATGGTTTTTGTAGAATCCTATATGATATCTCAGGTTTTGAATATGTTGAGCCTAATGGAAAGGATATGGGAATCAATGTACGAAAGAAGGTTGAAACCATTTTGGCCCTCTCGAATAGCAAGGATAAAATACGAGAAGTTCAATTCTCTGATACTGCATTGGAGAGGTGAATTTTGGTGGGTTTTTTTTTGTATCTTGTCAAGATCATTCACTATTTTAAAACGTGCATACTATTTTTGGACATGCATAGACCCATATTGGTTGATGATATTTGGCATCTGTGAAGAATTTCATATGAAACTTCTCCTGGTATTGATGTGCCAGCTTGTCCCCAACTTGGGTAAAGGAGGGAGGTTGATGTTAAATAGGCAGCTTATTTTTGGACTTGTGCCAAGTAATCATGAGAATTCCCATTTTGAATCTCGATGCTAAAGATGCTAGGTTTGAAAGGTATAAGGTTTCTGTTTTCCATGATTTTCCGTATTAAGTTTCTGTTTTCCCCCAAATTTCTATAGATTTTGGTTTTGATCGTTTTGCATGTTCCAGACTGTTAATCTGATGTGGCCATGAATGGGGTTTTTTCATGCATGTCCCTAATAAGATTGTTTTCCCCCAAATTTCCGTTGTTATTATTATTATTATTTTAAAGGAGTAAAGGTGATTTAGAGACCTTACTAATCCAATCCTTAATTACAAAGATACTAAGTTGGATGATAACAAGCATATGCCACATTGGAATTTAGATATATTTAGTCCTCTACTAGCTGTGGAAATTTTGTTGACTTCTTTAATTGGTTCCTTGTTTTAGTATATCAGTTTTGATTTATCAGGAGAGTTAATGGATTTCATGCAAGGAATATTGAGATTGTAGTCAATGTTTTCTGCCTAGTTGATTTATCAGGAGAATTAATGGATTTCCTTGTGTTAGTATATCAGTTTTGATTTTCTAGAAAGTTGAATGCTACATACAAGTCATGCTAGTGCTTCTCCCATCTTGTTGATTGATCTTGCAATAGTCTTTCTAATCAGGACATGCTCTTCTATTTGTCAACTTCTCCCATCCAAAGATGCTTTTGTTTATTTCAACTGACTCATATCAATTTGATCTATGATATATGGAACTTCTTCATCGGAGCCACATAGCATATACTTTGTGATGTTGTACCAGATACCTAGACACATGCACAATGGCACCCTGTGAAATTGGTTTTTGATGAAGTGCTTTCACAAAGCCACCCTATCTACTCTTTATTTTACACATTACAACTCAATTTCATTACTGGTTGATCTGTTTTCAGTTTTGACTGCTTTGTTTAGATGAATATGTTAACAATGACTGCAATTGTCATATGTAGATTTGGTTTTCCTTAATTGGTAGCTCGTAGAATTTTTATTTCAAATTTTTTTTCTTATGTTTGTAAAGAGTTTTCACTTAGGCAACATCACCTAGACCTGAGTCCAAACTGCCACGGTCATATATGCTTGCTTAAAACTTCCTTGTCTACATTTCTATCATTAACCTGCATCCAAAGTAAGATACATGAATCTCTCATGTGGCATGTATGGGATTTGCTTTGTTTACAACAAAATCCATGTGTTTTAGTGTCAGGGGAGTATTCAGCGAATGATTCCTGGGAATTTGTAGAGCTGCAAGAACAGATCACTAAAGGCTATATAAATGTTTGGGCTCTTCATAAGAAAGTAAGCTCTCAACTTTGTAAAATATTAGTATGTTCATCTTTATTTTTAAGTTGATTTATCTTTCAATTGATTGTGTAGAGCATAGATGTGCTGCGACATTCGTTTGTTTGTTAGCAAGTTGGCTTTCTATTTTACCTACTTTTTTTTTTTGCTTGTAATGGAATTCAAGTTATAACATTTGTTACCTTGATAGTTTTTGACTTTTTAAGGATGGAATCAAAGGATTGATTGTTTTCCATGCATCAATTTGTTGAATGCTACTTTTCGACTTTTTTTTTTTCCTTGTCTGCAGGATTTTAATTAATTGTGCCTAAATTTAGGCCTACAAGCACTTCAACCTTTTGATACCACTTGTGCTAGGAGTAGACCATATAAAGGATTTTTTTTTTTAAATGTATTTATTTAAATTCAAGACCATTTTCAATTTACTGTAATAAATATTATATTTTTTTTATTGTGTAGTAATATAAAATTTGTTTAATAATCAGTTGTATTTGTATTGCATCATTTTTATGTTTCAAATATTTTATAAATATAGGTTTCGATTGAATTCTATATAATAATAAAAATTACTGGCATGCCAGGGCCTCTTAAATCTAGAATGGTCCATACAAGGGATTTTAGCGGCGCTTTTATAGAAATGGCGGCGCTTTCCCGAGAGAAAAAGTGTTCACAAACGGCTTTTAGCAGCGCTTATTCGTGTCAGGAAGAATTTGCAATATCGGCGCTCGGACAAGCGCCGTGAAAACGTATCTAGCGCCAACAGAACTTTTAGCGACATACCCCTTTAGCGGTGCTTGTCTAGCGCTGATAGACATGTTGGCGGCGCTCCTGGGGGATTTTCATGGCGCTTTTGAGCGCTGTTAAAAGGGCCATTTGTTGTAGTGAGGTTCATTTAACACAACTCGAGTTCCCATCCATCAGGCAATATCCTATGCGTGCATCTGTTTGTTACACTATTTGTGTGCCTTCATCACCAAAGATATGCAAACGGGAGGGAATACATCAAAATCTAACTAAGGTTTATGTGAGAGTTTAACATGCAGATCGAGAGACCTTAAAAGGGAGTCATCATTTGCTCAAACATTCTACCATGAGGCAACTAAGTAATTTGCTTAAGATCACAATTGAGTACCAGTATGGTTGTATGACTCTCAAATAAATCAAGGGTTCTCCACATCAATTCAATTCACCATTTTGGCAGCTAGGTACATGTCCACAAATTTCAACATTCCCCGCACCGTAGAGATTCACCAGATATCTAATAATATGTAGATGATAATAATATTTGGCAACTGGTGGGAGATTTGACAGGAGTAGGGAGAGATTAGAGAATAGATAAAAGAGTAGAGAGATTAGATAAAGATAATTGGGATTCTGGAATGATGTAGCAAAGGTCAAGTTTTTCTAAATTTATATGGGGTACTTTCGAGCCCTTAAATGTGGATATGATGAACAAATATAAAAGGGACTTTTTCACAAACACAGTCACATCTTCCTTTTTATTATGTCCTTTTATTTAGTCGCAACTTTCTACCATCATTTGAATTTGAATTATTAGTCATTAAAATATATAATGAATATTTACTAAGAGCAAAGACGAGCCACAACCCAAAGTGGCAACGATCATTTTTTTTTTCTTCTGAAAAATCGAATAAATTAAACTATTCAAATTATGAGGTCTAACTAAGATGAGTTGTTTATATGTCATTCATACCTTTTATAAGGTCATTCCTACTACGATGAACAGAAAATGAAAATGCAAAAATACTAATCTAAAAGTGCCTCTTCTAAGTTCTTTTACTCGATCTTCCACTCAAAACAAAATGTTTACTATTAATCCTAGTATTATCTACTACATACTAGTAACATACAAGCAATATTGGGGCACCATACCATAAGCTACAAAATTTCATGTCCCCCTAAACAAGGCATCCTCCATTGATAACATATATATATATATATATATATATATATATATATATATATGTCATAAGTTTTTTATTTTCATTTACATTCACAAATACATTTATCATCCATCCAACTATGGACAATGTTTACAAAAAATAAAATATATCCAACTCACTCTTAATAATAGTTTGCAACTTAACCTGCTAGGAACCGTCATGCACCGTAATGTCTTACGACAGAGCGGGTTCTGAGGAGTTACAAGTTGACCCTGACGACAGCATATAAATGAAGTGATAAAGATATAAATGATTCAAGATTAATTAAAGGTTTCGAGAACTTACATCCACCTCACTCTTATTGCCAAGTAATCTTGACGAAAATGCATTCACACTACAAGAAGGGGAAGAAAAACAATTTGTGGCTGCACTGATACAGTCTAGTATGAACGGCTGCCTATGTACCCAATGTTGGAAGATTAGGATCAAGCCACTACGTAGTTCTTAATATTTAACAGAACATCTTACGTATAAGCAAAGAAAAAATCAAAACAAATCATAATAAAAATATGTGTACCTTCTGTCACGCATAAGAAGATGAACAGCTAAAACAAATCACTAGATTTGTCAAGCAAAACTACTAAATAATTCAAGATAAAGATTTAGTTAAATAATATCCAAAATAACCTCAAAAACAATCCACACGTCCTGACAAATTCAACTCTTTCTTTTTGTAAAACAGTAAACAAAACTTGTGAAAGAATTAAATACACCAGTAGCAACTCATAGTGCCCATCTTCAATATCAAAATTAGGAAAATCAACATGTACTTTCTCATAGTGCTATCCTTAAACTGAAAACCATCTCAGCACCAAATCTCACCATTTGCAATAGTTTATCTTTCTTAACAGCATCACCAAAAGGACAAGTGTAAATGAAAGTACTTGATTTTGTAAAACCAACTTGTATTAAAAGGTGCAAAAATACCCCAAGCAATTATGGATTTCAAATGTTGGGAAAAGGAAAGGTGGATCCCTTATCATTTTCCTTGTTCAAGTATCTTGCACTCCTGTTTCTTCAAGGATCCACCTATCATAGCTTTAAAACAACAGGAAAATTGCAGTAACTTTAAGGAATATACAACCACATTTAAAATAAAAAATAAAAAATAGAAAAAAGGCTGAAGACACAATTATTTAGAGTTTTGGACACATAATTCAAGCATGCATGGTAGCAACTGGCAAGTAAAAGGAGGACATTTTTTATGGCAACTTACTCCTCTGGTTTTTCTGTAGACTGACTCGAACAAAATAGTAGTATTAGACGCCCATGATACAAAAACTTCTCTAATTAGTACAAAAACTCTATTGTAAATAACTACATTGTCATTAGAAGCCACATAATGTTAGGTTTTAGTAAAACCAATGGTGATACATTAAAGAGTTTGAAAAAAAAAAGAAAATAAAAAGAACTTGTATAGAACAGAAAGTGATTGATATGATTAATGGTGTGGCGAAGCCAGGTTGGAAATGGAAAGCTTGGATCATCAGGATTAACCAGCTGCGAACGCAGGGTCGTGCAAAGTTCGTGCATGTACTAAGGGAAGGAAACTCTCCGGCTGATCTCATGGCCCCGGTATGGGAGTGGTTCCTAGTCCTTTTCTTATTTCGATACTTCTACTGATCTTCCCCACTAGGTCAGAGGTTCTATTTTTCTCGATAAAGTTGGTCTAAGTTCGATTAAGTCTTTGTAAAGGTTTGCTTTTTGTGTGCAGTTAGTTTCTCACGATAGGCACCTGTTTTTTTGCCTTCAGGTGCTCGAATGTACAGACCATCTCTTTCAGTGAAATGGATCCAGAAATTTGAAAAAAAAAAAAAGAAAAAAAAAGAATGTGATTTAAGACTATCATCTTTCATAATTAATGCTAGGGCCTGCACAGTATACTTGGCTTGCTTCCTGACTACCCTCTAAACATAGCCTTTCTAATAGAATGTCTACTAATTAAACTGCAGTTAAACCACTAAAAGAAATCAAAAGAATAATCAATATGAGAAGCTTGAACTTCTATTGAATTAAAGATCACTTTGGCTTACACTTGGGGATCTTTGCCAGTTGTTCATGGATGGTTCCACCAACCCTTAATAAAACATGCACAATGGAAACTAAAAGTGATTCGGAAACATCTGCTTACATTTGCTATCAAAAGACTCAAAGAAAGATGACTAACATCGGCTTACATATGTCATGAAAAGACTCTAGACAGATGACTAACATATTACAGAGTGGAGAAGTCATTCATGATATCAAAGAGGATTAAAAGAATAATAACAATACAAGGATTTCACAATGGTTGACAGAAGCTAATCAGTAAGGCTCATGTTAAGATAATAATAATAATATCCATGTTAAGATGCGAGCTTTTCTATCACTTCCTAGTAAATCAACCATTTAAAAAGAAAACTAAATAGACGGAATGGTTGCTGGAATGAATAGGATGAAACCTGAAATGTGCTGAAGTCCAACGACTGTAATGATGCACGCGCACAGTAAGGCCCAAGGCCTAAATCACTATATACATAAACCTTAACTTTCTACAAATATTGGGTCAAGTCGGGTAAAGACTAGGTCTACTATTTCCCAGGAGCCAGGTTGAGTTCTTGAGTTACTACTGAAAGGTGGTGTATGTGACCTACCGCAAAAATCATGCTCATCCATTCATAATCCAACATATGGGCGTACAGTCAATGGATGGCTAGAAACACTTGCGCATTTTTATAAAGAGAAATAATTTTAGAATTTTTAGGAAAATTTATTAAAATTTTCATAATAATAATAAAACTCATTATAAAAATCATTTTATTGAAAAAGAAATTTATGATTAATTATTTAATATATTGTACCATTATGAAGGAATATAACCTGAAATTTGTACTTATCAGATAATCACAATATTTCCTCGGGTTACCATGAAATGGACGATTAGAAAGAAAATGGCAAGTAGCTGAAGTGATTTCCAAGCCACGCTCATTCACAACAACATGCACCTAATTTGTATGTGGCATGGACTTTTCTTCGTTCATGTTATTATGTTGATTAGCCACAACTTCTATGATACTGGAAACAGGGCATTCATGTTTGCTTAGCTTTTGAGCCATAGGTGGGCCAATGATTCATTGATATATGTCAGGACTTCAATTTAAAGGGATCGGATTATGCCACGAAGATCTCCATTGCAGAACTGTTGTGTCTTGATAATAATAATAATAATAATAACAATTAAACATTCACAACACACATTTAGTGGGTCCTCTGAGTTATGGGATATCTAAAAAATCAGCCTCGTGAACTCAAGTGCACCGTACCATCTGAAATCATGTGAAATTGTGCCTAAAACATCTAAAACGACTCGGTGGCCAAGAAATCTCACTTTTAGCGACGAAATTTTTCATCGCTAACAGCCAATTTTTCGTAGCTAAAAATTTTGTGGAAGACTTTTAGCAACGAAAATTTTTGCTGCTAAAAATATTCATTCAACTTTTCGCGACGACACTTTTCGTTGCTAAAAAAATATTGCAAGACTATTAGCAGTGAAAATTTAAGCTACTAAAAATATATTTTCTAGTTTTAGCGACAAACAATTTCGCGGCGAAAAATACTTTACAAGACTTTTAGCAGCGAAAATTTTCCCTGCTAAAAATATATTTTCCACTTTTATCGACGAAAATTTTCGCAGTTTAAACTAATATACAAGACTTCTAGCAGCGAAAATTTTCGCAGCTAAAAATAGCTACAAGACTTTTAGCGGCGAAAACTTTTGTCGCTATATATATTTTGAAAAAACCTTTAGCGACAAAAATTTTCGTTGCTAAAAGTCTCTTTTTAAAAAATATCCAATACAAAATTCTGTACAAATACCTGATAGACACATATTTCATCATATTCATCCTGTTATACCATCATATTCATATTCACATCCTGATATACACCTGTTATGTATCATATTTTTCCTGATATACACTTGTTATGTATTATATTTTTCCCGATATACACTTGTTATATCATAATACACCTGTCAAATTTCATCATATTCACATTCAGATCCATCTAATCCAAACTAGTAAATTCATCAAAACATAAACTACATATATCCAAACACAAACAATCTTATGCACATCACATTCATTCACGCATAAATACATATAAGTTTAACATCATAAATAAAAAAGAAAAAATTATAAAGATGAAGATGAAGGTGGTGGGGCATCGGTAGGTAAGCGTGCAGCAAAAACCTGAAACATCTCCGTCATCTGTCGCTCATGCTCCACCCGCATCTCCTCCATATTCCTCTCCTGCTCCTCCCTCTGCCTCGCCAGCTGATGCTCCATCTTCCTCTCCAGCTCCCCCTCTGCCTCACCAGCTCCTCCATCATATTCCTCTCTTGCTCCTCCCTCTACCTGTCTAGCTGATTTTTGATGTCATCGATGACAACCCGTAGCTATTGAACCTCTCTCTCTACAGTATCACTCGACGTACGGTGCTATCGCCAACAACGATGGATCGGCTGGAGGCAGCTCTAGTGGGTGTCATGAGCTTTGCTTCATGGCCAAACCCACGCACATATCCAGAACGGGTGCCAAGCACCTAACTCAGGATCTCTGGCTCACTCTGCTGAGTACCATCAGGAGTGGGCTGACTGCGTAAACTGTCCATCTCCTCCTGTAATGAAAACATATGAATTTTCATAATAAATGACATTATTATAATTTAATGAAATTAAATTTTACAATGTAAGAATTTTTACCTAAATCTCACTGGCTCTAGGATGTACCCAAGATCCACTCACCTGCCGACGTGAGTCCCTTTGTAGAAGTCTACTAGTCCGGGTTCCTGGCCAGTGACGGAATCTCGCTACGCAATCGAAAGGAAAATAGAGTTAATATAAATATATGGAAAGAATATATAAATTACCAGTAATTTCTTACCATGTTGTGACGAAGTCATACAAATGACTTTAAACCAGCTACGTGGTTCACTTCTAACTTTCTTTTGTTGTTGAAATTTATTTTGCTCCTCTTTTGAACACATTATACATAATGCATTATTATTAATTATGAATTTAATTATCACGTTAAGATATCGTAAATATGTAAATATTACCTGAAAAGAATCAGACGAAAACCTATCGTAGAGTATCCGCCAGTCCTCATGGGTCACGTGAGGTGGTGCGGACTGTGCAAGCTCCTCGTAGCTCGCGGACCGCTTGTACTGCTGGTATAACTTACTACGGTAAGCCTTGAACCGCTCCTTCATCATGTCGTCAACGGCATAAGAGATGTGCGGAACACTCAAATTCAAGTGAAATTTATCCTGCAGTTTCGTAAATAATAGATTAAGGTAATAAACTTATAATAAAATAACTTAGTCGTAAATGAACTTTTATAAATTAAATTAGAATTCATAAGTATAGGTTTAGGTTTAGGTTTAGGATAAGGTTAAGGTTAAGGTTTAGGTTTAGCTTTAGGATAAGGTTTAGGTTAAGGTTACGATTTAGGTTTAGGTTATATGTTATAGCTATAGGGAATTGAGAATAGGTTAAGGTTTTAAGTTTATGAAATCGAGTTCGGGTTCGGGTTTGGGTTTGGGTTTTCAAGTTTAGGTTTAGGTTTAGGTTAGGGATTTGAGATTAGGATTTGGTGTAGGTTTAGGTTTAGAGATTTGAGAATAGGTTAAGGTTTAGGTTTAGGAAATCGGGTTCGGGTTCGGGTTCGGGATCGCGTTTAGGTTTGGTCTTTTAAGTTTAGGTTTAGGTTTAGGCTACAGAGTTGAGCTTATGATTTGGTGTAGGTTTAGGTTTAGGGATTTGATAATAGGTTAAAGTTTTGGTTTAGTAAATTGGGTTTAGGTTCAGGATCGGGTTTAGGCTTGGGTTTTCAAGTTTAGGTTTAGGTTAGAGAGTTGAGATTAGGGTTAGGTGTAGGTTTAGGTTTAAGGATTTGAGAATAGGTTAAGGTTTAGGTTTAGGAGATCGGGGTCGGGTTCGGGATCGGGTTTAGGCTTGGGTTTTCATGTTTAGGTTTATGTTAAGTAGTTGAGATTAGGACTAGGTGTAAGTTTAGGTTTAAGGATTTGAGAATACATTTAGGTTTTAGGTTTAAGTTTAGGTTTTAGGTTTAGGTTAAGGCTATAAGTTTAGGTGTTGAGGGTCAAATATTGCATATTAGACCCCAGTTATTGCCTGGATTTACGAACATGGTACTGTTTAACAGCCTATTTTAATCGTGTTTGTGATGCAAGGTGTATTTAGGAGCTTGGACTGAAACAGGGTGCTAAAAGTATGAAATTAATGCTTTGATGATGCCAAGGCAAGGGACAGACTCCCGGGAACCAAGATCGATGGAGTTAAAACGCCATAGAAAATCCAGTGTATTAAGATGAAAAGGCCTGAAATTCGTCCAGAATGCAAGATCACAGGGTTCCCACTATCCATTCGGCCCGAAACTTCATATATGGTCTGAGGACCATAAATTAACCGTACATGTAAAATGTCAACCATTGGATCTCTCTAGAAGTAGCCCAATGGATAGATCATACCATAGATCTGTGAATTGGGGCCCACTTGATATCTTAATATGTTTTAATTTTTGTTTCAACATGTTTAATGAAGTGCCTGAGAGGATGGACGGAGCAGATTTCATATAAGAAATGCAGTGGACTTCGCACTTGAGGTGCATGTACACTATGTACAAGCACGCTCGACGTGCACCGGACCAGGAATCTCATTCAAAGTCGGCTTATCCGACTCTTTTTCGCACCAGCACCAGCGAACGTGCCAACATCTACCGGTCTCTCTTAGTGGGGCCCACTACTCATTCAAATCACCGATCTGAACCAACCATTCATCCCAGGGGGTAGCTAGAACACTCGATAAGCTCGTATTTCGGCCCCCATGCACGTGTACGCACGTGAATCTTTGGAAAACGCAGGATGAACGGTGAGAGCAAAACATCAATGGACCGCACCAAAACTCGATAAAAACAAGTCCTTCCTGACTGGTTTTTCACCAGGAATCCAATGAACGGGTTAGATGTCTTTGAAAATATCACTGTAGATCCCATCGAACACGTCATTGCAATGAATTTCGCAGGCTACGCATTTTCATGAAAATCGGCCGTTGTAGGCCATTTTGTGATCTTGATCACGGTCGGATTGCTGATCCAAACCGTCCAACATCTTCATATGTGAATATTTACCCCAACCATGAAGCCAAATTAGATCATGGAACGATCTTCTGGCCTAAAACTCAGTCTGAACGCAATAAGTTTGCATTTTCATACTGTTTTTGTTGCGTAAGGACTTCCGCTTCTTGCTGCGTAAAGAAGCACCGAATCTGGCCACCAAGTGTTCCTCCTCTATAAAAGGAACGTGAGAAGGAGATCTAAAAAAGCCGATTTTGGTGTGGGCGGCCGTGGAGGCTATTTTTGAGAGCTGGAGCTGCATCTGGAGCCTGGGCTGGGACGACTGCACAAGAGAGTTGTTTTAGAGATTTGTTTATTTATTTTATTTTCCTATTTTTCTTCATATGATTATTGGGAATTAGCCTCATGGTTGGCTAAACCTCTTAGCTAGGGCTAAGAGGTGAAGCTTGTAGTGAGATGGGAGTGTTCTTTATGCCTTTAATTTAATTTGAATTTATGAACTGAATTTGATTTTAGTTGATTTTAGTTGATTTTAGTTGATTTTAAGGGAATGCTTTCAGTTTTTAATGGTTTGTTGTGACTGAAATTACAATAAATCTGCGATGACTTTGGGTATTTCTTTCTCCTTTATGTTTATGATGTTAAGAAGCCCTGTTGTTCACCATAGTCTCTTGGGCATGGTCGGATGTCGGTACCCTTCTTAACCTTTATACATGTGATTGGTTGGTAATTAGTTTAATTCTTTTGTCTACTTTATCTCCTGAGCATGGTTTGGTGATAGAATCCATTCTAATTCACATACCTTTCATCTCTTGAAAACTATATCAACGGCAGTTCAGTTAATTTCCATAATTCTTGAAGCAGGCATAAGATCTCCCTGATCCCTACAAGTGGATCCTTTGAATCCCTAGTTCCCTTTTCTCTGAATTTTCTTAAGTTTTATATTAATTATTTCACCATTATTCCACAATTGCTATTTGGTTAAGATTTCATCTTAGCCTAGTTCTAGTTCTACTTAGTTTCAGATTACGTACAGGTTTCAGTCCCTTATGATTCGACCTCGGTCTTACCGAGTTTATTCTACATCACAACCCTGCACTTGGGGGCTGAATTTTCTAATCAGTATTTTCTTGGTCTTGAACAAAAAAATTTTAATTTTTTTTTTTTTGGAATTTCTTGTGAATTTTAAGTGATTTTGACGATCATCTTGCACTTAGAATTTCAAGATACGTGATGTTGGTAATTTATGACTCTGGGATTCAGTATCTATTCAATTTCACAATTAAGTTTGAATTGTTAATCCAGAATTAGAAGTATAAACATTGATTGAGTCATGATTTCACATGTCAGATCTCGCTATCACATTAAGGTTTCATTTTGATATTGAATGGTTAACTTGGTAATCACTAAGCATGTAAAGAACCAGCTTGAAAAATTTGGCCGTCATGATCAATTGAAGAAAAAGAAAATACCTAGCGAAAAAAAAAAAGAAAAAAAAGAAGAAGATGCATTTGGAAAGGCTTGGGTGAATAATCTTCACTGTAGGTTTGCTCCTTATAGGTGTAGATTTAATTCCCCATGAATGATATGTGAAAAGGTTGGGTGTACGGTCTTCACCATAGGTTTGCCCCCTATAGGTAAGGACTTGATTCCCCTTCTTAGCATTACTTTTACTGAAAAAATTAAAAGCTGAAAGAAAGAAGAATGATCTATGAGGCACGTTTTAGCTTAGGTTTTGGGTGTCCTGAATTGAATCTTAATGTTGATGAGCTGAGATTACACTATACACCTATGGAACTCGATGTTTAGAATTTTTCTAATTGATGGATAAATAATTTGAACTTGACTATAAAATTTATCGTGCGCTTAAGCCCATGAGAAAGTAATGCCCAACATTCAGGAATATTAGAATTTTAGTATCTGGATTGTTTTTCAAAACTCACTCGAGTTCATAAAAATTGTCCTGTAATTCTCAATTTATTTTCGCATAATTTGCTCGGGACTAACAAAATGCTGGTTGGGGGTTGTGTTGAGGGTCAAATATTGCATATTAGACCCCAGTTATTGCCTGGATTTACGAACATGGTACTGTTTAACAGCATATTTTAATCGTATTTATGATGCAAGGTGTATTTAGGAGCTTGGACCGAAATAGGGTTAAAATAGGCTGTTAAACAGTACCATGTATGTAAATCCAGGCAATAACTGGGGTCTAATATGCAATATTTGACCCTCAACACAACCTCCAACTAGCATTTTGCTAGTCCCGAGCAAATTATGCGAAAATAAGTTGAGAATTACAGGACAATTTCTATGAACTCGAGTGAGTTTTGAAAAGCAATCCAGATACTAAAATTCTAATATTCCTGAATGTTAGGCATTACTTTCTCATGGGCTTAAGCGCACGATAAATTTCATAGTCAAGTTAAAATTATTTATCCTTCCATTAGAAAAATTTTAAACATCGAGTTCCATAGGTGTATAGTGTAATCTCAGCTCATCAACATTAAGATTCAATTCGTTATTCCATGATATCATTGGTAACCAGCAGAGCATTCAGGACACCCAAAACCTAAACTAAAATGTGCCTCATAGATCATTCTTCTTTCTTTCAGCTTTTAATTTTTCCAGTAAAAGTAACGCCAAGAAGGGAAATCAAGTCCTTACCTATAGGGAGCAAACCTATGGTGAAGACCGTACACCCAACCCTTTTCACATATCATTCATGGGGAATTAAATCTACACCTATAAGGAGCAAACCTACGGTGAGGATTATTCACCCACTTTTTTCCAAATCCCCTATTTCTTTGTAGATTTTTATTTCATTTATCTTTTTTAGGTCTAAGTTTAGAATCGAAATTGAGGTTATGGCTGCAAATCAATCTCAGCACAATGAGACGTATCAAACACTCCCGCCTCGTACTTTATGAGATTATTTACAATCAGCAGGGATAAGTACACCCTTATGCATAGTTCTTCCAGAAATTGCGGGACACATGAATATCAAGCCAGGGGTGATCCAACTCGTTCGTAAATTTTATGGGCTTGAATCTGAATAACCGTATCTACACTTGAAAGAGTTTGATGAGATTATAACTACTTTATATTTTTCAAACATGTCTGAGGACACAGTCAGGATAAAACTCTTTCCCCTTTCTTTGAAAGAAAAACCTAAGATGTGGTTACATTCACTATGTCCTAAATCTATTGGCACATGGAATGATATGGAAAGGGAATTTATAAAGAAATTTTTTCCACATCATAAAACGATTACCCTTAGAAAAGTAATCATGAACTTCGCCTAAACGGAGGATGAAAATTTCTTCCAATGTGGGAAAAGGTTCAAGGATCTTGTCAATTCATGTCTACAACATGGCTTTGAAACGTGGCACATTATAAATTTTTTCTATGATTTACTGACATCTTCCATACGCCAATTGGTTGTGACAATGTGTAATGGAGAATTCATGAATAACAATGTCGATGAGGTATGAGATTACCTCAATAGCCTTACTGAAAAAACACAATCATGGGACCATTACCCAAATTCAAATACCACGTCTAGGCTAACTCAATCTAAGGAGAAAGGTAGATTGTATCTCTTGAAAGAAGAAGATGATCTTAATTATAAAGTGACTAATCTCATAAGGAAATTCGAGGCCATGGAAGGAAAGAAGGATAAGGTTAATGAAATTATTTGTGGCATCTGTGATTGCAACATTCACACAACTGAAAATTGTCCTACAATACCTACCTTTCGAGAAGTGTTGAATGAACAAGCCAATGTCGTAAATAACTATCAAAAATCTTTCAATGGACTTACCTTTAATACATACCATCCTGGCTGGAAAAATCATCCAAATTTTAGTTGTAGAAATAGACAAACTGCTATCTTTCAAGGTTTCTTTAATCAGACTTCACAACAACAACAAGAGAAACCTTAAGAGGATCCGATTTTAAAACACTTTGAAAAGCAAGATCATTTCAATCAGGGTATGCTACAAGTATTGTAAGACCTTAATAAGACATTACAAGAACTTAAAGTTGAAAACCCGATTAGGAATAAGGAGAACCTCCCAGCTCAACCTCTTCCCAATCCAAAGCTACAATATGAAGTTGGCAACCCAAGCTCTTCAAATCAAATGGAGCACGCTAAATCCATCACCACTCTTAGGAGTGGGAAGATTATTGATAAAACCCTTCCGGTTAGGCCCGAAAAGCCTCAAGAATCAGAAGTGGAAACAATGATGGATCTAGTGATGTCCCAAAAAAATTAGAACCGAAACTTCTAAAGAAGCCAGTTGCTCCATTTCCCCAACGGTTAGTTGCACCAAAACCTCTCTCTAACTCTTAGGATATTTTAGAGGTGTTGAAACAAGTGAAAGTCAATATTCCTCTACTTGATGTCGTAAAACAAATACCTTTATATGCCAAATTCCTGAAAGACCTATTCACGACCAAAAGACGACAAAGTATTCAAAAAAAAATCTTCTTGACTGAGAAAGTGAGTGTCATTTTAAAGCAAGACGTGCCGCAGAAATTCAAAGATCCCGGTAGTCCAAACATATCATGTGTAATCGGGGACTATCGAATTGATCACGTGCTTCTTGACTTAGGAGCGAACGTCAATCTGATTCCATACTCGATATACAAACAGTTAAGTTTGAGTGAATTAAAACCCACCCTAACCAAACTACAACTTGTTGATTGCTCCGTTCATGTACCAAGAGAGATAATTGAGGATGTATTGGTCCAGGTCGATAGATTTTACTACCCTGTAGATTTTATCATCCTAGACACCGAACCCATCAATAACATGAGCACTCAGATTCCCGTCATTCTTGGTCGCCCATTCCTTTCCACTTCAAACGTAATTATCAATTGCAGAAATGGTGTCATGACTATGTCTTTCAGGAATATAACATTGGAGTCAAACATCTTTTTCAATAACGGTAGAAACTGAGAAGATGATGATGATTTTCACAATATTAACATGATTGATTCTTTCATGGAAGATAGAACACCTCTGATCTTATCCTCTGACTCTCTAAAGACGTGCCTAGAACACTCCCATGACTTGGATGATGACATGATTAGGGAGAGGTGTGTCTTACTTAATACTGCGTCGGTACTTGAAGTTAACCAGTGGAGGCCACAATTTAAAGAATTACCCCAAACTGATGTCATGCCTCTATTGTCTAACCTCAAGCCATCGAAGCTTGGTCTAAAACCTTTACTCTCTAATTTAGAAGATGCCCATTTAGGTCAAGAAGAAACATACCTGGTGGTAATTTCATCTCACCTTGAGAATAAACAAGAGAGTATGCTCATTTCTACTCTCGAAGAAGATAAAGGAGTTATTGCACATATCATCATAGATCTCGATAGGATGAATAAATTTCTTTCAACTGAATGTTCCAACTCTTTGGATGATTACTTGGCACACTTTGCAGATTCAAACGATCCTATGATAAGAGACATAGTAAATGCCTTACAAGACAACATCTCGATAGTCATCACTGACCGAGAGAACCCTTACTCTGAAGCCCCTCCCTCCCTAGATCCTCACTGTTTACCATTAAGGGAGGAGCTGAAAATTGAATCAAAATTTGAGACTTCGAAATGTGTTAAGAATACACCACTTCTTAAAATTTTTTCTCAATTTGACCTACTTGTAGTCTCTGATTCACCATGGGACACTAACTTTGAAATTTTTTCTGACACAGGTGAATCGTACATACTCTGGATACCTCGGGCAAATCAACGACAGATTTTTAATGAGGTACATAAGTTTCTCTGAAAAGTCAAGCTCCAGGGCATCCAAGCCTATTGTAAAAAGGGCTTTTGGATGATCCTGTTGAGGAACTTACTGAGAAACTTATCAAAATATTGGCCGGAAGAGGAACCTTGCAGCATGATCGAGTAGTATTTCCTTGCTTTTTGTAACACCCTGAAAATCGGGGGTCGTGTATAAACTCAACTCCCGAGTTCCAGACCGTCACTTATGCAACAAAAATGATTATGATTCAATGTCGTCTGATTTAAAGCATTCACATGAGTAAAAGTATACCAAAACTGTAATTCATACTTCAGATCCAGTGATAAAAGCAAGCGGAAGACTAAACAAAATATATATCACTGTTTGGAAAAACAAAGTAAATCTCATCTGTCTCCAAAGTATGACTACATCTCTGAGTCTCATATAATATACATGAACAAGATACATATCCAAAATGGTCCCACTGAAATTCCATCGATCCAGGTCGCCTACGCGAAGCCATCGTGATACTGCATGTACGAGAACTCGTCCTGGTCATCGTCGATGTCTGGCTCCACCTCCTAGATCTCAGCCTCACCTGCATCTACAACAGGGTCTGGTGGGTGTTGCAAACACCATCCCGTAACGTGGGAGTGAGTGATCAACTCAGTGGAATCATAGAGCAAAGATTAGCATGTTCACAATTCAATCATGCGATAATAGTAAAGCAGTAAATCAGACAATCCTAGTACTGTTGTTAATGCAAGAAGATATGACGTGATGTATGCCCTCACCGACGATCTCCCTCATACGGCAACATCTTACGACCGCGGCATGCCACACTCCCTAGAGTGCTCCACATCTTCCAGGCACATACAATGCTATGGTGATATGATTTCCAAGTTGTTATTAGTCCATTCAAAAAGCAGGATTGGGAAACTAAGGTACTTCCCTTGTATCAATCTCAACACAGATCCTGTCTAGGGTCGTCACTCCTAGTAATCTCATACGATGTATATTTCGTAGGTCACTGCAAGGGCTGCCAGGGCTGTTGCTCGCACTCGTTGCACCGCTCCCCCATCACCTTATCAATACAGGCCTACCATACTCTACTGCAACGGAAGGGTCGTCGCCTCCCGTGAACTCAGAATACGCTCGCGGTCACTTCAAAGGACTCGTCCCCTGATCAGTGTAGGCCGACAGCTAGAATATAGTGTCCCATACCACCATAATCTGCTCACGAGACTAGGTGCTCACTGGTCACTACGGGGAGGTTTGTGGCCCCAGCGTAGGCCGACAGCTCGACCACGGTGTCCCATACCACCATGCCCGGCTCATGAGTCTTCGTGGATCAAGGTACCATGGTTAACAGGGTTTATAATGATAAGTTCAGTACCCTAGGTTCAAGCAGTTATGACTCATATAAGGTGAACATACATCGGCCAGTCGGGTTGTTTGACGGGCTCGACTAGCGCGATCGCATCTCAAGTCGAACGACATGAAGTGCGTAAAACACTTCGCGTGGCCTAACCACTGCCGCCAACTCTAAACACGAATCACGTTCATCGACGCGTCGTTCGTGGCTATGACCAGTCAGCCACGAATTCGCTCGGTTACCGACTGCCTGGACTAAGTCTAGTCCCAAGTACTTATGGAATCACATCAACAATATATGTAAAAGTATTGGAATTGAAATACAATCATGTGAGCATGTTAACACATGTTATAACGTTCAACTCAAGCAAACCTTCAAGCACATATATTCCATGCATGTAATGAAATCATGCATTTAGTCAACATGTAGAAAATTATTTAGGTCAGCATATTATTTGATAAATCATTCACAAACTATCACATAACATCATTTAATTCAATACATACTAATACAAGCATTTATACAAACACCTACACTACACACTTAAGTCTACATATAGTATGTCGACCCAAAGTGCGCAACTAGGCGAATCTCTTCACCAAACTAATTATGCACGCATTCCTAACTTCCTAATGCGACAACAAACCATGTCAACCATATCAGCAAAATATGAATGTAAACAGTACTTCCTACAAATGACTAAAATGCCCTAAATCTCATATTCTTCATTAGTTTACGAAACGGGAAACGGAGAGCATTTTGTACATGTCAAACGGCGATGCCGTCAAGAATCTACTATTAATCGACATTGAAAGCGTTGGGAACCGTCAATCAAAGCGTCTAAAATCCTCACGTTATGTCTTGTAGACTCGGGAATTGAAACGGAGCGTATACGCTTCGTCTACGGCGAATAAGGAACCTAATACACGAGATCCATAAGCTACATCGCTATGGAAACAAAGGAAACTCAAATCAGCAACTATTTAGGGTATTTACTTACCTAGGATCGCGGTGGAATCGCCGGGAAAGCGGTAGAGGTGTGTTGCTCAAGCACGTGCAACGCGTAGTACAAGTGGCAGGAAGAACTCTCCCACTCCCTCACAATCTCTCACCTTTTTCTCTCTCCCAAGTTAGGGTTTCTCTCAAATTCGGATGGGAGAGAGGAGTGAGGGTTTCAACCCCTTTTATAACCTAAAACATGCCCAAAATAGGCTTGGAAACAATGTTTACTTGGTGCCTAACCAAATCGGGGCCGTTTCGGTCCAAAAGAGCATTTCTGGAGGTCCCCTAGCCAAATGCGGTTAGACTTAAGCTCATGCATACTGGATCTAGCACGCATCCAGATTTCAGACCGGTAGGGTTCCCAGATCGCACGTGGCGGTCTAGTTTCAGTTCAACGGTCATCGCACCAAGATCATGTCTATAAATCTCGTGACATGAAATAGAAATTTTTCCTGATCCAAGGGTGTAATTTGGCTGTATTCTGACGGTCAGGACGCTTAATACTGATGCGTCAAATCGTGTGCCAGATTTGAATTTCAAATTCCAATTCTAACCCTATTCTCACTCTCTTCGGTCCGGGCTCAATGAAATAGCCCCTGAATGTTAGTTGGACTTGATTTTCGAAACAATTGCCAAGCCCAGCTAAGTGGTCATAACGGTCTAAGATGGTAGGTATCTGACTTTCGACGCGCGGTCTAGATCCAATACAAAGATTCAAAGTGGTCTAGAGAACAAACCTGCTTAGAGTTTGGTTCGAGGTTTTAGAGCATTATAGCACCATTAGATCCACTCGTTTTGGGCCTTGTAGAACGTATTTAAAGTGATCAGGGACCATTTCCCAGCTATTCTAACGTTGCACTAGCTAACCTAGTCATATTTTCTAAAGGAATGAATTCTATGCAAATTTCGGGTCGAGTTGGTACTCGAGCCCAAGTATGGATTTTTCACGGGCGTTACACTTTTATATGACTAGGGTAGTTTGCTTTATGATGTTCTAGGATAGACGGCTTTATGCTATTAGGTTAGTTTGCTTTCTGCATTATTTTAGAATAGTTTTCTTTCATGTCTCCACTCTCTCGTGCTGACCGGCTTTCATATTGTTCTCTTGAAAAGTCTCTCTCTCAATCCGTTATCCAGGTACTATCTTTCCATCACTTCTCATTTACTTTCGTTGTCCCATGTGCTTTACAAACTTAGATCTTTTACATTGAGGACAATGTAGATTTTAGGTTGGGGGTGGGAGATTAGGTTTCCTAATCAGTATTTTCTTGGTCTTGAGAAAAAAATTTTAATTTTAATTTTTTAGAATTTCTTGTGAATTTGAAGTAATTTTGACGATCATCTTGCACTTAGAATTTCAAGATATGTGATGTTGGTAATTTATGACTCTGGGATTCAGTATCTATTTAATTTCACAGTTAAATTTGAATTGTTAATCCAGAATTAGAAGTATAAACATTGATTGAGTCATGATTTCACATGTCACATCTCGCTATCACATTAAGGTTTCATTTTGATATTGAAGGGTTAACTTGGTAATCACTAAGCATGTAAAGAACTAGCTTAAAAAATTTGGCCGTCATGATCAATTGAAGAAAAAGAAAATACCTAGTGAAAAAAAAGAAGAAAAAAAGAAGAAGATGCATTTGGAAAGGGTTGGGTGAATAATCTTCACCGTAGGTTTGCTCCTTATAGGTGTAGATTTAATTCCCCATGAATGATATGTGAAAAGGGTTGGGTGTACGGTCTTTACCATAGGTTTGCTCCCTATAGGTAAGGACTTAATTCCCCTTCTTGGAATTACCTTTACTGGAAAAATTAAAAGCTGAAAGAAAGAAGAATGATCTATAAGGCACGTTTTAGTTTAGGTTTTGGGTGTCCTAAATGCTCTGTTGGTTACCAATGATATCATGGAATAATGAATTGAATCTTAATGTTGATGAGCTAAGATTACACTATACACCTATGGAACTCGATGTTTAGAATTTTTCTAATTGATGGATAAATAATTTGAACTTGACTATAAAATTTATCGTGCGCTTAAGCCCATGAGAAAGTAATGCCCAACATTCAGGAATATTAGAATTTTAGTATCTGGATTGCTTTTCAAAACTCACTCGAGTTCATAGAAATTGTCCTGTAATTCTCAATTTATTTTCGCATAATTTGCTCGGGACTAGCAAAATGCTAGTTGGAAGTTGTGTTGAGGGTCAAATATTGCATATTAGACCCCAATTATTGCCTGGATTTACGTACATGGTACTGTTTAACAGCCTATTTTAACCTTGCTTCGGTCCAAGCTCCTAAATACACCTTGCATCAACCTCTTAGCTAGGGCTTAGAGGTATTGTAGGACAATTTTCATTAGGTTAAGTTAAGGTTTAGGTTATAGGTTATAGGTTAGCTTTAGGGAACTGAGAATAGGTTAAGGTTTAGGTTTAAGAAATCAGGTTCGGGTTCGAGATCAGGTTTAGGTTTGGATTTTCAAGTTTAGGTTTAGGTTTAGGTTAGGGAGTTGAGATTAGGATTAGGTGTAGGTTTAGGTTTAGGGATTTGAGAATACATTTAGGTTTTAGGTTTAGGTTTAGGTTAAGGTTATAGGTTTAGGTTTAGGGTTTTGGTTATAGGTTTACATTTAAGTTAGGTTATAGGTTTAGGTTTAGGGAATTGAGAATAGGTTAAGGTTTAGGTTTAGGAAATCGGGTTCTGGTTCGGGATCGCATTTAGGTTTGGGTTTTCAAGTTTTGGTTTAGGTTTAGGCTAAGGAGTTGAGCTTAGGATTTTGTATAGGTTTAGGTTTATGAATTTGAGAATAGGTTAAGGTTTAGGTTTATGAAATCGAGTTCGGGTTCGGGTTTAGGTTTGGATTTTCAAGTTTAGGTTTAGGTTAGGGAGTTGAGATTAAGATTTGGTGTAGGTTTAGGTTTAGGGATTTGAGAATAGGTTAAGGTTTAGGAAATCGGGTTAGGGAGTTGAGATTAGGATTTAGTGTAGGTTTAGGTTTAGGGATTTGAGAATAGGCTAAGGCTTAGGTTTAGAAAATCGGGTTCGGGTTTGGGATCAGGTTTAGGCTTGAGTTTTCAAGTTTAGGTTTAGGTTAGGGAGTTAAGATTAGGTGTAGGTTTTGGTTTAGGGATTTGAGAATAAATTCAAGTTTTAGGTTTAGGTTTAGGTTATAGGTTATAAGTTTAGATTTAAGTTAGGTTATAGGTTAAGGTTTAGGGAATTGAGAATAGGTTAAGGTTTAGGTTTAGGAAATCGGGTTCGGGTTCAGGATTGCGTTTAAGTTTGGGTTTTCAAGTTTAGGTTTAGGTTTAGGCTATGGAGTTGAGCTTAGGATTTGGTATAGGTTTAGGTTTAGGGATTTGAGAATAGGTTAAGGTTTTGGTTTAGTAAATTGGGTTCGGGTTTAGGCTTGAGTTTTCAAGTTTAGGTTTAGGTTTAGGTTTAGGTTAGGGAGTTGAGATTAGGGTTAGGTGTAGGTTTAGGTTTGGGTTTTCAATTTTAGGTTTAGGTTTAGTTATAGGTTTAGGTTTAAGTTATAGGTTTAGGTTTAGGTTTAGGTATAGGCTTAGGTTATGGGTTGTATGTTTAGGTTTAGGTTATAGGTTTTGGGATTTGAGAATAGGTTTAGGTTATAGGTTATAGGTTTAGGGTATAGTTTAGGTTAAGGGTGTGGTCCCTGCAAATACAGATATAAACATGGCCTGTCCAAATGGCCAGGCCCCTCCAATGCTGTCCATAGAAAATAGACAGCTTCATCATGGTCATAACAGCGGTTCCCACCTTCCAGGGACCCGCGCTCATCCGGATAGCTCCGACGCATATCCGGGTATGCTTCATTAATTTCGAGTAAATACATAAACACGGACTGTCCAAATGGCCAGGCCCCTTCAATATTGTCCATAGGAAATGGATAACTTCATCATGGTCATAACAGCGGTTCCCACCTTTCAGGAACCCCCGCTCATCTAGATAGCTCCGACGCACATCCAGGTCTGCTCCATTAATTGCGAGCAAATACATAAACACGGCCTGTCCAAATGTCCAGGCCACTCCAATGTTGTCCATAGAAAATGGACAGCTTCATCATGGTCATAATAGCAGTTCTCACCTTCCAGAGACCCCCGCTCAACATTCAGATAGCTCTGACGCACATCCGAGTCTGTTCATTTAAATAAAATAGATTATCAAAATCATTTAAATAAAATCAAGTCCAATCAACAATCTGACCTGGAGGATTCTGTTAGCATTATTGATGATACCTCGAACCTTGTTTAAATCCAGGTTGCAATCTATGGCCACTGATGTTATTTGTCTTTCTGTGAAGTTGGTGAAAATTTCTACATCAAACCCGGCAAAAGAAACCCTAATGATAAAGAACATTTCTGCATGACACCTGAAATTCCCATCCATTAGTTGTGTGTGTGAGCATATATATATATATATATATATATATATATATATATATATATATATATACACACCTTTAAAGGGTCATCTGTATACATATATATATGTATACATATATATATATACATATATGTATGTATATATATATATATATATATATATACACACCTTTAAAGGGTCATCTTCTTCAATAAGATCGTCATCATCAACCCTCAATAAGGTGACACCTCTGGCAGTCGAAAAACCCGGAGGGACCATTGGAAAAATTTCACCATCGACTTCCATTTTCGCTGTAAATCTACTAAAAAGATTCATGCTTGCGAGTGACGCTACGAAGGTCGAAATCAAACTCACACGCAGAGCTTGCATCACTGCTCACTCTAGAATGAGTACATTTTAAAGAGAGAGAGAGAGAGAGAGAGAGAGAGAGAGAGAGATGGCAGCGAGGTGACTTTTGGCCCTCTCGAGGAAGAGAAATTAGTGCGGTGATTTGATTTTCTCGATAAGTAGTGAGATTTCAGTCGACGTCGGTTTCCTGCTAAACGTAAATCAAAATAATTTTTTTTACAGAAACAATGGTTTCCCATGCAAGTAAAACACACTATAGAAGAATGTGACTTACATGAATTCCAACTTTTTCAACTTTGAAATTGAAAATAGTATATCCTCAAAGATGTCATTGAAAGACCAATCCTGAGGGCAACACCCACAAACCCACTCATAAAATGTTAGCAACAAAAATAATGCCAAAAAATCCATAACTTAAAACAAAATCACCCATCTGTTGACATTAGAGAAAACAATGACTTTATATATAAATGTTAGAAACTAAATTAAGATATAGAAGACACGTACATGGAGAGTAGGCATTTCAGATCTCCAATTGCACTAGAAATATTATTGCATGGAGAAAACAAAACTTCAACATCAAGTCATACATGAATTCAAAATAAAGTAATGGCATACCAAGAAGGAAACATTTGAAATATGGAAAAATGTTCTTTACCTAACACACCAAATTTCCAATTTAAATATAAGGCACATTACCAAATTGAAGAATAAATCAAGTATTGTACTGCTAAACACATCAATACATTTTATTTTCAAAGAACTATTAATGCAAGAAATCTCTACTTGAACACAATGACCAAACCTTTCAAAGTCTTATGCAACTTTCATCATTTTATTAAATCAAAGTCAAAGAACTAAACTACATCATATTCAATTTGAAGAAGATGATCCACTCTTTCATGACATCCACTCTGAGCAGTTGCTCTAGCTAATGTTGTGAAATGGGGTGAAAAAATTAAGATTTTCAGTGACCACATCCAAAAATAAAAAAAATAAATAAATCGACGTACCCCAAAATCATGCCTGAGTAATTCCATGTACTGCTTACACCAAAGCAATTATCTAATTATTCCAGAGATTTAGAAGGAAAAGGAGAAACCTATTTTTTGGGCCCTATTTCGCAAATAATAATATCTTCCATAAAGAAAAAGGAGAAACCTATTTAAGCCTACTTGCAAGAGTGTTCTTATGGCAAAATTCGAGGCCCTATTTCGCAAATAATAGTATCTTCCAAATGCAACCTAAACATGTTTCGATTTTCCTTTTGGATTGGAGGTGAAATGGTTCTTTTCTTTTTCTTTATTCTTTTTTTTAAAATTATTTGTTGTTCTTTGTAGGAGAGGTCAAGTTGGACACATTAACCTCACATTGCACATCTTACATGGTAACTGATATGAAATAAGGTTGGACTGCAAGAATTATGATTTTATTAATTGGATCTTTCTTAATTCTCTTTGTCCATAGAAGTTCAGTTGATGCCAGGAAAACTATTTGAATGACTACTATTTGAAAATCAAACTAAAAAGATGATGCTGATCATATGAACAATGTCCTTCAAACAAAAAATGGCCTATAGTCCACATATAACAAGGAATAATCATTGATCTAACAAATAAAAGTTGTCAAATCATTGAGAATTTATACAATGGTCCATCAAAAAAGAGTAAGGTTCACTAGATGGCTGATACAGTGATTTCTTTCTATCTTATGATGACCTGTGTGTGTTAAACTGGAGGACCTCTAGCATGGTTTTATCCTAAAGGGTCTTGGTTGAGTCATTTCTTCAAAGATTAGTGCGCAAATTTCTATATATAAAATAATAATAATAATAAATTGAATACTTTACAAAACTACAAATTACCATCTTCCTTACAATTCATAGATACAAAGCAGTATGTTTGAGAAGCTTACTGATGAAGATTGTTGAACTATACCCTCTTCTAATATGTAGCCTGCATGGACATTCGAGAATGATTACTGTGTGAACAACTGCAACAAGCTAAAATGAAAGACATGGCTGCTATTAAGTACATTTAGGAAGCCCCACTGACTACAATCAAGCAATATATCCAATTTCCACCTAAAATGATGCATAGGTTGCCACTAGAAGCCCCATGCTAGGAAAATGAAAGACGTGGCTGATATTTTCTGAAGCATTATTATCAAGTCCCAATCACCAGAAATGTACACAGAATGACTTGTATCAAACTCAATGGAAAACCAAAAAAATAATAATAATAATAATCCAAAATAGAGTTTAAATATCCATGGCTCCTACCACTGAACTTATGCAGGTTAAGAACCAGCCCATGTTCTTTGACAATCAAAGACTAAAAAGTGACATGCTAATGCTTATAGTTAGAATTTCTATAATGGTGCTAAGCATAATGATATCAGATTGATACTTTGGCTAACACCTGAAGACCTTTTGTAAGGAGCAAATATCAGATTACATATATGTCCAAACAAAGGTAGTTAGCTAGCTGCAGTCACGAAACTCTCTACATTTTAGGGGTGATCATATCCAAACAAGAGATGTTGTTTCTCAAGTTGATCTGGCTTGTCTGAAATAAGTTTCCTTGAACAATTAAGTTTCAACTGAGATCCAAAATGAAGCCCAAACTGGGATGCCCAAACTGAAGCTAATGCAAAATCCTCTGTACTGAACCAACTTGACCCAAATATGAGTGAATATGAGTTGACACCGTCATTTCCACTATGAGTTAAAATGCCTCAACATGGTATATTTCAGTGACAACATTCAATTACAGATATCTATAATTTTCAACAACAAATTTTAGAGAGCTTTACTAAGCCCACATGCATATACAAGTCAGCTAATGAACAAGCCACCACTTATGCCAGCTTGGCACATAGGTTGGCTTTGGCTGTATTTCCTTAATCTAAAATTGTAGCAGATATTATCTAATAGACTCAAAAAGTTGTGATCTAACAATTTTAGAAAACATTCCTTTGACAGGACAAAGGCAACACTCTTGGTTGACATAAGGTGTTTCACATGTCGTACAAACCCAAGAAGTAATATCTGAAATGTTTCTTGCTTCATAGCATTCTTTGAAGGCTAATGGTTCAAAAATTGATAGCCTTCAAAGAAAGATCCCACGTCAACAAAATTTTCAACTAATACTATATCAATGAGATTTTTCATCAACTTCACCTTGAAACATAAATAAACAAGTAAAAGAACTATAAAACAAGGAACAAAAAATCCCTTTGAAAAAAAGGAAGGAAAAGCATGAATAGTAAATAAATGAAAGATCTATAGAATGGAAGCAAGTTAGGCATATATAATAGCATGAACCATGATCTATCAAGCAGCCTAGCCATATTGTCAAAAATCTCTTGTGCATCATCCTGCCACAAATCTCGAAATCCCTCAAAATGAGAATAAATAGATGCCCATTTAAGAAATTCATGTATTTGAAAATGTCCAATAAAGAAATCTTTAATTTTAAAAAGTTACTAGCAAGATTTCTTGAAGAACATGTATAAGCTCTTCATCTTGATAGACTATATTGTCATCGAATTTTAGCTCAATGTTGAAGCCCTGGTTTTTAGTAAATGGTGGGTTTCTTCAATGAGGGCCCAAAAATTGCAATCGCATTTGGATACAAATTTGAATTCAATTGCAATTATTGGTCTAGTAAATCAGGGAAAAGAAACAAAAATGCAGACTTGGTTTGAAGTTTGAACAAGCTCCAAGTTCCTATTCCAAACCCTTGATTATTCAAAATAGGCCCACTTGATGGACTTGGGCACTTTTCATATGATTGACAACTTACTTATCCATTCAACCAAACCAAGTATGGAAAATGAATGACTATTCATGGAATCGAGTTTAGGCCCTTTCACACCATTCACATTTCATGAAAGCCTAGAACTTCTCATTACCTAACATTGTATATTCCTTTGTTTGAATAAAAAATTACTATTGGTAATAGTGAGCTTTGAAGGGCATGACTAAGGTATGAAAAGAATTCCATATCGAACATGTGAACATGCAAATAGGATATGTCAAACCAGAGGAACAAACCAACCCATGTAGAAAATGAAAGGGACATGAAAGGAAAAGGCACCTCATCAATGAATAGGACTCCAAGGACAAGCTCCACTACCCCTTGTCAATATATCATCTGTTAACAACTATCAACCATGTGGTTTTTCCACCAAGGCTTACACACTTCCACCATCCCACTACACACATATCTCCACTAGACTCGGTATTAATTGACTAAATGGGATGAACAAAATATCTAAGGCTGCATTTGAGTGCACCAAATATCATGAAATTCCATGCCTAATCAGTCTATTTGTTGCAGAATATCATGAAATTTCTTGATATTTTGTGCAACCAAACGCACCGTAAAATAATGAATTTACATTAAAGGCCATATTCCATTCAAGGTATGAGTAGCAAAACCTTGCTAATTTCTTGTCATAGCTTTTCAGTAATTTCTGTCTTCCTAGGTTTCATCATCTAGCCCATGAGCAATAACGTATCTTGTCCTCCTTGTGGGCGAGCATTTGCAGCATCCAAATCATGAAGTGTAATGTCCTAGAAACGAAATGAAGAATAAACAATCAGAACCATCTCGAAAGAGGGGGAAACCGAAAAAAAAAAAAGGAAAAAAAAGGAAAATTTATTTGGGTAAGCATGTGGCAACATGAGTAATGCATGTGCTTGATCACAGTAGCCAAAAGTCCGTTATCATCTTCCTTCAACTGTAATCTGGAGTCCTAATTAAGAGTTTTGAAACATGCATTCTTGGAGTCACGCATGTACTGACTTGAAACATGCATTCTTGGAGTCATGCATGTACTGCACTTGCATCCTCAAATAGTTTGCCTTGGAATTTAAAGACATTGGATGTAAGGGATTCCAATTTGAAATGCTTGCCTGCTGGAATAGAGATGCTGATGCAATTGAGGCATCTTCTCTTAATCAAATACCTGAAGATGCCAAGCGGAGCAATCAACTTACATAACCTCCAATTACAGCTAGCAAATATCTTCTTTATAAAAAAGAAGAAAAAAAGAAAAAAAATTCAGCAAGATGCAAATGCAAATTCATAGATAATATCAGATATTATATTATATAATTTTTTATTAAATTCAAAGATCAAACAAACAAAAGACAAAATATAAACTATTAAAAAAAATAGAGCAGAGAGAATGTTCTTGCAGTTCTAGCAAAAAAGCCCCACCACTCAAATTTCAAAAATCTAAAAAACAAAAACTCTCAATCCCTCTCTATCTTTTCTCCTCTTCAAAACAGGCAAAAAAAAATATTCAGCTCTTCTCCTTCCCATCTTCTCCTTCTTCCTGGCAATCCCCGAGCAAATCTTCACCGTCCTTTGGTGTCTCTAACGCCCACTTCTCCTACTCTTCTTCTTCTTCCTGATCATTGCCATTGTCTCCCACAATCACCGCTCGCCTTCTCCGTGACCTCTCAGCACGGCTCTTTAATGCCTCGAGCAATTCTGCCATTGCCTTCTCCCTGTCTATCCTGTTCTTGATCAAGATCTCACTGATATCGGCCGGAGTCATCTCCGCCTTATCAATCACAGACTCCAATTCCATCATCAACCCATCATCGTAATCTGCAATGCCATCCAAACCCAAGTAATTCTTTAGCAAGATTTTCAAAGCTGGAAAATGCTAGGGCTTTGAAAATGGGATGATTGAGAGAGAGGGAGAGGGAGAGAGAGAGGAAGCGGGTTTTCGGTGTAAAGAGGGAGAATCGGTTTTGGGTAGAGAGAGAGAGAGAGAGGAAGAGATTTGCGCGTGCGGCTCTCTTTTCAGCGCGCGCCCAATTATTTTGAGCGTGGATTGGGTACCTACGTGGGGCCACCATGATGTATATGATTTATCCCTTCCGTCCATTCATTTTTATAAATACATTTAGTGAATGATCCCAAAATTGAGGTATATTGAAGGCCCAAGTGGACCGCACCATAGGAATCATGTGTGATTTAATCTCCATTGTTTCTTACCATGTGGTCCACTTGCCTTCGATATACCTCATTTTATGGGATGACACCCTAAAATTATATTTCAAAACAGATGAACGGATTAAATAGAACACATAGATTGTGGTGGGCCTAAAAAATTCCTTACTAGAGTAAACTCTGTGGGGTCTACTATTATTTATTTATTTTATCCACTCCATTCATCCCTTTTAATAGATAATTTGAGGTCTAAAGAACAAAAAGTAAGCATATCCAAAGCTCAAGTGGACCACACCATAGGCAATAGTGTGATTGAACCTCTACTATTTATAATTTCTTAGAGGCCCTAGAAGTTTTTGGACAATTTCATTAGTCTAGATTTCAGGAATGTATCTACTAATCATATATCCTAACATCATTAGTTTTCAAGATTTCCTCTCATTTTTATTATTTTCACCATATATATCTGTCTCTGTATGTATGTAATAAGACACTATATATTTTAGAAAATTCAGTGTTCAACACCATTGACACTCAATGGAGGTGCGCACGTGGGACGATTAGAAGGGATTTGGTTTTGGGGGCTGGTGATGGACGGAAAGTGCTTAGATTTGTGGGGCCCACCGTGATGTATGTTACTGATCCACTCCATCCATACATTTTAACAGATCATTTTAAGGGTTGATCCAAAAAAGGAGCCATATCGAAGCCGTAAGCAGAGTGGAGACCACCGTTCACCCATTTTGAGATATCATTTTAAGTCATGAGCCGTCCATCCATTTTGAGATATCATTTCAAGTCATGAGCCAAAGAATGAGGAAGATAAAAATCTGTAGTGGAGACCACCACAAAAAACAGTGGGGAGAGTAATTCCCACCGTTGAAACTATCCTAATGTCCATCATAATGTTTATTTGAAATCTCCACAACGGGGAGAGTTGTGTGGGCCCCACCATGATGCATGTCAAACATCTACCCCATCAGTCAGATGCACCATGTCATGGTGGGCCCAGGGATTAAAAATCAAGTCAATTCGTGACTTGTGTGGGCCACACCACATACAAAAGTTGAGAGGGGTTACCCTCCATTAAAACATTCATAATTATTTTTTTGGGCCCACCGAGATGTGGTTCACAAATCCAGCCCATCCATTACGTGTGTGCCACTTGGATGAGGGGTCATACCAAGTTTCAGACGCATCCAAATTTCAGGTGGGGCCCACCAAGTGCTTTTATATGTTTTAGGCAGGTCTTCACCATGTCATGTACTGTGTATATAGGCGCACCCTTAAGAAGCATCCTTATGAATGTTACTGGTGCTTAACAAGCGGTAATGATCATATATTTCCCCTATAGGCCCACTTAAGTTGTCATGTACTGTGTATATAGGCACACCCTTAAGAAATAAATCATTGTAAAACTCATTCCAAAACTGAAATAGTTCTTTTTTTTCTTTTTTTTTTTTTGTCTGTTCTCGGCAAATTTTCAAATGATCGAGTGACCCAATTTATGTGAGGCATTGCATTCTTAAGTTTTCTAGTTTGGAGGTCAAACCTTTGGATTTCCCTGCTTACCACATCGTCATAATACAGTATGCTTACATAAATTCCATTCGTTAAGATTGCAATTCCGTTCGGTAAGACTACAATTCCGTTCTTTATGACAGACATTCTGTTCGGTACAACATAAAGCAATTTCTATAAGCTCGTGCGATAACATGTTTCAGGTGTCTCTACCCTGGACCTATCCGTATCATTTAGACTATAACACCTGCCATGAGAGGTTCTCAGTAACATGAATCCGAATACATACAGTAGGAGAACAACATTGAATAGAGCCCAATGGCTGGTGTTCGGTGCTCTATGGCCCCACCATGATGTATGTATTTCATCCATTTTTACAGATCATTTTAGGGCTTGATCCAAAAATAAATAAATAATAGGGATATAAATTTAAAGTGGACTACATCGTAGGAAAATAATATTGATTGGATATCCACCATTAAAATCCTCTTAAGGCCCACTGTATTGTTTATTTGACATCCAATCTGTTGATTAGATCATATAGGCCTTGATGAAGGGAAAAAACAAAGATCAGCTTGATCCAAAATTCATATTGATCCAAAACTTCTGTGGCCCTAAAAGGTTTTCAATGGTAGACGTTCAATCCCCCACTGCTTTCTGTAGTGTGCTCCACTTAATAGTTCGATTTGTCTTCTTTTTTTCGTCTCAAGCCTTAATATGAGCTCGACAAATGGATGGATGGTTTGGATATAAGAAATATATCATGATCAGACCCTCAGAATTTGCTAACATCAATGCAACAACTAGATAGTTGGTGTGGGGTACACCGGCCAATCCGCTTCCGCCATGAGCCCAATTGTTATGGAAGCGGATTACGTCCTACCCCACCTGATTCGTCTAGATAGGGCTATGTGGGACCCATATTGATGTAAGATTTTTAATCCACACCGTCCATCCATATTTATAGGTAATGTTAGGGCTTAAACCCAAAAATTAGTTGGAACTAATGCTTAAGTTGACCACAAAGTGGGGATTGAACTCTCACCATTAAAAACTTGTTGGGACCTACAGAAGTTTCCGATCAAGTTGATATTTGTGTTTTCACTTCATCTAGGTCTACATGACCTTATGAATAGGTTGGATAGTAAAAAAAACATCATGGTGGCCCTTCCAAAGGTTTCAACTGTGTGCATCATTATCACCGATGCTTCCTTTGGTATGTCTTACTAGAGTCGTGGACCTGCCTCAATTTTTGCACACTACCGTATATAGATGTAATAAAATAGATTAATAGTGTGGATAAAGTCATTACATGACAGTGGGCCCCACAGAGCCCTGACGAACCAATCATGGTCCGGGCGGGGGTAGGACGCAGGCCATTTTCGTCCTCAGTCACTAACGAAAATGGATTGGCTACTCCCCCTGCCACTAGCTCTATGACTGGTGGTCAGTGTTCTGAGGGCCCCACCATCATGTATGTGTTTCATCCATTCCATTCATCTATTTTTACATATCATTTTATCACTGATCCCAAACATGAGATGGATATAAATCTCATGTGGACAATAACACATGAAAACAATAGTGATTGGATATCCACTATTAAAATCCTCCTAAGGCCCATTAGAGTGTTTATTTGACATCCAATTTGTTGATTAGGTCATATAGGCCCAGATGAATAGAAATAACAAAGAACAGCTCGTTCCAAAACTTTTATGGCCCCCTAAATGTTTTTAATGGTCAATCCTCATTCAACATTGTTTCCTATAACGTGGTCCACTTGATATTTGAATATACCTCATTTTTTTACTCATATTGTAAAATGATTTATAAAAATATGTGGACGAAATGGATGAAACAAATACATCATGGTGGGGCCCACAAACCACCGATCACTAGCCATTGGCTGGTGTCAGGGAGAGTAGTCAATCTGTTTCCCTAGCTAATCGTGTCCCTCCATCTCTCCCCAAAATCTGAAAATCCCCAAAATCACGCGCCCTTTCTACCCCCAAAATCTGAAAATCCCCAAAGTCGCACGCCGTCTCTGCCCCCAAAATCCACACCTTCTATTTCTTTCTTTCTCATTGACTCTAATGGCTTCTTTGACTATCGGGCTTGCAGCCATCTCTCACAGCACTGCGTTAACCACAACCTCTTCTTTCAGGGAAAGCAGATCCATGCCCAGCTCATCCTCCTCTCGGTCATCCCTAACAACTTCCTTGCCTCAAAGCTCTTTTCCATGTACTCCAAATCCAGCCAAATCCATCACGCCCGCAAGGTGTTCGATGAAATTCCCCACAGAAATATCTTCTCTTTCAATGCCATGCTCATTACCTATTCTTCACATGACCAGCACTCCGAAGCCCTTAGGCTCTTCTCGTTCTTGGCATCATTCAAACCCGCCCTTAAACCTGACAGTTTCACCATCTCCTCCCTCTTGAAAGCCTTGTCGTCGGTGCTGCTTCCACATCCGATATTGGGTAAGGAGATTCACTCTTCTGTGCTTCAGCATGGCTTTGATTCTGATCTATTTGTCACTAATGCAGTGGTTACATTTTACCAATGCAGTTGCATGGGCGTTGTTAGTGCTGGTTTAGGGAAGGGGTTATATTGGGTTGTCTAGTGATTTTTGTTTGGGTTCTTAGGAAATTGAAATTAGTTTTGGGGGTTTTTGTTCTCCTGGCGTTTCTGTGGAATTTCGCGGGGAAACGCTCATCTTTCGATGCTGGCATTTATCTGCATCTGTGGCATTTGCCACATGATTATGTGGTTTCTTTAAGTAGTGATTATCTACTGATGTTTTCTGTATGTTTTATTTTTTATAATAATTAATTTTTCTATCACTTTCCATGTAGTATATGACCTTTTGATCTGCTCAGGGCATTTTTTCTCTATTTTTCCATCTATTTCATTATTTATTTATTTATAACTTGATTATTTCTTCATCTCTATCTTTAAAATCTCTTTACCATATAAACCTTTACTGCTGTCTTGTAAAGCACACTGAACCCTCCATTCTCTGCTGGTAGAGTAGCTCTTTTAAGGACCAGAGCATCCTAATTGCATATGATCTATTGGACCACTTCTGTGAAATAAACCTTCCTTATATTCAGAGACAGATATAATTCTATTGGACCACATTGTTATTTTACTTTGTAGTTTGTGAATTTTAATTGGTCGGCTTTCGTTTCATATAGACATAGAATTGGAGCAACTAGTCTTCCTAACTTTGTTAATATAGAAATTAATAAATCCATTTAATTCATTTTGAAAGTTTGGAGAAAGAAATACTTGACCGATTTAATCTGTATATGTGTGTGCATGGATTGTTTTTATTTTTGTTTTGAACATTTAGTTAGCTTCTTTGTCTCTAGTTAGATTCTTTTTTTTTACTATCCCCATAAAACTTGTTGTGCAGCCCGTTTACATCCCTACATTCAAGTGATGTGCAATTTACTTAAGACTTCTTTAGTTGATAGGTAGAATGGCTTTCTTTCATATTTCTTCTTTGGGTCCATTTCACATGACCTGCATTGCATTGCTCATGTAGCATGGATACCATGGGCCCCATATGTGGAGATGATCTGAACTGCCCATCTGCTTGGTGCTGTTGGGGATGGGGCATGGTACAAAAATCATGGGGAGTGAATCATCCTAATGATTGATTGGAGTTAAAAATGAAGCTTTGACGATTTACGGTTTTTGTTTTTTTAACTGTTTACATTTTTAGCTCGACTGTTTTTGTTTATGTTGGTTTTTGTGTCATGGCTTACTTGTAGTATACCATGGCAGATGGACCTTTCTAATCTCAGGCCTAGACAACTCACTTGATGAGAATTCTAGCTAATTCATTGTGAAAACTATGTGAAAAGATAATATGTTGATTGCAGTATGAGTTAGTAGAAATACCAGAAAGTCAGAAATGGTCTGATTTCCCATTAAGACGATCTACAGTAGGCTTAGATCCTTTAAAATCTTGATGGCACTGGATTATTTATTTATTTATTTATTATTATCAAGAATATAATTAAGACCTGTTTGGTTGACATGAAAATGATTTAATCTCATTTTATGTGATATCTAATATATATTTATGATTAACGAAATAAGATGAATTCATTTTCAACCATCCACCAAACATGCTCTTAAACATTATGTACAAGTATTGCTCAATTTCATTTTCCATTTGAAATATGTTATAAGTTTTACTTTTAATTTTGTTGCTTGCAGTTGAGCATCATTGTTCTACTGACAAGAACTCTAGAAATCCATTTAATTTCAGCCCAGTCTTTTTTATACTTGGAATTTTAATCCACCTAAGAATTTTATTTTATCTACTTAGATTTCAGCCCAGTCTTTTTTCTCATTAGTCCTTGCAAATTTCCAAACCATTCACTACTTAAATTCTAAGGCTCCTTATGCAAGAGAACTACAATTGATACATTCAATTTTTGTTTCTTTGTAAATTTGGATTTCACATATTCACTAGGGGAAAGAAGGGATAAATAGCAAAGTTCAGCATTGCTTGTTCTTGTTTGTTGACCTAGAATCATATTCCTGACATATAAATTTCTTGCTATATCCATTAAAACCGGTCTCTCATGTACCTTCCCCCTCTTAATTAATAGACATCTTCTTTTTTTTCATGACATTAAAATGATCTTAAAATATTTTCTTCAATTTTTTTTTCTTCAATATGTTTTTTCTTTCAATTTTTTATTTGCTACATGTTCCAATCATGCTTCTTCAAACTATTTGCAAGACGAAATGCCATTTTGCAAGGAATTTTTCCACAAGTTTTTGGACTCTTCACAGTGAAGCTTACAGGTGTGCCAACTTCCCATATTAGTTGTTTATTTCTTTTATTGTCTTTTATTATTTTGAAGTTGGAATATCATTGGTTTGTTTACTTTGCTAAAGTTAAAAAGAAAGTATTGAGTGCTTTGGGAAAGAAGACTTTTTGCTATAAAATATTTGTCAACCATCTTTTTTCTTCTATAAAATATGGCATTTATCATTTATATATGTTCTACATCCCAACACTTAAAATTTAGAATTACAATGTTGATTTGGGCTGAAGTTTCAATCGTCCTATCCTGAATTTAGTTTAGATTGTTTGATGATTTTGAAATTCGCCTTTGAGCTGTTTTGGATGTTACTCAATGTAGGATTCTTGCAAATCGTCGGTTTTTTTCTCACTCAAAAGAGCGGAAGGCCCATTATATATCAGAACTTGAGCGAAATCAAATTGAAGCCACAACTTTTTCTGCACATATCACATTATTCCAGTTTTGTACCAATTGAATTATGTCTTTGAGAATGTATTCTTTCTTTTCTTTTTTATTTTTTCCTTTTCCTTTCCTTTTCATTCATTCTTTCTTCTTTTCTCTTCATTCACTAGGAAGACTTCCAAATGCACATCACTAAATGTCTGATCATGCATTGATTTAATGTGGATCTCTAGAAGTTATGGTATTTTAATTAGACTAAGCTATTTATCTTACATCGTATGTATTGGGTCATTATTTTGTTCACATTCATGTTAGTGGAAGCTTCATTTCGATTAAAACACCTGTTATGTTATTAGATCAACAAAAATTCAATGCTCTATCAAAATCCAATCAAATCAAATGCAAGCTAATCAGAACAGTTACAATTTGATCAGATTAGTTAAAAGTGCAATCAGATATGTTCTAAATACATTTACTGCATATGTATCCCAATTTCTCTTGATCTTTCATCTCCTAAAACTCATTTTTTACATGTTTATTGATCTCTGAACTGACTAACAGATTTTTGATGATTTAAATAGGACTGCGCACATCTAATCATCTAAAGTCCATATCAACCATACATTGTCCAAGTCGTTCAAATGTTGTCCATGATCATCAACAACAGGTTAGTTCTTCCTTCCATATCTGGCTTTCATCTTAAATTATAGCTATTTTAACCTCAGTTCGAATCTTATTGACGGGCAGCATTAGTTCAATTCTCAGGTGTTCAATACATTGGTTACTATATTTTCTTCTACATTTTGTGTTTCCATCGTTTGGGTTTCTAAGAAAATCACATCATGTTATTTAATGTCTACCATTACTATCCATGTGTTACTTGAAAGGATTGAGAATCAGATAACCCTTTAAAGTAACCATCTTGGCTACTGAGCATGAAGCAGAATTTCTATTCATATCCCTGCCCATTTTAGCTAGGCCTTTGGAAGTAGTAGTTAAATTTTTGTTGCACATGTAAAGTTGGAAGGCCTTGGAGCCTTCCCATTTGTCCCACTTACATGCATTGGTTTGTATGTACTATAGCTTGAAAATGATGACTTTTGGTGGTCTCTATAGTTCACACTTTGGCCACATTGTGGCTGGAACATCCCCACAATGTTCCTCATTAGATATGTCTAACTGGTTGTTGTTAGCTATGAACTACCGAGTTGAAACAATAATTCTAGGTGAGATACTATTTCAATTGTATGTTTCATTGAGAAATTATGTGATGTCTTTTGTCTTTTTGAAATCTAGCACATCATAGTTTTGAACGTATGGTTGGTGGGTATATAGGTATAGTGTTGTTTTTAAAAAAAATAAAAAATTATGAATCTTTCTGGAATTTCTTCAAAATGCGATGTTCATCTTTCATATATGAAGAATTTGAATTGATATTGTATTGTATGATCATCCTACTTTTCTTGAAATTATGGAACGTTTGTACTGTATTTTTTAGTCACTTGATCATATTAGTGCAGTCCTTGGTCCTCTCCATGGATGAATTAGATGTTGTAAGATTGGCAATCTCTTCTTTTTTCTTTTTTGAGTTATTTGATTATTTGGCGAAGCATGATGATTTGCATGTGCAAATGACTCTATTGATCCAAACTATACAATATTTTCAGGTGTATCAAAGTGTAGATGTGGATGCTCTTCCAAAAAAAATTCAGATTGATTAACAAAATAGATGGGCCACAGTTAACAAAACTAGTTGACGACAAATAAAAATTGGTTGCCCACCTTTTGAGTTGGTAGGCCTGAGTGAGTTTTGAAATGAAGGAATCAATTATAGTACCGGTTTGAGTGATGAGCTTGATGAGTTTGAATGAAGGAAATATAGTCTGGCTAAGGATTTGGGAACAAAAATAGTTAACCATCTTTGGTTTGAGAATTACATGCAGGAAGGGAAACGCCTACCAGAGGGTCCATATACCATACAAAGGTATTTGTCAAATCTTTGGTTCACCATCTTGTATAGCCATTTGGTTGCATTATTCTTGTATTTCTCATTTTCATTTTTTTTCTATGATATTTTCACATTTTTATGTATTTGCTCAAAATTAATGGAGTAAACCCGGATGTGCGTCGGAGCTATCCAGATGAGCGAAGGTCTCTGGAAGGTGAGAACTGCTGTTATGACCATGATAAAGCTGTCTATTTCTTATAGACAGCATTGGAGAGGCCTGGCCATTTAGACAGGCCGTGTTTATGTATTTGCTCGAAATTAATGGAGCAGACTCGAATGTGCGTCGGAACTATCCAGATGAGCGGGGGTCCCTGAAAGGTGGAAACCGCTGTTATAACCATGATGAAGCTGTCCATTTTCTATGGATAGCATTGGAGGGGCCTGGCCATTTGGACAGGCCATGTTTATGTATTTGTCCGAAATTAATGGAGTAGACCCAAATGTGCGTCGGAGCTATCCGAATGAGCGGGGGTCCCTGTAAGGTGAGAACAGCTATTATAACCATGATGAAGCTGTCCATTTCTTATGGACAGCATTGGAGGGGCCTGCCCATTTAGACAGGCCATGTTTATATCTGTATTTACAGGTACCACACCCTTAACGTAAACCTATAACCTAAACCCATTCTCAATTCCCTAAAGTTATAACCTAACCCTAACCCTAAACCAAAACCTATATCCTATAACCTAAAAACCTAAACCTTAACCTATACCTATGACCTAAACCTAAACCTTAACCTATAACCTAAACCTAACCTTAACCTTAACCTATAACCTATACTTATAACTTTAACCTAAACTTACAACCTAAACCTTAACCCAAACTCAAATCCCTAAACCTTAGCCTATAACCTAACCTAAACTTATATTATTTTTTTTTTGGGAGTTGAGATTAGGTTTAACCTTAACCTAAACCTATTCTCAAATCCCAAAACCTATACTTATAAAATAAACCTAAACTTAAACCTATAACCTATAACCTAAAACCTAAGCCCAAACCTAAACCCGATCCCGAACTCAAACACGATTTCTTAAACCTACACCTTAACCTATAACCCATGCTTATAACCTTAACCTAAACCTATTCTCAAATCCCAAAACCTTAACCTATAACCTAAACCTAAACTTTAACCTTAACCTATAACCTATACTTATAACCTATAACCTAAATCTAAACCTAAACCTTAACCTATAACCTAAACTTAGACTTATAACCTTAACCTAAACCTATTCTCCTAAATCTAAACCTAAACCTTAACCTATAACCTAAACTTAGACTTATAACCTTAACCTAAACCTATTCTCAAATTCCAAAACCTATACGTATAACCTAAACCTAGACCTTAACCTTAACTTATAACCCATACTTATAACCTTAACCTAAATCTATTCTCAAATCCCAAAACCTTAACCTATAACCTAAACTTATAACCTATACTTAACCTATACTTATAACCTTAACCTAGACCTTAACCTATACTTATAAGCTATACCTAAACTTATAACCTTAATCTAAATATATTCTCAAATTTCAAAACTTATACTTATAACCTAAACCTAGACCTTAACCTTAACTTATAACCTCTACTTATAACCTTAACCTAAACTTACAACCTTAACCTCAACCTAAACCTAAACCTGAACCTAAACTCAAATCCCTAAACCTTAACCTATAATCCAACCTAAACCTATACTTATAACCTAAACCTATTCTCAAATCCCAAAACCTATACTTATAACATAAACTTAAACTTAAACCTATAACCTATAACCTATAACCTAAACCCAAACCTAAACTCAATCTCGAACCCAAACCCGAACCTAATTTCCTTAACTTAAACCTTAACCTATTCTCAATTCCCGAAACCTATAGCTTATAACCTAAACTTAAACCTAAACCAAAACCTATAACTTATAACCTATAACCTAAACCTAAAACCTAAAACCTAAATGTATTCTTAAATCCCCAAACCTAAACCTACATCTAATCTTAATCTCAACTCTCTAACCTAAACCTAAACCTAAACCTAAACCTAAACTTGAAAACCCAAACCTAAACCCGATCCTAAACCTGATTTTCTAAACCTAGACCTTAACCTATTCTCAATTCCCTAAAGTTATAACTTATAACCTAACTTAAACCTAAACCTATAACCGACACTTATAACCTAAACCTAAACCTAAAACCTAAATGTATTCTCAAATCCCTAAACCTACACCTATACCTAATCCTAATCTCAACTCCTTAACCTAAACCCAAACTTGAAACCTCAAGCCTAAACCCGAACCCGAACCCAATTTCCTAAACCTAAACCTTAACCTATTCTCAATTCCCTAAACCTTAACCTATAACCTAACTTAAACCTAAACCTATAACCTACACTTATAACCTGAACCTAAATGTAATCTCAAATCCCTAAACCTAAACCTACACCTAATCCTAATCTCAACTCCCTAACCTAAACCTAAACTTGAAAATCGAAACCTAAACCCGATGCGGAACCCAAACCAGAACCTGATTTCTTAAACCTAAACCTTAACTTATTCTCAATTCCCTAAAGGTATAACCTATAACCTAAACCTAAACATAAACCTAAATTTAAACCTAAACCTATAACCTAAACCTAAACATAAACCTAAATATAAACCTAAACCTAAACCTTAACCTATAACCTAAACCTAGACTTATAACCTTAACCTAAACCTATTCTCAAATTCCAAAACCTATACGTATAGCCTAAGCCTAGACCTTGACCTTAACCTTAACCTATAACCTAAACTTGTAACCTATAACCTATGCTTGTATCTTTAACCTAAACTTGTAACCTATAACTTATACTTGTATCCTTAACCTAAACTTATAACCTTAACCTAAATCTATTTTCAAATCCTAAAACCTATACTTATAACATAAACCTAAACCTAAACATATAACCTACAACCTAAAATTTAAACCCGATCCCGAATCCGAACCTGATTTTTAAATCTAAACCTTAACATATAACCCATACTTATAACCTTAACCTAAACCTATTCTCAAATCCCAAAACCTTAACCTATAACCTAAACCTAGTCCTTAACCTTAACCTATAACCTATACTTATAATCTATAACCTAAACCTAAACCTAAACCTTAACCTATAACCTCAACCTAGACTTATAACCTTAACCTAAACCTAAACCTATTCTCAAATCTCAAAACCTATACGTATAACCTAAACCTAGACCTTAACCTTAACGTATAACCTATACTTATAACATTAACCTAAACCTATTCTCAAATCCCAGAACCTTAACCTATAACCTTAACCTAGACCTTAACCTATACTTATAATCTACACTTAAACTTATAACATTAACCTAAACAGATTCTCAAATCCAAAAACTTATACTTATAACCTAAACCTAGACCTTAATCTCTACTTATAACCTTAACCTAAACTTACAACCTTAACCTCACCTAAACCTAAACCTGAACCTAAACTCAAATCCCTAAACCTAAACCTATACTTATAACCTAAACCTATTCTCAAATCGCAAAACCTATACTTATAAACCTAAACCTTTAACCTATAACCTATAACCTATAACCTAAATCCGATCCTGAACCCGAACTCGATTTTCTAAACCTAAACCTTAATCTATTCTCAATTCCCGAAACCTATAGCTTATAACCTAAACCTAAACCTTAACCTAAACCTTAACCTAAACCTAAACCTATAACCTATAACCTAAACTATAACCTATAACCTAAACTTTAACCTATAACCTATAACCTAAACCTAAACCTAAAACCTAAATGTATTCTTAAATCTCCAAACCTAAACCTACACCTAATCCTAATCTCAACTCCCTAACCTAAACTTAAACCTAAACTTGAAAACCCAAACCTAAACCCGATCTCGAACCCGAACCGATTTCCTAAACCTAGACCTTAACCTATTCTCAATTTCCTAAAGCTATAACCTATAACCTAACTTAAACCTAAACCTATAACCGACACTTATAACCTAAACCTAAACCTAAAACCTAAATGTATTCTTAAATCCCTAAACCTACACCTACACCTAATCCTAATATCAACTCCTTAACCTAAACCCAAACTTGAAACCCCAAGCCTAAACCCGAACCCGATTTCCTAAACCTAAACCTAAACCTTAACCTATTCTCAATTCCCTAAACCTAAACCTATAACCTACACTTATAACCTAAACGTAAACCTAAATGTAATCTTAAATCCCTAAACCTAAACCTACACCTAATCATAATCTCAACTCCCTAACCTAAACTTAAACCTAAACTTGAAAATCGAAACCTAAACCCGATACCGAACCTGAACCAGAACCTGATTTCTTAAACTTAAACCTTAACCTATTCTCAATTTCCTAAAGCTATAACCTATAACATATAACCTAAACCTAAATATAAACCTAAATCTAAACCTAAACCTATAACCTATAACCTAAACCTAAACCTATAACCTTAACCTAAACCAAAACCTATAACCTAAACCTTAACCTGTAACCTATAACCCATAACCTATAACCTAACCATAATCTAAACCTAAAATCTAAACCTAAACCTATAACCTTATAGGTGTAGGTTATAGGTTTAGGTTTAGGTTATTTTTCTTTTCATTTGTTTGGATCACCTCTCATATGTTCTCTCTTTTCATTTATTTTTTTCCATAAGATTGTTTGTGTTTGGATGGATGCGGTTTATGTTTGGATGAATGTAGTTTATGTCTGCATGAATTTACGTAGTTTGAGTTTAGATGGATGTGAATGTGAATATGATGAAATATATTATATAACGGTGTATATTAGGAAGAATATGATGAATTATATTCTAACAGGTGTATATCGAGAAATTTGAGATGGAATATTTTTTTTAGAAAAGAGACTTTTACCTACAACATATTTCATAGGTAAAAGTCTTAGTAACGTTTTTTAGCAACAAAACCATTCGTAGCTAAAAGTAACCTTGAAAAATTGTTTGCAACCTTTAGAAATAAAAATTTTTCGTCGCTATAAGTCCCATCCATGATTTTCGGCTACGACAATTTTCGTAGGAAAAAGTAATCCATTCAAATCCAATTGAAAAAATGTTTGCATCCTTTCGCGACGACACGTTTCGTCGCTAAAAGTCTCATCCACGATTTTTAGCTACAAAAATATTCGTAATTAAAAGTAATCCTTTCTATTTTTTAAATAATTGTTTGTAGCCTTTAGCGATGACAATTTTCGTCGCTAAAAGTCACATCCACGGTTTTTGGCGACGAAATTATTCGTAGCTAAAAGTAATCCACTCGATTTTTTGATTATTTGTTAGCAACCTTTGGCGACGAAAAGTTTCGTTGCTAAAAGTCTCATCCACAATTTTTAGCTATGAAAAGTTTCGTAGCTAAAAGTAATTTTTTGTAGCCTTTGGCGACAAACATTTTCGTCGCTAAAAGTAATCCATTTCAATTTTTTGAATAAGTGATTGTAGCCTTTAGCAATGACAATTTTTATTGTTAAAATTCACATCCATATTTTTTAGCTACGAAAATTTTCGTAGCTAAAAGTAATCCATTCCAATTTTTTGAGTGAGTGATTGCAGCCTTTAGCGATGACAATTTTTGTTGTTAAAATTCACATCCACGTTTTTTAGCTACGAAAATTTTCGTAGCTAAAAGTAATCCATTCCAATTTGATTGTAGCCTTTAGTGACGACAATTTTCATCGCTAAAAGTCACATCCACGTTTTTAGCTACGAAAATTTTCATAGCTAAAAGTAATCCATCCGAAGTATGTGAAAATTTTTTTACGGCCTTTGGCGACGAAGTTTACTTGTAGCGATGAGAATTTATTTCGTGGCTAAAAGTCACTTTTAGTGACGAAAATGTGTTTCGTCGCTAAAAACCCTACTTCTTGTAGTGTGGGGCCCATTTGAGTTTTTGATATGGTTGAAACTTACTATGAAACCTCATTCAAGTGGGACACGCACAATGGATGGTTTGGATTTCTGAGCCACATCTCAGTGGGCCCTGCAATTGACCATGAATGTTTCAATGGGCAGATATCTACCCTCATCTGTTGCCTGTGGAGTAGCCCCACCTAAGTCATGATTGGCTTGTTTTTTAGGCCTATGGAGCACCATTGAAGGGTGCATCTGATGCATGGTATGAATTTCCTAAATAACTCATTGTGGGGCCCACAGATCTCCACCTTATATCAAGCTCCCATGAGGTCAATCTCACTGTACCTTTCTTTGAGAGAACGGCGAGGAAATCCATGCTCTTGTGAGGTGATTGGTAAAGAACATGCCAATGTAGCATGGGTGTGCTAGATCCAGGCCAATCAGCAGGTGGGGCATCCTATGAACATCTCCTGGTGCAAAAAAATAACGTGAGCCACCATCCATTCATCAGATTTGGCCACATCAGTATGAGAAAAATGGCATTGGGAGAGACATTAAGAGACATACACATGACATGATGGGGGTTCCAAATCCAAGGAATCACCCATTTGGAATCACCATTTGGCGTTGGGGTTTCCAATAATGGGGGTTCCAAATCATGGTGCTGGGAGAGAGAGATTGAGAGAGAACCACCACCATCAATCGATTGAGAGAACCACCACTATCAATCGACTTAGAGAGAGAGAGAGAAAGAGAGCATTACCTGACTGTAACACCCTGAAAATCAGGGGTCGTGTATAAACCCGACTCCCGAGTTTCAGACCGTCACTTATGTAATAAAAATGATTATGATTCAATGTTGTCTGAGTTAAAGCATTCACATGAGTAAAAGTATACCAAAACTGCAATTCATACTCCAGATTCAGTGATAAAAGCAAGCGGAAGACTAAAGGATATACATATCACTGTATGGAAAATAAAATAGATCTCAACTGTTTCCAAAGTATGAATACATCTCTGAGTCTCATATACATGTAAATAAACAGAAATCGAATGTCAAAAATAGTCCCACTGAGAAGTCCTGTCAATCCAGGCCACCTAAGCAAAGCCGTCGTGGTACTGCATATATGAGAACTCGTCCTGGTCCTCATCATAATCCGGCTCTGCCTCCTGAATCGCTGCCTCACCTGCATCTAAGACAAGGTCTGGTGGGTGTTGCAAACACCATCCCGTAACGTGGGAGTGAGTAGTTAACTCAGTGGAATAATAGAGCAAAGATTAGCATGTTCTCGAATCAATCATGCGATAATAGTAAAGAAGTAAGTCAAACATTCCTAATATTATTGTTAATGCAATATGATGTGACATGATGGATGCCCTCACCGACGACTCCCTCATGCGACACCATCTTACGCCCGCGACATGCTTTCTTCTACAGTGCTCCACATCTTCCAAGCACATGCAATGTGATGGTGCTATGATTACCGAGTTATTATTAGTCCTTTTCATACAGCAGGATTGAGAAACTAAGGTACCTTCCTTATATCAATCCCGACACAGATCCTGTCTAGGGTCATCACTCCTAGTAATCTCATACGATAGAAATTTTATAGGTCGCTGCAAGGGCTGTCAGGGCTGTTGCTCACACTCGTTGCACCGCTCCCCCATCACCTTATCAATACAGGCCTACTGTACTCTCATTGCTACGGAAGGGTCGTCGCCTCCCGTAGACTCAGAATACACTCGCGGTCACTACAAAGGGCTCGTCGCCTGATCAGTGTAGGCCGACAGCAAGAATATAGTGTCCTATACCACCATAATCTGCTCACGAGTTATAGGTGCTCAATGGTCACTATGGGGAGGTTTGTGGCCCCAGCGTAGGCCGATAGCTCGACCACGGTGTCCCATACCACCATGCCCGGCTCATGAGTCTTTATGGATCAAGGTACCATGGTTAATAAGGTTTACAATGGTAAGTTCAGTACCCTAGGTTCAAGCAGTTATGACTCATACAAGGTGAACATGCAATGGCCAGTCAGGTTACTTGACGGGCTCGACTAGCACGAGCGCATCTCAAGTCGAACGACATGAAGTGCATAAAACACTTCGTGTGGCTTAACCACTGCCGCCAACTCCAAAACACGACTCGCGTTCATCGACTCGACATTCGTGGCAAAGATAAGCCAACTACGAATTTACTCGGTTACCGACTGCCTGGACTAGGTATAGTGCCAAACATTTATGAATTCACATCAACAATCACATAAGAGTAATGTGAATGAAATACAACAATGTGAGCATGTTAACACATATTATAACATATAACTTAAGTAAATCATCTAACACATGCATTTCATACATATAATGAAATCATGCATTTAGCCAACATGTAGGAAATCATTTCCATCAGCATATTATTTAAGAATTCAATCTCAAACTAATTCATAACACCATTTAATTCAATACATACTAATACAAACATTTATACAAATACTTAGTCTACACATTTAAGTCTACATATAGTATGTCGACTCAAAGTGCGCATTTGGGTGAATCTCTTCGCCAAACTGATTATGCATGCATTCCTAATATCCTAATGCGACAAGAAGCCATGTCAATTATATCAGCAAAATATGGATGAAAACAGTATTTTCTACAAATGACTAAAATGCCTTAAATCTCATATTTTTCGTCTGCTTACGAAACAGGAAACGGACTGCATGTTGTACATATCAAACAGTGTTGCCGTCGATAATCTACTATTAAACGACATTGAAAGCGTTGAAAACAGTCAATCAAAGCGTCTAGAATCCACACCTTTTATCCTAGAAGTGTATTGATTCGAACGGAGCGTATACGCTTCGTCTACGACGAACAGGCAACCTATTTCACAAGATGTATAAGCTACCATGCTAAGGAACCGACGGAACCTTAAATCAGCAAGTGTTTGGGGTCTTTTCTTACCTAGAAATGTGGGGAAATCGTCGAAAAAGTGATTGAGGTGCGTTGCTTAAGCACGTGCAACAGGTAGTGCAAGCAGCAGGAAATTCTCTCCCACTCTCTCTCACAATCTCTCACCTTTTCTCTCACACCAGCTAGGGTTTCTAGCAAATTCGGATGGGTGAGAGAAGTGAGGGTTTAAGGCCCTTTTATAACCTAAAACATGCTTAAAACAGGCTTGGGAACAATGTTTACTTGATGCCTAACCAAATCGGGACTATTTCGGTCCAAAAAGATATTTTTGGAGGTCCCCTGGCCGAACGCGATCGGACTTAAGCTCATGCATGTCGGATGTCGTTCACATCCCATTTTCAGACCAGTAGTGTTCGTAGATCGCACATGGAGGTCCAGTGTCAGTTCAGCGGTCATCGCACGTAGATCAGGTCTACAAGTCTCATGATATGAAAGAGAAAATTTTCCTGATCCAAGGGTGTAATTTGGCTGAATTCTGACGGTCAGAACGCTTAATAATAATGCGCCAAGTCGTGTGCCAGATTTGAATTTCAAAATTCCAAATCTACCCTATTCTCACTCTCTTCACTCCAGGCTCAATGAGATAGCTTCTGAATGTCGGTTGGACTTGATTTTCGAAATGATTGTCAAGTCCACCTAGGCGGTTATAACGGTCTAAGATTGTAGGTATCAGACTTTCGACGCGCAGTCTAGATCTAATACAAAGTTTCAAAGAGGTCTTGAGAACAAACCGGTTTAGAGTTTGATCCGAGATTTTAGAGTATTATACCGTCATTGGTTCTACTCGCTTTGGGTCTTGTAGAACGTATTTAAAGTGATCAGGGACTATTTCCCAGCTACTCTAGCGTTGCGCTAGCTAACTTACACTTATTTTCCAAAGGAATTAATCTTACGCGATTTCTGGTCGAGTTGGTACTCGAGTCCAAGTACTAATTTTTCCAGGGCGTTACAATCTACCCCCCTTAACAAAAAATTTCATCATCGAAATTTGTACCTTTTCATACTCCTCGAGAAGCTGTGGGTAATTCTTTCTGATCTTGGCTTCTGTCTCCCATGTAGCCTCTTTCTCAGAGTGATGCGTCCACAATACCTTCATAAGGAGAATCACCTTGCTACGCAGTACCTGCTCCTTCCTGTCTAGGATACGCGTCGGTCACAGGATATATGTAACATTCTCTCCTAACTGCACCTGCTCCCATCTGATGATATGGGAAGGATCAGAAATGTATTTCTTCAGCATAGAAACATGAAATACGTTGTGAACGCTCGCGAGAGGCGTGGGTAAAGCCAAACGGTATGCCACTGCTCCCACACGATCGAGGATCTGTAATGGACCAATGAATCGCGGTGCCATCTTCCCATTCTTCCCGAACCGAGGGACTCCCTTCATAGGGAAAACTCTCAAAAATACATGAACCCCAACCATGAACTCTAGCGGTCGCCGTCTCGTATCGGCATAACTCTTCTGTCTGCTCTGCGCTGTGAGAAGCTGACGTCTAATAATATCAATCTTCTTCGACGTCGCTTGTACTAACTCTGGGACAATCAATCTGCGCTCACCGACCTCTGCCCAACAATGCGGTGCTCGACAAGGTCGCCCATACAACGCCTCGTAAGGTGCCATACCGATACTCGCCTGGAAACTATTGTTGTACGCGAACTCCGCATATGCAAGACAGTCATCCCAACTGTCCTTGAAGTCCAATGCGCAAGCTCACAACATGTCCTCTAAGATCTGGTTCACCTACTCTGTCTGTCCGTCTTTGTGTGGGTGAAAGGCAGTACTGAACTTCAACTTCACACCCATAGCCTCCTGAATGCGAGTCCTGAAAATAGAAGTGAACCGCGTGTCTCTGTCTGACACGATCTCCAACAGAACTCCACGCAGATGCACGATCTCTCTGATATATAGTCTAGCCAGCTCGTCTGCAGAGTTCGTGACTCTGATCGGTAGGAAGTGCGCCGACTTCGTCAGACGGTCGACAATCACCCATATGGAATCATGTCCCTTCCTCGTCTTCGGCAGCCCTGAAACAAAATCCATGGAAATGAAGTCCCACTTCCACTCTACGATCGACATAGGCTGAAGAAGTCTAGGTTTCGGCGATGCTCTGCCTTCACCTGTTTGCAAGTAAGACAACGGGACACGAACTCTGCTATGTGGGTCTTCATACCTTCCCACCAATAGGTCCTCCTCACGTCGCGATACATCTTCATACTGCCTGGATGCATCGCGAGTCTGGTACAATGCGCAGCCTCGAGAATCTCTCGTCTCAAGTCAGGGATATCTGGGACGCACAGGCGACCACGATAACGTAAGCCCCCATCCGTGCTAACTCGCCACTTGGCGTCTGCATCATCACTGGCCTGCTCTCGAAGCTCAGTCAGACGCGCATCATCCCTCTGCGCTTCGATGACCCGGTCATCGATCTGAGATCGCACCTGCACATGTGCGATGAACTCATACGGCTCCTCTACAGTGAGTTTTTGCTCAAAGTCTCGCAAAAACTCAACCATATCCCACTCAGCAACCATCAGTGGAGTAGCAAACTCTATCGCCTTCTTGCGGCTCAACGCGTTAGCCACAAGGTTCGCCTTCCCAGTATGGTTAGAGACTTCGAACTTGAAGTCCTTCAAAGTCTCCATCCATCATCGCTGCCTCATATTCAAGTCTCGCTGCGTGAATATGTAACACCCTGAAAATCGGGGGTCGTGTATAAACCCGACTCCCGAGTTTCAGACCGTCACTTATGCAACAAAAATGATTATGATTCAATGTTGTCTGAGTTAAAGCGTTCACATGAGTAAAAATATACCAAAACTGCAATTCATACTCCAGATTCAGTGATAAAAGCAAGCGGAAGACTAAAGGATATACATATCACTGTATGGAAAACAAAATAGATCTCAACTGTTTTCAAAGTATGAATACATCTCTGAGTCTCATATACATGTAAATAAATAGAAATCGAATGTCAAAAATAGTCCCACTGAGAAGTCCCGTCAATCCAGGCCACCTAAGCAAAGCCGTCGTGGTACTGCATATATGAGAACTCGTCTTGGTCCTCATCATAATCCGGCTCTGCCTCCTGAATTGCTGCCTCACCTGCATCTAAGACAGTGTCTGGTGGGTGTTGTAAACACCATCCCGTAACGTGGGAGTGAGTAGCTAACTCAGTGGAATAATAGAGCAAAGATTAGCATGTTCTCGAATCAATCATGCGATAATAGTAAAGAAGTAAGTCAAACATTTCTAATACTGTTGTTAATGAAATATGACGTGACATGATGGATGCCCTCACCGACGATCTCCCTCATGCGGCACCATCTTGCGCCCGCGGCATGCTTTCTTCCCACAGTGCTCCACATCTTTCACGCACATGCAATGTGATGGTGCTATGATTACCGAGTTATTATTAGTCCTTTTTATACAGCAGGATTGGAAAACTAAGGTACCTTCCTTATATCAATCCCGACACAGATCCTGTCTAGGGTCATCACTCCTAGTAATCTCATACGATGTATATTTTGTAGGTCGCTGCAAGGGCTGCTAGGACTGTTGCTCGCACTCGTTGCACCGCTCTCCCATCACCTTATTAATACAGGCCTACTGTACTCTCATTGCTACGGAAGGGTCGTCGCCTCCCGTAGACTCAGAATACGCTCGCGGTCACTACAAAGGGCTCGTCGCCTGATCAGTGTAGGCCGACAGTAAGAATATAATGTCCTATACCACCATAATCTCCTCACGAGTCATAGGTGCTCACTGGTCACTACGGGGAGGTTTGTGGCACCAGCATAGGCCGACAGCTCGACCACGGTGTCCCATACCACCATGCCCGGCTCATGAGTCTTTATGGATCAAGGTACTATGGTTAATAGGGTTTACAATGGTAAGTTCAGTACCCTAGGTTCAAGCAGTTATGACTCATACAAGGTGAACATGCAATGGCCAGTCGGGTTACTTGACGGGCTCGACTAGCACGAGCGCATCTCAAGTCGAACGACATGAAATGCATAAAACACTTCGTGTGGCCTAACCACTGCCGCCAACTCCAAAACACAACTCGCGTTCATCGACGCGTCGTTCGTGGCAAAGATAAGCCAACCACGAATTTACTCGGTTACCGACTTCCTGGACTAGGTATAGTCTCAAACATTTATGAATTCACATCAGCAATCACATAAGAGTAATGGGAATGAAATACAACAATGTGAGCATGTTAACACATGTTATAACATACAACTTAAGTAAATCATCTAACACATGCATTTCATATATATAATGAAATCATGCATTTAGCCAACATGTAGGAAATCATTTGCATCAGCATATTATTTGAGAATTCAATCTCAAACTAATTCATAACACCATTTAATTCAATATATACTAATACAAATATTTATACAAACACTTAGTCTACACATTTAAGTCTACATATAGTATGTCGACTCAAAGTGCGCATTTGGGCGAATCTCTTCGCCAAACTGATTATGCACACATTCCTAATATCCTAATGCGACAAGAAGCCATGTCAATTATATCAGCAAAATATGGATGAAAACAGTATTTCCTACAAATGACTAAAATGCCCTAAATCTCATATTTTTCGTCTGCTTACGAAATAGGAAACGGACAGAATGTTGTACATGTCAAATGGCGTTGCCGTCGATAATCTACTATTAAACGACATTGAAAGCGTTGAAAATAGTCAATCAAAGCATCTAGAATCTGACCTTTATCCTAGAAGTGTATTGATTCGAATGGAGTATATACGCTTCGTCTACGGCGAACAGGCAACCTATTTCACAAGATGTATAAGCTACCATGTTAAGGAACCAACGGAACCTTAAATCAGCAAGTGTTTGGGGTCTTTTCTTACCTAGAAATGCGGTAAAATCGCCGGGAAAGTGATTGAGGTGCGTTGCTTAAGCACGTGCAATAGGTAGTGCAAGCAGCAGGAAATTCTCTCCCACTCTCTCTCACAATCTCTCACCTTTTCTCTCACACCAGCTAGGGTTTCTAGCAAATTCGGATGGGTGAGAGAAGTGAGGGTTTAAGGCCCTTTTATAACCTAAAATATGCCCAAAACAGGCTTGGGAACAATGTTTACTTGATGCCTAACCAAATCGGGGCTATTTCGGTCCAAAAAGACATTTCTAGAGGTCTCCTGGCCGAACGTGATCGGACTTAAGCTCATGCATGTCGGATGTCGCTCACATCCCATTTTCGGACCAGTAGTGTTCGTAGATCGCACGTGGCGGTCCAGTTTCAGTTCAGTGGTCATCGCACGTAGATCAGGTATACAAGTCTCATGATATGAAAGAGAAATTTTTCCTGATCCAAGGGTGTAATTTGGCTGAATTCTGACGGTCAGAACGCTTAATAATAACGCGCCAAGTCGTGTGCCAGATTTGAATTTCAAAATTCCAAATCTACCATATTCTCACTCTCTTCACTCCAGGCTCAATGAAATAGCCTCTGAATGTCGGTTGTACTTGATTTTCGAAATGATTGTCAAGTCCAGCTAGGCGGTTATAACGATCTAAGATTGTAGGTATCGAACTTTCGAGGCGCGGTCTAGATCCAATATAAAGTTTCAAAGAGGTCCTGAGAATAAAACGGTTTACAGTTTGATCCGAGGTTTTAGAGTATTATAGCGTCATTGGTTCTACTCGCTTTGGGTCTTGTAGAATGTATTTAAAGTGATCAGGGAATATTTCCCAGCTACTCTAGCGTTGCGCTAGCTAACTTACACTTATTTTCCAAAGGAATTAATCCTACGCGATTTCTGGTCGAGTTGGTACTCGAGTCCAAGTATAGATTTTTCCAGGGCGTTACACTGACCTTCATGAAGATATCGACTGGAAGAGAGAGGTGGGAGAGATCTCTAGGGCCGGTGCTGGGAGAGGGACAAACAGAAACAAGAGTGCATGGATGAGAGGGAGAGAGGGTTCCTCATTTTAGGGCACGTGGATTTCGTGCTAAAGGAGGCATGCTTACCTACGCACCTACATACGTGCGCAACTTTGCGCACATGTCATGGGTGTTGAATCTGAACGGTCCATAATATAAATCCTAGGGGGTGAATTTTCACCCTGATCTAAGATTGTGGTGGGCCATATCAAAGAGAAATGCAAATCAAGGGAAGAAACTGTTTGCATTTCTCATGGCCCACCGAAGTCTCGGTTCAAAGTAAAAAATAATACCAGGAGGTTTATTGAGGTTCTTCTTCATGTGGACCATTCAGATTTTAGAAACTCATCATGTGTGATGAGTTTTCAAAATCGTTTTACGTAATCCATGCAAACTAGTTCGCAGGTGATCGTTTCGCATTCTCAGATAAGTTCCTGCATGTGCAAGGATGCTGGGTGGGGGCCCCACCATTTTTGTGGGAAATCTACTCTGTTAATCCATTTATAGAGCTCATTTTAGAAAAATATACCAAAAACTAAGTGGATCTAAAACTCAAGTGGGCCACACGAGATGAAATAGTGGGGATTTAGTGAGAACCGTTGAAAATTCTTATGGCCATAAAAAGCTTTGTTTCAGGCTTTTTAAAAAAAAAAAAAAAAATCTTTTGTATTTTCACTTCATCCCAGTGGTAATGACCTTATCAACTGTTTGGATGGCATATAAACATCAAGGTGGGCCCACAGAGCACTGACCACCAGCCACGGGGCTAGTGGCAGGGGGAGTAGCCATCCTATTTCCCACCAAATGAAGGAGATGAATAGTTAGCTTATATCGGCAAGTTATGTGGGTCTCATCATGAGGTATGTATTATATCCAAACCATCCATCCAATTAGTGAGCTCATCGTAAAGCTTAAGACAAAAAATAAGATAGATTTAACCATCAAGTGGACCACATTGAAAAAAGAAGTGGGGGATTGAACGTCTACCATTGAAACCCTTCTAGGGGCCATAAAAGTTTTAGATCAAACTAATCTTTGTTTTTACCCTTCATCAGGGCCTATATGATCTAATCAACAGATTGGATGTCAAATAAACAATAATGTGGGCCTTAAAAGGATTTTAATGGTGGATATCCAATCAATATTGTTTTCCTATGATGTGGTCCACCTTAGGTTTATATCCCTATCATTTTTTTGATTAAGCCCTAAAATGATTGGTAAAAATGGATGAACATAATGGATGAAATACATACATCATGGTGGGGCGCATATAGCACCGAATACTAGCCAACGGGCGGGTGGCAGGGGAGTAGCCAATCCATTCCCATCCATGCTGGTATTTGTGGTGTGGTCCATTTAATCTTTGGATAAAATTCATTTTTTGAATAATTCTCTGAAATTATCTCGAAAAATGGATGTACAGTGTGGATTGATCCCAAATTTTTGGTAAACCCAAAACTCAAGTTAACCATGCCACACGAAACAATGTGGAATAATGATTTCCACCATTGATACCTTCCTTGGGCCCACAATAACGTTTATTTGCCATCCAACCTATTCATAATATCAAATATATATGAATGAAGAGAAAACACAAACATCAGCTTGATCCAAAACTTCTATGGCCTCCAATAAATTTTCAATGGTAGAGGTTCAATCACACTATTTCCTGTGGTGTGGTCCACTTGAGCATTGGATATGCTTCATTTTTGTTCTTTAGACCTCAAGTTATCTATTAACATAGATAAACGTAGTAGATAAAATAAATAAATAATGGTGGACCCCACAGAGTTTACTCCGGTAAGGGTAATGACTCACCTAAATGTAGAGGGGTTTCCTTAAAACATTTATAATCATATATTGGACTTGCCTTAATGTGATTCATATATCCAACCCACTCATTATGCGTGTCCCACTTGGATGAGGGGTCAGACCAAGTTTTAGCTGCATCCAAAACTCATGTGGGCCCCACCAAGTGCTTTTATATTTTTTAAGATGTCTTGTCATGGTTTTAGATGGTATGGCCCACTCGAGTTTGGTTTATGGATGACCTAAAGGGGACACATTAAATGCATAGTGTTGATGTTCGACACACATTAAGATGGGGCCCATAAAACTCATTAACATTAATTCGTAGGTTCTCGCGAGGTCAATAAGTTGGGTCACAATTTTGACAATAATATTTAGCTCATTTTATATGTATAGTCCATTCACTCTATTTTATTAATCAATACCCTCAATTTGACTAGTTACTCGCCCCAATCAAGCTAGCTACATGTGAGAAAGGTATTGAGAATACAAGATTGATCCACAATTTAAGTGAAATTTGATTTAAATATATGAAGTTATTTACTCTTCAATCTAGACTAATTCGATTGTCCAAAAACGGTTAAATGTTCAATTAATGGATGTGCCTAATAATTTATTAAAAGATTTTTTTTTTTTCATAGATAAATTTCTATTTCCATTTAAAAATAACATTTTTTTTTTCAAAACGTATATTTTTTTACTCTTAATTTTTATTTGAAAACTTTTAACAAAATATCATTTTTATTATAAAAAAAATCAAAAAATAAATTAAAATACAAATTCTGAATTTTTATTTTCAAAATATTTTATATTTTCACAATTTTTTTTTCCCAAAAATTCCAAAATGCCAATTTTTTTTCTTCAAAAACATCATGTTTTTTTCAACTTTTCAAAAAAAATTTAAATTATAAATATTTTTTCAAAATCTTAGTGTTTTTATAAATAAATTTTCCTTTTAATTTCGAATTTTGAACATTTTCAATTATTTTTCATAATCACAAAATTTTTCAACTTATTTATTTTTCGTTTCAAAATGTTTGTTTTTTGATAAATTATCGATTTTTTAATATCATTTTATTTTAAAATTTTCAATTCTTTTTCACTTCTCCATTTTTTTAAAAGCATTTTATTTGAACTTGTCATTTTTTATTGAAGTACACAATTTTCTTTTTCATTTTTCAAATTTCAAACTCTCATTTTCTTTTTTAAAATATTTTTATTTTTCAACATTGTGAAAATTTTCACATTTTTAAAAATATTTTTAATTTTCTTTTTCAGGATATTATTTTTTCTCAAAATCAAATGCTTTTTTTTTTCAAATTTATCGATTTCATTAAATATTCTTTTTTGTTCCCACGAAATATATTTTTATTAAATCACAATTTTTATTTTTTCAAAATCTATTTTTTTTTTTCTCAAACATTGGTAAATTTTTTAAACTTCTCAATATTCTTTTTCATGTGATATTACTAATCATTTAAATATTAGTTTTAAATTAAAAAATAAAAATAAAAATTTCACTCGTTTAATATAAAAACAAAATAAATTTTCTTTTTGCATTCAATCAATTGTTAAGAAATAATCTTAGATACAAATATGTACAATTAAACCATTGAAATTCTATTAAAAAAACAATTATTAGACTATAAATAAACTAAAATTTCCACCATATTCTTTAAAAAATGAAAAAAAAAAATGTAAAGGCAAAAATCCTTTTACAACGGACCATGATCCATCGCAAAAGCAACTGAAAAGCGCGCCACCAGCTATTTTGGGTGGGATTTGCAAACGTCACCAAATCAAAATTGGCAACAGATTTCGTCCGTCGCCTATGTACGACGGACAAAAATCTGTCGTAAATCTGACTTTAGCGACGGATTTTGGTCCATCACTAAATTCCACGACGTTCAGACTACGGATATTCGAGAAGGACGAGTTTAGCGACTGACTTTTTTCGTTAGCGACAAATTAAATCCATCATTAAACCAAGAGATTTGTCCGTCGCAAAAATACGTCGCAAATTGCCCATTTTAGGGTAGTGATATACCGAGTCGACTCTGATTGAGTTTTAAGTCAACCTAACTCCACCAAATATTGACTTAAGTTTCTGAATTTTCAAACCATGGTTCATCATGGCCAATCCAAATGTAACACACCACCATTTTGATAATTTCTTATTACAATTCAGCTCAATAGTGATGGGGGTTCTTTACCCATGCTCGACCGGTCGTGAGCCCTGCACGACCAGTCCTGGGTTGGTGTATGACCAGTCGTGGAGTCGAGCCCTATCTTGACTCAAAGTCCAGCGAGTGTGGACTATTTTTCTCCGGGGTGCTCGACAGGTCGTGGGTAGTTCACGACCAGTCGTGGTTACGCAGTTTCGTTCCGCGATTTTATGCGGATTTCATTTCTCAAGTCCTTTCGCAACTGGGATGCGGAAGGGAGTTTCTTAAAACTATAAAAAGAGATTTTTAGGATTTTTCTAGTGTATAAGATGTACATGAAAAACACAAGAGGGCTATAAATGGTGTGTGTGTGTGAGAGAGAGAGAGAGGAAGCTTGTGGAAGGGAGGCTATGCTCGTAGAGGTGATCTAATATATCTCAGTGCTTCTACGTCCTCGTAATCGGTGAGATCTCTCTGTTTTCTTTGTTTCTCTTACTGTTTATCCACTCCTACGTGAGCGATGAAGGTTTGATTATAGCCAGGTGTGCTTGTGATCGGTTGTAACGTTCTGCTTTATAGTGGATTATTGATTTGGACGAGGTCCCATGGTTTTTACCTCTTAGAGGGTTTTTCACATAAAAAACTCGTGTGTTGTGTGATTGATGCTTTGATTTATTTTATTGCTTTATTATTCCATAATTCTGGTTTGTTTTGGGAGGCTAGATCTTAAGGTTTTGTGCAAGGCCCCCAATAAAGTGGTATCAAAGCTAAATTCATTGAATGGGTAGGATCAATTTGGATTTATGGAAGGTGGTTCATCAAGGATGATCAGCCTCAATGGTTCTAACTGGACCATATGGAAGGCTAAGATGGAGGACTTACTTTATTGCAAAGACCTATATTCTCCAATTTTAGGCATATCAGCAAAATCCAAGGATATGTCTGATGATGATTGGAAAAAGTAAGACCGGAAGGCGGTGGGGTTTATTAGACCATGTCTGGATGACTCTGTGTTCCACCATGTGTCTACGAAATCCTCAGTCGCTAACTTATGGCTGAAATTGGAAGGGCTGTATGAGAGGAAGACAGCCGGTAATAAGATTTTTCTGATAAGGCGACTTGTGAATCTCAAGTTCAAGGATAGTGGTTCTGTGGCCGAGCACATGAATGAGGTCAGCAATATAGTGAACCAACTCTCCTCTATGAAGATGGTCCTAGATGATGAATTGCAGGCTTTACTATTGCTTAGTTCGTTGCCTGACAGTTGGGAGACATTGGTGGTGTTTCTAAGTAACTCCATGCCAGACAGAAAGATATCCATGAAACAGGTTACTAGTTGTCTCTTCAATGAAGAGACATGAAGGGAGTCTCAGGGGTCTACTTAGCAAGAGGCCCTTGTGACATAGGAACGGGAGAGAGGAAAAAATAGGAAGGGAGGGAAGGCCCGAGATAAATCAAGAAGCAAGTCAAGTAACATAAAAGATGTTGATTGCTGAAATTATGGCAAGAAGGGCCACTACAAGCATGAATGTCGTGGTAAGAAGAATGACAAGAAAGGAAAAAGAAAGGAGAAGGAAAATGAATCAGATTTCATTGTGGTTGCTTCAGATGGTGACGTTGTAATTATTCTTTCTGCAGATCATGATGTATGTCTCATGGCTACGAGTCAAGACACCGACTGAGTGATTAACTTAGGAGCTTCTTTTCATATGACTCCACGCAGGGACTTCTTCACAAGCTACAAGTTAGGTGACTATGGGACCGTGAAGATGGGAAATTCTAGCATATTGAAGATCGTAGGGTTCGGTGATATTTGTGTGAAGACTGATGTGGGCTGCGCATTAGTTCTCAGGGATGTGAGGCATATCCCAGACCTTCGCCTCAACTTGATGTCGACGGGAAGGTTGGATGATAATGGCTATGAAAGTCGGTTTGCTGGTAGGCGGTGGAAGCTCATCAAGGGTTCGTTGATCACAACCAAAGGAAAGAAGTCTTGCACCCTGTACAAGGCAAGTGTCAGTCTATGCAAGGGGGGGTTGAACGCAGCGGAAGATTCAACTATTGACATGTGGCACAGGCGTCTAGGTCACATGAGTGAAAAAGTGCTTCAGCTATTAGCAAAGAAGTGGCTCCTTCCAAACGTGATAGGTACACCTCTCAAAACCTATCTTAATCGTTTATTCGGGAAACAACACAGATTTTCATTTGTTAAAATTGTTTCTTATATTAATAAAGTGCATGCATTATATTTGGTTTATTCTAATGTTTGCGGTCCTATGAGGACAAAAACCTTGGGTGGGGCATTGTATTTTATTAGTTTTATAGATGATGCATCTAGGGGGGTTTGGGTTTATGCTTTGAAATCCAAGGATGAGGTCTTTAGTGTGTTTAAATTGTTTCACGTTATGGTCGAGAGAGACAAATAGATCATTGAAGTGCATCCACACTAACAATGCTAGTGAATACATTGGCGACTTTCATGAGTACTACAAATCCCTAGGTATACAGCATGAACAGACAGTTCTCAAGACCCCCCAACATAATGGTGTAGCTGAGCGAATGAATCACACCATTGTTAAGAGAATCAGATGCATGTTATCCCATGCGAAGTTGCCCAAGACGTTCTGGGGGGAAGCAATGCACATGGCGGTGTATCTGATAAATAGGTCTCCATCAGCCCCGTTGAATGGAGAAGTACCTGAGAAGGTGTGGACTGAACAGGATCCATCGTACAGTCATCTCAAGGTGTTTGGATGCAGGGCATCCGTTCACGTACTAAAAGATGTGAGGTCCAAGCTCGATATGAAGATCAGGCAGTGTGTGTTCTTAGGGTACAGTGATGAAAAGTTCAGTTACATATTATAGGATCCGACTGAGAGGAAGCTCGTCAGGAGCAGAGATGTGGTTTTCTTTGAAGATCAGCATATAGAAGACATTGGTAAGTCAAAGAAGAACCAGCCTAATTCAGGTGAGATAAAGGACATGGATCTGATTATTCCTCGCATGGTGCCTAATGACGGGTGAGTACAATAAGGTACAGAGGACAAGGGAGTTCCTTTAAAAGATGGACCAAGGGAGCAGCCCCCACTTGATCCACCTATTGAGCCATAGGTGAGGAGGTCATCTAGGGACATACAGCCGTCTAAGAGGTACTCACCGCATGATCACATTATGCTGACTAATGGGGGAGAGCCAGAAGATTATTCTAAGGCCCTATCAGATAAGCATAAGGAGAAGTGGTTAAAAGCCATGTAAGAGGAGATGGAATCCTTACATAAGAATCACACCTATGATATAGTGAAACTGCCTAAGGGAAAGAAAGCTTTGAGCAACAAGTAGGTATTCAGAAAGAAGGTTGAGCAGAAGAATTCACAGACGAGGTTTAAGGCCAGACTCATGGTAAAAGGGTTCGGTTAGAGGAAAGGCATAGATTTCAAGGAGATATTCTCACCAGTGGTGAAGATGACATCCATATGGGTATTGTTTGAGTTAGCGACTAGTATGGATCTGGAGATAGAGCAGTTAGATGTTAAAACTGTCTTCCTCCATGGTGACCTGGAAGAAGAGATCTACATGCACCAACCAGAGAGGTTCGAAGTCAAGGGCAAAGAGCATATGATGAGTAGGCTGAGGAAGAGCTTGTATGGGCTAAAACAAGCTCCACGGCAATGGCACAAGAAGTTTGATTCGTTCATGTTACAGCATGGGTATGACAGAACGGAGTCGGATCACTGTGTGTTCACATGCAAGTTCTCAGATGGTGATTTCTTAGTTCTGCTGTTATACGTTGATGACATACTCATCATGGGAAAAGATATTAAGAAGATCGACAGGTTGAAACAAGAGTTGGGCAAGTCATTTGCAATAAAAGACTTAGGCTCGGCTAAACAGATCCTAGGAATGGAGATAACCCGTGTGTAACACCCTGAATTTTTTGCCAACCTGGAGTTAGACGTCCTTAGGCAATGGGTCAACCATAACGCCTTGGTAACCTCTCAGAACTCGATTCTAAAGCCAAAGAAATCATTTAGAACCAAATTCTTTAGAAATTTAACGTGAATTAGCCAACGCTATGCTAGATTACCTAGGAAATTAGCACCAACCACTTTAAATACGATCTGTAAGACCCAAAACCTCTAGAATTATTACCGCTACGTTACCCTAAAACTTAGGATCAAACTCTAAACCCGTTTGCTCTCAGGAACCCTTTAAAACTTTGTATTGGATCTAGACCGCGGGTCGAAAGTCCGAGATCCGCAATCTCAGACCATTAGGACCTCTTAGCTGGATTTGACAATCATTTCAAAAATCAAGCTCAACCGATGTTCTGGGGCTATTGTACTGAGCTTGGAGCGAAGAGAGTGAGAAATGGGTAAAGATTTTAAATTTTAATTCAAAATATGGCACATGTCTTTTCGCATTATTATTAAGCATTCTGATTGTCAGAATTCAGTCAAATTTTACCCTCGGATCAAGAGAAATTTCTCTTTCATATCATGAGACTTGTAGACCTGATTTAGGTATGATGACCGCTGAACTGAAACTGGTCCGCCACGTGCGATCTGTGAACTCTATCGGACTGAAAACTTGATGTGTGTTAGATCCAATAACCATGAGCTTAAGTCCGACCACGTTCGGCCAGGAGACCTCCCGAAATGCTCTTTTGGATCGAAAAAGTCCCGATTTGGTTATAACCCAAGTATACCTTTGTCCCAAGTCTGTTTTAGTGAAGTTGTAGCCTATATAAGGGCTTGAAACCCTCTCATATCTCTCCCATCCGAATTTGGATAAAACCCTAGATAGAGAGAGAGAGAGAGAGAAAGTGAGAGATTGTGAGGGACTTTGTGAGAGAACTTCCTGCCGATTTCTCCATCTATTGCACGTACCAAAGCAACGCATTCAAATCACTTTTTCGGTGATTTCCAACGCACTTCTAGGTAAGAAAACCCTAACCACTTGCTGTTTTAGGGATTCTTTCGATTCAAATAGCGAAATAGCTTATATATCTTGTGCATTAGGTCGCCTTTATGCCGTTGACGAAGCGTATACATTCTATTCGAACCGATACGCGTCTAGGGCAAAAGGTGCGGATTTTAGATGCTTAGATTACATGTTTTCAAAGCTTTCAATGTCGTTTAATGGTAGATTGCTGATAAGGATGCTATTTGATATGTAGAACATGCTGTCCGTTTTTCATTTCGAATACGTATGAAGAATATGAGATTTAGGGTATTTTAGGTATTTGTAGGAAATACTATATACGTATGTATTTTGCCGATATGAATGCCATGAGTATTTATCGTGTACCTATACTAGTTATGTGTGTATGATCTGTTTGGCGAAGAGATTCACCCTAATGCACATATTAGCCGACATATGATATGTAGACTAATGTGTGTAGACTATGTTTGTTGAAATGCCTAAATCAATATGATTTATGCCTGCCATATGTTTTGAATGTAAGAACATGATTGTTGTGTATTAGACATCTCCTTGATATAAGGATTTGTCATATTATATGTTGAAATCAACATACGTCAAGTACGTTGGAGTTGAGTAGTCTAAGTGTTTGTATAAATGCATGTATAGTATTGAGTAAATGGTGTTGTAGATTAGCGTTGAGACTGGATTCTCAACTAATTGGATGATGTACCTGATTTCCTCCATGCTTGTTGTATTGTAATTGATTTCCTTATGTGTGAAGTACTTGTGTATGGTTAAATTGCCTATGTTGTATCTTATAACATGTTGCTAACATGCTTGAATTATTTTTTATTTCAATGTTTTTTATCTCATTTGATGACCGATTCACATTACATGTGCTTGGGGCTATACTCTAGTCCAGGCAGTCGGTAACAGTTTAGAATCGTGGTTGGATTCTATTTGCCACAAAGGATGTGTATGACGAACCCGAGTCGTACTAGAGTCGTCGGCAGTGGTTAGGCCACACGAAGTGCTTGTGCACTTCATGTCGGTCGATTCAACGTGCGCTCGTGCCAGTCAGACTCATCAAGTAACCCGATTGACCGTTGTATGTTCACCTTGTATTCGTCATAACTACTTGAACCTAGGGTACTGAACTTACCAGTGATAACCCTGATAACCGTGGTACCTTGATCCACTAAGACTCATGAGCTGGGCATGGTTGTATGGGACACCGCGGTCGAGCTGTCGGCCTACGCTGGGGCCACAAACCTCCCCGTAGTGACCAGTGAGCAACCCAGACTCGTGAGTCGATTATGGTGGTATGGGACACTATATTCGAGCTGTCGGCCTACACTGATAAGGTGATGGGGGGGTGCAACGAGTGCGAGCAACAGCCCTGACAGCCCTTTGTAGTGACCTCGAGCGTATTCTGAGTCTACGAGAGGCGACGACCCTTTCGTAGCGACAAGAGTACAAGTAGGCCTGTATTGATAAGGTGATGGGGGAGCGGTGCAACGAGTGCGAGCAACAGCCCTGACAGCCCTACCTATAAATATAACATCGTATGAGATTACTAGGAGTGACGACCTTAGTCAGGATCTGTGTTGGGATTGCTATAAGCAAGGTACCTTAGTTTCCCAATACTGCTGTATGAATGGACTAATAATAACTTGGTAATCATTATCCATATCGTATTGCACGTGCCTGGAAGATGTGGAGCACTGCGGGAAGAAAGAATGCCCCGGACGCAGATGGTGCCGCATGAGAGAGTATGTCGGTGAGGGCATCCATCATGTCATTTCATGCATGCATTAACAACAATATCTAGGAATGTTTGATTGATTGCTTTACTATTATCACGTGATTGATTTGATAACATGCTAATCTTTGCTCTATTATTCCACTGAGTTGATTACTCACTCTCACGTTACGGGATGGTGTTCTGAACACCCATCAGTCCCTATTTTAGTTGCAGATGATGGCGCTTCTTGTGAAGTGGAGCCGGACTTGTATGATGATGAAGAGGACTTCTCCTCCGTGTTTTGATCGACAAGATTACAGGGAGGTTGATTAGATGCTTTGACACTTGCCATTTTATATTTTTTGGAGCACTCATGTATATTCTTTTTTTTCCATTTTTGGAGTATACATGTATTTAATTAACCTAGTAACATGCTCACGCTCTGGAGACTTACAATCAATTATATATTTTATGTATTTATTACAGTCTTTCGCTTGCTAATTTAACTGTCTCTAGAGTATGATATGCTGTTTTGGCTTAGTCTCAATCTTGTTTAATGTCATTCTATAGACAACATGCATTTATCATTATTTATGTTACATAAGTGACGTTCTGAAACTTGGGAGTTGGGTTTCTACCCAGACCTCCGATTTTATCAGAGCATGATTTGGATTAAACCGGACCTGGGTTATGGCCACGCGACATACGCTGTTGCCCCTTTGACTTATGTGGGTGCGAGAAATATCTAGAAACATTCGTATGACTTCAGTTTCTCCAATAGGCGAAGTCTACTCAAATCGATCGTTTTGATCGAGTCTATAACGTATCTTTGGTCGCGTGAAGCGACCTAAGTCGCCTCTAGGTCGTTAGTTGGTGGGTTTGAGATGATCCCAGAAGAATTCCAAACCCGAAAATGCATGTCCTTGGGTTGTGGGGCAACCACAACCCTTACACTCAATCTCAAGGCTTAAAAATCCCTTTTCATCCAATTTCTTCAGAATCTTTCCTTTCACCATCCCATTCTTCAACTTTTTCTAAGTCTTTTCTTACTGCACATAAATCTTAATGTGTGAATGATAGTGAATCAGAATTAAACAAAAATTTTACTATCAATAGTAAATATATGTATAAATTGGACTTTTTACCATTCCAGTTATGGAATCTAGTGAAATAAATGGGTTAGTTGGATGGATTAGCCTTTCCTACCCCAAAATCATATGTTACATGATGTATAAACTCATTCTGGTTTACAAACTGAACCCGAAACGCCTCAAATGGAGTCTTGAGCCTATCCAAGCTAAAATACTATGAACCAGGGTGAGTCCCACATATATTTGGGGTCCCTAGGGCAAGGAGAACCCAGCCCATAAGGCCAGACTCACCGGATCTCACTTTCACCAGCGAGGACCTCGCCGGTTCGGCGAGGGCTCGCCGTACGGTGGGCCCCACTCGGGCTGATCTTCGGGCCGACGCCCTTAAATGGCTAGGGCACCTCCCCCACACGTGGGACGTCCCTCAAAACAGCCCCTATCTACCATCTCCTTCACAAAAAAACGTCTCCAAGCTCTCCCTTTTCAGTTTTCTTGCTGCCTCTCTTTTAAATCCCGATGTCAAACCTCTCCCAATCTCATTTTCTATTAAAACCGATGCTAACCCATCGTCCACAGCAGTAGGCAGTCCCCTCTCTCTCCATTCTCATCGATTGGAGCTCCTACACCCTCCATTGAAGGCTAAATTTTGTGTGAGCCTCCATTCCTACTTATTTTACTCTTTTCCATTTGAAAATCCAGCCTTTGGGAGCCTGATCTACCCCTCTACAGGGCCTAGATTCATTTCAGTCCATTTGGGCAGCCATTTCTCCCCCCTTCCTCCATTTTCCATGGCCATTATAGGGGCTATTTTAGCTCTCTTCTCCCTTTCCACTGTTGTCACCCATTCGAAAACTCCCTCCTACAACTGTGGTCTCTCTCATGCCCCTTTTATTAGACCCTTTACACTCCCATCACTACGCCAAAACAACGAAAAAAGGACGGTCGAAAACCGTCTCAAAAGGCCAAAAAGGACGGTCCTGGACCGTCGCAACGACCGTCAAATTTTGACATGTCATATTTTTTAAAGGACGACCATAAACCGTCTCTAAAGAAGGACGGTCATAGACCGTCTATAATGATACGTAAATATGAAGCTGAAAAGGACGGCCCATGACCGTCAATAAAAAGGACGGTTATAAACCGTCCCATATGACCTGCAAAAAGACAGTCATAGACCGTCTCTTATGAACCTGAAAAGGATAGTCTTGAACCGTCTCGTATTTCCATATACACCTGTTCATATCATATTCTTCCTAATATACACCTGATACAACATTGTATTCTTCCTGATATACACCTGTTATATAATATATTTCATCATATTCACATTCACATCCATCAAAACCCAAACTACATAAACTACATTCATCCAAACACAAGCAATCTTATCCACATTACATTCATCCACGCATAAATACGCTCACACCAACCCTGCAAAACTCCAAATCATGAGCCAAAATACCAAACAGTTTCTCATCCAACAAAAATCAAAACTAAATTATAATATTCATACTCTATAGAGACTCCCAAGGTGAAGAATTACCTATAGAATATGATGCGATGAGGCTTTTGTTCCATTGCTTGCCTGAATGGAATCAGTTGTTCTCTGCTAAATATCATAGATATTCTTTAAACACTGAATTCAAACACTTGCACCAAAGATAATACAAAAACAGAGGAGAAAAAGACTTACCGGATCATCCCTTTGTTCATAGAACCTCTCTGAGGATCCTGTACAACTTAAAAAAGATCTCTTATCTGCTCTTGCCGATGTGTTAAGATTAAGGTTAAGGTTATAGGTTATAATATTTAGGTTTAGGAAAATCCAACTATGCCTTTCTAGTAGTTTATCTACCTTCAGGAAGCAATCTTTCTATTCCATCTCCATTCGCTTAATCTTTATGAATGGGAAAGAGTGGGTTTCTATCAAGAACACATACACAATTTCATTGATCAAGCAAGTTAAATAAAATAGGAACATAATAACCACTGCAAGTACCTCATTTTCCAATTTTTTCCTCTCAACATTTGCATCACTAATTTTATATTGAAGCTTCTGTTGCTCCTTGACAATGACACTGATCTCAGCATCATATTCTTTCATCTTTGAACGACTCAAATTGAGCTCAGATTGGGCTTGATCATATTCCTTCTTTATGAAACTAACCTGCAATAGGAAAGACAATAAAGACGCGTGCATTTTGTGTTCAGCAAAAAGGGTTAGATTGAAAGTTTAAGCACCTTGCTTGTAAGGTTATCTACTTCTGCAGTGAGGCTGTTTATCTGTGTCTGTAAAGAAACCAATTGATTTTCCAGGGAAGCATGCTCTTGAATGACTGCGTCCTCCATAATGAGCCTCTCTCTTTCATTTTCAAAGTCATAAATCCTTTCACAATTGAATGCATTGAAATTTAAAAATAAACATGTGCAAGAATGCACCATTTACAATAAGAAGTGTGTGCAAGAATGCACCTTGTTATCTATTGAAGATGCATGGAATTGAATCAATGTTTCTTATTTTGTGACATACTAAAAAGGCAGGTTTTTTCGTTGTCATCTGTAGGGGAAAAAAACCAGAGTTACCTTTTATTTCGCTTGCATGTATGTGAGATCCATCATCATGAAAGAGTTAGTGTTGGCATGATGAGGGTTCTGAGTCATCTAGCTCCTGTGTGAGGTCATTCTGTTCACCTAGAAGGTGAGCAAAGGCTGCCTACAAAAGCCATGAAAGATGTGAAACCAATTCCAAGTCCCCAAAGTGGCGGTTAGAAGTACAGGACATTGTTTGAAATTAGAATTTGCAGTAGACTCGTTACGATCATATAGATCATTAATTTCACTCTCACAACATATATGCATTTGTAATGGGATCCAGATTTTATTGAGGATTAACACTTTACATGACAGTATCTATGTAAACAACATGACTAATAAACAAGCCAGGGTATTTATCAAATTACCCCTTCAAGCTAAAATTTCAAATCAGTAAACTCAATGCTTGAAAGAGAGGGAGTCGTGTATTTCCCTTGATATTCGTGCTTGTAAAAAATGTGGGTGTGTGTGCACTTATGATTTCTATATCCAAAGACAGCAAGAGCTGAAAGCAGGTAGCATGAAATATACCCAACAGATGTAAGCCGATCATAGCCAACAACAAACCTGAATTTCAGGAAGCAATTGTTGAATTTTAGGGTGATGCCAACAATACATTGTCAGTGACAACAACCAGACAGTTCCAGCCCAACGCTCCTCTTTTCTGGTACTGTATAGTAGCACGTCAAAAAGCTTCTTAGTTATCACGTCTCTGACCATGACAAGGGGGTGGTCATTTGCCTCACTCTTCAGTAGACTCATGTTTCAGCAAAGATGAGGGCACATCACCAGCAAGATAGTTTGAAGAGAGTGAAAGGGAAGAATAATTAGATTTGAGTATCAAATCGGCAGTTACAGGCACCCCACCCCACATAAATGATAGCCTCCCCAGCAGCAAAAAGTACATCTTCAACCTGCAAATTCCAAAAGTTTAGGTATCAGAAGTTCTCCCAAACACAACTAGTATGACGAGAGCCACACGCCAAATGGTCGAGCCGATAACTATTTCATATCTTTTGATTGATTCATGCTAAGAATAATTAAAGAGGAAATTCATATGCAGCTACTTGACTGGAAGCCTATGGTGCAACTAGTTGCATTTGGAGATTTGAGGTTCAGGCTAGGATTTTGAATGGTTGGGCTGGTCATATTCAAAATATTGATTTTTCTAGGTCCGGTCTCAGCCCATTGCTACCTCTAATTTTCAATGACCCAAAATGTTTGATGGTGGGCCTTATCGTGGTTAGAGGATTACAAAAAATACTCCCAAAACATTTCAAAATGTTAATTTTTCTAAGTCATTTCTATAAAATGGTAGATAAATCTTAAGGCATATAGAGGAACCTAGAATCTACAGTAGCTTAGGTTCTTAGAAGCCTGTTAATGTCTCTTTCACCTCTGTTAAGCCCAGATGCAACTCTCCACATGAACCTCTCAACATGTATCTTATATTTGCACTATGCAGGTAGGCTTCACACTCACTTGATCCAGAATCAGGTTGACCACAAATTCTTGAAAATAACGGACGTTTTAAAACTTGTTGTGGTTCACATTTGACATGTGAGTGTGGTCATGGAATCTTGGCCTTGTGCCTTCTCTAGAAAAATTTTTTTTTTTTTTTTTAAAAGACATGTGAGTGTGGTCCACCTGTTTGTAATCCTTGGAGAACAGTTCCACGGGTTATACCAACTCCCCATCCACCATCAAGACCAGGTTGCTCAACAGCAACTGAAACTGCCACCATGTCCCCCTTTTCAACATGTGAACTGTAGGCCAATACACTAGGAACAAATATATGCAGATGGAACATCACAATAGTATGAAGAAGGCATTATTAAGTGAGGAAACATACACTTCAACCACATGTATTTTGATGGATTTTTATTTTGATTTTTTCCTGAAAAATGAGCAAAACCACATGTATTTTCCTTTAAAATGTAATTTTCCTTTAAAATGTATCTTCAGGGACACAAAAATCACCAACATCATGCTGTCCACATTTATTAATGTGAAAAAAGGAAGCGTGATACAACACAAACTCACATCTACTTCCATGAGATAAACGAACTCATGTTAACAAAAGAATCAGTGCATGATTACAAATTTCCCTGAGGTAGTTATTGAAACTGCACGTAAGTACTGAAGCAAATGGGCCCCACAACTCATGACCATGTTTATTTGGGTTTTCAAAGAGAGAACAGTTTCACCTCAGAGATGAAAGAATGTAAGTGGATGTATGGTTGATAGCTACTCTTGTAGAAAGCCCTTCCCCTCCAAGAAAGATAGAATCTGTTCTGCCATGGCACCTGGAGTAGGACAAACCCCATCTTTCAATTTTATCTCTACATGAGAAAAAAAAAACAAGTTGAATGTTTTAGTTCGACAGGGTATTTCGTTGTCGTGTCTGCAAGAACCTCTACATGCAACCACAGGTGTGGAACATTCGAACTGTGAATCAAGTGGCTTTGACTCATCAGGTGAGTCATTACACATGTACAAATGATGGATGGTTTAGAAAGATTGGCAACACATCCACATTAAATGATACACATGCTGCCCCTTTGATGCGTGGACCGGCCTGATTATTGTTCCATGGTCTACACAGTAGTCATAGCTCAGATGTCAAACATGAGTCATGTTTCGCCATTTTGATGAGCAGTCCGGATGTCCCACACATGCAGCACATGGAGCTGCATGTAGAGATTCATGTCTGCTTAGCCAAAGTATAGTTACTAAGACATCTATTTATATTTCAAATGGGATCAACAATACAGACACCTATGACACCATGAATGCATGGGAGTGCCTTTTATATTCATGTACGTCGCAATTCATGGGAGGCTCATATGGATCATCTATCCCAGTAAAACCTGCAATGTGTATATGAAAATTAGGAATATGAAACAAACTAGTATGTTGAAAACAGCATCTTCTGCTTCTGAAAAAAAAAAAAAAAAAACAGCATCTTCTGCAGGGATGCTCTATTGAATTGAATTGCAATAGTTTAATCCAATCATATGTCTAATGGCCAAAGCGGGGCGGGTGCCATTCCACTTATAATGAGGGACTAATGCCCCAATAGCAAATCGGATCCTTTCTAGTCCAACTTGAAACACATCATCATTATGAACTAAAATGATCCAACCTCCAATTGGGCCTCTTCTCTTAGTGATTGTAATATAGAAGAAAGTCAAAGAAATTTAGGCCATCAATTGGGCTGACCTAAGCAAAGACAAAAAATTTAAGACATGATTAGCCTCATAAGGCATCTTTGCCCACCTATATTTATTGATGATTATTCAAAATATACATGAATTAAAATACAAAGTGAAAAATATTTGAATTGAAAAAGACAATACTCTGAGTGAGTCTGATGAAGGTACAAGACAACTGAAGAGACATAATACTTAAATGATAAGGATAGATCATAGCAAGATGCATGTGAAAAATGTACCATCATACACTATATATGCATATAGTTTCTAATATCCGGAAATGGTTTATCTACACAAGGGTCGTCCACATTCCAATGAACAAATGTGGGCTAGATCTTGGATGTTCATCAGGTGGGCCCCATATAGGCTAACCCTAACTAGATCAGGTCAGGGCACTTTTGAGGGGTCATATGCTGGCATATTGCTCAATTGGTTACCATTTTATAGTGACTTAATAGAATCATTGAATGGACTAAAACACCAAGGACCTGTTCATCCAAAATAAAAAGATAAAATGAGGAAACTTGCTAAGCTCACATGCATTCACAACCCTACTCATATACACACCTCCACATTTGCCAAAATTACTTGGGTACATGCCAGCACATGTGCCAACATTGCTCATGTACATGGCCAACAGATGGGCCAACATGTCACATCTGCACAAGATCCAAGGTTTTCCCAATGTGTCCAAAATAAGACAGGTGTATAGAAGGAAAATAAAAAAAAATAATAAATAAATTATACCTGCTATTTGTTTCGGATTTGCATACCATTTGGAAAAAGAAATCCAAACTTGTACCCTCTTTGTTTATGGAAAGAATATTTAAATTGAAGCATTGGAATGGAAAATAATGATAGTTTTGTGTAGATGAGAAATATATGAACACAATAAATCAATATGAAAAAGAGAGCTCATGATGAAATCCTAGATCATCTTGATTTTATGAGAGTCAAAGATTACAATGTGACTGTAAAAGGGATCAAAGAGGCAATGGGAATCAGCAAAATCTAAGTGTATTGCAATGCCAAAGACCTTCCAAACAAGAGAGGAAAGAGACTCTGTTCCTTTCATAACTCTGTCATATTGTCAATAATGTTCAAAACTAGAAATTAAATTATAGGGAACCAGATGTGTAAAGATTTTCTACAACTAACATCCAACTAATCTTGATACAAATGTGCTAATCATAACTAACCTTCAACAGACTTAACAAATTTTTAGACAATGAAACAAACAACTACCACCTGTTCATCTATCATTCATCAACAAGCTCTAAGAAACAGTTTTCTATGGTCATCTACCATGCTGTGTCGATCTTCTACGATATCATACAATTCTTACACAGAACATTAGATCTAAAATTCCAAGTAATGAAATTAAAAGAAAAAGATCTCGACAAATGCAATAACAGATCTAATATCAAAACCCTAACAATAGGTCAACAGTTATACCTTGCAGGCAATCGCAGTTCTCAACCTCCTTTCTCGCCACATCAAGCACTGAATCAATGAGATCCGCTAAAATCGGATCTGAGAGCAGATCTGATGGCCATCAACCAGATCGACAATGGAGATGAGTGCAGCGAGTTCCTGTTGGCGACAATGGGATGTAAACGGTGGGGTTTGGATGGCGCTAAAGTGTTTTGTTTGGAAATGGGTTAGGGCCGGCATAGCTCAGAGAGGACTCATGGGGCATTACCTGATGCAGAATCATGGTTTTCGAACGCTGAGCGTCAATGGCCGTAGACGCGTACCGAACCCTCCGACGAGAATGAGTGCCTTCATCGTTGCACAAAGAACCAACTACTAAACCTGCCATGGATTCTAACAGCTGCTGAGAGGAGGAGAAGACAGACCAGATCTGGGTTGGGGAATGGAGAGAGAGAGAGAGAGAGAGAGAGAGAGAGAGAGAGAGAGAGAGAGAGAGAGAGATTTGGGATTTGGGGATTTTTTGGGCGCGTCTCTGTTTTTGAGCGCGCGCCCAAACTTAGGCCGGGGTCTGGTATGGCTCTGTGGGCCCCATCATGATGCGTGTCAAAAATCTACCCCATCAGTCAGATGCACCATCCCATGGTGGGCCCAAGGATTAAAAATCAAATCAGTCTATGACTGGTGTGAGCCACACCACATACAAAAGTTGAGAGGGGTTACCCTCCATTAAAACATTCATAATTATTTTTTGGGCCCACCGAGATGTGGTCCACAAATCCAGCCCATCCATTATTTGTGTGCCACTTGGATGAGGGGTCATACCAAGTTTCAGACGCATCCAAATTTCACGTGGGGCCCACCAAGTGCTTTTATATGTTTTAGGCATGTCGTCACATGATTTTAGATGGTATGGCCCACCAGAGTTCTGTATATGGCTGATGTTTGGGATATCCCATAATTTAAAGGGGGCCCATCAAATGCACGATGTTGATGTTTGACACATATCATGGTGGGGCCCACACAACTTGACATCGTGGGGACGGCATGGATTAAACAAAAATGTCAAGTTGTGTGTGCCCCACCATGACATGTGTCAAACATCAACACCGTGCATTTGATGGGCCCCCTTTAAATTATGGGATATCCCAAAAATTAGCCGTATGCGGAACTTAGGTGGGCCATACCATCTAAAATCATGTAAAGAAATGCCTAAAACATATAAAAGCACTTGGTAGAGCCCACCTAAAATCTTTTTGCATTTGAAACTTGGTCTGACTCCTCATCCAAGTGGGACACATATAATGGATGGGCTAGATTTGTGAACCACATCTCAGTGGGCCTAACAAATGACTATGAATATTTTAATGGAGGGTAACCCCTCTCAACTTTTGTTTGTGGTGTGACCCAAAAAAGTCACGGATTGACTTGATTTTTAAGCCCTAGGCCCACCATGGAATGGTGCATCTAATTGATTGGGTAGATGTTTGACACCCATCACGGTAGGGCCCACACAGCTCAACCATCCGAGAAGTTCTCATGAGCTCGACCGCATGTAACCTTTTCCCATATATATATATATATATATATATATATATATATATATATATATATATATATATATAATGATAAAATTATTATATATCCATCATTAAAATCCTCCTAAGGCCCACTGTACTGTTTATTTGACATCCAATAGGTTGATTAGGTCATACATGGCCCAGATGAAGGGGAAAAACAAAAATCAATTTGATCCAAAATTTTTATGGCCCCAAAGTGTTTTTTAGTGGTTGACGCTCATTCAACAACATTTCCTAGAATGTGGTCCACTTAAGATTTGGATATATCTCATTTTTTGTCTCATAGTGTAAGATGATATTTAAAAATAGATAGACGACATGGATTAAACACATACATCATGGTAGGGCTCATAGAGCACCAACCACCAACCATTGGATGTGTCAAGGGGAGTAGTCAATCCGTTCCCCTTATTTGTGGTGTAGTCCATTTAATCTTTGGATATGATTTATTTTTTGGATAATTCTCTAAAATTATCTTGAAAAATGGATGAACGGTGTGGGTTGATCCCAAATTTTCGGTAAATCCAAAACTCAAGTGTACCATGCCACGCGAAACTATGTGGAATAATGATTTCCACCGTTGATACCTTCCTTGGGCCCACAATAATGTTTATTTGACATCCAACATGTTCATAATATCAAAAAGATATAAATAAAGAGAAAACATAAACATCAGCTTGATCCAAAACTTCTATAAATGTTATTTTTAATGGTGGACGTTTAGTCCCAACTTTGTAGTCCACTTAAGCTTTGGACCTGCCCCATTTTTTGGTTAATATCTTTAAATGATCTGAGAAAAGCATTGAACGGTATGGAGAAAGTCAATCCATGACTTAGGTGGGCCAAGAGCTTAAAAATAAAGTCAATTTATGACTTGGGTGGGCCACACCACATAATATAATGGAGAGGGGTTTCCTTAAAACATTCGTAATCATTTATTTTGTCTACCTAAATGTGATTCACATATCCAACCCACTCATTATGTGTGTCCCACTTGGATGAGGGGTCAGACCAATCTTCAGCCGCATCAAAAACTCATGTGGGCCCCACTAAGTGCTTTTAAATTTTTAGGATATCTTCACATAGTTTTAGATGGTATGGCCCACTTGAGTTTCGTATACAGATGATTTTTGAGATATCTCATAACCTGAAGGGGACACATCAAATCCACGGTGTTGATGTTCGACACACATCATGATGGGGCCCGTAAAACTTACCAACATCAATTCTTAGGTTCTCGCGAGGTCAGTAAGTTAGGTCACAATTTTGACCAGAATATTTGGCCCATTTTATATGTCTGGTCCATTCACTCTATTTTACTGATCAATACCCTCAATTTGACTAGTTACTCGTCTCAATCAAGCTACATATGAGAAAAGATATTGGGTATACCAAGATTGATCAACAATTTCAGTGAAATTTGATTTAAACATTTGAAGTTAATTACTCTTCAATTTGAATTGATTAGATTAACCAAAAACAATTCAATGTTGTTCATAATATCAAAAATATATGAATGAATAGAAAACACAAACATTAGCTTGATCCAAAACTTCTATGGCCTCCAAGAAATTTTAAATGGTAGATGTTCAATCACACTATTTCCTATGGTGTGGTCCACTTAAGCTTTGGATATGCTCTTTTTTTTTTTTGTTCTTTAGACCTTAAATTATCCATTAACATGGATGAATGAAGTGGATAAAATAAATAAATAACAGTGGACCCTACAGAGTTTACTTTGGTAAGGGTAACGTGAAGAAGGGTTTCCTTAAAACATTCATAATCATATATTAGGTCTAAATGTGATTCACATATCCAACCCACTCATTATGTGTGTCCCACTTGGATGAGGGGTCAGACCAAATTTCAACCGCATCCAAAACTCATGTGGGCCCCACCAAGTGCTTTTATATTTTTAGGATGTCTTCACATAGTTTTAGATGGTTGGCCCACTTGAGTTTCGTATACAGATGATTTTTGAGATATCTCATAACCTAAAGGGGACACATCAAATCTACAGTGTAGATGTTCGACACATATCATGATGGGGCCCACAAAACTTATATGAATTCTTAGGTTCTCATGAGGTCAGTAAATTGGGTCACAATTTTGACCAGAATATTTGACCCATTTTACATGTCTAGTCCATTCACTCTATTTTACTCATCAATACTCTCAATTTGATTAGTTACCTCAATCAGGCTACAAATGAGAAAGACATTGAGCATACAAGATTGATCAACAATTTTAGTGAAATCTGATTTAAACATCTGAAGTCATTTACTCTTCAATCTGAACGGATTAGATTGTTCAAAAATGATTAAAGGTTCAATTAATGGATGTGCCTAATAATAATTTTATTTTTCACACTTAAATTTTAATTTCCTTTTAAAAATAACATTTTTTTTTTCAAAATGTATATTTTTTCTCTTTTAATAAAATATCATTTTTATTAAAAAATAATTCAAATACAAATTCTGAATTTTTATTTTCAAAATCTCAAAAAATTTCTCATATTTTAATTTTTTTCTCAAAAATTTCAAATTGCCAAATTTATTTTTTTTTCAAATTTTCAATTTTTTTTTTTCAAATTGCCAATTTTTTCTCACTTTTGTTATATAACTTTTTAATTTTTCTTGTCAAAATACAAAATCTAGTTTTTAAAAATATATATATATATATATATATATATATATATATATATATATATATATATATATATATATATATATATATATATATATTATAATTTGTTAATTTTTTCACAATTTTGTTTAATTTTTTAAATTTTCTTTTTCAAAATATCATTTTTTAAATCTCACTTTTGTTATATAACTTTTTAATTTTTCTTATCAAAATACAAAATCTAGTTTTCTTTTTTAAAATGTATATTTTTTTACAATTTGTCAATTTTTTCACAATTTTGTTTAATTTTTTAAATTTTCTTTTTCAAAATATAATTTTTTTATTGAATTTTTTTTTTCAAAATTATCATCATTATTTAAAGTTCTTAATTTTTTTTTTCAAAATCTGCATTTTTATAAAATTACAATTTTTTTTTTCAAAATTTAAATTTTTCTTAAACATTGTTAATTATATTTCTAAGCTTCTCAACTTTTTTTTTTTTTTTCGAAATTCATAATTTTTTTGAGCTTTTTAATTTTTGACCTGAGCATTAGAATAGAGACAGTTTAGGACCGTCTCTAATAGAGACAGTCTTTGATAGGGCTATAAGACGGTTTAGGACCGTCTCTAATAGAGACGGTCTTTGACCGTCTTAAATAGAGACGGTCTTTGACAGTCTCTAATATAGACGGTCTTTGATGGGACTATAAGATGACCAAGGACCACCTCTAATAGAGACGGTCTTTGACAGTCTCAGATTACAAGTAAAAGACGGCCAATGACCGTCTCAAAGGACCGCATATAAGACGGTTAAAGACCGTCTCTAATGCGGACGGCCAATGACCGTCTCTAATGCGGCATATAAGATGGTCAACAACCGTTTTAAATGATTTGTGGAGGCTTAAATTTTTAAGACAATATTAAGGACGGTCAAGGGCCGTCTAAAATTTTAGAGACAGTTTACGACCGTCTCTAAAGCGTCTTTAAACCAAGCAATTTTAGAGACGGTCCAGAACTGTCTCTAAAACTGTCCTTTTTTTCCATTTTTCACGTAGTGCATGTCAGGTCCAAAGTCGTGGAGACCCAAAGACCTCAGCCTTTCCCTTCATTTTCTTCATTTTCCATGGCTCATTAGAGCTAGTTTTAGCCATCTTCTCGACCTCCAATCTACTACCAACGGGCGAGACCAAACGCAGTACCTTAGTCCATAAACAGCAACCATCTAGTGCTAGGACATCTAGAGTGTTGGACCTAGAGTTAGTGTCCCTAGATTTGAAAGATCTGACGATATAGGAACTATTAAACAATCTTGACCCTAAGCCATAGAACAATTCCCTGTATTAGAAATGGTATGAAACTATTTAGCGTATAAGCTTAGGCTTTGGATTACAGCTAGTGAGTTACAGACTAGACTACTAGTTGTATTAAGCAGTATAAAGCCTGTACATGCTAAGGAATAGTAGGTTAAATTTAGTTAGAGTAGAACCTCATTCTTCGATAGATCCCCTTAATACTTATAAACTTCTGTTATAACCCTTAGGAAAGTTATTTTAACTTAGAACCATTCACTTTTAGGGAAAACTTATAAATCCCTCAGGTTGAACTTAGAATAAACCAGCACGCCCCTTAAAATTCCTCTTAGAATTGCCTTCCCAAGGATTTATTGCAATCAAGAATGCGGAGTAAAGGAACTGTATATATAAGCAAAGTATTCGCGGTTTGTATCGACTTCTTAATCCTAGTAGTTACCACTAAATCCAATGCTCTGATCAAGCAGAAGATCGGCATCTACTCGGATTAAGAACCGATATGACAAATTTTCTGTCATCGCGAGGCAAAAAGTTTATGTATCCGGCTCAGACCCACTACACAACTTTTCTTCCGTGTTGGCCCAACCACGTACAACTAAAAGTTATTGCTTTGCCTTTAGGAAATGTTGAGGACATATAGCTAATAGAGACTAGACATCTTACCGCAAGCTCACACCTGCCCCTGAACTCAATCAGACTAGAGATTAGGCTCCTTTCTACAACCATAGGTACCAATGTCATAGAACGCATCATTAGCAAAGGAAAACCAATGTAATGAGGGGTTGTTTCCCATTTTATGTCAAGGACAGGTCCTAAGTTACATCTCGTTTCGATATACGGATCGGGACATAGAATCTTGAATCTTAAGTAGAACCAAGTTTTAAGGGGGGTAGAACGTATTGAGCCAAATCTTGTTAGGATTAGCTAATGCAACCGTTGGATCAGAGTAGTGCAGCGGAAGCATGGTTGGCCTTTTTCCCACTAGCCCAGGATCGAAACAGTTAATTTAGGTTATACGTAAGGGTAGGTCATTAAATAGAATTTGAGCCTTCCTTAGAATGTCAATACGAAAGTCTCTTTAAGGACTCATTACCCTTAGCCAATTTCGGGGACGAAATTTTATTTTAAGGGGGGTAGATTGTAACACCCCGAATTTTTTGCCAACCTGAAGTTAGACTCCCTTAGGCAATAGGTCAACCATAACGCCTTGGTAACCTCTCAGAACTCGATTCCAAAGCCAAAGAAATCATTTATAACCAAATTCTTTAGAAATTTAACGTGAATTAGCCAACACTACGCTAGATTACCTGGAAAATTAGCACCAACCACTTTAAATACGATTTGTAAGACCCAAAACCTCTAGAATTGTTACCGCTATATTACCCTAAAACCTAGGATCAAACTCTAAACCCGTTTGCTCTAAGGAACCCTTTGAAACTTTGTATTGGATCTAGACCACGCGTCGAAAGTCCGATATCCGCAATCTCAGACCATTAGGACCTCTTAGCTGGACTTGACAATCATTTCGAAAATCAAGCCCAACCGATGTTCTGGGGCTATTGTACTGAGCCTGGAGCGAAGAGAGTGAGAAATGGGTAAAGATTTGAAATTTTAATTCAAAATCTGGCACGTGTCTTTGCGCGTTATTATTAAGCGTTCTGACCGTCAGAATTCAGCCAAATTTCACCCTCGGATCAGGAGAAATTTCTCTTTCATATCATGAGACTTGTAGACCTGATTTAGGTACGATGACCGTTGAACTGAAACTGGTCCGCCACGTGCGATCTGCGAACTCTACCTGACTGAAAACTTGATGTGTGTTAAATCCAGTAACCATGAGATTAAGTCTGACCACGTTCGGCCAGGGGACCTCCCAAAATGCTCTTTGGATCGAAAAAGTCCCGATTTGGTTATAACCCAAGTATACCTTTGTCCCAAGTCTATTTTAGTGAAGTTTTAACCTATATAAGGGCTTGAAACCCTCTCATATCTCTCCCATCCGAATTTGGATAAAACCCTAGACAGAGAGAGAGAAAGTGAGAGATTGTGAGGGACTTTGTGAGAGAACTTCCTGCCGATTTCTCCATCTATTACACGTACCAAAGCAACGCATTCAAATCACTTTCCCGGTGATTTCCAATGCACTTATAGGTAAGAAAACCCTAACCACTTGCTGTTTTAGGGATTCCTTTAATTCAAATAGCGAAATAGCTTATGTATCTTGTGCATTAGGTCGCCTTTACGCCGTTGACGAAGCGTATAAATTCTATTCGAACCGATACGCGTCTAGGGCAAAAGGTGTGGATTTTAGATGCTTAGATTACCCGTTTTCAAAGCTTTCAATGTCGTTTAATGGTAGATTGCTAATAAGGATGCTATTTGACATGTAGAACATGTTGTCCGTTTTTCATTTCGAATACGTACGAAGAATATGTGATTTAGGGTATTTTAGGTATTTGTAGAAAATACTGTATACGTACGTATTTTGCCGATATGAATGCCATGAGTATTTATCGTGTACCTATACTAGTTATGTGTGTATGATTTGTTTGGCGAAGAGATTCACCCTACTGCACATATTAGCTGACATATGCTATGTAGACTAATGTGTGTAGACTAAGTGTTTGTTGAAATGCCTAAATCAATATGATTTATGCTTGCCATATGTTTTGAATGTAAGAATATGATTGTTGTGTATTAGACATCTCCTTGATATAAGGATTTGTCATATTATATGTTGAAATCAACATATGTCAAGTACGTTGGAGTTGAGTAGTCTAAGTGTTTGTATAAATGTATGTATTAGTAAATATTGAGTAAATGGTGTTGTAGATTAGCGTTGAGACTGGATTCTCAACTAATTAAATGATGTACCTGATTTCCTCCATGCTTGTTGTATTTTAATTGATTTCCTTATGTGTGAAGTACTTGTGTATGGTTAAATTGCCTATGTTGTATCTTATAACATGTTGCTAACATGCTTGAATTATTTGTTATTTCAATATTGTTTATCTCATTTGATTACTGATTTACATTACATGTGCTGGGGGTTATACTCTAGTCCAGGCAGTCGGTAACAGTTTAGAATTCGTGGTTGGATTTTATTCGCCATGAAGGATGTGTATGATGAACCCGAGTCGTACTAGAGTCGTCGACAGTGGTTAGGGCACACGAAGTGCTTGTGCACTTTATGTTGGTCGATTCAATGTGCGCTCGTGCCAGTCGGACTCATCAAGTAACCCAATTGACCATTGTATGTTCACCTTGTATTCGTCATAACTGCTTGAACCTAGGGTACTGAATTTACCAGTGATAACCCTGATAACCGTGGTACCTTAATCCACTAAGACTCATAAGCCGAGCATGGTTGTATGGGATACCGTGGTCGAGCTGTCGGCCTATGCTGGGGCCACAAACCTCCCCGTAGTGACCAGTGAGCAACCCAGACTCGTGAGCCGATTATGGTGGTATGGGACACTATATTCGAGCTGTCGGCCTACACTGATAAGGTGATGGGGGAGTGGTGCAACGAGTGCGAGCAACAGCCCTGACAGCCCTTTGTAGTGACCTCGAGCGTATTCTGAGTCTACGGGAGGTGACGACCCTTCTGTAGCGACAAGAGTACAAGTAGGCCTATATTGATAAGGTGATGGGGGAGCGGTGCAACGAGTGCGAGCAACAGCCCTGGTAGCCCTTGCAGCGACCTACAAATATAACATCGTATGAGATTACTAGGAGTGACGACCCTAGACAGGATCTATGTTGGGATTGATATAAGAAAGGTACCTTAGTTTCCCAATACTGCTGTATAAATGGACTAATAATAACTTGATAATCATTATCCATATCGCATTGCATGTGCCTGGAAGATGTGGAGCATTGCGGGAAGAAAGCATTTCGCGGACGCAGATGGTGCCGCATGAGGGAGTATGTCGGTGAAGGCATCCATCATGTCATTTCATGCATGCATTAACAACAATATCTAGGAATGTTTGATTGATTGCTTTACTATTATCGCTTGATTTATTTGATAATATGCTAATCTTTGCTCTATTATTCCACTGAGTTGATCACTCACTCCCACGTTACGGGATGATGTTCTAGACACCCACCAGTCCCTATTTTAGTTGCAGATGATGGCGCTGCTTGTGAAGTGGAGCCGGACTTGTATGATGATGAAGAGGACTTCTCCTCCGTGTTTTGATCGACGGGATTACAGGGAGGTTGATTAGATGCCTTGACACTTGCCATTTTATATTTTTGGAGCACTCATGTATATTCTTTTCTTTCCATTTTTGGAGTATACATGTATTTAATTAACCTGGTAACATGTTCACACTCTGGAGACTTACAATCAATTATATATTTTATGTATTTATTACAGTCTTCCGCTTGCTAATTTAACTGTCTCTAGAGTATGATATGCTATTTTGGCTTAGTCTCAATCTTGTTTAATGTCATTTTACAGACAACATGTATTTATCATTATTTATGTTACATAAGTGACGTTCTGGAATTCGGGAGTTTGGTTTCTACCCTGACCCCCAATTTTCGGGATGTTACACCGTGACAGAAGTAGCAGGAAGCTTTGGCTGTCACAAGAGCAGTATATTGAGAACGTCTTAGAGCGGTTCAGTATGAATGAAGCGAAGCCGGTCAGTACTCCACTGGATGGTCACTTCAGATTGAGCGACAGGCAATGTCCCAAGATGAAGGCAGAGGTGAAAGAGATGCACAAGACACTTTACGCGTCTGCTGTAGGAAGTTTGATGAATACTATGGTGTGTACATGCCCAGACATAGCATATGCAGTTGGTGTTGTCAGCCAGTATCTTGTCAATCCTAGTAAAGAGCATTGGGCAGTAGTGAAATGGATACGGCAGTATTTAAGAGGCTCATTCAAGTTGAGCCTATGCTATGGTATCGGAAAACCTGTGTTAGAGGGCTACATATATGCAGATATGGCAGGTGACATAGACTTCAGGTAGTCTACATCGGGGTTCATGTTCACGTTTACAGGGGGAGCGATTTCTTGACAGAGCAAGCTACAAAAGGTCGTAGTATTGTTGACGACAGAGGCCAAGTACATTGCAGTCACAGAGTCATGTAAAGAGATGTTTTGGATGAAGAGGTTCCTATGGAAACTTATCCTGAAGCAGGAGCAGCACGTGGTCTATTGTGATAGTCAGAGTGCTATACACTTGAGCAAGAATCCAAATCAGCATTTCAAGTCGAAGCACATAGAGATTCGGTATCACTGAATCAGGGATACTTTGAAACATAATGTGTTACAGCTTGAGAAGGTCCACACGGACGATAATAAGTCAGACATAATGACCAAGGCTTTGCTCAAGGACAAGTTTGAGGTTTGTAGAAACCAGGCTGGCTTAAAGAAGGTGAATCCCTCCTTGGTAAAAAATGAGAATATTTGATGGGATTTTTTTACCCATGCTCGACCGGTCGTGAGCCTTGCACGACTGGTCGTTGGTTGGTGTACGACCAGTCGTGGAGTTGAGCCCTGTCTCGACTCAAAGTCCAGCGAGTGTGGACTATTTTTCTCCGGGGTGCTTGACCGGTCGTGGGTGATTCACGACCGGTCGTGGGTGACGCTCGACCGGCCGTGGGTTTGTCTCGACCGGTCGTAGTTACGCAGTTTCGTCCCGCGATTTTGCGCAGATTTTGTTTCACAAGTCCTTTCGCAACTAGGATGTGGAAGGGAGTTTTCTAAAACTATAAAAAGGGATTTCTAAGATTTTTCTAGTGTATGAGATGTACACGAAAAACACATGAGGGTTATCAAAGGTGTGTGTGTGTGAGAGAGAGAGAGAGGGGAAGCTTGTGAAAGGGAGGTTATGCTCGTAGAAGTGATCTACCATATCTTAGTGCTTCTACGTCCTTGTAATTAGTGAGATCTCTCCATTTTCTTTGTTTCTCTTACTGTTTATCCACTCGTACATGAGTGATGAAGGTTTGATTATAGCTGGGTGTGCTTGTGATCAGTTGTAATGTTCTGCTTTATAGTGGATTGTTGATCTGAACGAGGTTCCTTAGTTTTTACCTCTTAGAGGGTTTTTCACGTAAAAATCTCTTATGTGATGTGTGATTGATGCTTTGATTTATTTCATTGCTGTATTATTCCATAATTCTAATTTTTTTTGCGAGGCTAGATCCTAAGGTTTTGTACAAGGCACCCAACAAATAGGACATCCAAACGCACCATTCACTATAATATATCAAAATCAAATTCTAAACATTGGATTGCAATATGGGTCGATTAGAATCTGAACAGGTTCGTATCTAGAGAGAGAAATAGTAGCACGCAAATGCATATGATGCATTCCAGTAGCATCCATCCCTCCCTTTGTAGAATCTCTAGTACTTGTAGCCCTTCACATACAAGCTCTCCGTCGCCAACCCACTTCCACTCCCGCCCACGTACTTCCCAAGCGTCGCCTCAGAGTTCGCCTTGCACCTTGCCAAGAATGCCGCCTGAGCAACGGCGACGTTCTCCCTCTTCCCAGCCCAGGTCTTGAGAGTGCTCTGCTGGAGAGCGCGGCCGAAGGAGAAAGACAGTGTCCATGGCTTCAACACTTCCAGCTTGTTCATGGCGTCGAGGTTCAGCGTCGCCTCTTCCTCGCTCTGCCCGCCGGAGAGGAATAATATGCCGGGCACCGCTGGCGGGACGGTGCGGCGGAGCGCCGTCACCGTGTACTCTGCGATCACCTCAGGCGTCACCTGAAGAACAGAATCTTGGTTATGTAAACATGTTCAAGTGAGATGATTGAATAATCATCATGTGATCATTTAGCATATGGTGGGCCCCACCGACACATGATGACTATTCCATCATCAGATAACCAAGAAAGTGGCCTTTGGTGGGACGCGGATTGGCTACTGATGGGTTGAGTAGCGAGTTTGGTTGGCTAGTGAAGTGACGTCACCAAGTTATGTGGGGCCCACCATGATGTATTTTTTGTATCCACACCGTCCATCCATTTGGAGAGGTCATTTTAAGGGATGAGCCAAAGAATGAGGTAGATCTAAAGTACAAGTAAACCCACCACAGAAAATAAGTGTGGACAGTGACATCCACCATTGAAACCTTCCTAGGGCCCATCATGATGTTTGTTTGAGATCTGACATGTTCATAAGTTAACACAGACACGGATGAAGGGAAAACACAAATTTCAGCCTAATCGAAAACTTCTGTAGCCCTGAAAAAAATTTTAATGGTAGGTGTTCAATCCCCACTTTTTTTCTGCTGGGGTCCACTTGGGCTCTGGATCTACCTCATTCATTGGCTCATTACCTAAATTGATCTCTTCAAATGGATGGACGGTGTTGATACAACACATGCATCATGGTGGGCCCCACAGAACTTGGTGACGTCACTTCAGTAGCAAAATTCGGTACAATCCGCGTCCGGTTTGGTGTGGATGTTTCGCAAGTGGTCATTACTCTCATGTAATCCATATGCCGCTTATCATGTCGGCCCCACCTTGCATATTGCAACCCATGATCCGAACTGTACGATACAATGAACTTCCAACGGTTCAAATTCTACGAACACCTGCAGCCCATCCTGATGACCGGACCAGTCTAATTTTTAATCAGTGGATCCTACATGAAGAACGGCTTGGATCTCGCACATGCTACTAATCAACACGTGTGGGACCTTATCTAGGTGGGATTACCTTTGGGCTATCCGATCCTGGGGTAACCATGTTGGGCTTGAGGAGTGTCCCTTCCAGAAGCACGTGGTGATCATTCAAGGCCTTGTACACGGCTGCAAGTACGGCCTCAGTCACAGCCGCACATTTCTTGATATCATGACTACCGTCCGTTAGCACCTCCGGCTCGACGATCGACACCAGTCCATTCTCTTGGCAGATGATGGCATAACGGGCCAGGCCCTGTGCATTCTGCTGGATGGACAGCTCGGATGGCTCGGTGGGCCCGATCTTAAGCACAGCCCTCCATTAGGAAAGCGGGCCCCAGCCTTGTAGTACTGTGCACAGCGAGACCCCAGCGAATCAAAGCCCTGGGTTGTGGTCTCCCCATTCGTGCCAGCAATATCAACCGTCCCTTTATCGACCTTGATGCCTGGGATGACAGAATTCTCCTGGAGGACCTCAACGAACGGCTTACCGTTAGATGTCTTCTGATATAGCGTTTCTTCGAATAGGATGACGCCAGAGAGGTGGGCCAGGGCATTGGGTGAGGTGAAGAGGAGCTCACGGAGGGCTTGACGGTTGGATTCGATGTGCTCAACCTTGATGCTTGCCAGCTGTTTGCCGATGGTCCCAGTGTTCTCATCAGCGGCTAGGATTCCCTTGCCAGGGGTGGATATGTACTTGGCATTCTTGATCAGCTCGTCTGGAATAAGAAATCATAGTAGGGGTATTTTAGTCATTTTTAACGATGGGATAAAGGGTATCTTATCCATTTCGTATGGATATAAAGCGGTTAGACTTCTATGATTGTTAGCCACTGTTTAGAGAATGGTGGTGATTCAATCCCCTGACATGTGGCACTTATGTAGGATATCCATACCATCCAAATAGTGGGCCACATTGTGAATAGAGTATTTCTTTATAATTTTTATTATCAAGATATACAAAGATCCAACTGGCGGCTATTGAATGAATATCTAGAACTAGAACAATGGATGGTATAGATTTCAAAGGAAGAGAAGAGGTTTACTATTATCCACAGTTGGATTAGCGTTTTGAACCGTCTGGATTTCTGTAATACTATGCCATGTGTATGGATGAAGGTTCATCACCATTGTTTTGGGATTCACAATCACGGCAGTTCGGCCAAGAACTTAAAGCCCAATAAATTGGATGATCGTACGCTCACCCAATCTCAAGATTTTTGTGTTGAATTTGAACCTTTGCTGCATTTTTTTCTTGGCCGTTTATTTCTAAGTCATCAATCTTAGGGATAAGATAGTTCAATGTTCTTGATTATCAAATCATGACCTTTGTTTATCCAGATTCACGGCCCAAGGTTACCAAGCATATGCGGGGAGGGACTTAGATGTTGAAGTCTTAAGGCTCTTCATATACATATACATTTATACACTATCAGTATCATATAACAGCTGGAGCTTTTAGGGCGTGCTTGATTTTGAAAATTTTCGGAGAAATGCCCCGGAATGGTAATAAATATTTCCCTCCTCAGTTGCCGCACGCTTCCCCGTAGTTTATTGGACGGCCTACTTTTTTTTAATTTTAAAATAACAAATATGATGAAATATTTGTGGATCCCACCATGATGCATATCATGTATCTACACCGTTCACCCATTATATCATATGGATTTATGATATAAGCCAAAAAATAAGGCATATCCAAAGCTTAAGTGGACCACACCATAGAAAAATGTAAATTAAATACTTATCGTTAAAAACTTCTTGGGGCCATTGTTTCTTTTGGTTTGGGCCAGTTAGGTGTTGGATCTGACTCATATTTCTTCTCATATCTTAAAATGTTGTAATAAAATGAATGAACAGAACAGATATATCATATACATCAAGATAAGGTCCTAAAATGGCCACTACTAATTTTGAACCGGTTCTGAAGAAATATAATTCGCAGGAACATTCAAACAGGTGAAACGGTAATAATCACCCATTTGCATGGTACCTACCATTTCTCGGTGAGACGATGAAAATCAAACAGGCACTAAAGACATTTATACACTATGGCTATCATATAACAGCTCGAGCTTTTAGAATAATTGTAGCAAATATGCTGCATGCTGAGAGATTACTTATGATGGGAGTTGCGAGTGTTTCTCCATCCTTAACTAGGATGTTCCATAAGAGGAGATAACATTAACTATCTGATTTTTACTTGGAACATGAACAACTAACTATTTTCATTTTATTCACCGCATTGATACTTATCAATTGGATGGTTAGGATTTCTTGATCATTATGATTTTTCACGTAATCTCCATCCACCATATAGGCCAAAACTTGGATAGTCTGGATAGCTAGCTGTACAATCATTGCCACGTGTGAGGATGAGCCACTACCATTTTAAAATGGTGACCAAAAGAAAAAACAAAACATACTAGTCAACCATATAGGAAATATATGAGATAAACTGAAGCAGCGGCCTGCAATGATCCGGCCATCAAAGCGGGACCCAAAACCATCTAACCAATAGATTCTTCTTGTTTAGTGAATGCGAGCCAAGGACCTTTTTATTTAGTCATCTGCATACCATAATCAAAAGGCTCGGATCATCTAAATAAGTCAGAATCGTGGGCCATGGCCCATACAATGGAGAGCCCACTAGATGAACGATTCTGATGACACACAGATGCCATTGATGGTCCAAAAACAGTGCCCTAAGTACACCATATACCAAGATAATAATAAGGCTATGTTACTATGAAGAATCATAGATACGCTGTCGCAGATCTTTGTAAGGTGTACACAGGTTGCCGGTACTGACAAATGGGGCCCATTGTTCTATACAATTGCTTTGCTGTATCCAATCGTGGATGGACCACACATCAAAATCTCCACTACAGGTTGATCTTAACCCTCTATCTATCGCCTACAGATAGAGGGTTAAGAAGAGAAATACAAAAACGGTCTACATGCAGCTAAAAATGTCCACACGTTGATGGCTGTGATCTCTTACGATATTTTATTGGCATAGTGCATCAACAGCGTCAATTTACAGACCAATGGTCTGGATTCCGGAACTTGGACCCCACTTGTCCGTACTGGAAACCCATGCATTACTGTTCAAATACGTGGGCCACGTACCATATAATACCTCTCTTAGTTTCAGATATAACTCAACGTAGCATCTTAACAGAACATCGGAGGCGTGGAAAAGGTGGACCAACACCCTTACTTTGACTTAGCCCATCAGCTGTCCATTGATTTCAAATGCGTGGCCCGACCAGTAAGTGGACCATCACGGTTTTCACTACAGGTGATCTTTATTGTGTAGCCCATCTTTTGTACGGTTCAGATGTTCTATACAAGTGATACATTGACCAGAAATAATGCGTTGCATGCGAAAGTATACATGTAGCGGTGTACGTGAACATTTCCCACGTACATCTTCCAATACAAGGACATCAGGAAATGAAATAAAATAAAACTGTGAGAGAGAGTGTGTGTGAGAGAGAGAGAGAGTGCGTCTGTATTAGAGAGAGTGTGTGTGTGAGAGAGAGAGAGAGCGCGTCTGTATTAGAGAGAGAGTGTGTGTGAGAGAGAGAGAGAGTGCGTCTGTATTAGAGAGAGAGTGTGTGTGTGAGAGAGAGAGAGCGCGTCTGTATTAGAGAGAGAGTGTGTGTGTGTGTGAGAGAGAGAGAGTGCGTCTGTATTAGAGAGAGAGTGTGTGAGATCAATTTAAATTGTTTATTTGAGTAATTTCTAACTGCTTGTGTATCATCTATTAAAATCTGCAGAGTATCGGTGTATTTCTCAGTTTGAAGAATCCTCAGAGCAATGACAGACACCTTCCTACATTATCTTTAGTAACAGGGAGTTCATAGTAATTTAAATACGTTGCTTGGACAAGCATTGTCACATCAATGTATTTCTCAATTTGAAGACTCCTCAAAGTAACGACGGACACCTTCCTAAATTAATTATCTCTAGTGCGGTTCGTAGTAATTTAAATACATTGCTTTGACAAGCTTTGGCACATCAATGTATTTCTCAGTTTGAAGACTCAAAGAAATGATGGATACCTTTCTAAATTATCTCTAGTAATAAAGAGTTCCCGGTAATTTAAATGGCTCCACCTCATGACTTAATAGTAACTCACAAGAGTTTCAACACGAGGTCACGGTTCCAGAACCCATTGTAGTGTGAGTGTGCATAAGTGTGTAGGGTGTGTGAGTGAAAAAAAAGAAGTCATGGAGACATGGATGAATGGAATAGCAAATATGAGCTTGATCCAAAACGTTTGTGCGGATGAAAAAAACATTTATGATCAAAAACACCAAAATGGGATTGTGTCTTTATTGTCATGAATAAATTCAGATGGGCCTACCGTGAATGTATGTAGGTTAATCATGCCGTCCATTCGTTTTTAGAGCTCATTTTAGTGGTTGAGCCCAAAATTAAAGTATTCTCAAAGCTCAAGTAAACCACACCACAAGAAACAATGGAAAAAATGACTTCCACCGTTGAAACCTTGCTAGGGCCTGCAGTAATGTTTAGTTGTTAACCAACATGTTCATAGGATCACATAGACATGGATGAAGGGAAAACATAAATAATAACGTGATCCAAAACTCATGTGCCCCCAAGAAATTTTTAACGTTAGAATTTCAATTCACACCATTTCTGTGGTGAGGTCCACTTGAGATCTAGATATATTTCATTTTTGGGCTCAAGTAGGGGTGTACACCAATTCGAACCGAGTTGAGCTGGCCTCAGCTCGACTCGGCTCGGTCACTAGCTGACCATAGATCGAACTCGGTTGGGCTCGGTCCTTGAGCCTGACTAGCCAACTCGGCTTGGTTTGGTCAGCAGCTCGGGCCGAGTTTGCCATTGAGGCATTTTCACAAACACTTGGACTGCAAATTCAAAATCCCAATGTTTTACAAACAGAAGCAATGGTTTTACAGGTGTATTTTATCAAACGCTTTCTAAGAAACATAAATACCAAGAAAAAAAAGGGTATTTGTTTCATGTACATACCTTCCTTGCCATCAGCCACACTTCGTTGAGTCATTTCATCAAACACTTGGTGAGCAACATCAATAGCAAAGTAATCGAGTCACCGAACTGGTTCGATCCGAGTTCGATTCAAGTTGGATTCGATCTGAGTCGAGTTGAGCTGAGGCCAGCTTGAACTCATTTCGAGCTCAAAAAATCAGCTTGACTCAGCTCGAACTCTGCTTTGAACCAAGTCGAATCGAGCCTTTTCGAGTCGAGTCGAGCTAACCGAGATAGCTATGTTCGAGTACACCCCTAGGCTCAAGCCCTCAAATTATCTGTTATAATGGATAGACAGAGCGAATAAATATATGTAAATCATGGTGGACCCCATAAAGTTTATTCAATACGCTAAGCGTACAGAGTTACTATAGTACACAATCGGCTTCCTCAAACACCATTGTTTCATGTGGTGTGGTCTACCTAAGATTTAGATCTACTTCATTTTTAAGATCATTGCCTAAAATGAGTTGAAAAAACAAATGAACAGCACAAATATACACCACACACATCAAGGGTGAAGTTCTTTCTCTCTAGGATGTATGTTTATTCTCACTAGGATGAAGTAAACACATAAAAAACTTAGCCCACTACAAAACTTTTATGGCTATGTGAATGTTTCAATAGTGGTCATTAATTTCTCACTATTTTCTCTTCTAGTATGGCTCACATGAGTTTTGGATCCCTTTATTATTATTATTATTATTATTATTATTATTATTATTATTTTATATCATATATCTTAAAATAAAGTACCCATGAATGGTTTGGATTTCTCAAAAACATTACCACCATCGCACCACTTGGACAACCTGTGAAATGCTTTGGTTGGTAGAGGTGTATGCGAGTCGAACTGAGTTGGGCTTGGCACAGCTCAACTCAACTCGGCCACTAGCTAACCCAACTCAAACTCAGTTTGACTCAGTCATTGAGCTTGACTAGCCAGCTCGGCTTGGCTCGGACAGCAACTCGGGCCAGCTGGAGAGTTCGAGCCGAATTTACTTAATGCAGTATTTTCACATACACATGGACTACACGTTTAGAATCTCACTGCATGTGAAACATCAGCAGCAGTTTTGTTGATATTTCATCAAACACCTTGTAGGTACCAGCAGCAGCAGTTTTACAGATATTTTATCAAACAGTCAGGATTGATCTCTCACCATTGAAACCTTATTTGGGCCCACAGAAATTTCAATAGTCAACGTTTCTGTGATGTGGCCTACTTAAGATTTTGATCTTAAAGTGATACGAAAAGAACGATGGACGGAGTAGATTTCACATGGACATCTCTGCACCTGAGAGATTTGGGTTACATGGGCTCCGTGTAACAGGTGTTACACGGATCTCGCGTCCCTCAAAACCCGATTACCGAGAGGTAGGGATTCGGTGGATCCCTGACTGTGGGGCGCACCTGGATGTGTCTTGTATATCCATGTCGTCCATCCGATCTTTTAGAATATTTTAGGGCAGCTTGTCAAAAACTAAACAGCTCCAAATCTCAAGTGGACCACACCACAGGAAACAACAGTGATTAAAACAACAGTGATTAAACATCCACCGTTAAAAGTTTCTTAGGAACTATTGTAATGTTTATTTGCCATCTAACCTGTTGAGAAGGTTACACATATCTGGATGAAGAGAAAAGACAAGTATTAGATTGAGGCCCAAAAGAAGTTTATAGTGATTAATCACCATCGTTTCCTGAGGTGTGGTCCACCTGAGATTTGGATCTGCCTTATTTTTTGCAAGATTCCATGAAATGAGCTGGAAAAACGGATGGACAGTGTAGATAAGTGGGCCCCATAGTCAGGGATCTGAGTCACATCCTCACCAAGCTGCCGAGTACGGGATCTGTCTTCTTCTCGACTCTCTCTACATGAGATTCACGAAAAGTTCACTATCTGATCGGCACGTGGCAGATACAACCACCATCCGCGTAACCGCCTTTTCTTCTTTCTTCTTCTCGGATTTCTTCTGTTTTCAATTTAATTTCTTTTGCCTTCTCTTCTAACAATTCTGCTCTGTTTCCAGTGTTACCCCTGCTCTGTTTCCAGTATTACCCCTTTTATTTCGTGCTATTTACATTTTAAATTTGGGACTTTGTTTTCCCTTTCTGCCCTTAGCATATGATGGAGGTTCCTGTTGGGTTTCTGGCAACGCTACGGAGCTTTACGTCTTTTCTGCCCTTCTTCTTTCTGCTCTTGATTCTCGGCCTTCTCAAAGGTAAGCAAGCAAGCCCGTCTGAATTTGGTCCATCGCACCTGATCAGGAAGTGTCGTTTGTCTCCTAATGTTCGATGAGTAGCTGGTGCGGAGGTGGATCCAGACCGTCCGACAATAGGGTCGATCCGTTAGTTTCTCCTGTCGAGTTCATTTTCATCTCGACCGCCCATTTGAATCCGACCGTCGATATGGATCTGATCTTTCAATCCCTCTAATTTGGGTCATTCATAAGGATCACCAAATGGACGGTCCAGATCCACTACTTCATATGCCAGCTGTCAGGTATGAGAAGGATCACCATTTCAAGCCTTTTAAATTAAAAGGACCAGTTGTGGGGCCCACCTTTTTACTTGCAGTTGATGCATGGTGCCAGCCCAATCAAGCAAATGGCCCTGATTAAAGGCATGATCAATGAATGGGCCCAAACCCACCTCTCCAAAAACATGTAGCTTAAGGCCACATTCTGGCCGCCCAGCAAATCAAACCATGCATTGGGTGGGGCCCGCTTGTAGATGAACTGGCCAAAATTTCAAGCAGGCCACTCGTGTATGTGGGATTTGGGCATTTGGCTTTTTGTTTTGAACTGTTACACATGGCCCAAATGATGATTTGGTTGGACTGATTTTGGGCCAGCTCATCTACATGGTGGACCCCATCTAATGCACGGCTTTGATGTGTCCCACCGATGTGTCAGGCATTAGGTGAAGAATTGTATATGCGTAGCGAAACCTTTTGCGTGAGAAATGTCTCAAAGACAGACCAACACAACGAGTTAGCTCGTTTAACTCGCTCAACTCCACTCAAAAAAGCTTGACTTGACTCAGCTTGAAACTGGGTTCCAGTCGAGTTGAGCTACTTTTTTGAGCTTTAAAAAATTATGAGTCGAGTCCAAGTTAGACCGAGCTCAACTTGACTCGGCTTGGCTCGGAACTTGACTCGATTCGACTCATACTGGGCCCAGTTAATATAAATATTTAGTAAATATTTATATATATAAATAAATTATATTATATATTATATATATTAAAAAACCTAAAACCTAAATTCGAACTCAAACTTAGCCTGAAAGATTGAGCTTGAACTTGGCTCAATCTGGCCCGAGTTGATGACCAAGCCAAGCTGAGCTGGCCAGTTAGGCTCGAGGACCCAGCCGAGCCTAAACACAAGTTCCACACATGCCAGGTCAGCCCAATCATGGTTTCTACCGTCCATTATGGATATGTAAAATAGGAGATAGCTTCTTGCTTAATTCTGGATTGGTCAATTGTCTCCCCTCAGCTGCAAGATTTATCTCAACAATAGACCCTTTCCTAGCTCGATGTATGGCCATCTAGTAGAAGAACTTGGTATTGCAATCTCCCTCTGCTAGACACCCGTTCCTTGATTTTTGTTTCCAAAAGACCTCTTCCAAGAATTCCAACTGCCTGAGGTGTTCTCTTGCTTCCTTCTCCTTGGCCATGGCTTGATGATCAGCAATGTCCTAGGCCTCGCTCTCAGCTCTGTGAAGCTCCTCCCCTGCACTTTTAATCTTTTGGAAAATGTTGCCAAACACCTCCCAAATCCACAATTTAAGTGCATTCTCGACATTTTTGAGCTTGTTCTGGAGGACAAACATTGGTTGGCCTGCAATGTTGGAAACCCAAGCTGATTTGATAAGGTCATGGAAATTTCCATGATAAACCCACATTCTTTGGAATCTGAAGGACTTCGGGCTCCCCTGTAACTCTGTCAGAAATTGGAGGAGCGGGGCATGGTCAAAATTGGTTCTGACAAGATGTTGGACTCTGAATGTTGAGCAACTGAGAAGCCAATCCGCATTACACAACACCCTGTCCATTCTTTCCCACATTCAAGATCTCCCTGAGTGATTGTTGCACCAAGTATACTAATTGCCGGTGAAGCCAGCGTCTAACACTCTTGCCTGGCTAATAGCTTCAATGAAATCCAAGGAACCCCCAGGGTCTAGTGGTCAGCCCCCCAGTCTCTCTGCAGGATCTGTTATAGCATTAAAGTCACCCCCCACAGCCCAGGCACCCTATCTATTTGCAGCAATGTTTGCCAGATCCTGCCATAGCGATCTACGCAGCACCTTGGAGTATTTGGCGTACACCACTGATAGAAGAACTTTTTCCACACTGCCCTGAAGACCAACTTGAAACGGTATGATCTGGTTAGATGTTGACACACCCCCCACTAGTAAGGGCGAATTGAAGAAGATCCAAATCTTCCCTCCCTCTTCTGCATTAGACAAGGAAGAATGGTATCCAGGCGCAAACTTGTTTTGATTCTTTTGAGCTCCCCCAACATGGGTTCGACCAGGGCAACTATACCAGGTTTAAACTTGGCAATATGCCTCTTCGCTGATCTAATGGTCTATGCGTTGCCCGCTCCTCGGACATTCCAGATTAGGCACACCTAGAGTCTATGGCCGGCGTTTCAGCCTTCTCAGTCTAATACTCCATCTTGGAAGAGGAAATTGGGATTCTGCTCGGTCTGGTTCTGCTTCAACACGTCTTTTGGTGGATATTGAACTGACTTCTTGCTGGTCGAGTGCCGCTGCATGTTGCTTCCCGAAGCTAGGCTCTCCTGTTCCCTTGTACGCTCAATGCGTTGTTACGTTGATTGTCAGGTTGGAATAAACTGATTGGTAGACTCGAGCCCCTCAGCTGTCCCATTGCCTCTACTTCCAGATTTCTTCCCTTCTAATCTACCTGAGACCCGATTCGCTCCACAGGTTTCCTGAACGAAAAAAGGGGACGGATCAACAGCTAATTGTAGTTCCCCTGAACCTCTTCCCTCAGATTCCAGCGAAGAAGAGCAGTTCTGGACATAAGGTCAGCCCCTGATGCGCGTCAATAGGACCCAGTAATGCCTCAATAGGAGAGTCCATATCACAAACACCTGTAGTGCACATTAGACCATATCACAAACACCTGTAGTGCACATTGACAACAAGATTCTCCTACTAAGTCATGGCTGTGCAGGTTCGGAGTTATGAAATGCAGGCCTTGTGAGTGCTATTGTGACTGAGAGCAGATAGTGGTACACGATGCGGTAGTAGTTGGCATTTCAGAGGAGAAAAAGAGAAGGCTTGCTATCATCTATAAGGACTATCTCTGCCTTTTCTTCGTCAGAACTTCTCGGCCTTGGTAAGATCCTAATACAAAATTACTTATTAAAATGAAATGAACTCATTTTGAAGCAGCGGCCAAACAGGGCCTAAATCGTCACCCTCGGCTCTGTGTGATGTGTTGTTCTGATTATTATGGGTGGCATTAGCAACGTAATTGCTGCTTGGTAAGGCTAGTAATAAGCCCCAGCCTCGCGGTTCTGTGTGGATAGCTTTCTGTGCTGGGTTGGCAGCAGAATTGTTGTTTCCAATCGCAGAGTATCGTTGGAGGAATCGTTGGTAGCAGGCCCCCTCTTCCGAAGCTCTCTGGGCTTTCTACCTGGCGGTACTCTTCCATTTTGTTTGCACTGCCTCTTCTGGTCTGTTGCAGGTTTCTATTTAACGAGTGGGCATGATCTTGCTGCCATGTGCCGAAGATAATGTCCTTGGTGTTTGATGGTTGTTTGCTTCACCTGCTGATTGAGTCGAGCTTCATCCCTCGCAGTAGGAGGAAGGTGCTGGTTAGTGCAGGAGCTAAAAAATGCTGTTTGAGAGTGACTGGTTGCTTCCAGTCGTACCTCAGATGGCTGTGCTCTTTTCAAGTGATGTTTTGGGTAGCAGCTGCGGCCTGTTTGCTAGTCTTTTCAAGTATTGCCTTGCTTCTGGACTGGTAGTACGCTGATGCCCTTCTTCAGTTGCTTCATTAGATGATGCTGCCACGTTTCAACGACGCTCCAAATATGTTGCTTTTAAAAAAAAAAAAAAAAAAAAAAAAAAATTATTATTTTTTTTAAGCCACGTGTAAGAGTTGCATATGATAGGTGCAGTCCGGAACATTTTTGTTGGGATCTGACCGAATGGCTGTACATTCTAGTTTCATATAAATAGAGTTCAGGTGGAATGATTCCACTTTCCTTTGACAAAAAGAAGAAGCTGGTAATGAGCCAGTCTGGCCCGCAATGTCTGGGACCCATGAAGGTTGGGCTAGAGGGCCTATGATAGAGGTCCATGGATTAGACCAAGAGTACATGGGACGCAACAAACTGCATCAGGTGGAACACACCATAAATAGCTGCTTTTCTAATTCAAAATACAGGTGTGGCCTACTTAAAACGAGTGGATCAACCTGTTGTCTAAGATGTGGCCCACCTGACGCAACTTGTTGTGTACCATGTAACCTTTCGGTTGCCCCGGCCATGAGTTTCAAATGTTGATTACTAAGTGGGCCCAGCTGATCCAAGATTGCCAACATTTTCCATTCAAACCCAGTGTAAGTCAGTGTATGATGTTTTTATGTGTGGACCTGGGTCCGAAATTAGAAGCCCAACTACCAAGCAGGTAAGGCCTAGACCTGATTTCTAAGAACATAAATAATCAGGCATGCTCAGGGTGACCCAGACCTTCCATAGAATGGCCCATTTCTAACTGTACACTTGATCAACAGACCTCTATCATAGGGCCACTAGACCAACCTTCATGGAGCTCAGAGCTGGCAGGCCAGAGCCAATATACGGTGATGATTTAAGCCCTGTTTGTTTGCCACTTGAAAATGTGTTTTAAATGTAAAATATATATGTTTCCCATGTGATGGAACATTGCTCCACGTGAATTTTGGATCAGTATGATTTTTATAAGTATGTCTTATAGTGCATGAGCAGGCACGACAGATATAAAATTTGGATTCGAGACATACAGATCACAAGTGGGCCCCATACATCTCAAACAAATGGTAGTCAGTATGCGTGGAATGCATGTGATCATTCTTCATGTACTAATAATCTCTATTGAACTAGTTAAATTAGTGTGGTTGAGCAATTCCAGCCTCTGAAATGGAACACTTGCAGATTAAAATAATACCATTAGATATTTTTCATTTATAGCCGCTCAATAATGTCCACCACCAATTAGATATCCAGATAATGAGATAAGCGTCATATTTTTCATCTGGACGGTTACTTTTATGCCACGTATGGGTCCATTATTCTTGTTCCTGTTGTGGGGCCACTTGTGTTGTTAATCGGGATGACTTTTTGGACTAATCGAGTATACATCTAGTGGCTCCCGTGATGGGGCGGAGCGGATGTAACATGGTGGGCCCAATGGCTACGGTGTTTGTATCCTCTGCTTTCCAAGATTTGTTCACTATTGTGTGGCCCACCTAAGTATTATGTCGACGTGTTTTTTTTTTTTTTTTTTTTAAACATCTAGGGTATCGCGTACAACACGGTGCGCTGCAAGGCAAGGGTGTGGTCCACCTTGCGTACCAAGTTTTCTTTGACGATTTGACGTAGAAAGATCGCTGGTCATCTATCCTCTCCGAGAGACAAGGTTTCATTTGATAATAAAAATCATATAAAATGCGAATTCTTAGGCCCCACCATGTTTACATATGGCATACATTCCATCGATCAGGTGAGCCCCTTAATTTTAGCCTTGAGGATAAAATTCATCCGGATTTCCAACTCAAGTGAGCCACACAAACCAATAAGAAACTTATGATTGGAGTTCATTTCTATTGTTCTATTTTGTGTGGCCCACTTGAGGTTTGGATAAGCTTGATTTTTATTTTAATAGGTTATATATCTAAGGGTTCACCTGATGGGTGGAGTGGATTTCGTTGAAACAACATAGTTATCCACACAGCAATGGTGTTATATTGCGTATGAATGTGTTGGCTATTTAACCTAGAGACGCAGAAAGACTCTCGGACTAGGCAGAGGGAATATCCCTATCCTTTCTTTAATGTAGGTCTGTATCCATAGTATTTAAAAAAATTAAAAATTAAAAAAAAAATAATAATAAAATTCTATTTTAGTACCGAGAGATGCTCCAGTGCTCCAGGCAGGAATGGACAGATATGGATTTATCCATGGAGGTCAATGGCTGGATCGGTGAGGTATCAACGGTCCAGATGGCTCTTTTTCTTATAGGGCCGCCAGGGCCAATGCATTTTCAGCCTGTTAGGTCTTGGGTTGGGCTAGAGACGAGTTGTAAGGGACTGGATGCCCTGTACATCAACAGCAATACATGGCGTTTTTTTTTTTTGCCATGAACAATAAAAGACAAAAACAGAAACAAAACTATGTATATATATTTTTTTAAAATCCGGCCACCTCATTTAAGTGATTTTTCATTCCGGTGGATGGAGCCCTGGGTAATCCATCTCTTAGGACCAGTTTAATTCACTGTAATTGTTGTGAATTTGTGGTAAATTTTACATTTTTTTTTAGCATTAATTGCTCACCAAAAAGTTTAGGTTGGAATGAATGCCTAATGATGGTGGCAGTTATGCAGTTGGGTAGAGTTACGGACTAACAAAGTGGCAATTATGTAGAGTTAATAGGAAGGACTTTTCTTCCCTTTAACTGATGGAAGTCTCGGTCGTCGATCAAAGGTCGGATAATGTAGAACTAATAGGAGGGACTTTTCTTCCCTTCAACTGAGAGAAGTCCCAGTCGGACGATGTAGAACTAATAAGAGGGACTTTTCTTCTCTTCAACTGATGGAAGTCCCAGTCAGGTGATGTATAACTAATAGAAGGGACTTTTCTTCCCTTTAACTGAGGGAAGCCCTCGTAGTCGGTCGTCGTGTAGTTCGAATAGTCTAGAAATCATTTAAAAGAAATTTCTTCTCCTAACCTGAAAAAATTCTTTTATTATGGAGTGTCCCAAACACCTTTTTTTTCCTTTGAGAAGGGAGGTCGCCCTTATCAAGTAAGTCGGTTAGTCGACACGGTAGGCTTGAAGGATATCGCCGATCTAATCTCGTAGTTCTTTGAGTTCTACCTTCCCAGGGCCCTTGTTCTTAGCTATCGCATCAGGAGCCTTTCCACTCCTCTTCTTTTTCGACGTGTAATGCAAGTTAGAATTGGAGGATGTGGTAATTCCTAAGGTGTGGGAGGGCACATGGCTCGGATGCCTAGAATGTTGCTTGGTTTTCTGAGAGTTGATGGTGCTTGAGGTAATGCAGAGACCTCGGTGGCTGCCCGTGCATCTATCCCCTGGTAGGGAGGTAGGTTTTGTCTCTCCAAAATCTACATTATCCGTTTATATTACCAGTCAATGCTTCGATTTGATGTTCTAGAGAGACGAGTCAACTCCCTCGGTTTTGGGATTGCTACGCAGGGCTTGCAGGCATAAAACAACTTAAAGTTAGAAAGGTGGATCTCCTTGGTTTGCGGACTATTTCCCTAGTGTAAAGCAGTTGCAGCAATGCGGCAAGAGCTTTCTTTCTTCATTTTGCCATTGTTGTTTTCTGGTAAAGCAGAAACGATTTTGATGTCAATCCCATAGATGACACCAAACCGTTGATGCAAAAATCTGGTCAACCATTTTTAGACCTTCGAGTACCTGCACAACAATAAGACAAAGGAGACCCTGGCTAGAGGAGGGTATCCTCCGATGCCAAAGTTAAGATAGGAATCTGGGTTTAGTAGTATTGAGGGGTTTTAGGTGAGAGATTATGCATATCTTTTACCATAGGTAGAGTCCTTATTTATAGCCTTTTGGGGGTGGTGGTGTATATGACAATGCCTCTGCATGGTAGATGCGTATTACAGAAGAGATTTTCCTCCGTACATGTCATGATTGATTTCCTTATATCCTTGGCGAATATCTCAAAGGATAATGATATCTTTATAGTGAATATCTTAGAAGATAATCATATCTTTATATATTCTAAGTGTATTTCTGTCCCAACGCTGAGGTCGATTCCCGAGGCCGAGGTCGATATCCGAGGCCAACCTCCAAGGTTGGTAACCAAGGTTGAGGTCAGATACCGACCTCCAAAGTTAGTAACGGAGGTTGAGTTCTTTGGTCGAGGCCGACCTCTAAATCCAAGGTTGGTTCCCTAGGCCGAGATCAGGATGCTTTTCCAGCCTTTAAGAAATCCAATGTTTTCAAGTCTGCTCATCAGTTTAGATTAGCTAATGTTTGCTTCCATGTTAGATCAGACCAAGATATTGACTTCCTGCCATTCTTTACTTCAATTTCTGTTATATGAAATTGATTTTAATGTATCCCCAAATTTGTGATGATTTGGAGGTAATGAGCCTGTATGTCGTTAATATGTTTCGATGAGGTTGAATGCCTATGTTTATTGATATGCATGCCTGAATTTTTCGTGACTAAGAGTAGTTTATAATCTCCTGTATAATGCTAAATGATTAAATCCATTTCTAGATTGGCCAGCGAAACTACAAGACCCGTACGGGCAGACCGGTTGGGCCACCTACTGACCAATCTGAACAATTTATGTCAAACACGGATAGTCGGCAGTAGTTGGACTACGTGAGATGCTCGCACTCAATGTCAGGTGTTCCGCAGTTCGCCTGAATTGAATAAATTGTCTCACTAACTGACCAACCATGTTTGTTAACTATGAATGATCACGCTTGTTTAAACCTTTAACACCCTACGCCCATATAATGCTCACTGGTAACAACTATTATGCGATCCACAAGTCTTGGAAGCCGGGCATGGTGGAATGGGACACTATTCTCGAGTTGTCGGCCTACGTTGGAGTGACGAGCCTCCCTGTAGTGATTGTGAGCAATCCATGGTACAAACCCGCCTCGTGAGCCAGGCATGATGGAATAGGATACTATGCTCGAGTTGTTGGCTTACACTGGGGTGATGAACCTCCCTGTAGTGACCGCGAGTAAGCATACTTTACAAGCTATCTTTTGTATGCATTTTCCAGGAGTGACGAACCAAACGGATCAAGGATCGCAGGTGCAAGGCCACCTAGGCCGGCCTCGCGATCTGGTTAGGGCATTGACTTCCTTAGGGTGTCCCAATTTTTCTAAAAGTGTTAGATGAATGAATGTAACCAAACACCTGGCTAACATATTCCCCATCACATCATATTAGTTAAGTTGACGACTTGGCAAACGAGGCCGCATTGAGGGAGTGTTGGGCATATGTGATCGTTAGATGGTGTCGCTCGAGGGAGTATTGGATGTTAAGGGCATGCATCATATCTTAATAACATGCATACACATTAACAAGAGTAGCTAGGAATTTTGTGTTTGATGTTTTTCATTAATTGCACCTATGGAATTGATAACTTGTGTAACCTATTACTAATGGAACCTACTGACTTGATCACTCACTCCCACTTTAGGATGGTGTTTTAACACTAACCAAACATTTTCGTAGATGCAGGTACTAGGAATCCGATGCGTTGGAGGAGGCTCATATAGACTCGGAGTCCTCATACTTCTAGTAGCTAGATGGGCCGATGTAGGATCCTTTCAAGACGTCAATCAGATTCTTGAGTTGATATATTTTACATTTTTGAAACTGTATATACTATTCAGTTGTAGTCCCATACTCTGGATAAACATATTTTACTTGCTAGTCGATTTACTTGCGTTAAAATTTATATTTATTCCATGGTACTTCACATAGTCTAATTTAATTTCATGAATTTCTTAAATGCTAAGTGAAACAAACTATAGAACCCCGCTTCCGTAAAGCATAAGTGACACCCAGGATATCAGGAGTCTAGTATCTACTCGACCCCCGAAATCCAGGTCATTACAAAAGGGGAGATGTGTGGGTGGAGAGGCTTGTACCATCAGTTGCACCGAGATCAATCTGGTATTTGGCCTTGATTACATGGGCGTGCCAGAGCATAAAAAGGTGAAATTACTAGCATTCAAATTAAAATCTGGTGCTTCTGAATGGTGAGAGAAATTACAACTCTCATGTACCCAACAGAACAAGGCTCACATCTCATTATGGACAAGGATGAGACGCTTTCTTCGATCACAATTCATCCTTAGTGATTACGAGCATGTATTGTTCCAGCAATACTAAAATTGCCAACAGGGGAATCGAATTGTCATGGATTACATCGAAGAATTTCAACGGTTGGCAACGCGGAATGACCTGTTAGAAATCGATTCACGGAAGGTAGCATGATTCATAGGTGGATTACGATCGAAGATTCAGGACCGAGTTCAGATACGCTCGGTCAGGACTATGGATGAAGTAGTTCAATTGGCATGTAGGGTAGAAACACAACTTGTAAGAGTTCTTATTCAACCTTACCCTTCAACTCGACCCCCCATGACGGGTCTCACGTAGGATTCAATACTGACATGAGGAAAAGAATCAGTAGGAGGACATCCTCAGCCTTCTGTAACCAGTGATAGTAGCTCATCTAGGCCTCAATATGCAAGACCCACAATAGTAGGCCCTAATAGGATTCCAAATCCTTACAGTCAGCAAAGGCCGAACAATTGTTGCTGTCGTGGCCAACTGGGCTACTTATCAAACACCTGCCATCAATGCCCCGCAACCCACTTAACCATTAGTGAAGGGAACACTGAAGGAGATGTTGTAGAAGAAGACCCTAGCTTTTATGAAGATGAATAAACCATTGAGGAATGAGCTGGTGGCGAAGAATGGACGACCGAGGATCGTGGCGAATCTTTGGTCGTGAGGTGATGATGTACACCCCACGGAAGGAGTTACATCCACAACAATACAATATATTCCATACATAGTGCACCATTAATGGCAAAGTCTGTTATGTAAATCATAGACAATGGTAGTAGTGAGAACATCATCTCGAAAGTGATGGTAGACAAGTTGCAGCTACCTACGACAAAACGTCATTCCCCTTACTCAATTGGTTAGATTAAAAGGGAGAATAAGACTAAGGTAACTGAATAATGCAATGTCTCATTTTCAATTAGTAAAACTTATAAAGATCAAATACTTTGTGACATGGTTGACATGGAAGCATGCCATATGTTACTTAGTTGACCATGGGAGTTCGACCATGATGCGACCCACCGAGGACGAGACAATGTTTACGTCTTCGTTAAGGATAGTCGGAAGATAGCCATTGCCCCTATGGTACCAGAGAAACACCCCAAATCTTCTAAAGTGGAGGGGAGCTCCCTCTTGACTATTTAGGATTTCATGGAGTAATCCAAGGAAATCAGCGAGATATATGCCGCAGTGGTAAAGAGCAAGGAATCGAAACCCTTAGAAATTCCTCCAATATAAGGCTATTCCTGTATGAATTTAAAGAAGTCTGGCCCGAAGATTTACCCAATGGATTGCCCCTCATGAGGGACATCTAACATCACATGAGCCTTATTGTTAGGGCTAACTTGCCTAACTGCCCTCACTATCGGGTGAGTCAGAAAGAATATCAAATCTTGCAAGCACAAGTGAAGGAATTGATCCATACTAGTCAAGGAGAGAAAGAGTTAAGCCAAGGAGATCTTGAGTACATGCATTCTTTCAGCTTAAGAGCCTAATGCAAATTATAATGAAGACCTTGAACAACATCAGTGCCAAAAAATATTTGAGTACCATGAGTGAAGTCCATTGGATAACTCGAGGTTGAGTTTTTTCCAAGTGGAGAGGTCTAATGTAAGACGTGGCCCGGATACACTCCTAGCATGGATGTGCCAAAAGAAGGTGAACCATAAATTTTGCATAACTTTTTATCCGATTATCATTATGGGGCACACCAAATCGAGTATCATGAACCGAATAAGGACGAGAAATTGAGGACAAGTTCTTTTAAAGTGGAGAGGATTGATGTAGAGAGAGTCACGAACACTTTCATTTCCAAGATGAACCAGAAAAGGCACGATCGGAGGCGGAGGTGATCCAGACCGTCAGAATGGTATAATAGGCATATCTTGCAAACTGGAATGAGTTACTTGATGTACCATAAATGATTTTGGGGTAGGAGAAGATATTTTAGCCAACCAACCAGGCTATAGCCTGGTTGCCTTTGCCAAATTTGCAATATTCCATCAGATCGACGGTTGAAAATCCATTTTATTTCGATTTGTACTATTTATAGTAATTTTTAGTTTGATTATAACTCTTTATCGTTTGAGCTTTAGGAGTTTTGTCCAACATGAAAAGTTTTTATAAAATTTAGGAGAATAACGTGGTCAAGTCACATAGGACACTTACTATAAATAGTAAATATTTATAGTAAGTTACGAATTTTAGGAAGTTTTAGTTTTAGTTTAATTCCAAAACTTCTTCCAAGGCTTAGTGTTCCTATTTAAAGGGTTGTAGACACATTTATTTCAATCATCAATCAATTTATGAATTTTCATGAATATTAATTTTATTTTCTTATTTTTTTCTCGTGGATTCAAGAAGTCTCTTTGAGGAGTCTAGACAAGTTTCGTGGACTCGTAGTAGTTATCCCTAAGGAAGACGGTGATCGACCCATCCCTAGGTCAATGAGCTACTATGTAAAATCACGACTATTGGATGGTCCATCTATGAATATCATGGTGGACCTTGGGATGGTTTCAATGCCGGGCATTTCCATCCCAACTGTCTTATGTAGTGTGATAAACTTGAGTTTTCAATCTGCCTAATTCCTAAACTGGGGAAACTGATGAATGGGGAAGATTTCTTACGGACATCTCAATGGGCCCCATATAGCTTCCGACCATAGAAATTAACTTCCCTTGGGCATGGCACAGGAAACTTATGTTCCAAGCATTAGGCCATCCTACTTATGAATTAGGGCAATAGACCATTGACTATCCATTACCTACCATGAATTAGTGAAGCTCTGTTATGAATTACAGTGTAGCTGTTTATTCAAATATGGACCATTAATTAGGTAGGCCCAAGAATTAGACATGTCTGCTCATCTCGGAGGATAATGGTATGAGAAAAATAAGAGATTGAGTCCAAGGAAGTTTTCTGTTTGGTACCTGCAGTGTATATGTGGGTGCATGGTTGGTTTATCCAATACATTGATCAGAAAGTCCCATCATAGATGAACCATGTGAAAAAAAAATAATCTATTCATTTGGTTAATTCTAGTCTTTCCATTATTGTTATATAAATGTTGATTGGTGTCTTAAATCTATAAATCTACATGTTTGTCGATGACAGCTTGATGCCATTGTAGGCTGCTCAATACCATTGGAAAAATCTGAAAAATACATGTTTAGTCGTTGGAATGGTTTGATGTTTAGTTTGATGACATCAAAATGATATCAAAATGTCATCGAACGATCATGCAGAGTTACGCAGAGTTGCATAAGTGTGGAATTTATTTCTTATTCCAATTGTAATTCTGATAAAGGCTATATGTATGTGTGTGTGTGTGTGTGTGTGTGTGTGTGTGTGTGTGTGTGTGTGTGTGTAATTGGGATTTGGAAAGAATATAGAGGAGTTATAGGTTTTCTAATTCATTCCAAAGGGGTTCAAGGGCTTGTAAGGGAGATTCAAGGCTTATTTAAATCAAGTAATCTCTATCTATTATAATTTCTTCTTTCATAGTGCATTATTGTCGCTTCGTGCGATAGTTTTTTCCTTAAAGAGTTTTTCCAAATTAAAATCGGATTGTTTGTGTTTAAACTTGAATATACGATCAGAATAATTTGCTTGATTTATCTTTGTGTGCTTCTGTAGTCGCCCAACAATAAATACATGAAGAAATGCACTGGCAGTCCAAATTCAATGGAGAAAAGGAGATGGTATGGATAAATCAACCATCAGATCTATGGCTTAGATAAATGAACCATGCATTGGCCCCGCGTGAAAAGATCAGGTGCCAAACAAGAAAGTTCCAAGTTCCCAGCAAACAGGAAACTCAGCCTCAGTATAAAAGTAAAAAGTCAAAAGCACACCTAATATGTTGATCACCGGCCTAAATTGGGATCTAAGACGCTCAGGCATCAGGCCATGGCTGATGAATGGATCTGATCTTGTACACGTGTACCATAAAGCCACGGGACATCTCGTTCGATGCTGTGCACCTGCCATCACTCTTAAATAGATAGTCTATCCTCCCCTGGTCAATAAAGACTTTGTTCATATACTTGCACGGAATTGCTGCAGCAGCTGCTAATTTCTGGTACATTTTCTCCCTCCTCCGAACAGCGCAAAGCTAGACAAAAATCAGAGGTAATCACTTATTATTATTATCTTTTTATTCTATGGTTTTAAATAGGATGGTGCTAGCTAGCGTCACCTCCAAAATCTTATAGAAATTGTTTCTTGTGCTAATTAAGCGCTAAGTAGGATAGATATCTATCTGGATCTGTGTCGTCCATCAGCTGAAACATCAAATTTCACCATAGATCCTAAAAATCAGTTAAATCAAAGACTTAGGTAGGCCCTATCATAGGGAATGGTGTAAAATCATTCCTAAAACCTCTAAAATCACATGGTTTGGCCACATTAATTTTGAAATGTTCTGATTTTCAGAAAATCCAATTATCCTGATATTGTATCCACAATCGCTGCATCATCATCCTTTGGATTGCATTTCTATCCTTTTTTTTTTCTTTCTTTTTTGTGCTGTTGAACGCGAGTATCCAACCCTAATGTCTGATGGTGACGAGCATGACCTTCTCGTCATCTGCCCATTGTTAGCCAATCTATAAACCTTGGATTTCAAGCCTCCTTGGAATTCAGGTATCTACGCTTCATTTTGGCCATATAAGTTGCTAAGAAAAAGCCAAATTAAGCTGAACTATTTAAATAACTCATAGACACATGCACATATTCTTCACACATCAGACCTTCACACTATGCCAATCCTCATCTTGTTGTCTGATGCACACAAGTTTGACCCTCGACGACATGATTATGTTCTCGGCACCATAAACATCTGTAGAGAACCAATGAGAGGAAAGGAGAAGACATGAGTTATTCTTTGTCCTATAGTATGGACTAACCCAACCACTATTCTCTTCTTCTTTATTCATTCACGGAGGCTGGATCAATACAAATGATTATAGTATATCATTAACATAAACATACAATTATTATTATTATTATTATTTTTGGGGGGGGGGGGGGGGGGGGGGGGGTTGTATTGAATTTTTCAAAACCCATTAGAATAAACTTGTTTTAAAATTGTAGATTTTAATTAATCTAAAGATTACATTTTATGATGTGGCTGATTTTTTGGGCCTTGGGTCTAACATACGGTGACACTCTTAGTGGTGGGGGTGGATTTCACATAAATATCATGGAACCCACCCAACGCGTGAACCCTTCACTCGCATGGCTAACCAAACTTCCTATTAAGAAATTTAATAGAAGGTACTGTAATGATAATTACTTAAATTAATGAAGTAACTTATTAAAAACCTTTCAACTAGAACTAGAAGGCACTCCAGTGATAATTACTTAAAAAAATGTATGGGAAAGTAAGTTCTATAATAAGTATTAAAAGTAAGTTCTATAATAACTAATTTTTATTAAATTATATTCTTTTTAAGATATTAAAAGGAAGGCCATAAACCAGGTGAGACTAGTATTTCTACCGGTGGGACCACACCATTTAAATGCCCACACCAAAACTTTGGCTGATCATTCATAGCCAGGTCAGGCTTGTACATTGAATGTAGTCAACTTGTAACATTTTCGAAAACATCCATTTACATAAAACATGCATAACTCACCACATGAATGCCCAGTCCTCATTATATATACATCACAATATACTGAATGAGAATATACATAGACAAATTCAAAATTCTGTATTTCCTAATACTAGCCCTACCTCTTAATTAGTTGTCAGGATGGTCCAATTAACCTAATCACAAGGCTACAAAGGGTAGGCAGGACCTATATATCAGACATGAGGTAGATGTATGTTGGACGTTTGAGATCGAGGGGCATTTATGCCACGGGATCCTCACTCTCTCTGGTATCAATTTGCTCTTCATTCTCTAAAGCAGCTTGTGTCATCGTTATGCTCTGCCTGAGTCAACGTCATACTCGATTAGTGACGCAGGAGAGGACGTGTTGAGGTTGAGCACCGTCCTCCTTAAAGGGAAAATTGTTCCGAATCTGCAAAACTTTTCAAATCCACTAGGAAAATGAGAAAATAGAAAATAATTTCTAAAAATTCGTAAAATGATTGATGATCGGAATAAACAGGCTTACAATCCTTTAAATAGGGATACTAAGCCTTAGAATAAGTTTTGAAATTAAACTACAACTAAAACTCTTAGAAATCATGAGTTACTATAAATAGTAAACTTGTTATTTATAAACGGTCCTTATTTCTACTTGTGCGCATGGTTTTCAGTCAAAAATAGTTAGTGTCCTATTTAGCTGAATCATGGTATTCTCTTAATTTTTCTAAGCACTTTTTGCATCGGACACAACTCCTAAATCCCAACATACAAAGAGTTATAATTAGGTTAAAAGCTACTAAAATAATAAAAACCTAAATAAATAGGGAATTTGATTGTCAGTACGAAGGAATCTCACAAATTTATAACTCATTCTGAGTTGTGATATACATCTGTTTTAAGTTCTATGGCCCGGGTCACCTCCGCATCAGTTCAGACCTTTCCAAGTCCATCTTGGCAATGAAATTATCCGTGACCCACTCTACATCGACTAGCCTCACCTCCTATGCCCTTCCGTGCTCTTGGTTGTGTGGTTGTAATTCCAGAGCACTGGATCCTTGTTCTGACTCAGGTGCTAGGCTCTCGGGAGTTTCAACCCCCAGTCAAGGGTTCGAGTATCCTCTTTTCTTTCTTTAATAAACTTTTTTCTTTATCCCTTAAAAAAAAAAGAAGAAAAAGTTCTGTTTAACCTTATGCACGGTGTGGCCCCATCTACAAGAAGGTTTATAAACCACAAAAATATTTCATCGGTGAGCGATGGGGACAAATGAAAAGTTTAATTTTTCATAAAATTTTAAAATGAAATTGGAGGGAACGAAATTATTTGAAATGCACACGTGTAGAGCTAAGTTCATCTAGACGTGTGCCATGCTAATTCCATGTGGTGAATATCCAGGCCATCCACACACACGTCTCATGCTGCAATCCATTGTTATGAGAGTTTTACCCTTGTGTCAGTGATTCCATAAGCAGTTTAGATAATTAAAACATGTCACAAAGTCGAATGGGTATAATCCCAATTTAACTTCGGTGGTCCTAAAAAAGGCTTCAATTGCAAGCATTCTCATCTACGGTAGTATTCCTTGTGGTGTGGTCCACCTGATCATTAAGATCATTCTTATTTTTGAGATCACATCATAAATTCATCTGTCTCAAATGATAGATAGAGTGGACGTCACACAAATGTCATGGTTGACCCGCAGCTTTCTATTGCACAGGTTGTAAGATATTTAGATTATTAGATTGGTAGGCATCTACTTGAAGGTTAAAAATGGGAGTCGTCCGTTGGTTCTATTTCCATAGAGAAATATGCACGAATCAATAATCTCTCTCCCTTTATAGAAATATTTACATATTTAGGAAAACCTCTTTGTTTTATATGTAAAATCCACTCCGTCTATCAGGTTTTGTCATTGATGTTAGGCTCTAAGGCCAAAAACAAGATAGATCCACAACTCAGATAGGCTACACATCAAAGAGCAATGGGATGAGATTCCAACTGTAAGTTTGTGTGTGGGGCCACCATTGTATCTTTCATCAAATTCATTAGTGATCCAGATAATGATTCTGACCTGGTCAATGCAGCAGACTTTACATATACAATACTCCTGCTAGGTATTTTAGGGGCTGAGGGAATGACTACCGTAGAGGCTTATGAATACAATTTAGGTAGACCCTACCAAAGGGAAGAGTTGGGATGTAAATGCCGTATAATTCTAAAACTAGGGTGACTAGACCAGAAACTCAGTCGAGTCAACCCAACTTCGGGAGAGTTTGAGCTGAAACTCATTAGGGAGCTTGACTCAGTCGACACTTGACCAGACTTCTCAACTTGATTCACTGACTTGGTCAACTCGACACAACTGAGTTGTTTGTATGCTCACTTCACTTTGAATAATGTTACAAATGTTGAGTTGGAGTATGATGACATAATAAACTTTTATTTTTCTTCCAATTTCTTACGATTTAATTTGAAATTTAAGTTCCAAAGTAATTAAACAAGTATTTCAAGAGTAATAACTTCATTATGATAATTTAGTTCGTTTAGATTTTTAATTTTGGTGATGATTTTTAGTTAAGGTGGGTGTGAATGTTTAATTAAATTCAAATAAATATATGTCACGTCATGAAAATCAAATAATTTAGACCACGTGCTTGGTATTTGGGTCTTGAATAACTATATTCAGATACCTTGTTGATGCAAAAAACTGGTGAACCTTCCTTCTGATATACCGCCTGCACAAGGATGAAACAAAGGATACCCTGGCTAGAGCCGAGGACCCTCTGATGCTAAAGTCAGTGACTGGACAACGTATAAAGGGTTTTTTAAAAGGGTTTTCTGCGTACCTTTGATTTTAGAGACATCCTTCTTTTATAGGAGAGAGAGGTCCTGCCGTGGAGGGATTCTCTCCCCTAATCTTTGGAGATTTAATTTGATTGCAATCTGCTTACGGATGCTTCCCGATCCCGAGATTTTCGAGGTAGGGAATCCTTTCACAAGATTTTCAGGATGGTATTTATGCTTACACCGTCTCTTTCTTGCTCGGCTCGACCTTGACTGACTCTAGTAATAGATGAGTCTCGGCTGCCTGTAAGGACAGGGCTTTTTATCCTCTATTGGATGAAATAGAGTTGGCTCATAACCGATACTCCTCCTTATTCCGATAGCCGATATTACAACTGACTAAATGTGAGTCGGTTTTATGATCGATCAGGTGATTTCTAGCCTTGGGAACTTAGTTGATCCCCTTTAGACGTTGTTGGCTTGTTAGCCGAGTCAACTTTATGCATCTTATATGTTTTGCCTATGGCTCTTGACTCTTTGAGTCTCGGTCGGAATTTATTTTCTACAATTCGAGCTAAGTCTCTCCTTTAGGCTTTACTATCTTGCCTCGGTGGGACCTGTTACCTTAGATCCTCGGGCTATGTCAGTAGAGTTGGTCCATTCCATAACCAGGTCTCCGGACTTGTCGTATTTTTCCCCAACAGTAAGCCCCCTTACTCCTTGTATCAGCCGTGTTGACACTGAGGAGTAACGAGTTTCTAAGTCGGTTTGCATCGAAGACCGAGGTTATGATGGGACATTTAATGCTTTTTGTATCGTTCTCAACGTATGTCGGTTCGTTGCTCGAGGTTGCACGAGCGGACAACTGTTAGAACATTTCGTCTACTTATGAGCATCGGTCGCGTGGCAAGGGCGTTACTTGCGTCAGTCGGCGTGCACCACGTGTCGGGCGGGGGAGTCAAAACAGGCGTCGATTCGACTCCTCCTTAAATGCCTCTACCACGTGGCAGGGCTATAAAAGGAGGAGCAGGACGCCTTTTCCCCATTTTTGCATGTTTGCTCCTTCTTCTCCCGTTCTCTCTTTTTCGTTGTTGCTGTCATCCCCATTTTTTGCATCTCCCTTTTTCTCTCCGCTTCTTCGTTTGTGTGTTTTTCGCCTCTCCATTGAGTTTTAACTCTCTCCCTCCCTTTCCTTTTCAATCTTAATGGCAATGCATGGTCCTTCAAGTCCCCAAGAGGGGATTTTTGGTGATGAGGACGAAGCGAGACTTCTTTGGAATGTCTCGGAATCGCCCTCATTGCTGAGGGAGATGGCGATTAGTTCCAATGAAGCCTTCTAGTTTTCTGAAAGAGTCTCTGGAACTTCAGTGGAGTGTCCTGCTTCGGCGGGTCCTTCCAGCGGTGGCATGTCACTGTCGACTGCCCCTATGAGATCTAATCCTCCCAGGGATGACTTGGAGGAAGAGGATGAGGAATTTGAGGAAACCACTGAGTCGGTTCCTCTTAGGAGTTCGGCTTGGGTTGCTGAGTCGGCAGACAAGGAAGGGGAGGCTGCCGAGGGAGGGGAGGCTGGAGATGAGCAGAGGAGTCTGGTTCCTTCAGTCTTAACTGAGGTGGACTTGGATAGAATTTCGTGTCGAGTACCATCTCCCCAACTCAGTTATTCTTCACCTTCCTCTCCCGAGTGAATTACCGACCATCCTCCTCCTGAGATGGTCGCGATTTTTCAAGTCGCCATGCAATGTGGCTTGTGTTTTCCCCTTCAACCCGTTGCTCAGGATTTTCTTTCCTGACTTCGAATTGCTCCTGGGCAAATAGTTTTGAATAGGTGGAGGAACTTTTTTGGATGTTTAGTGTTGTGGGCTAAGGCAGAGCAGCCCCCACTGACCATAGATTAGTTCCTCTATCTGTACCAAGTATGACTAAACCCTCAACAACCCGGCTGGTACTTCTTGTGCGCTTGGCGGAACAAGGGCGGTCTTTTGATAATCGACCCTCCAACCTCTAACAAGCACTGGAGGGAGAGGTGGTTCTGGGCGTACAGTCGCTGGGAGACCGCCGAGTCTAGGCTCTTTGAACCTCCGTTCTTCGGGCATTCTTTGAAGTAGGTGACTTGGCATGTCCTTTCTGTGTCTTTTCTTGCTATAATTCTTATGAGTCTGACTGAATACGTTTTGCAGACGTCCTCAAGAAAAGGCCAAAATTAAGGGCCAACGCTCTAGATCAGATCAAAGAACTGAGGGCGCTAAGTCCGAAAGATCGGTCTTGGAAGAATCTTCTTCAGCCAGAGCATCTTCTTCTCTCGGGCCTAAATTCTACCGTGATAGGTATCCTCTATTCGTTCTGATGCGTTTCTCTTAGATTTTTTCTAACTCTTTACCTTGTCTGATACAGATATGGCTGAAGCTCGGCCCCTTCTGAAACCAGCGTTGAAGATGAAGGCTCCTCCGAGGTCGGTACTTCTGTCGGAGTCTCGGCCTTCAAAGAAGGTGAAGACGGCTCCAAAGGCTAAGGAGCCATCTGCCCCAGTTACCTCTGCTCCAGTCATCCCGACCGTCATCGTGCTTTCTGACCCCGAAGAGAGGGCAAAAGAGGCAGGTGTGGTTCCTGTCGAGTCTTAGGTAGCTTCTGAGCCAGAACCCGTTGCAGAGCAGGTCTCTGAACTAAGAGAGGGGCATAGAGGAAAGACCTCGGGAGGGGACATGACTCAACAGGAGCCTTTGCCTTTTCAGCAGGTTATGTCGGGGATGATCCCTTGGGCCATCGTTCATGGGAGCAAGAGAGACTTTGCTAGTTCTCTACAATGCCCCTTCGCTACAAACTCTCGGTCATGCGGCGAAGATACTCCTTGAGGTAATGTTTGTGATTTCTTGTATTGGTGTAAGACCCGTATCTTAGTCCGTACCATTCCATAGACTTTCGCAGTCTTACCGGTCGAATTCTGGCAACCTTCGACCCTTAACCGATATTGACGCGTGACCCTGATTCATATGTCGTCAACCTGTATCGAGTCAACCCAAGATCAATACTATAGCGACCTCGCCATCGCTGCGGTTCCGATGCCGTGACTTGTGCGCCGAGGCGATACCCTGGTCAAGAGATGTGGGTCAACATTCGGTGCGAGAAAAACGCCGCGGGTTGCAAAACCCAAGAGAATCTCTACGAGATGTCACATCAATCTCATCAATCAATCCATCACATGTCAAGTACATGTCAAGTACACATCACCTTTAACCCATTCCCAAGCAACCACAAAAGTCAAGAATCTCTTACAAAGCCCATACCTCTCTTACAACAAAAGCCATCAAAGTCAAAAAGTTCTTACACCTCTCATGCCTTTCTTACACAAAAGGCCACAAAAGTCAAGATTTTCTTACACAACCATCACTCACCACATCCATCCATCACTCTCTCTCTCTCTCTCTCTCTCTTTCTCATTTCTCATCTCATTCTCTCAAGCAAAAAAATCCATACGTATGAGAGCTCTCCAAGCATTCCCAAAACTTCAAGATGGCCCACTTTCTACCCCATGATCTCCTCATCCTAACCATCCATTCCTCATCTCCTCCATTAAAATCCAAGCTAAGGTGCTAAGGAACCCCTAGGAGCAAGAAGATCGGACGGTGGGTGCTCCTCTAGATGTAAAAATCTGATTTTTATAGCCTAGATATTTTTTTTCTTTCATAAGAGAAGTGTAGGACCCACCAATCAATGGTGGAGATCCCACACAATCCCATGGTTGTGGCCTAATGGCCTACCTTATGTATGCATGATCCATGCATGGGGCCTTTCTCTATATGCCCTATCATGGTAATTTTATTTCATATCATATTATGTTTGGGTCATCTAGACCTTATAACCATGGTGGGGATGACATCCGCACCATGCATTTTAATTATAGGCCATGCATGTGCAAGATTCATGTTGTAAATGTAAATCTAGGTATAATGTGCGGGTGTGATTAATCGTGAGAGGGCTCAATAGTGGCGGAGCCCCTTTCCCTATGGCCGAATTTTCCTTCTATCTCTCTTTTCTCTCATTTTATTTCCTGATGTGTGTGGCCCATTAATGTATTTCCCTTTTTATTTAACTTATTTAATAAATTTTATCTAAGTACATGTTGCTGTCTAGATTTTTCTAGACAGTTTCTGGTTGTTTTTGGACCAGATTTTAGGACTGTTTGGGGGACTATTCATACTTATTAAATATACTTTTCTGAAAGGTGGGGATCTCATCTTGATGTCTTCCAAATTTCAGCCCCAACTGACCTTCATTAGGGTCCCAAAGGTGTGGTCCAAGTGAGGTGGACAGTCTCAATTTTCTGTATTGGTCCAGCAACATTCTACCATGGATAGTTGGATTTTTTAAAATTTATTAAAATACCTATGGGTGTTTAAAAATTATAAAAAATTTCATGGGGGTGGCCTACTTATGGTAGGACCCACCTACAAAATTTTGGGGCCAATGGACGCCTGTACACACCATGGTGATGGCGGGACCGGCCCATTATAATATGGTGTTCAGATCAGTACGATTTTCAGGACAGATTAATTTATGTAAATGAATTAAAATATTTAAAGATGTTCAAAAATTTTGAAATTTTTTAAGAGTATGGTCCACTTATGTTAGAACTCACCTACCAAATTTCAAGGCCAATGGACCCCTGTACACACCGTGGTGAGGGCCGGACTGGCCCACCACGTTGGGACGTCCAGGTCTGTCCGATTTTTCTGGATAGTCTGTTTTGTTTAAATTAATTAAAATACTTAGAGATATCTAAAAATTATGAAATTTTGTGGGGGTGTGGCCCATCTATGGAAGTATCACTCTGTGAAATTTCAGCCTCAAGTGACCCCGTTTGGGTATCCAAAAGAATGGGCCAAGATAGTTGGACTCCCAGATTTTTTCTGCTGTGCAGTCCAGCAATATGCCTTGATAAAAAACCATAATTCAAAAATATTTCTTCTGATAGTGGGCCACCTTTTTGGGTTTCCTCTCATTGTATGCATGATGAGGGACCTTGGCTCTCAATTTTCAGAGTTTTAGAGGCCTTAGACCCACTCCAATGGAGTGCCCAAATTTAGGACAGCAACATGTTATAATTATGCTGGCCTTGGGTTAAAATTTTGAGGAGTGGGGCCCACCATATTATAAAGATCTTAGAGAAAATGATTTATATCTTTAGTTCCTTAAATGTTGGGCTTAATGAATGCACTTTTGAAGCCCACCACAGTTGAATTTAATTGGGTCCATGAATGTAGTCAGTTGTTGAACTATTTAAGGCCTATAGAGTGGACCCATTTGATGTGTTCCAAGGCCCATGGGATTAGACCCATTTGATGTAATTTAAGGCCCATAGAGTGGATCCATTTGATGTGTTCCAAGGTCCATGGGATTGGACCCATTTGATGTATTTTAAAGCCCATGAGATTAGGCCCATTTGATGAGATCTAAGGCCCACAGGTTCTGACCCATTGCAATGCACATAAGGCTCATTGGTGTGGTCCATTTATGTGGCTCACTTGATGAATAAAAGGCCCATATGGCATGGCCCATTTGATGTATTTAAGGCCCAATGGAAAGTACCTAAGGTCCATTGCAATGTGTGATCCCAACACGGATTATGTAATGATGTTCATGACGACCGCGCCTTGGGAGTAATGTTGGTTTGACGTCCACATTACGAGTTTAATGTTGATTAAATGTCTGCATTACGACTCTCCCTGGGGCCCATTGTTAGGCCCGTACTTATTATGTATAGGCCGTCCAGGCCCATCTACATGGCAAGGGTAGTTCATTTCATTATAACATGTTTAGTATAGTTCCATGACTCATAATCATACGCACCATATGTATGCTTGATATGAGAGGTGATTGATCATAGCATATGCCTTCAGGCAGGTTATTTATGGGCTCCCGATTAGGTGGTGTTACCCTACATAAGCGCATGTTACGTGCAAGGATGTGCTGCATGATTGGATAGTGTGATTCATGCATCTTGCATCGTGTGATATGGTTACTGTACGCCCTAGCGATATCGGGGTCGTAGCCTCCACAGACGCATCGTGGTTGGTAGGATTGGATACCGAAAATCTTGTTCTACATGGGGTGCTATAGATATCCCTGGGTGAAAGTCCCTAAACCCTTATGGTACCAAGAGGTTGCTCCAATGTCTAGACCGAGTGGGTAGATGAGTGTTGAGTGCCGAATACCAGATGGCTGCGCTCTCCACTGTGTCGTGGTCTATTGGAAGGGGGTGCGGCCTTACCCGCCCGAGTGTAGGGGGCAATGCTAGGGTGAGTTTGACCAGCTCAAGGAATGGGTCCGCTATCGACGAGTCGTGCCCGATATTGGCAGATGGATAGTGAGGTCTCTTCCACTTACCTTATTGTGTACAATGAGGGGACAATCTGGTTTAGAGTGTACTAAACCCCGGTGATATCCCAGAGTTGAGCTGTATTGACATGTGGACTTAGATGAGGATTGTATGCTTGACTTGCATCTTGCATCGCATAGCCTTAGTACGGCTCATGATATTTATGGATTCATCTGCATATTCCGCATTACTCTGATACTGCATGATCATATTACTACCTTGCGCACACACTTTCACCACCCTCTAAGCTTTCTATAAACTTATGCATGACCGTTGCGTACAGGTGACGTTGGGGCGCAGCAGCGGTGAGGCTGGAGCACTTGCAGATCATTTTTGGAGTTTTTGTTCCTTACCATTGTATTTCCCTTTATGCTCATTGTACTTATAAATTTTTTGATCATAGTGGAAATGTAATGGAGTTCTTAGTTGTTGTTTGTGGGTTATGCCTTTGGTTATGCTTATTACGAATCAAACTGATGTTGAAAATCCTCCTCGTAGCATCCCAGGATCGGAACCTGGTGAATGGGAGCTGGGAGCCGAGAATGGGGTTCTATGGAGGTTGTCGGTGCCGGATTCGGTGATCAAAAATTTTGTAAGCCTGGTTTCCGAGTTTGGAGCGTGACAATTAGTGACTCAGTCTGACTTCACATTCTCTTTTTACAGTTGGCCCCTTGTTTGGTTAAGGCCTGCTCAGATCTGACTGCAGTTTAAAAGTAGGCAACTGAGGTGGGAGCAAAAGTCGAGGCTGCCTTGATTTGGGTTGGCGTTCTGTCGGGCGACTTGGGACTCGCTACGAAGGCTGCCGATGATGCCAAAGCCGAATGCACTCACGTGGCCTTGCTACTGACAGAGGCTCAAGAAGAGAGTCGGCGAACTTGTCAAGCTCATGCCTCCTCCGTGGATAAGCTGGCTCGGACCAAGGCTGAGGCGGCTATTCAAAGGGCCACCAACAAGGCCAAGGAGGTCAAGGATTGGGTTATACAGACCTTTCTCGGATCCTAAGAGTTTGAGGAAGAGAGGGATCGCTTGTATCAGAGTGGATATACAACTTGTATCCAGGTGATGAAGCAATCTTTTCCCAACCTTGCTCTGTCGGGATTTGATGATGATGTCGCTGGTTCTGAAGGCCGAGAGGCTAAGGCTGTTGAGTCTGCTGATGCTGCGGCTGGTATCGAGGTCGAGTCTGAGGCAGCTCCTGAGGTTACTCCAAGTGGTGATAGCTGAGTCTGAACCACTTCTTAAGTTGGCTCCTGGTGAACCTTGGAGCTGAATTTTTGGTACCATCATCAGCTCCATTTTTGGCACTCAGACCAGCCCTCCAAACCGACCGAGCTCCAGGGCAGGCTAGAGAGTATCCACAACCAAGAAAGAAGATTGTGTGTTGTGGCCAACCTTTCCTTTTGCTTTTAAGCATTTTACTTTATCAATGTAATGTCGAAGCAAGATATAACCCAATGTATTAAACATACTGATGCATGAATATGCTTGGTTTTCTTTTTCATTTCAATTCAGTTTACATGCTTGTCAATTTTAAGTCCTTTTGAACACTTCGCTAGGCTGACCTAGGGGTAGTAAATTTTTAGATGCTCGACATTCCACGGATGAGGTAGCAATTATCTAGTTAGGTCTTCCAATCGATACGTTCTAGGTCGAATGGTGCTTGAGACGACATAGGGTCCTTCCTAGTTGGGTTCCAGTGTGCCCACGCCAATTTCCTTAGTGTTAAGGAATGTTTTTCGGAGAACCATGTCCCTGACTCAAAAACGCCTAACCTTGACTCGGGCATTATAAAATTGAGCTACTTGTTGTTGCCGAGCCATCATTCGTAGCTGAGCTCTTTCCCTTTGCTCGTCCATAAGATCAAGTCTGAGGGTCAACAGTTCTTCATTATCCTCTTCATTAAATGAACTGACTAGGGCTGAAGGCAACCTGATCTCGAATGGGGTAATGACAACCGAGACATAAGCAAGGGAGAAAAGAGTTTCTCCTGAAGCGGTTCGAATCGTGGTTCGATATGCCCAAAGTATCTTCAGAAGTTCTTCAGCCCATGCTCCTTTGGCTTGGTCGAGCTTGGTTTAAAGATGTTGTTTGATGGTCTTATTGACCACCTTAACCTGTCCATTCGTCTGAGGATGATGGGGTGATGAATACACATTTTTTATTCTGAGATTATCGCACATCTCTCGAAAGCTCCTATTGTCGAACCGCTTTCCTTTGTCATAAATAATAGTTCGGGGTATCCTAAATCGACAGATAATATTTTTCCATATAAAGTACGTGATCTTCTGTTTGGTTATTTTCTCCAAAAGCTCTGCCTCAGCCCACTTTGTGAAGTAGTCCACTGCTATGACACCGAACTTGGTCTGGTCCTTTCCCATGGGGAGTGGTCTGATAATATTGATTCCCCACTATGTGAAGGGCCAAGGACCGGTCATTGGAGTCAGCTCCTCCGGGGGTTGCCTCGGAGTGGCTGTGAACCGTTGACATTTGTCGCATCTTTTGACGAGCTTAAGAGCGTCGTTCTAGACAGTCGGCTAGTAGTATCCTTGACGTAAAACCTTGTGTGCAAGTGCTCACCCTCTCGAGTGATTTCCACAGATCCCTTCGTGGATCTCCCATAGTACGTAGTTGGTTTCATTGGGATTTAGGCATCGTAATAAAGGAGCATAGAAATCTTTTTTATACAATATCCTGTTAAGAATGGCTATCGGGAAGTTTAAATCTTTAATCGTCGAGCCTTGGCACGATCTTCGGGCAACTCTCCATTGTCGAGATATCGGACGATCGGGTCGAGCCAAGTAGGTTCCAAATCAATTGTATGTATGGTCGAGCTAACTGTTTCATTGATACTCAGCATAGCAATGTACTCGATTGGAATAAACCTGGGTATGTCATCTTCGTCGGCTGAGGCAAGTTTTGCTAATAGATCAGCTTTGGCATTTTCTGTCCGAGGGATCCGAGTGACGCCGTAAAGCTGAAAGCTACCAATCAATTCTTTGGCTTTCTCCATGTATGCTTTTAGTTGTTCTTTTCGTGTTTGATACACGCTTGTAACTTGATTGACGACCAGCTGGGAATCACTGAAGACGTTAAGATGCATAACGCTTAAGCTGGTCGCGAGTCGGAGGCCGAGTAGTAGAGCTTCGTATTCTGCTGTATTGTTCGAGGCTTGAAATCCATGTCTCAAGGCATATTGCATGTAGGTTTGATCAGGAGTTTTCAAGACTACTACTGCCCCGCTTACCTTAGAGTTAGAGGAGCCATCGACATACAACTTCCAGAGGATTAGGTCGGGCGATGACTTGGGGAAGCGGTCGTCGGTTCTTCAGTAGGCTTGACAGCTTGCGTAGTCATTGAATCTGCTTGTGATGTCACTTTGGCAATGAAATCGGTCATGGCTTGCCCTTTGATTGCTACTCTCGGTTTGTATTGAATGTCGAATTCGCTGAGTTCAATCGCCCATTTCGTAAGTTGGCTGGAAGCTTTTGGTTTCTATAGAACCTGACGCAATGGGAGGTTGGTCATGACAACAATGGTATGAGCATGGAAATAAGGTCGAAGTCACCGCGAGAAAACTACTAGGACTAAGGCCACTTTTTTCAGAAGTGGGTATCTTATCTCTGCCGGTGATAATTCTTTGTTGACATAATAGATCGGCAGCTGCTTTCCTTCATGCTCTCGTATAAGAGCCGAGCTAACCGCCTCCTCGGACACTGCAAGATACAACAGCAGAGCTTCCCCTGGCTTGAGTTTCGATAAGAGAGGCGGAGATCCGAGATAAGACTTCAATTTCTGAAACGCTGTTTCGCACTCTTCCGTCCACTCCACCGTTTGTCGTCCCTTGAGTTGTTTAAAGAACGGGACACATTTATCGGTGGCTCAGAAAAGGAAAAGGTTGAGTGCGGCTATTCGTCCGGTCAACCTTTGTATGTCTTTAATTATTTTCAGAGACTCCATGTCGAGCAATGCCTTGATCTTCTCTGGATTTGCCTCGAACCCTCATTGACTAAGTAGGAATCCGAGGAACTTTCAGGAGCTCACACCAAAGGCATACTTACTCAGATTCAACTTCATTTGGAACTTGAGCAAGATCAGGAACATTTCTTCTAAGTTGGCTATATGATCAGCCGTATGCATACTTTTGACGAGCATGTTGTCAATGTATACTTCCATAGTTTGGTCAATTTACCGAGCGAATATTTTGTTCACTAATCTTTGATAAGTTTTTCCAATATTTTTCAAACCAAATGGCATCACTCGGTAACAATAAAAGCCTTTGTCAGTGACAAAGGTAGTCTTAAATTTATCAGATTGATGCATTACAATTTGATTATATCCTGAATAAGCATCCATAAAACTAAGAAGTTTGTGCCTCGCAGTTGTCAACCAACTGATCGATCCTCGAAAGAGGAAAACTGTCCTTTGGACAGGCTTTGTTTAGGTCTGTATAGTCAATACAGACTCACCACTTTCCATTGGCTTTCTTCACGAGTATGATATTAGCTACCCATTCTGGGTAATATATCTCTTTTATGAATTTGGCCTTGAGGATCTTATTGACATCTTCTTCAATGATAGCATACCTTTTTGGGCCGAGCGGGTGTCACTTCTGTTAGATTGGCCGAAAGGTCGGATCGATGTTGAGTCGGTGAGTCATAACCGAAGGATTGATCCCTGACATGTCCTTATGACTCCATGCAAATACATCAACGTAGCGTCGGAGCAAGGCTATCAGGTTATCTTTCAGAGGTGATTGTAGAGACGATCCAATTTCTACCGTTTTGGACTCATCTGTCTCGACCAAAGGTACCAAGATAAGGTCTTCCACAGGTTATCCTCGTTCGTGAGTTTCGACCCGTGGGTCTAGTGACTTGATCACGGATACCTCGACTGGAGCTTTTACGACTATCATGTAACAATGTCGTGCATCTTGCTGATCTCCTTTAACGACTCCCACTCCCGACTCGGTCGAAAATTTCATAGAGAGGTGGTATGTGGACACCATAGCTTGGAGGAGACTTAGAGAGGGTTGGTCGAGTATAGTATTGTAGATGGACGATTGATCGACTATCAAAAAGTCAACCATTACTGTCGCCTGATGCGGAGGGTTTCCAGCAGTAAATGACAGTGAGATGATTCCTTATGGGAGTATCTGTCTTCCTGAGAATCCAACCAGTGGGGTACGAACCGGCCGCAATGCCGATCGTTCAGCACCCATTTTTTTGAACACCGGAGTGAACAGTACATTAGCAGACGATCCTGATTCGATGAGTATGCGGAACACCCTTCGATTAGCGATGATGAGAGTGATGACTAACGCATCATCATGGGGATGGTGAATGTGTCGAGCATCTTCATCGGTGAATGAGATATAGTACTTTTCTCTCTTCTTTTCTTTCGAAGGTCGGGCTACGATTAGGATATCGGGCTCAGGTCGATTGATGCTCGTGGCATGATTTTTTCGAGCATTGTTTGAGTCACCTCCGCCTCGGGGACCACCAACAATAGTCCGGATTTCCTTCGTAGGTCGGTTGTCACCCGGGCGTTCTTCCGCTGTCCTGGTTCTTACGACGTGTTCTCTGAGTAGGCCTTCTCGGATAAGCCTTTCGATCTCTTCCTTCAAGTGATAACAATCACTCGTACCGTGGCCATGCTAGCGATGGTAGTGGCAATATTTATCCTTATTCCACCGGTTCAGATTACTTTGAAGCTTATTCAGCCAACTAACAAATCCTTCACCCTTAATCTCCATCAACACCTGCTCTTGTGATTTATTGAGTAGAGTGTATACTGAGAACTTTCGGTCGGGTAATTTTTTTGACTTACGTTCATCACGCGTTCGGTTGTCCTTACGCTTCTTTCCTCCGACCGAGTCAACTTCCTTTTTGGCTGACTCTTTGGCTGGAGTTTTTATGTTCTGTGCGGCCTCACGCAAGTTCATTGTTTCCTTGGCATCTGCGTACTATCCGACCGAGTCATGAACTCAGCCAAAGTCATAGGCGGATTCTTATCCAGTGATGCTAGGAACGGATTGTCCCTGACGCCTTGCATGATGAAATTGAGTGTTGTTTCTTCTGAATGTTTTCGGACTTGAAGCGATTCAAAATTGAAACGCTTGATGTAGTCTTTTAATAGCTCTCCCTCCTCCTGAACTATATTGTTCAGATGCGCAGGGGGCTTCAACTTCTTCTTCCCACCAATGAAAATGGTGAGGAAGGTGTCACTGAGTGCCGTGAATGAGCTAATGGACTTCAGTTTCAGCTGTTTGAACCAAAGTCGAGCTACGTCGGCTAAGGTGAGGGAAAAAGCTCGGCACATCACGGCATCCGATCGAAAGCATTCGATGTGCTCAGTTGGGTCAGTTTTATTGGTGAAAGGTGTAATCTATGGAAGACATAACTGTTCCGTTAACCGAGCTTGCATTACTTCCTCCACAAATGGGGATGCCTTTGTCTCGAGCTATTCTGATGTGCATCCCGACTATGCTTCATGTCCGCAATCTCTTTCCATACTTCTTTCCTGAAGTCCTGGAGGTCGACTTTTCAAGGTTCATCGCTTTCTGCCATTCCCTCAACCAGAGCCTGGCTGCGCCTCCACCGATCAATCTCATGTCGAAGATTAGTGGGGGGCAGCTCGGCAGTCACGGAATGGGCGGGTGCTGGCTCGGACAGACCATGTGGCTAACTTCGCTGAGGGACCACCGATCGCGGAGCGATAGGCTCAGGGTCAGCGACTCGTTGCGGGACGTTGGACGTCTGAACTTGTTGTCGATGTATCTGTTCCAACATTTGTTTACTGACATTTATGTCGGATCTGAGTTCCTAGACCTCTTTATCCAATCGCCCATTACCTCGGTTCTGCAGGGTATTTCTCATCGCAGCTGAGGCTGTCGGATGAGCAGTAAAATCCTTACGGTTGTTGGGTTGATTTTGAGTCCCTCGGGTTGCACTCATGCCCAGTGGTTCAGCGACAACGGCCTCATTTGGCTCTTCTTGGACCATTCTTCCAGTTATCACCATTAGAGCACGTTTGCAGCTTCTGGATAGAGCGTGAAAAATGACTTTTTGTACCGTTTCTCATAAACGGCGCCAAACTGTTGATGCAAAAAACTGGTGAACCTTAATCTACTGCTTGCACAAGGATGAAACAAAGGAGACCCTGGCTAGAGCCGAGGACCCTCCGATGCTAAAGTCAGTGACTGGACAACATAGGAAGGGTTTTTTAGAAGGATTTTCTATATACCTTTGATTTTAGAGACGTCCTTCTTTTATAGGAGAGAGAGGTCTTACCGTGCAGGGATTCTCTCCCCAATCTTAGGAGATTTGATTCGATTGCAATCTGCTTATGGATGCTTCCCGATCCTCAGATTTTTGGGGTAGGGAATCCTTTCACAAGATTTTCGGGACAGTATTCATGCTTACACCGTCTCTTCCTTGCTTGACTCGGCCTTGACTGACTCTAGTAATAGATGAGTCTCGGCTGGCTGCAAGGACAGGACTTTTTATCTTCTATCGGATGAAACAAAGTTGGCGAGTAACTGATACTCCTTCTTATTCCGATAGCCGATACTACAACTGACTCAATGCGAGTCGGTTTTATGATCGATCAAGCGATTTCTAGCCTTGGGACCTTAGTTGATCCCCTTTAAATGTTGTTGGCTCATTAGCCGAGTCAACTTTATACGTCTTATATGTTTTGCCTATGGCTCTTGACTCTTTGAGTCTCGGTCGGGATTTATTTCCTGCAATTCGAGCTAAGTCTCTCCTTTAGGCTTTACTATCTTGCCTCAGTCGGACCCGTTACCTTGGATCCTCGGGCTGTGTCAGTAGAGTTGGTCCATTCCATAACCAGGTCTCCCAACTTGTCGTATTTTTTCCCAACACCTGGATTCCAAAATTTGAAAACTTTAATATAAGCCTTCATGCTTCAATTGCCTCATGCATATCCTTATGCCACTACCCATTTAAGTTGATTTTCTGCTTCAATTAGTCTCTAACTCTATAGTACATTTTACAAGGATTATACATGTGAATAAAAGTAATCTATTCATTAGGAGTCTATTGGCACATTAACTAGATTAGATTTAAAAAAGAGACCAAAACAAGATTCCTACCTTTGTTTATAAACCATTCTTTAAACTTAATGTAATCTTTCTTTTGATGACCTACATTTCCTCTTTTGATGAACCGACTTCCTTCTTGGCACACTTTCTTTTTTACTAATCTTTAGGTTAAGGCTAATTGTTGACTATAAAACGTAAAGCTTTTAAATAAATAAAACTGCCAATTCTATTCAAAATGATTTGCCAAAATTTACATTCGGACTTCCCTAGGAGAAAAAGGACTTGGGGAATGTCTATCATAAGCATCTCGTGGAAGGAGTAAATAGAGAATAGAAAAAGGCAATCTTCACTCTAAGGCTCCTTTATCAGCCCCAACCCCACTTTGTCTAGGAAGAGGAGCCCCCCAAGATGGGGAGGGAGATCAGCGATGCGGAGACAGAAAAATGGGGATTGGCAATCGCTCCCCAGGCGCGTTAGGGCCTCAACTGGGGTGTTACCTTCCCTATAGATATGTTTAAACTCAACTTGACCTCTCAGCCAAAGCCTCTCTATCTTGGTGAGCTAGTATCTCCATTTCCACCCCAATTGGGCACTTTCATTCATGACCTTCACTGCAAGCTGCGAGTCAAATTCGACCGCCACTTTGGAATATCCCATGGAGAAGTAGTGGTAAAGTCTATCATGAATCACTTGAAGCTCGGCATTCATGTTCGAGCCCACCCCATAACCCTCAGTGAAAGAAAAGAGTAGTTCACCCTTATCCCCTCTATACACGCTTCCACCACCAAATTTATCAAGATCTCCCATAGAGGACCCATCAACGTTTACCTTAACCCAGACTCTATTCAGTTTCAACCATGCAACCACCGAAGGTTGAAAGGATTTCCTCATGGCGCTGATACTCCACCAGAAGGAAAAGGAATGTGGGAAGTTGTAACACCTGTGTGGCTGACCCTGTTGGAGCCGCATATTATGTACATCCACTAGGAGACTCGAGCAATAAGAGAATCTGGGGCAAGGGTCTTGCCTTTGTAAACAGCTGCATTTCTGAATTTCTAGAGTTCTCATATCATCAAATCGGGTACCAGTTTCTGGATGAGCGAAAAACTCCTCCCATCAGTGGGAGTGCTCCACCATTGCATCAGTCTAGCCTCAACTGAGGCCATCGACATAACATTAATGCCAAACAGAACCCCCAAGTAGTTCCAGGAGGCCACAACCAAATCACTTTCCAGAAATAAATGGTGAATCGACTCACCTGTGAGGCCATGGTTTGAGCCAACAACACAACACACACATTTTGATGCTAGATAAATACCCTGAGCTTGAACGGCTTCATCCACTAGCATAACTTTATGTAAAATTTTCCAAACAAACAGGGAGATCCTTGAGGGTAGCTTCGCATGCCACACCCTCCTCACCCAACCTTTTTGGGACAAACTCAGTCCGCTAATAGCCCAAGTAGATATAACGGAGAAACAACTTGATGGGGTGAATGACCAAAAGGGGTGTCGAGGGCCTTTGACAAACAGAATCATCCCCCCCCCCCCCCGAAACATGAAGTCTATAACTTCCTGGGGGAGGTACCAGAATATCGCCGATAAAGGAGAAGGACCATTCAAATCTAGGAAGTGGCGCACCTTTAAAGAAAATAGTTCAGGAGCAATTGGGGCAGAAACTAACTGTAGCAGGGGGCCTAAACCAAACCAGTCCAGTTGACACTCCAGAGATTGTTGTCTCCCATGCCCAGCTTCCACTGCACTTGGGACTCCAGTTGGAGTAGAAGATAAAGAATCTTCTTCCAAAGCGGCGAAGGACAGATGACCGAGCATCTCAAACCTGAGTGGGAGAGATCCTGCTCATATTTTACCGACATAAAGGCACTCCACAGACTAGCTTTGGACCTGAATTTCATTGCCTAAGCCATCTTCATACGGAAGGCCTGCATTACTTCTGAAAATTTTCTGACACCGAGACCTCCTTTTATTTTTGGCTGAGAAATTATCTTCCAACTGTTCCAATGTAGTTTCCTCTTACCATCTACCCATCCTCAAAAGAAATTGGTAAGAAGACGCTCAAGAGACGAAAGAACCAGCGCAGGAAGGTGGGTTGCTGCCATCGTATGGACTAGGATACTACCCAAAACATGATTAATCAAGACTGCTCTACCTGCCTAAGAAAGGCACATAGCCTGCCACCCTCTAATGCGCCCTTGAACTTTGTAAATCATAGGTTGGAATGCGCTAGATTTCAACCTATGAACTGACACAGGGACCCTAAGATAAGTGAGAGATGCCAATGACTTTGAAATCCCGAGGAGCCTCTCAATAGTCCTGACTCTGGATGCGGGGATCTTATCGGAGCAAAAAAGAGCACTCTTTCTGAGATTAATGCATTGGCCCAAAGCTACTTGGTATGCATCCAGTAAGGCTTTATTGGCATGAAGAGAAGCTATTCCCCCGTTGAGGAAGAGGAGAGTATCGTCCGCATATAGAAGATGTGAGACCTTACGACACCGTCTCTTGAGATTGAAGGTTTGGCAAAGGCCTTAAGACACAAAATTTTTTAGACCCTACTCAGCACCTTAGCCCAAAGGATAAACAGACTAGGGGAAATTAAATCACCCTAATGAAGTCCTCTAGACAATTTGAAGAAACCAACTGATTGACCATTAATTAGATTGAGAACTAGTTGTTAGCCCAACAATTTTCGACCATATCAATCCATAGATAGCTGAACCCAAACCGATTCAAAACCTTCTTAAGGAAGCCCCAATCCACCCTATCATAGGCCTTTTTCATATCCAACTTGAGCATGGTGTTCCCGCCCCGAGTCTTCCTGTTGATCTCCCTGAACAACTCATGAGAGAGGGATATGTTCTCTGAAATCGATCTACCCTTAATAAAGGCCCCTTGTTCCAATGAGATTAGAGAGGGGAGAATCTGACTCAGCTTGGAAGCAATGATTTTTTTAGAGATCTTATAAAAATAATTACGGAGACTAATCAAGCAGAAATCAGAAAATCTCTTAGGGGTTGACGATTTGGGAATCAAAACGATAAGTCAAGACATAATAGCCTTGGGAAGTTTTCCTCCTTGGAAGAAAAGGGAAATTTCCTTATCTAGGTCAAGACCCACCACTTCCCAATAGCTAGAGAAAAAGGTACTTGAGAATCCGTCTGGCCCAGGAGCCCCTTCAATGGGCATTGACTGGACCGCTCGTTGGACCTCCAATAGTGATGGGGGGCCATCAACATCTTATTATCCTCCTGTGTGATTAATTAGCAAGGGGATCACATCAAGAATATCATGCCCTACCGCACTTAATTCAGCTAAGAATTGTTTTTCAAAATGGGCCACTGCTGCCTCTTTGATCTCTTCAAGGTCCTCCACAATCTGGCCCGAATCCAACTCAATGTTGGTTATCACTGCTCTTATTTGTCTTTCTGTAGCGGAAGCATGGAAGAACTTGGTGTTCCTGTCACCTTCTTCCAACCAACTAATTCTTGACTTTTGTTTCCAGAAATTTTCTTGCATAATCTCAAGCCGACTAAGGTTTTTTGACGTAGTGTTGAATTCATTCTGAAGATTGTTGTCTTGGTCTTTAGGTAACACTAAAAATTGCATTCTGTTTTCAACTTCTGCTAGCGCGTGTTCTGCATTTCTCACTTGTTTAAAGATCTTCCCGAATATCTCCTTATTAAAAGTTTTAAGGGCTTACTTAACATTTTTAAGCTTAGTGAGCACATTTAAAATCGGGTGGGTGGAATTGATATTACTCCATGCCATTCTGACCACTTGAAGAAAAGAATCATGCTTGGTCCACATTCGCTGAAACTTGAAAGGCTTCGGCCCACCTACTGACTGAGGAGGGAAGGACATGAGGAGAGAAGCGCGATCTGAGCTAACACGGGGAAGGTATGTGACATGAAAGAGTGGGAAAACATTGGACCAGGTCGCATTTATGAGAACCCTATCCATCCTTGCCCATACTCTGGCTGCCCCCGCCTACTTGTTGCTCCACGTGAAGCGATTACCCCCAAACCCAGCATCTATTAGCCTTGCATTGTTGATTGCATCTAGGAATTCAGCAGAACTCATTCTATCCGATTCTCTGCGACTCATTCTTTCTAATGCTTCAACAATCGCATTAAAGTCTCCACACACTTCCCAAGGCCCCCAAATTGAAGAAGAGAAGGCTACCAAATCATTTCAGAGGGTTCTTCTATTAATCTTATTGTAACTGGCATACACCACTGTAATTTAAATGGTTATTTGGAAATTTCGTAGATTGTCTACAATAGATAAGGATTGGTTAGAAATACTTAAAACTGAAATAGCGATATGGTTTTGAAAGAAAACCCAGATTTTCCCACCCTCCTCTCCATTAGAGCAGGAAGAATGGAAACCCAAGTAAAGGCCTACTCCCACTCTCTTATCTTCACTGATCATAGCTCGAGGATGGCCACAACCCAGGGATTATGGCTCCTGATTAGTCTTCTTGTAGTCCTTATAGTGCACTGATTACCGATACCGCGAGCATTCCAAACTAGGATTTTATCCATTTGTGACACATCCGGTATTTGCAGCCCTGGTGTAATGAATCTTCTTCCTTCTTAGAACTTTTAAAGTTGTCCTATCTCTAAGGGTGATTTGCTGAACTGATTTAGAGTGATTCAAGAAATCCCGGTTCTGTGTTGTTTCATCTATTTTAAATTCACATACGTTTCAAGGGGGGAAGACTTCCAATTCATCTGATACCATAGGGTTCAAAAGCTCTTCCTAAACTATTTGACTTTTACGACTAGGATCTTGGAGGTTCTCTACTGAAAGGTTTTCCTCTTGTCCATCTAGTCTAATGACTTAGGAAAAGAAAGGTGAGAGATCAACTACAAGAGCAGCTCTACCTGCTGGAGATTTGCTTAGGAAGTGGGGTTGATTAGGAGAGCTAAGGTCGTTTGCTACAGATAGCCTGCAATCCTCTGGAGGCTCCTGATGAGACCCCTGTACAGTTCAGAGAGTGTTAGGTCGATTACAGTCTGTAGCCCTACATTCCTTTGGAGGAACCTGATTAGGAGAAACAAGGCAAAATACTGCAAATGCCATGCATTCCTCTGGAGTCTCATGATGAGACCTCTGCACGGGGTGGGGCATGTGGGGTAGATTAAACTCAGCAGCTGCTTACGGCTGATTGGAGATATCTCTCCAATAATCCTCACCCTGATCATTTGTAGTCCTTTCTTTGTTAAGTGGGGAATTCCCCATAGGTCTAGAACAGTGGCGAAGGTGTTCCTGTTTATTCTTCTCTGGTGACCTATCTCAATTGGCGAAGATTGGGTGGTATCCAGGAATAGTGGATAGTTGGTCCCAGTGGTAGTTGGACCTCCTCTATTGACAACCTGCTTGAATTGAAAAGAGCCATCTGTATGGAACTGTTTGAAATTACTTTGGTGAATTTGTTACAGCAATGGACTAGAGTGGCTTGGCTGGTTCTCCTTGTATGCATAAGTTAACCTATATACAGCGGAAAGGCTGTAGCTCTAGGCATTAGATGCCTCTGCTATCACGATGGCTTCCTCTGTGACATTACATCGAACATTTGGAGGGAGAGCTTGAATGTCACCTGATGGTATTCCACATACCTCTGACAGTCGGATTTGGATTTCTTATGATGGATTGGCATATCCATCTGGAATTCTAAGATGATTAATTCTCTCCAAATCGTCATTGGCCATCTCACAAACATCTGTCGGGTGCCTAATAATGTCTGAAGATGGTTTGTTGAATCTTCTCTTCACCCAATCTATGGTTCTCTCCAAGACTGCCGATTCAATGAGAGGGAAGGGTAGAGACGGTGGAGGGAATATTGCATCTTCCATCACCGCATGAATAGGAAAATTTTGTCAGCCGCTCATAACTTCAACACTTTCTTCATATTTGTTCCTGGGCGAAGGACGACCTTGATTTGAGCAAATACTTAGAAAATCCCCAATCTGCTGATTAAGTCTATTTGGACAACATTGCTAGAATAATTCCCAAGGTCTAGTACGAATGATTTCATCCACACATGGGTAGATATCCCGAAGAGCGTGAGCCAGATCGCCTCTCCACCCACCACTTCATCTGGGGACCGCTTGCTAACAGATATTAACCCTATCTACTTGTGTAATGGAGAATCATTGAGGAAGTCAATGAATTCAGGCTTCATTTTGAGAGTGATTAGAAACTTAATGGGAGAGATTCTAGCAACATCAATAGTGGAGGTGGTGAATCTTGATGTTCTAATGGCTCTGACTAATCTCAAGATGGAGATACTTGGTTTTATTGCTATACCAACTAGTCCAAATTGAAATTCCTACAATCTAGTAGCTACCGCTCTTGGGTCTACTACTGTAGTTATCTCCTTAACCGGTATTTTCTCCTATGGGCGGATACAGGGTTCCTGGGCTACCACCTCTGCATAGGAGGGGCCATAGAGCTGGACCGGCTCCTATTTTCTTGTCGCTTCTGAATATTATTAGAAGATGGGGCAACCCTAGTCTTAGCCCTTCAAATTGATACCACCCTACCATTAATGCATCGGTCATTGAGAATATACATGGTTACCTTCGCTTCTTGCTCATACCTGAATCGAACCAAAGCATAACCCCTTAATTTCTTGGTGCCTGGGAGGGTGGGGATGTAGACATCTAGCAGTCTTCCATATTTGTTGAAGATGACCATGAGTCTTCAATGTTACAGTCAAAGGGAATGTTCCCAACGAAAAGCTAAAATCCTTTTTGTTTGGTCTTTTGGGGAAGTTCTTGCCAGACGAGTTACAACGAAATCTGGGGCTGAACGAGCTTCGGTATATGGGGAAATCTCTATGAGAAGGGGCTCGGTCCCGTCATCTACCGGGCAATCTCCCTCTCATCCCATCGTTGTCTGCCTAGGGTAGTACTTAATCAGAGACAACCTCAACCTTGACAACATTGACCTTCAATATATAACAATCTTGATACTTAACATATGACACCCTTTCTTTTACAAAATGTAAAGCTTCTTTCTTAGTATTTGATGTCCTTTTCTTATTTTCTTTTTGTCCATGTCTAATGGTTATAAGATGTGTATTGTGTGACATTCCTTACTACTGACCCTCTCTTTCTCTTGAATGCATTGAGCAAATAGATTATTTAACGTTTGCTTCACTTTTTCAGTATTATAATTAATTTTGAAATCAACCAAATACATAAGGGGGGAGTTTAAAACTAGGAAGAACAGGATTTTTTTAATATATAAAAGAAATCATTTGCATTCATCAAGGGCAAAATATACAACGAAATAGACATTTAGGCTTCCTCATGTAAAAAGGACCTGAAAGAAGCCTATCATAAAGACACAGACAGAAGGAAGAAGGACATAAAGAAACAAGAAAAGAAAGGACGGAGAGACTGTCGAGGGCCGTTGCATAAAACCTTAGGATCATTCTCCCAAAAACACCAGAATTATGGGATAATAAAGCAATGAAATAAATTAAAGCATAAACCTCACGACACAAGAGCTTTTTACGGGGAAAACCTTCAAAGAGGTAAAAACCATGGGACCTCATCCAGATCAACAATCCACTATGAAGTAGAATGTTACAACCAATCACAAACACACACCGCTTAGATCAAACCTTCTTCACTCACGCAGGAGTGGATAAACAATAAGAGAATAAAGAAAAACGGAGAGATCTCACCGATTACGAGGATGTAGAAGTGCTAAGATGTCGAGTGCCCAGTAAATCACCTCTACGAGCAAAACCTCTCTTCCACAAGCTTTCTCTCTCTCTTTCTCTCTCTCTCTCTCTCACCTTCAATAGCCCTAAACCCTTTAGCAAAACCTTATAAAGCTTTAGGAAACTCTCTTGCATCCTTTAGAATAGCCCTAGGGACCCATATTTATAGTTTAGAAAAATCCTTTCTGCACCTCTGTGAAAACCGCCTCAAATTTATGCAGTCTACATAAAATCCAGACATAAATCTGCGTAACTTTGACTGGTCCAGCAAGGTCCACGACCAGTCAAGCACCTCCCTCGACTGGTCGAGCACCTCAGAATTTCCAAACTAAAACTCACTGTACTTTAAGTTGAGTACCACTCGACCAGTCGAGCAGCTCTGTCTGCTCTTCTAACCTGAGGAGGAAAAACTTCATCAAATCTTCCCCTTTCCGACTCAGGAGGAATTCACCTTCTTCAAGCCAGTCTAGTTTCTACAAACCTCAAATTTACCCTTGAGCAATGCCTTGGTCATCATGTCTGACCCGTTATCGTCCGTGTGTACCTTCTCAAGTTGTAACACCTTTTGTTATAAAGTGTACCCGATCCAGTGATATTGAATCTCTATGTGCTTCGACTTGGAGTGCTGACTTGGATTCTTACTCAAGTATATAGCACTTTGACTATCGCAATAGACTACGTGTTGCTCCTGCTTAAGTCTCAGTTCCTGTAGGAACCTCTTCATCCAAAGCATTTCTTTACATACCTATGGGACCGCAATGTACTCGGCCTCTATCATCAACAATGCTATGACCTTCTGTAGCTTGCTTTGCCAAGAGACCGTTCTCCCTGCAAACATGAACATGAACCCCGATGTAGACTTCCTGGAGTCTATGTCACTTGTCATATCTGCATCTATGTAGCCCTCTAACACACATTTTCTGTCACCATAGGATAGGCTCAACCTGGATGAGCCTCTTGGATATCGCAGTATCCACTTCACCACTGCCCAATGTTCTTTGGCAGGATTGGCAAGATACCGGCTGACAACACCAATTACATATGCTATGTCTGGGCGCGTACACACCATAGCATACATCAAACTTCCTACCGCTGATGCGTAGGGTATCTTCCTCATCTCATCCACCTCTGCCTTCGTATTGGGACACTGCTTGTAACACCCTGAAATTCGGGGGTCGTGTATAAACTCAACTCCCGAGTTCCAGACCGTCACTTATGCAACAAAAATGGTTATGGTTCAATGTTGTCTGATTTAAAGCATTCACATGAGTAAAAGTATACCAAAACTGCAATTCATACTTCAGATCCAGTGATAAAAGCAAGCGGAAGACTAAACAATGTATATATCACTGTATGGAAAAATAAAGTAATCTCATCTGTCTCCGAAGTATGACCACATCTCTGAGTCTCATATACATGTAAATAAACAAAAGAATAAAGTTCAAAATAGTCCCACTGAAGTCCCCTCGATCCAGGTCACCTACGGGAAGCCGTCGTGATACTGCATATACGAGAACTCATCCTGGTCCTCGTCAATCTCCGGCTCCACCTCCTGGATCTCGTCCTCACCTGCAGCTACAACAGGGTCTGGTGGGTGTTGCAAACACCATCCCGTAACGTGGGAATGAGTGATCAACTCAGTGGAATCATAGAGCAAAGATTAGCATGTTCACAATTCAATCACGCGATAATAGTAAAGCAGTAAATCAGACAATCCTAATACTGTTGTTAATGCAATATGATATGACGTGATGTATGCCCTCACCGACGATCTCCCTCATGCGGCAACATCTTACGACCGCGGCATGCCACACTCCCTAGAGTGCTCCACATCTTCCAGGCACATGCAATGCTATGGTGATATGATTTCCAAGTTGTTATTAAGTCCATTCAAACAGCAGGATTGGGAAACTAAGGTACTTCCCTTGTATTAATCCCAACACAGATCCTGTCTAGGGTCGTCACTCCTAGTAATCTCATACGATGTATATTTTGTAAGTCGCTGCAAGGGCTGTCAGGGCTGTTGCTCGCACTCGTTGCACCGCTCCCCCATCACCTTATCAATACAGGCCTACCGTACTCTACTGCAACGGAAGGGTCGTCGCCTCCCGTGGACTCAGAATACGCTCGCGGTCACTACAAAGGGCTCGTCGCCTGATCAGTGTAGGCCGACAGCTAGAATATAGTGTCCCATACCACCATAATCTGCTCACGAGTCAAGGTGCTCACTGGTCACTACGGGGAGGTTTGTGGCCCCAGCGTAGGCTGACAGCTCGACCACGGTGTCCCATACCACCATGCCCGGCTCATGAGTCTTCGTGGATCAAGGTACCACGGTTAATAGGGTTTACAATGGTAAGTTCAGTACCCTAGGTTCAAGCAGTTATGATACATACAAGGTGAACATACATCGGCCAGTCGGGTTACTTGACGGGCTCGACTAGCGCGATCGCATCTCAAGTTAAACGACATGAAGTGCGTAAAACACTTCGCGTGGCCTAACCACTGCCGCCAACTCTCAACACGAATCACGTTCATCGAAGCGTCGTTCGTGGCTATGACCAGTCAGCCACGAATTCGCTCGGTTACCGACTGCCTGGACTAAGTCAAGTCCCACACATCTATGGAGTTTCGTTAACACTATATACAAGGTATTGGAATTGAAATACATCATGTGAGCATGTTAGCACATGTTATAACATTTAACTTAAGCAAATCTTCAAGGCATACTTTCCATGCATATTCAACTTAAGCAAATCTTCAAGGCATACTTTCTATGCATGTAATGCAATCATGCATAAGGTCAACACGTAGGAAATCATTTAGGTCAGCATTTTAATCAAGAAATCAATCTCAAACTACTACATAACATCATTCAATACATTACATACTAATACAAGCATTTATACAAACACATACACTACACACTTAAGTCCACATATAGTATGTCGACCCAAAGTGCGCAACTTGGCGAATCTCTTCGCCAAACTGATTGTGCAAGCATTCCTAACTCACTAATGCGGCGACAAACCATGTCAATCACGTCAGCAAAAAATGCATGTAGGCCGTACTTCCTACAAATGACTAAAATGCCCTAAATCTCATATTCTTCGTTAATTTACGAAACAGGAAACGGAGAACATGTTGTACATGTCAAACGGCGATGCCGTCGATAATCTACTATTAAACGACATTGAAAGCGTTGTAAACCGTCAATCAAAGCGTCTAAAATCCTCACCTAGTCTCTTATGGTCGCGGGATTTTGAACGGAGCGTGTACGCTTCGTCTACGGCTGTAAGAGAACCTGATTTATGGATTACGTTAGCTAACATGCCCTGAATCTACGTAAACCCTAAATCAGCAAGTTTTTGGGGTTTTTCTATACCTGAAAAAGGGTAGAAATCACCAGCCAGGTGATTGGAATGAAGTGTTGAAGCAGCAACTGTCAGGGGTCGGAAGCGGGAAAAATCTCCTCTTCCCTTTCTCTCAAACTCTCTCTCTTTTTCTCTAGGGTTTGTGAAATTCGGATGGAAAAGAGAAATGAGGGTTTCAACCCCTTTTATAAGCTTGAAATTGCCGGAAATAGGCTCCGGAACGAAGTTTACTTAATGCCTATCCATTTCGGGGCTGTTTCGGTCCAAAAACTGCTTTCTGGTGGTCCCCTGGTCGATTGCGATCAGACTTAAGCTCATGGGTACCAGATGTACCTCGTATTAAGTTTTCAGTCTGGCAGGGTTCGCAGATCGCACGTGGCGGACCAGTTTCAGTTCAGCGGTCACCGCACAGAGATCAGGGCTAGAAGTCTCATGATAATAAATAGAAATTTTTCTTGATCCGAGGGTGTAATCTGGATGAATTCTGACGGTCAGAACGCTTAATACTGACGCGTCAAGTCGTGTGCCAGATTTGAATTTGAAATTCCAAATCTGTCCCTATTCGTGGTCGCTTCAGTCCGGGTTCAACAAAATAGGCTGTGATTATCGGTTTGACTTGATTTTCGAGATGATTGTCAAGTCCAGCTGGGCGGTTTTAACGGTCTAAGATAGGAGGTATCAGACCTTCGACGCACGGTCTAAATCCAATACAAAAATTCAATATGGTCCAGAGGACAAACCCGCTTAGACTTTGATCCAAAGTTATAGAGTATTATAGGGTTGTTTGTTCTACTCGATTTGGGTCTTGTAGAACGTATTTAAAGTGATCAGGGACTATTTTCCAGCTACTCTAGCGTTGCGCTAGCTAACTTACGTTTAATTTCTATGGAAATTATTTCTACGCGATTTCAGGTCGAGTTGGTACTCGAACCCAAGTACGGATTTTTCACGGGCGTTACACTGCTTGTCGCTCAATTTGAAATGATCATCTAGTGGAGTACTGACCAGCATTGTTGCATTAATATTGAACCGCTCTAGGACTTTCTCAATATACCGCCCTTATGACAACCAAAGCTTTCTACTGCTTCTGTCACAAGTTATCTCCATTCCTAGGATCTATTTAGTCAGGCCCAAGTCTTTCATCGCAAACGACTTACCCAAGTCTTATTTCAGTCTGTCGATCTTCTTGATGTCTCTACCTATAATGAGTGTGTCATCAATGTATAACAGCAGAATTAAAAAATCACCATCTGAGAACTTGCGTGTGAACACACAGTGGTCCGACTCTTTTCTGTCATACCCATACTTTAACATGAACGAGTTAAACTTCTGGTACCATTACTTTGAAGCTTGTTTTAGCCCATACAAGCTCTTCCTCAGCTTACACACCATATTCTCTTTGTCATTGAGTTCGAACCCCTCTGGTTGATGCATGTAGATCTCTTCTTTCAGGTTACCATGGAGAAAGATAGTTTTAACATCTAACTACTCTATCTCTAGATCTATACTAGTCGTTAACCCAAGCAACACCCGTATGGATGTCATCTTCACCACTAGTGAGAATATCTCCTCGAAGTCTATACCTTTCCTCTGACCAAACCCTTTCACCACAAGTCTGGCCAGAACCTCGTTTATGAATTCTTTTGCTCAATCTTATTTCTGAACACTCACTTCTTGCTCAGAGGTTTCTTGCCCTTAGGCAGTTTCACCATATTATATGTGTGGTTCTTATATAAGGATTTCATCTCCTCTTACATAGCTTTCAACCACCCCCCCCCTTATGCTCGTTGGCTAAGGCCTCAGAACAATCTTCTGGCTCTCCCCCATCAGTGAGAATAATGTAATCATGCGGCGAGTACCTCTTGGACGGTTGTCTGTCCCTAGATGACCTCCTCACCTATGGCTCAATAGGTGGATCAAATGGGGGCTACTCCCCCGATCCATCTTCTATAGGAACTTCTTCATCCTCTACACCTTGTTGTACTCCCTCGTCATCAGGCACCACGGGAGGAATAACCGGATCCATGTCCTCTAGCTCACCTAAACTAGACTTGTTCTTCTCTGGCTTACAAATGTCTTATATACATTGATCTTCAAAGAATACCACATCTCTGGTCCTGACGAGCTTCTTCTCGGTCGGAACCCACAATCTGTAACCAAACTTTTCATCACCGTACCCTAAAAATACACACTGCCTGATCTTCATATCGAGCTTAGACCTCTCATCCTTTGGTACATGAATGGATGCCTTACATCCAAATACCCTGAGATGACTGTACGATGGATCCTGTCTAGTCCACACCTTCTCAGGTACTTTTCCATTCAACGGGACTAATGGAGACCTGTTTATCAAATACACTACCATGTTCATTGCTTCTCCTCAGAATGTCTTGGGCAACTTTGCATGGGATAACATGCATCTAATTCTCTCTACAATAGTGCAATTTATTCGCTCAGCCACACCATTATCTTGGGGGGTCTTGGGAACCGTCTATTCATGTCGTATACTCAGGGACTTACAATACCTATGGAAGTCACCAATGTATTCACTACCATTGTCAGTGCAGATGCGCTTCAATAGTCTACCTGTCTCTCTCTCGACCATAGCATGAAACAATTTAAATATACCAAAGACCTCATCCTTGGATTTCAAATCATAAACCCAAACCCTCTTAGATGCATCAGCTATAAAAGTGACAAAATACAATGCCCCACCCAAGGTTTTTATCCTCATAAGACCACAAACATTAGAATAAACCAAATCTAATACATGTACTTTATTAACAAGAGAAGCAGATTTAACAAATGAAACTCTGTGTTGTTTTCCTAATAAATAATCAATACAGGTTTTGAGAGGTATACCTATCACGTCTGGAAGGAGTCGCTTCTTTGCTAGTAGTTGAAGCCCTTTTTCACTCATGTATCTTAGACGCTTGTGTCACATGTCAATAGCTGAATCTTCTGCTGCGTTCAACCCACCCTTACACATACTGACACTTGTCTTATAAAGGGTGCAACACTTCTTTCCTCTGGTTACGATCAACGAACCCTTGATGAGCTTCTAGCACCTACCAAGAAATTGACTTCATAGCCATCATCATCCAACCTTTCTGTCGACATGAAGTTGAGGCGAAGGTCTGAAATGTGCCTCACATCCTTGAGAACCAATGTGCAGCCCACATCAGTCTTCACACAAATATCACCGACCCCTATGATATTTGATATGCCAAAATTTCCCATCTTCGTGGTCCCAAAGTCACCTGACTTGTAGCTTGTGAAGAAATCCCTGCTTGGAGTCGCATGAAACGAAGCTCCTGAGTCTATCACCCAGTCGGTGTCCTGACTCGTATCCGTGAGACATACATCGTGATGTACTGAAAGAATAATTATAACATCACTATCTGAAGTGACCGCAGTGAAATCTGATTCATCTTCCTTCTCCTTTCCTTTTCCTTTCTTATTATTCTTCTTCTTATGACATTCATGCTTGTAGTGGCCCTTCTTGCGATAATTCCAGTATTCAACATCCTTCCTAGTACTTGACTTGCCTCTTGATTTATCTCGAGCCTTTTCGCCCTTTCTGTTCTTTCCTCTCTCCCGTTCTTGTGTCACAAGGGCTTCTTGTTGAGTAGACCCCTGAGACTTCCTCCTTGTCTCCTCATTGAAGAGGCAACTAGTTACCTATTCCATGAACACCTTTTCATCTAATATAGAGTTACTTAGAGACACCACCAATGTCTTCCAACTATCAGGCAATGAGCTAAGCAATAGTAAAGCCTGTAATTCATCGTTCAGGACCATCCTCATAGCGGAGAGTTGGTTTAATATATTACTAACCTTATTAATGTACTCAGCCACAGAACCACCATCTTCGAACTTGATATTCACAAGTCATCTTATCAAAAAAATCTTATTGCCGACTCTCCTCCTCTCATATAGCCCTTACAATTTCAGTCATAGGTTAGCGACTGAGATCTCCATAGACACATGGTGGAATACAGAATCGTTCAACTATTGTCTAATAAACCCCACCGCCTTCCGATCCAACTTCTCCCAATCATCATCTGACATATTCTTTCACTATGCTGATATGCCTTGAATTGAAGAATACAAGTCCTTGCAATAAAGCAAGTCCTCCATCTTAGCCTTCCATATGGTCCAGTTAGAACCATTGAGACTAATCATTCTTAATTAGCCACCTTCTATAATTCAAAATCAATCCCACTCCATTCAAGAAACCCGAACACTCTGATACTACTTTGTTGGGGGGCCGTTGCATAAAATCTTAAGATATAGCATCCCAAAAATATCAGAATTATGGGATAATAAAGCAATGAAATAAATCAAAGCATAAACCTCATGACACAAGAGATTTTTAAGTGAAAAACCCTTAAAGAGGTAAAAACATGGGACCTCGTCCAGATCAACAATCTACTATAAAGTAGAACGTTACAAATGATCACAAGCACACACCGCTTGGATCAAACCTTCTTCACTCACGCAGGAGTGGATAAACAATAATAGAATAAAGAAAAATAGAAAGATCTCACCGATTATGAGGACGTAGAAGCGCTAAGATGTCGAGTGCATAGTAGATCACCTCTAAGAGCAGAACCTCCCTTCCATAAGCTTCCTCTCTCTCTTTCTCTCTCTTTCACACTTTTGATAGCCCTAAACCCTTTAGTAAACCCTTGTAAAGCTTTAGAAAACTCTCTTGCATCCCCTAGAACAGTCCTAGGGACCCATATTTATAGTTTAGAAAATTCCTTTCTGCACCTCTGTGAAAACTGCCTCAAATTTATGCAGTCCGCACAAAATCCGGACATGAATCTATGTAACTTCGACTAGTTGAGCAGGGTCCTGGACCGGTCGATTGACCCACTTCACTGATCGAGCACCTCTCTCGACTGGTCAAGCACCTTGACATTTTTAAACCAAAACTCATTGTACTTTGAGTCGAGTACCACTCGACTGGTTAAGCAGACTCCTCGACCAGTTGAGTAGTCCACTCAATCGGTCAAGTGTTCACTCCCCAAGTGAAGGGTTGTGATGTAGTAATAAACTCGGTAAGACCGATGTCGAATCCCAAGGGACTGAAACTGTATGTTATCTAAAACTAACTAGAACTAGAATTAGAATGAGATGAAATCTAAATCAAATAAAATTTAATGAAGAATTGTAAGATTATTATCTAAAACTTAAGAGGAATCAGATATAGGAAACTAGGGATTCAGAGGATCCACTTGTAGAGATCAGGGAGATCTTATGCCAGCTTTAAGAATCATGGAATTAAACAGAACTGCCGTTGATATAGTTTCAAAGAGATGAAAGGTATTTGAATTAGAATGGATTCTATCACCAAACCATGACCAGGAGACTATGGCAAATAACAGAATTAACCTAACTACCAACTAATCACATGCTATGAAAGTTAGGAAGGGTACCGACATCCAACCATGCCCAGGAGACTATGGTGAACAACAGGGCGTCCTGACGTCATAAACATCAAAAGGAAAAGGAAATATTCAAAGCCATCACAAACCCATTGTAATTTCAGTCACAACAGACCATTAAAGACTGATAACATTCCATTAATAAAAACTAAAATCAACGTCAATTTACTCTAAACAAAAGGCACAAGCAAATCTCTCCCATCATGCTACAAGCTTCACCTCTTAGCCCCAGCTAAGAGGTTTAGCCTGACAACATGATTAGGCTAACCATCATAAAATAAAATAACAATTAAAAACTATAAAGAAAACCACTCTCTCTGTCTCTCTCTTTGCTCCACGTCTCCAGCTGTGCCGGTCCAAGATCTAGCCGTGGATGATTCCTTCCTTCTTGCTGCTTCCTTCCTTTTTATAGTTGTGAAGGTCGTGGAGGGGTTAGCGTTGGAAACTCACCTTGTTAGAGTCGGTGCGCGCAAGCTATGCAGCCCGTTCACAACACAGAAGTCGGCCGAGTGCGTAAAGAATTCGCACCGGAATGTCAGCCCTGCATTCCATCCTTCCCTCACTTTTATCAAAAGAGAAAACGTCCCATGAACCGTTTTTGAGGGACCTTCACGATAGACGGTTCAGATCTTGGGTCCAAACAATGGTGGTGGCCCACCTAATTCATCGGCAAGTCATTGTGCGAAACAGAGCTTCCGCAAAAGCCCCTGACGGTTTCTGTTGGCTCGCCTGTTGAATTCAGGTGAACAATCCACTCCGTCCATTGGTTTTGGGACGAAAAGGAACCCAGGAAGGGGTGTTTTTGGAGTTGATTCGGTGCGGTCCACACAATCTTTTACTCCACCGTTAATCGTTCGTTCGACTGAGATCTTCGCACTTTTGCTTACATTGAAGTATACAGACACCTAGGCGAATGTGTTAGCCACCTTTTGGGACCAGTGAACGATGTGGATCATCGAACCGAGCAATAAGTGGGGCCCACTAGTATAATCAGTGTCCGGACAGCGTTCGAACTGCGTAATGCATTACGCAGGTGGCTGCTGATTCTTGATGGGGCCCATTAATGATGTAAAATGAGGAATCCACGCCGTCCATCAAATGTGTGATGAAAAAATAGTTGGAAAGGGTATTTTTTTTCCATCCTTTGGTGAGGGCCATGGAGTTCTTGTTTAACCGTCCATCACGCGTTTAAATGGAGATATACGCGAGTAAGCATGCATGGGACGAAAATAAAGACTTGGAAAGGGGCTTGGCCCTCCTCTAGAGAGAATGGACAGTCCAGATCATCCATTTGGATGATGAGTGGGGCCCACAGTCAAAACCCAATACGAATCAAGTCCGTCCCTGGACGTTTTTAGTTCTAAGGGAATTGTTTTGTACAAAAAATAGGTGGGGCCTACTTTTGATGACATTCCTGGGGATCTACTCCGCTCATTATCTTCTTAGTAATGTGTAAGCCTATGAGTCAAAGTATGAAGTAAATCTGAATTCTATGTGGGCCACACCATTCACTTGTGATGAGTTCTTTCTCACCGTTGAAGCAACCTCCGTGACTTACGTGCATGTATATGAAATTTCAGTTATTTACAAATTTGCCACTCTCCACTTTAGAATTGTCCGTCGTTCGTTTCTCCCTACTGCACCGTCCAAAAGAAGTGAAATTTGACGACTATTCACCATTTTTCATGCTCTTTTCATCGGTTCAGTTTGGGTCCTGATCTCCCAAGGATGTCCAAGATGCTTTCTTAATGGTTATTATCTGCTCTTGCCCATCGGGTCACTTATACACTGATCCAAGGAATGAATTTTGACGTGTACGGCTAATTTGTGGTCCTCAGCCCATATATGAAGTTTTGAGCCGAACGGATGGTGGGAACCCTTTGATCTTGCATTTCGGACCAATTTTGGGCCACTTACGCTTCATTTTCTCGATTTTCACGGATCTCTGGCGTGTGTATTCGTCGATTGTGGTCCCCTTGGGTCCATCCCTTGCCTTGGTAATCATCAGAGCGTTAAATCCAAGCTTTTAACATCCTTTTTTAGCTCAAGCTCCTAAATTCAACCTGCAGCATAAACACGATTAAATCGGTCATTAAACAATATTATGCTCATAAATCCAAACAATATCTAGGGTCTAATATGTAATATTTGACCCTCAACACAACCCCCAACCAGCATTTTGATAGTCCCGAGCAAAGTATGCAAAAATAAGTTGAGAATTACAGAAGAATTTTATAAAACCGAGTGATGTTTTGAATAAGATACGAGAAATCTAAGATTCATGAATGTTGGAAATTATTTTCTCCTGGACTCAAGCACACAGTAAACTTCATAATTAAGTTCAAAGAATTAATCCATCAATTAGAATATTTCTAAACATTAAGATCCATGAGCGTATAGTGTACTCTCGGCTCATCAACATTAAGATTCAATTCTTTATTCTCTGATATCATTGGTAACCAGCAAGAACATTCAGGACACCCAAAACTTAAACTAAAACGTGCTTCCTAGATCATTCTTTCTCTTTCTTTCAGCCTTTGATTTTTCTATTAAGAGTAACGCCAAGGAAGGGGACTCAAATCTTCACCTATAGGGAGCAAACCTATGGTGAAGATTGTACACCCAAAATTGTTTTTTTTTTTTTTTTTCATATATCATCCATAGGGAATCAAATCATCACCTATAGGGAGCAAACCTATGGTGAAGATTATTCGCCCAACCCTTTCCAAAGGTATCTGAGCTCCTTTTTGTTTTTTTTTTTAAATGATCACGACAGGCAAATTTCAAGCGGTTTCCTCACATGCTTAGTGTTTACCAAGTTAACCCTTCAATATCAGACTGAAACCTTAATGTGAAAGCAAGATGTGACATGTAAAATAATGACTCAATCAATGTTTACAACTTCTAATTCTGAATTAACAATTCAACTTAACTGTGAAATCTAACAGATACTGAATCCAAGAGTCATAAATTACCAACATCACTTATCTTGTAATTCTAAATCCAATATAGGCATTAAAAATCACTTCGAATTTATAAGAATTTTTTAAAAAATTTCATAAATTTTTGCTCAAGACCAAGAAAACACTGATTAGGTTTCTTAATCTCCCACCCCCAACCTAAAATCTGCATTGTCCTCAATGTAAAAGATATAAACATGCAATGCACATGGGACAACGAAAGTAAAGTGATCGGAAGATAGTACCTGGATGATGAATCGAGAGAGACTTTTCAAGAGATCGTTGGGAGAGAGCAGGTTAATACAAGAGTGAAACTAACAAAAATAACAAAAATAAAATCCTACCTATACCACTTTCACAGGTGCTCTCGATTGCATTTAGCGTATGCAACAAGCCTTTAAACCCCTAGGTTACCCCTAGTGGACGAGTTGTAGTCTCGTGAGGGTTTCCAGTAATGTTACCCACAAACATTGAATCGATCATGCCACAAGGTTCCCCTTCCGGCCAATATCTTGATAAGTTTCTCAGTAAATTCCTCAACAGGATCATCCAAAAGCCCTTTTTACAATAGGCTTGGACGCCCTGGAGCATGACTTTTCAGAGAGACTTATGTACCTCATAAAATTTTTTTCATTGAATTGTTTGAGGTATCCATAATATATACGATTCACCAGTGATAGAAGAAGTTTCAATGTTAGTATCGCATGGTGAATCAAAGACTACAAGTAAATAAAGTTTAGAAAACTTATTAAAAAGTGATGTAGTCTCAACATATTCCGAAGTTCTAAACTTCAGTTCAATTTTTAGCTCCTCTTCCTTTACTGGTAGACGTTTAGGATCAGGGGAAGAGAAGGTTTTAGAATAAGGGTTCTCTCGGTTAGTGACAACTACCGAGATGTTGTCTCGTAAGGCATCCGCTTTGTCTCTTAACATGGGATCGTTTGAAACTATAAAGTGTGTTAAATAAATCCAATAGTTGGGAAGCTCAGCTGAGTGTGACTTATTGTGGTTCATGATGATCTGCGTAAAGAATCCATCGTCCTTAAAAGTGGATGGAGGTATGCTCTCTTGCTCCAGTCCTGCATAGACAGATTGAAGATCAGTAAGTGAAGCATTGATGTCATCACTCTGTTCATTGAAATTACTCAATTGAGGCGTTGAATTGTCAAATATGTGCAGCTCAGATGGTGGCCTCAACTAAGTGGTTTCAAATTTAAGAGTCGTAACAGGCATCTCCTCCTTCTCCTGAAATATATTATCATTCAATTCAGGGGAGTGGTCTAAATATGTTTCACAAGAGTTAGAAGGGTCGGTCGTAAGGGGCTCATCTTCCGCCTTTAAATCAGACATGTCAGGTGAGGGGAGTGGCTCATTATGACCGACCACTTCGTGAACGTCTTGATCATTGATCTGGACCAAACTTGAGAGCGATTCCAAGGGAACTGTGGCTACACATTCAGGATCATCATCCCAATACGCATCATCACCCAGTTCCGTGCAGTGCACAATTGGGATGGGATCGCCTTCCTCACATTCTATTCCTAAATTCAGTTGAGGTTCGAATAAACTAACCTCCTCATCATTGAAATCATGTGTATCATGTAAGGAAGGTGTGTCATCATCAATGTATTTAAAAGACACCAATGTATCTTCACCATTCTTTCGAACAGTTATCGAGATCGACTCATCGGGAAATTGAACCGTATGCTCATTAATGGAATCCAACTCCTCATTCCAAATTTCAGATTCTTTTAAAAGTGAATGCGGATCACTTTCCTTGCATTGTATTTCTGGATTGGGTTGGGGCTGAGACGACCTAGCCTCCATTAGCTTATCAAGGCGTGATTCAAGCGCTTCTACTAATTTCCTCATGCCAGTAATATAGTCTGTATAGCTTGAAGATAACTCCTCCTGGATCATTTCTAGTGGATATTCATAAGTGGTTGATCCACGGGAGTTATTACCGTGGTGTTTTACTGGCTCATCTTCGAAATATTTCTGTTTCCACTGATCAGAATCATACGGGTCATCTGTCAGGGGTTGATAAGCGTCATCATTCCAATAATCACGTAATGTTCTCTTAACTCATGGAATGCAATTATTCTCCCACAGATAATCACTGAAAGTCTTCTTAATCGGTGGAGCATCATATTCTAATTAGTTCTTGAAGATATTTTCAGAAAAATTTTGAGGCATAGGTTGTTTTCCATAAGCTATCTCAACATACGGACGTGCCCACTCATTCATATACATGATGAAACCCTTAATCTGAATCTAATCCTAAAGAGTAGAAGAAAAGATCCTACAACAATATGGAAAGTAGGTAGAGGAGAAGTTAGAGAGAAGTTACCAGATTGAAGTACTATATTAAGATCCTGCGAAGGAAAACAAAAGAGATTTGTTTCCTAAAGTATAAATAGAAAAGTTAAAAATTTCTAAAAGAAAACTTAGAAGCTAAGTTAGTTTCTAAAACGAAAAACCTAATCCTAAAATAGAAAGTTTCTAATAAAGGAAGGATGAGTTAATTTCTAAAATTAAAAAGATTTTCTAAAAAGAAAAGGGAAGTTTCCTAACCCTAGAAAATTTCTAAAATAGGAAACCCTAGAATTAGAAAGTTTTCAAAATTAAACTAGTTCCCAAAAAGGGAAAAAAAAGTAGAAGAATTGAGAAGGGATTACCGAATTTGAAGTTTATGTCAGGCTCCTACAAAACAGGAAAATAAGTTAGTTATAGGAAAAAAAATAAAAATAAAAATAAAATAGAGTTAGTAAAATCCTAATCTTAATTTAATTCTAAAACCAATTAATTTCAAAAATACGTAACCGTCAGTTCCCCGGCAACGGCGTCAAAAACTTGTTCACTCCCCAAGTGCAGGGTTGTAATGTAGTAATAAAATCGGTAAGACCGAGGTCGAATCCCAAGGGACTGAAACTGTACGTTATCTAAAACTAACTAGAACTAGAACTAGAATGAGATGAAATCTAAATCAAATAAAATTTAATGAAGAATTGTGAGATTATTATCTAAAACTTAAGAGGAATCAGAGATAGGAAACTAGGGATTCAGAGGATCCACTTGTAGAGATCAGGGAGATCTTATGCCAGCTTCAAGAATCATGGAATTAAACTGAACTGCCATTGATATAGTTTCAAAGAGATGAAAGGTATTTGAATTAGAATGGATTCTATCACCAAACCATGCCCAGGAGACTATGGCAAACAACAGAATTAACCTAACTACCAACCAATCACATGCTATGAAAGTTAGGAAGGGTACCGACATCCAACCATGCCCAGGAGACTATGGTGAACAACAGGGCGTCCTGACGTCATAAACATCAAAAGAAAAAGGAAATATTCAAAGCCATCACAAACCCATTGTAATTTCAGTCACAACAGACCATTAAAGACTGATAACATTCCATTAATAAAAACTAAAATCAACGTCAATTTACTCTAAACAAAAGGCACAAGCAAATCTCTCCCATCATGCTACAAGCTTCACCTCTTAGCCCAAGCTAAGAGGTTTAGCCTGACAACATGATTAGGCTAACCATCATAAAATAAAATAACAATTAAAAACTATAAAGAAAACCACTCTCTCTGTCTCTCTCTTTGCTCCACGTCTCCAGCTGTGCCGGTCCAAGATCTAGCCGTGGATGATTCCTTCCTTCTTGCTGCTTCCTTCCTTTTTATAGTTGTGAAGGTCGTGGAGGGGTTAGCATTGGAAACTCACCTTGTTAGAGTCGATGCGTGCAAGCTATGCAGCCCGTTCACAACATAGAAGTCAGCCGAGTGCGTAAAGAATTCGCACCGGAATGTCAGCCCTACATTCCATCCTTTCCTCACTTTTATCAAAAGAGAAAACGTCCCATGAACCGTTTTTGAGGGACCTTCACGATAGACGGTTCAGATCTTGGGTCCAAACAATGGTGGTGGCCCACCTAATTCATCGGCAAGTCACTGTGCGAAACAGAGCTTCCGCAAAAGCCCCTGACGGTTTCTGTTGGCTCGCCTGTTGAATTCAGGTGAACAATCCACTCCGTCCATTGGTTTTGGGACGAAAAGGAACCCAGGAAGGGGTGTTTTTGGAGTTGATTCGGTGCGGTCCACACAATCTTTTACTCCACCGTTAATCGTTCGTTCGACTGAGATCTTCGCACTTTTGCTTACATTGAAGTATACAGACACCTAGGCGAATGTGTTAGCCACCTTTTGGGACCAGTGAACGATGTGGATCATCGAACCGAGCAATAAGTGGGGCCCACTAGTATAATCAGTGTCCGGACAGCGTTCGAACTGCGTAATGCATTACGCAGGTGGCTGCTGATTCTTGATGGGGCCCATTAATGATGTAAAATGAGGAATCCACGCCGTCCATCAAATGTGTGATGAAAAAATAGTTGGAAAGGGTATTTTTTTTCCATCCTTTGGTGCGGGCCATGGAGTTCTTGTTTAACCGTCCATCACGCGTTTAAATGGAGATATACGCGAGTAAGCATGCATGGGACGAAAATAAAGACTTGGAAAGGGGCTTGGCCCTCCTCTAGAGAGAATGGACAGTCCAGATCATCCATTTGGATGATGAGTGGGGCCCACAGTCAAAACTCAATACGAATCAAGTCCGTCCCTGGACGTTTTTAGTTCCAAGGGAATTGTTTTGTACAAAAAATAGGTGGGGCCTACTTTTGATGACATTCCTGGGGATCTACTCCGCTCATTATCTTCTTAGTAATGTGTAAGCCTATGAGTCAAAGTATGAAGTAAATCTGAATTCTATGTGGGCCACACCATTCACTTGTGATGAGTTCTTTCTCACCGTTGAAGCAACCTCCGTGACTTACGTGCATGTATATGAAATTTCGGTTATTTACAAATTTGCCACTCTCCACTTTAGAATTGTCTGTCGTTCGTTTCTCCCTACTGCACCGTCCAAAAGAAGTGAAATTTGACGACTATTCACCATTTTTCATGCTCTTTTCATCGGTTCAGTTTGGGTCCCGATCTCCCAAGGATGTCCAAGATGCTTTCTTAATGGTTATTATCTGCTCTTGCCCATCGGGTCACTTATACACTGATCCAAGGAATGAATTTTGACGTGTACGGCTAATTTGTGGTCCTCAGCCCATATATGAAGTTTTGAGCCGAACGGATGGTGGGAACCCTTTGATCTTGCATTCCGGACCAATTTTGGGCCACTTACGCTTCATTTTCTCGATTTTCACGGATCTCTGGCGTGTGTATTCGTCGATTGTGGTCCCCTTGGGTCCATCCCTTGCCTTGGTGATCATCAGAGCGTTAAATCCAAGCTTTTAGCATCCTTTTTCAGCTCAAGCTCCTAAATTCAACCTGCAGCATAAACACGATTAAATCGGTCGTTAAACAATATTATGCTCATAAATCCAAACAATATCTGGGGTCTAATATGTAATATTTGACCCTCAACATTAAGCAGCCCTGTCTGCTCTTCAAACCTGGGGAGGAAAAACCCCATCAGAGACTGGGCCAATCTCTTTCGGATCTGTGTTGAACTCTGGATTTCTCTAATAGAGCCAATCCAAATTGGCCCCAGGCCCACTTTATCGAGGAAAAGGCTACCTCTAACGTGGCGCGGAAGAAGAGAAATCTATCTAACCAGAGAGGAGGCCTAAGTATCGCTGCCCATACGGGCCATACCATCTTCAGGCTCGTTCCCTTCTCTAAATACGTGGACAAATTTCAACTGACCTTGAGAACCAAATCTCTTGATTCTTGCAACCCAATACGCCTATTTCCAACTTGGGCTAACACTCCCGATAAAAAAATTCCACCACGAGCTTGGAGTCAGATTCCACCACAATTCTTGAAAGGCCTAAATGGGAGCAAAAGGAGAGCCCATTGTGAATCGCATGAAGCTTTGCATAGATGTTGGAGGCTATAACATAGCCTATTGAGAACCCAAAAATGAATTTTCCTTTGTCTCCTCTATAGATGTCGCCTCCACCAGAAGGACACGGATTACCTCTAGCCGAACCGTCAACTTTGAGTTTGACCGAGCCAATCAACAGTTTCTCCCACCTGATGAGAGTTGGAGGACTCCAGAGACGCGTTGTGGCTACAATCCCCAGGTTGGACGCGGTAGTTCTGCTAGGAGGAGGACGAAGAATCTCTGGAGAGCGATTAACAAGTAAGGAGAGCCAGCATTTCACCTTTGCCAAGATATCTGCCACTTGGATAATCCTCTCATCAAATTTGGCAGAATTTTCAAACTTCCAGACTTCCCACTGAATAAAATAGGGGCGATCATAAGAGTGGGGAGAATCTATGACTCATGTGGGAGGAGTTCCACTAGGAGGCCAGCATTTCTTCAATCGATAAATTTGTGTTACAAAAGATACCAAAAATTCTACCAAAATGCTCCCAACATGCAGAAGCTATCGTGTTGTTTATAAAAAGATTCTGCAGGGTCTCAACCAAGTGGCCTTTAGATGAGTTAGATGTGCAGCAAACACACTTGGAGGCTAACGATACACCGTGCCTTTGGATTTCTACATCTACAGGAATAACCTTTTGTAACACTCTCCAGACAAAAAGGGAGATTCTAGGGGGCAAATTAGCATGCCATACCCACTTAGACCAATCTCTACGAGGCCGGCTCACTCTGCAAAGATTTCGCGTTGATCTGACCGAGAACGCACCTGAAGGGGTGAATGGCCAGATGTGTTTTTCTGGGCTATTCGACAGGCAGAGGTTGGCTTGGAAGATATAATCTACTATATTTTGGGGAAAAAAATCCATAGACTGAGGAAGGAGGAAGAGGACCATGGTACCGCAAAACTTGGTTGACCCTGATAGACAATAAACATGTAGGCACCTGACGAGTCGACTGCTGAATAAGTGGACCCAGCCCCATCCAATTATCGATCCAAAAGCAGCAGTTTCCAAGTCCAATCTGTCAATGCACGTTGTTCTCCAGCAATGGCAACAATGCATGGATTTTCTTCCATAACGGAGAGGTGTACAAAGACGATCTGATCGGACCCGACACGGAGAGGTCTAGCTTGTAGTTTGCATTCATGAAGGAATTTCATAAGTTAGCTTCTTCCTTATATTTGACAGCCCAACGCCCAGCTTGAACAGGAGTTCATTTTTTATGTTAAAGCCTAATGTCTAAATTTTCAATATCATAGATAGGGTTGAAAGTCGGGCAGGTTCAATCCGACTGACCCATGACCGACCCGACATTGGGTTGGGCTCGGGCATGATGCATCGGGTTCGGTCTCAGGCTTGGGCTATATAACACCAACCTGATAAAACTTGGGTCGAGCTCGGGTTGAGGTCTTGGGTTGCCCAACCCAACCCGAACCCGATCAATAAATAAGTTACTTATAAATTATAATTGAGTGTAAATTTTCTATGTTGAAGGCACATGAAATTCCAGTGCTATCGGATTCCATTAGTCTATGTCATTTTTGATGACTCAAGCTTAAGATATGCCGGATTTATCTCACCCAAATAGATTGATTGTTACACAAAATGACTTTTAAAGCAGTGGTTGTCCTATATTTTAGTTTGTTTGTTTAGAAAAAAATTAAAGTTCTTTATAATAAATAACTACATATATAATTAATAAAATCATGGGTACAAAAAATAAGATGCGTATTGAAAATATAATAGACTAATATGATAATGAAAATATTATCATGTATCCACTCAACCAACCCGACCAACCCAACCGAGCCTGCTTAGGTTGGGCATGGGTTGAGAATTCCCAACCCAAGGTTGGGTTGGGTTGGGTTAGGGTTGAGATATAGGAACCTTGGGTTGGGCTAAGGTTGACCACCAACCCGACCCGACCCGCCTAATTTTCAGCCCTAATCACAAATGGGGCTGATTTTTTAGCCTTGGGCCCAAAATGGGTGATGCACCAAGTGTATGAGATAGATTTCACATAAACATCATAATGGAGCCTACCCCTTTTCTATTTTCTTTATTTATTAACTCTCTAGTAACACTAATGAGAAGGTCTCAAGTCCAACTAGTTGGACCACAGTTTGCAGTATGCCCGGTGTGTTACTTCTAACATGCTAAATGCTTATGACATATAATCCTCCTAATAAGTTGGACATACCATGAGGATCATCTATTGTAAAAAATTAGGGTTATCCAATAAGCAACTAAGCCATACCATAAAAAGTGTATAACCATTGATAAATAGCAAATTCAAGTGTGGTCCACTTGAGGAGTGGAGGGATTGATTTTTGCATGAAGTCATCCTCACGGTGGGGATAATCTATTGAACATGGTTGAATTTCCCATGCACTTGCCAAGTTAAAATTTATCCGCTAGGCAGACCATAACCCGAGGTCCAACTAGGTAGACTTGAGGTCGATCTATGTTAGTTATCTACATTGTCAATTTCGTGTGTCCCTTCTAGCTCATGGGGGTCCCAAAAATCGGCAGTATCTAGAACTCAGGTGGGTCACACCTTCTAAAATTATGTGGAAACATGGTGAAAGCATCTAAAATCACTTGGTGGGGCTACCCAAGTTTTAGATACAACTGAAAGGTCTAACACCTCATCTAAGTGAGACACAGAAAATGGATGGGCGTGATGTCTGAATAACATCTCAGTAGGCCCTATAAACAATCATGAAGATTTCAATGTGTGGGTATCCACTATCAACTATTGTTTAAGGTGTGGCCCACTAAGTCATGGATCGACCTAATTTTTAGGCATGTGGCCCACAATGGAATGGTGCGTCTTATTAATGGGGTGGATGTTTGACATATATCATGATGGAGTCTACAAAGCTCAAAGCTCTCATTAGGTTTGATGATGCTAAAATTTGGTCGACCTTGCTCCACCTCCTGCGAACCGCAAAGTACCTGCAACTCAAGGGAGAAAATGAAGACAATAGGGGTGTCAATTAAGGCTTGGGACCCTTCGATGCCTAACTCAAGCATGTGGATTCACACTAGGCATAGTAGAGTCAGGGTAATAATGTGTACCTTCTGTTTGAATAAAGTGGTGTATTTATAAGCTAGTCCTTGCAGCTTGTGTATCCAAATAACTCTATAACATATGTTGGGAGGGCCTATATTGGGGTTGGATTCTATTCTCGAATATTTCTTTGATATCTGAATATTCCTCCATTTACGTAAATTTTGGCTTGAACTCCGTAGAAAACTTATTTTCGCACGACAAAGGATTGTTCTTTGGATATCCCTATTTTGAGTATGAGGTCGAGGTCAACTCTCGACCTTAAGGTCGGGTCAAAGGCCAAGGTCGGTAATCGAGGTTGGTATGTAAGCAGATAAGTATTATCCTTGATTTGCTCGGGCTCAGTCATAGAGACACCCTGCCCAATCCATTTCTTTTGTCGATCCCAGAGTTCAATAGATGGTCTCGTCTTTATACATCGGGTCATATTAATGTTACCCATAACAGTTGCCCCCTACTTCTAAGCACTATCTTCATAAGCTCAAGAAGTAAGTGGACTTGGACCGGTGTTTGAGTAGAAGGCTTCAACCTTGCGGGAGGTTAGCTCGCTCCATGAGCACCACCTTTTACTGTCGCCTAGTGTTTAATGCAAGAGAGGAAATGGACGGCACGTGCCGCCGCGATCGAGGAAGATATCATGGCAACGATTTGTTCGAAGAGGCATCATAGAGCGATGCCACTTCATCTCTAGATGATTTGCTAAGGGAGACCTGTCCCTACCCCGATAGTCGAGGGCTATCAGTGAACCCCGAGCTGTTACATGGAGGAGAACGTGCACTCAAACATCTCTTCGGGTTCTGGCATTAAATGCCCTTCCTTCGGATCTTTATAAATATAGGCATACCCTCATTTTCTCGTCTCATTGTTTTTCTATGGAGAACGAGCTGTGCCGACCACTCTCTCCCTCTTTTTTTCTTTTCCTTACATCAGGTCTAGTCAATTAGGAATTTTTTGGTATGTTCTACCTGTAACATCTTGAATTTTCATAGCCAGAGTTTATACTCGTGCCCGAGGAAACCGAGTGTTAATAATGTGAAACTTGGATACTTTAAAATTTGCGCCATATTTTTTTTCAATTAGATCGCATCTAGTTACACTTATGAAGGTAACCTTTCACGAGAATAAAATTAACCGTCACTATTATTAAAAGAATTCAATGAAACATCAAGTGCCCTCTCTATGGGAGTTTATTACATTATCAGGGTTTGCAGTGAAGTATAAAACTAAATTGTAAAACGATCTTCGGATTCTTTTAGTATAGTCTTTTATAAGGAGATGGTCATCTAAGTCTTCAATCTATACATCACCTGCATCAACCATACGGTTGGGAGAGAGTCAACGCCCTACTCATAGTGATGGCTATCCTTTAAGATTATCAGTAATTCAAGTGATTCATATCAGTAATGTAATGATTCTGATATGTCCCGTAATCCACTAATATGAGGATATCAAAATGTACAAACAACCTACATGAAATGCATACCTAGCAAAGTATGCGGGCCTCATCATATGTGGTGATCATCATAATGTGGAATATGATTTATAGAAAACCCGGCTCAACCCGCATCCCATAACTAAGGATATTTGCTAGCATGGCCAACGCTACCGTGGAATTACGTGAAATCCTCAATACACACAACACATGAGCTAGGTGAATTACATGACACGACTTGATCATTGAGCAACTATTTGTGACATCCAATCCCGGAAGTGATGTGACACTGCATTTGTGAATTACACACATCGATTTGTACACCACTACCCAAAGGCCCATGGAATAACGTGACGACCAAGAGGGTCTCTACCCAGAGCACATTACGTCTATGATAGAATATTTGAATCACTAGTTGTAATACATCTTACACATCACTTGTACTTATAGAGAGATAAATTGAATTATAGGAGTTCTGGAATATTAAGACACATGCCCAAGCCTTAAAGATAAATTGCACAAGGCCAATATAATAAAGAGAAGAGTGACGATGGTCAACTTAAACATTGACAATGACCAACATAACAAATAGGAGAGTGACAATGGTCAACTCAATAAAAGAAGAGCAGCAATGGCTAACTCAACAAATAGAAGAGCGGCAACGATCGATTCAATAATAAGGAGAGTGACAGGGTAACTCAATAGATTTGATAAGGCAAGGGCAAGGCTTGTATCCATGGACCTACATAAATTCAGAAAGAACACTTGTAATCAACATTATACTGTAAGCCAAAGACAATAATTGATGGTAAAATATATAATTGCAGGGAAGATTCAGAGTAATATCAAGGCATGTAAAAGTTAAGATAAATAGCATGAAGGCATGAAAAAGGCAAGATGAAATAACAGGAAGGTGTGTAAGAGGTAGGATAAATATAACAACTTAAATTAGTGTAAGATTCAAGGATAAAACCCTCACCCGAAGCTCGACTCAAATCTGGCCCTAACTCAGATCAAGACCCAGCGAGTCGACTCGAAATCCAATCTTTCTCTCTCTCTCTTTCTTTTTCTTTTCTTTCTTTCTCTTTCTTTCTTTCTCTTTCTCTTTCTTTCTCTTTACCTTTCTTCTCTTTTCTTTTCCTTTCCTTTCCTCTCCTTTCTTTTCTTTTTTCCTTTTTTTTTTCTTTTCTTTCCCTTTCTTTCTTGGCAGCTGGGTGGCTAGCTAATGCTCCCTCCTTCTCTTGTTCTTTCTCTCTGTTTATCCATGTGTATCAATCTGGCCAGAGGAGTGCCTATATAGGGAGTTTCGCATTCTGGATCTTTCCAGCGAAACACGACATGCAGCGTGTGGGGAGCGAGCGAAACGAGCACGTAGCTCGTCTGTATGAAACATGGACTGGATAGCGTCTATGCTTCTCTGGTTCCATTTTCTACCTCCTAGTTTCTTTTATTATTTTTCGTGTTTAGGTGGGCTACTAATCAGAGGTTCCTAATCATCCAGATCAGTACCCAACACACAACATCCACCCATCAGATGGGTTCTGTTTTAATGGTGGTTCTGGCTGGGATCATTCTTCATCTGATCGGTCCTTTTAGATGGCTTAGACCTTGTTATTTTAGTGATCCTAGGCCCCCAAATTCAGTGGTCAAGGAGATTTCTACGGATTGCTTCTGGAAGATGTTTTTCGCACGGCGTAAGTGGTGGAAAGAAACACAAGTTGTGTTTTTTCCCTTTTCATCCGATCTGGCTCCTAGTTTATCGGAGGGGTTTGGAATGATCGAGCTTAAGGATTGGACGGTCCAGATTGTTCCTAATTGGCATCGTGTGGTGATCCAGAACTCCTCATTCTGGTTCTTTTTCTTATTTGTGCAATTCTGTTCGTTCGCAGGAGTGGGGTGATTTTTAATCTCATTCGGTCGGAATTTATTAGGTTCTGGTCAGATTTACAGGCCATATCTGATGGACGACTTTGATCCACCCACCTGGACTTGTTGGTGGGTCCCGTGTTGGATGAACGGATGTTATTTAAAATAATTCGTAGGCGAGAGAGTGGAAGGAGGATATGTATCCCCTCCGTTTTGTCAGACCGAGTTTGACTGGACTCTTAGTCCTGGTGTATTGATGTTGCACAGAATTGTTGTACGTGAAAGTCAGTGTGGGGTCCGTTGAGATGTTCGTGATAGATCCACTTCATTGGTTTGGTCATTCGGTGTATGTAGAGTCATTGAGTTCAAGATGGGGTCAATCCGTGGATTCTCACTGGCTTTATGATCATATTTCTCTGAATCTGATTGTCAGTATGCATATTGGTTTGTGATATGATTCAGTGTAATTTTGGCAGTTTCTTGTGTCCCTTTATTGGTAGGAAGTGGGGACACTACTACATGGTAACACTCGAGAACTTTCAATACTCAGGTATTGAAATGTTCGGGGTGTTACACTACCTACTGCAAACATTCTTCTTCACCTTCATTTGTTTCTCTTTTCTAGCCATGTCTTCAAAGGTTTCCTGGATGGTCTCTGTATTGGGAGCTTTACATGGGGAGTCAATCCAGGAAAGTATCGATTCCTGAGCGAACATGTCATCAAGCGAACCATCTCCGACAATGGCAGTTAGGGAGGAGGAGGTTGTACCTCCTCAAGTGGAGGTAACTTCCTCATCTCCTCAGGGGTCTGCCTCCGATCATAGTTTCAAATCCCGAACTCGATGGGGCTATGCCTCTCCAAGGCTGAGGAATTTTCGGGTAATCCTCCGGAGGGGGAGGTGGCCCTCTACATTGCATTTTTACCTTATGGTTAGCTGCTGCTTCTCCATCCCCTTGTGAGAGAGGTGACGCATCGCCTTAGGCTCGCCTCGAGTAACATTGCATTTTTACCATATTTTGAAGTTATGTTTTATGGCACCAACTCGAATATGTCGAGCTAACTGCAGACGAGCTCATGTATATGTACAGGGCCAAGAGCAACCCATGTCATCAGGGCTGGTATTATGTTTTCTCATAGTCAAGCAAGAGCCAAGCCCTTATCACCCAGAACCCTTCTTCGAACAAGGGATGGAAAGACAAATGGTTTTTTTCTTTAGGGGAGTGGGAGATCCCTACTAAGTTTGCTTTCCTAGATTGGAGCTCCCAAGCTGTAGTTTGGATCATTTACTTTGCTCCTTGGTTTGATTTTTCTTATTAACCCTGATCGTGTTTTTCGCATCTCTCCCTTGGAGTCAACCGCAACTAACCCAACTACAGCTTCGTCAGGTCGAAGTCGCATGGGAACGGAGCTTAGCTGAGAGAAATTGGAGGAGGTTCATCACTCCTTCCTTTCTGATGCAGGTCGACTTGTCGGTAGTCAAGCCAACAGGTATGTTATTGTTAATCGGCTCGCTTGTCTCCCTCTCCCCTTTTCGTATCTATGCTTTAACTGTGGCAGATCGCCCTCGTCCGAAGAGGTTGAGGCTCCCGTCCATAGCAGAGCTGAAACGACGAAGGAGGATCTTTAAGAAGGATGCTCCTTCATCCTTGGCTCGTCAGGTCGAGGCCTCGGAGGTCGATGCTAGCAGGTTAGGACCTGCCCCAGAAGACCATTTTGTTGGGCGACCAGGGTCGGTAGAGGTGGTCACAGGTGGTGCCCTAGGAGGCCGCCTCGGGCAGGTCAGTTCAGGTGGCCCTTCCTTCAGAGTTGGCTCCGAGGGATGTTGTTGATCTAGAGTCATCCTCGAGGAGGGGTGAGGAAGACCAGGCCAAGGTGAGGAGGTCGAGGCGATACTCTCCCTACAACTCGAATCACTTCTAAGCGAGGTGACGTCCATATTGATCAAGATAACAACATTGACCCCCCCCCCCCCCCCCCTTTCTTGATTTTTCATTTTCTAATTACTGATCGGCATTGCTCTTTCTTTATTTTCTTAGGGAATTACTGGGGTACTCGTTGCCCATCACGCTTTTCTCGTGATGAGAGGGCATCTCGAGGAGGCGGGTTAGAGGCTCGAGATTGTGGGGTCGAGCTTCGAGCTAAGGCTGTGGAGCTAGAAGTCGCGATGGCATCTAGGGATTTAGTTGGTATCCAAGTCCTGTCCCTACGAGAGGCTTTGAGAGTGTCCGAGGTAGAGAAGGCCACTGTCCCTACCCTGCTAGCGGAGGAGCGGCTTGAGAAGGCTGAGCTGGTGGGCCAAAGGGAAGAGGCGATGTCGCACCTGGACGAGGTGGTGGAAAAACCCGCGGAGGTCAAGACTTCGTGTAACGCCCCGACTTTTTAGGACCCGAGTATATGACTCGTTTCCCAAAAATCCAAGTGTTAACCTTAAAGGATGGTCAAATTCGAGTATATATATATATATATATATATATATATATATATATATATATATATATATATATATATATATATATATATATATATATATATATATATATATATATATATGAAAGTGCACCTACTACGTGCCCTGGTTTGTCAATTACATTTTAAGTTGAGTCAGTCGGACAACAGCGCTTAACAAGAAGATCAAGTCAAGCGTCTGCCTCAACTGGATGTGTGGAAGCTCGCCATAGGTAAATCATAGCCTCACATCCCATGTCCCAAAACACCAGGTAATTAAACCCTTAAAAAGAACTAGAACAACTTAGGATTTCTGTGTAAGAAAACTTTTTATCAAAAAGGAAAATCTTTAAAGTTTTTCTTACACTGTCGATTATATCGATTACCCCTTCGATATAATCGACCAGCTCTGTCAATGTCCTCGGGATCTCAATCGATACAATCGAGTGAGGACAAAAAGCATCTAGCAATCAAACAATCTTCTGAACGATTTATCGATATATCGACTTTCGAATCGATATCATCGATATTTGAATATCGATCATATTTGAAGTGGATCGATAACATCGACAAACTGCTTTTCGGCGCCCCTGTTTTTCAAAAGAAAACTAACATAAGCTTCGATATATCGATGACTGTCCGATTCAATCTGAACTCAAATATCGATCATATTGGGAGTCAGTCGATCATATCGAGTGTGGGCGTATGTTTAACCAACATAAATTTCAGGTTATTTTTTATGATGATCGGGGTGTCAATCGATAAATCGATATTCATATATCGATCATATCGAGACCTCGTTGATTAGATCAAGTCCGGATATAAATTGTCCAGCAAGCTTATAGGTAAATCTATACAATTTATCGATCTCATCGACAAGGTCTCCGATATGATCGATGTACAAATTCTGATAACAACGACTGTTTCCCCGATCATATCTGTAGAACCTGAAATTCTTCAAGGCTTCTCTCTTATTTTCACCTGTCGATAGATCGATCCATCACTCGATGAAAATGGAGTTCGAAATCTGATAACATCGATGTGTGTCTCGATCCTATCGACCAGTAGGCAGAAGGTTTTCAAAAGCGAAATGACAATTGAGTTTGTATCATCGAGAGGTCTGCCGATACAATCGAGAGTATACGCTCAATCATATCGACGACTGCTCGATCATATCGAACTCTGTCATAAATATGACCGTTTATATCTGTTGGAACCTTTTGCCTATATATAGAGAGATTAGTCTTTATTGTTGGTAGAGAAAGAAGAGAGTGCTTTAGAGAGTTTTAACCTACCTATCATTTACCTCAAGCCCTTTCTCTCAGGAAGTTCATCCTCCAATCCACCCTCATCATTGATATTTCATAGAGTGGATTGGGGAATGAATTTCCGCATTCAAGGATCCTTCAGCTACTACCTTAATGACACATCATTAAGCTAGGATGCCTTGAATGCATAAATGATGGGAACCACTCTATCTTCCTTATAGGAAAATCTTTAGAGAATAGTATTCCATCATAACCTTGACCCAACCTAAATCCTAGTATAGATATATCTTTGTGTTGCGGATCAAGGGAGCTGAAGACTCTTCATCAACAAGAAGGAGATCTTCATCACTGCGCTAAAAGGGACTCATCAACTTATCTGTAAGTACTAAGAGTCCAAAGGACACTTGTGATCATTCCTTTCTAAGATTGGGTTTTAAGTGTTGCTCACCATTTGAAGTCCTCGAAGGAGGCCTCCGACGGGAGTGTACGTGTGGGGTGCGTTGTGTGGACCCTTGCTCTGTGGAGAGCATAAACATCTGGTTAGGAGTACGCCAGTAAAACTCCATGGTTAGAGGTAAACCGAGTAGAAACCTTTGGGTGTGTTGTGTGGACCCTTGCCCTGTGTGGGCATAAACATCTGGTTAGGAGTACGCCAGCAAAACTTCAGGGTTTGAGGTAAACCGAGTAGAAACCTCTGTAAAGGTTGAAGGTGAACCTGATTTAAAACCTTAGGTTTGAGGTGAACCATGGGAAACCTCCTTAGTGAAATCTGATCACTCAACGGTTGAGTGTGGAAGCCGGGAGTGGAGTAGACAAGTCGTCGAACCACTATAAAATGACTGTGTTTGAGATTAATATTGTCTTTCATTTGTGTGATTGCCCTGCATGTTTTTATATATGATCACATCCTATGCACACACAGTCATATCCATCACAATCTCATCTATACATTGTTTGTCTTTTAAATAGTTTGTGATTGGATCCTCTATCAGGCTTGGAAGCTAGTAGAGTTAATTTTGAGTAATCCTAATCAGTACTCTGTGATAGGAATAGTGTGATAAGGATTTTTAATAATTCATAAAAACTTTAAAAAATCCTATTCACCCCCCTCTAGGATATATTGACATATTCCTACTTCAACTTAAGCGGTCTTCACCGCTATTTCAATTGGTATCAGAGCGGGTCTCTCTTTAAGGGTTTCACCGCCTAGAGAGTGATCTTGGCTGAAGTAGAAATATGGCCAAAGGAGAGGGCTCATCTGTCACTAGACCTCCAGTATTTGATGGATCAAATTATGCTTACTGGAAGGCCAGAATGCACTACTTCCTGAGATCTTTGGATCATGAAGTTTGGGATACAGTTGAAAAAGGATACGTGGTACCATTCGAACAAATTGTACTTAAAATTGAAACCACAATCACTAAACCCAAACCTAATGAGAAGTGGACGGCGTTTGACAAAGAACAGCGAAATGCTGAAGCAAAAGCAATGAACGTCATCTACTGTGTCGTGTCCCAAGATATATTCAATCAAATAAGTATGTGTGGGACATCCAAGGAAGCATGAGATTTACTAGAAACAACCCATGAAGGCATAAGCATTGTGAAGAGGTCTAAACTACAACTCCTAACTTCACAGTTTGAAAATCTCAGGATGGAAGAGCATGAGACATTTATTGAATTTTTTACCAAATTGAATATCATTTGTAACTCCATGGGTGGATTGGGAGAGAAGGTTCCGGCACCTAAAATATGTAGAAAAATCTTAAGATCCTTACCGGAACGATTCAATCCTAAGGTAACAATAATTGAGGAGTGTAGGAATATTGATGAAATGAAAGTAGAAGAACTAGTAGGTTCCCTACAAACTTTTAAAATACACTTCACACAACCCTAAAAATCCAAAAATACTGTCCTAAAAATTTCTAAGAAATCAAAACATGAGGACAGTGAGAGTGAAAAGGAAGATGAAGATGAGGAAGTGGCTCTGCTAGCACAAAGATTCAGAAGATTCTTTCAAAAGAATCGCGGTGGCCCCTCTAGAGGTAGAAAGGTGGATGACAAACCTCCTACAGGTAAATTTGGAAAAAGAAACAAAAAACCACAATGTTATGCCTGTCATGAGTATGGACACCTATCTACCGAATGCCCAAACAGAAAAACCAAGGGCAAGGCAATGACTGCCACATGGGATGATACGGAAGAGTCAAAATTAGAAAATAGTGACTCAGAAAGTGATGGAGATGAAAAATCCTTGAAAATACTTATGGTCTCTACTACTTCGATCATTCAGTAAGAGCAACAAGCCACTGAATCATTTTCATCTGACAATGAGAAAATTGAAGAAGAAGAAGATAAAGAGTAAAATGAATTGCAGGATGCTTATAATCAACTATACATTCATAGCATCCACATCCTTAAGAAAATTGGCATGACTGAAAATAAAAAGAAATTATTGCAGAAAGACTTGGATAGAACCTTAGAAATAAACATACATTTGTCCAATGATTTGCAACAATATCTTACAGATAATGATCAATTAGAAAAAGAAAACCTATCCCTAAAAGGAGAATTATCAAAACTTATGAACAAAGTTGAACTGCTAAAAGATGATAATGTAAAACTTAAAAATGAGAACCACTCACTTTGTATTGACTTGGAAAATTCTAGAAAATTTGCCAAGATAAACTATAAGTTTTCTCAGAGTGGTGAAAAACTTGAAAGAATGTTAGGGATAGGAAGGCCTGGAAAAGATAAGAGTGGCCTAGGGTATGAGAAAATAAAAATGAAAACTGGAAAATCTGTTGCTTCAGGTAGCAATACAAGAACTTTTCCAGTTTGTCATTTGTGTGGTGATATGGGACATTACAAGTTTAAATGCTTAAAGACAACTTCTTATAACCCTGGTCAAATTCACACTGATAAACTTAATCTGACCAGAGTAATGCAAAATACCCATTTATTACCCAAAATGGAAGACAGAACGAAAAAATCACTGGATCAAGTTGGTGAGATAACAAAAGTCACCACAACAAAAACTTCTGTCTCAAGGTGGAGAGTGAAAGAAAAACTGAACTCTGTACCCTGAATTCTTAAGCACATAAGAACACGTTCAGATTTTGCATCAAAATCTGGATAATTAGTGAAATGATGTAATTTTTGCTAAATCCTCAATGTTACATCTAAGGTTGGAGACCTCTAATTTTTGTATATAAACATTATCATGTTTATATTTGTACAGAACTGGTGCATTTTTTTTAACATATACTGATTAAGTCAAGAAATATACAATAACATGTCAAAATTAGAAAAATTCTAAATAGCACATACTTTCAATGCGAGTGATGGTCTTCTTCGATTTTATCGACTGAGGATCGATACAATCAAAGGCGGTTCAGAATGTGAAAAGTCGTGTGTCCACGGATAACATCGAGGGTAGTCTCGATAGAATCGACCGACAACTTCTCGATACAATCGATAGATTGGTTGATATGATCGACAAATGGCGCTCGATAAAAGCTAGCAGAACAGAAAAAGGGGATTTTTTCAAAGGGCGGTTCGATTGTCTTCCCTGATCGATTCTCTCGACCAATCATCCTAAGCCAAGTAGGACTAGCTGAATCTCTCCACAAATCAGGTAATATTCTTCATCAGAATCTTTTTCTCTTGGTTTGTCGGGGTTTTTATCGTTTTTTCCAATATTTTAAATAGCTTTTTCTTTCACATGGAAAAGGATAAAAACGTGGCATCCAATCCAGGGAAATCTTCAAGAGGTACTTGACAAAAGGTCCTTGCCTCAAGGGAGAGAGCAAGGATCCCGGACAGAAGGACCCCCACACGGCAAAGATCACGACACAGTGGGTCCCAAACTGAAATCCCTGAACCATCTCAACTAGTGCCTCCTCCTCCTACTGTCCAACGGCCACAAAAATATGTCAATATGAAGTTGATCTTTGAGAGAAAAGTAGACAGGGAGTGTTTAACAACTTACAACTTAGAACCTCTATTTGCTGCAATTGGTTGGCTACCCATCCTGGATTTTGGTGAACCATGCCAACTGGAAAGAACACGCAACTTCTTTACTGTATGTCATTCCCCGGTGGCTGATCCTCCTTCCTTCATGGTATCCATGGATGGTGATGATGTATTTATCACTCCTGCCACCATAGCACAGATTCTCAATCTACAGATGGTTCTAGCAGGCCTTCCAAACTGGGATCTTGACTTTCCAGATGCGCGCTCCAAAATAACCAAATACCTATGTCATAACCGAGATATCCCATGGCATCAAGGGAATGCCCTGAAAGCTAGGTATATGGAGCCTCGGTTCAGAGTCATGCATGAGATCTTCACCACTAATCTGTACCCAAGAAGCACGAACCGATCGGATCTAACAAGTCTTATAGTGATGATAGTCTACTTTGTTGCAACCGGGATAAATATCTGTCTTCCAACCTTGATTGTAAATCAGTTTGTCAATGCCATACACACTTCCAGAGATTTACATCTGTCATATCCCTGGATCATTAGTAGAATCTGTCAGAGAATTGGCTTTCCTTCTACAACTGATCCGGTTTTCCCCCTCAAAGTTTTCAACAAGAAAAATATTCAAAAAATGGATCTAAGATTTCATGAATACAAGGAGGAAACTGATGAAGAAATTCATGCAAAAGGGGAAGGAGGAGAAGGTGGTGATCCCATGGAAGGAGATGCAATGGCTGACGATGCACCTCATGGACCAGATGTTGCTCCGTCCACATCAACTGCTGGGTATGGTAAAAGGCTTAAACTGGACATGATTGGGGCCATTCAAAAGGACATGCACTCAGTAAAGGAACGGCTCACTATTCTGGAAAGAATGGTTCAAGGAGTTCAGAGCACGGTCCAACAATTGATGGATCTACTGACATGCCGACGGGACGACACGATGCCATCTCATTCTGCTCCCTGATGCCGGATTCATACATGCTATCATGCACACCTTACTCTTATTTTCGCGTATGAACATCAGTATCTTTTTGGATGTTCTACGCTTTCAGTGGTGTGTATGACAGTTTTTTTTTTACTGGTTTCTTTTTGGATGAATTTGCCCACGGGTGGGATAAAATACTAGTTTATTTTTGTGTGCCCTCCAATGGGCTTTATTTTTTTTGTTGGTTTAAATTGTTGCTGTCTGGGGCAGCACTGGATATTTCTGTCAATCTTGAGCAGCTTACATATGGCTGAATTTAGTTCTTTTACTCCTGTCATTTGAATTTTTGTCTCTCTGGTTTATTACAGTTTTGAGGTTATGGTCTGCATGTTTATCTTATGCCTTAATTGCTCTATTAACTTCATACTGTGTCTTCATTGATGTATGCTTTACAGTGTTCTCATTTATATACATCTATCTATCTATGGTTCTCTCACAAGCTTCAATCTTTAGTCAATATCACGTCTTATACCTTTGCCAATGACTGACAAAAGGGGGAGAACAATTCAAACACCCCGAGTAAAAATTGTATATCTGTGTTGCAGGTGTTAGGGGGAGCAGTCGTAACAAGAAAGGGGAAGTCTTTGAATTAAGGGGGAGAATTTATTTGGTTTGTACATGGGTGTTTAGAAATTGTAAAATTGTGTTAATACATGTACACACAATTTAGGATGTATCTGTCTAGATATGTTCCTAGCGTGTTTTGGGGATTTTGTCACGTAATTGACAAAGGGGGAGATTGAAAGTGCACCTACTACGTGCCCTGGTTTGTCAATTACGTTGTAAGTTGAGTCAGTCGGACAACAGCGCCTAACAAGAAGATCAAGTTAAGCGTCTGCCTCAACTGGATGTATGGAAGCTCGCCATAGGTAAATCATGGCCTCACATCCCATGTCCCAAAACACTGGGTAATTAAACCCTTAAAAAGAACTAGAACAACTTAGGGTTTCTGTGTAAGAAAACTTTTTATCAAAAAGGAAAATCTTTAAAGTTTTTCTTACACTGTCGATTATATCGATTACCCCTTCGATATAATCGACCAGCTCTGTCAATGTCCTCGGGATCTCAACCGATACAATCGAGTGAGGACAAAAAGCATCCAGCAATCAAACAATCTTCTGAACGATTTATCGATATATCGACTTTCGAATCGATATCATCGATATTTGAATATCGATCATATTTGATGTGGATCGATAATATCGACAAACTGCTTTCCGGCGCCCTTGTTTTTCAAAAGAAAACTAACATAAGCTTCGATACATCGATGACTGTCTGATTCAATCTGAACTCAAATATCGATCATATTGGGAGTCAGTCGATCATATTGAGTGTGGGCACATGTTTAACCAGCATGAATTTCAGGTTGTTTTTTATGATGATCGGGGTGACAGTCGATAAATCGATATTAATATATCGATCATATAGAGACCTCGTCGATTGGATCGAGTCCGGACATAAATCGTCCAACAAGCTTATAGGTAAATCTATACGATTTATCGATCCCATCGACAAGGTCTCCGATATGATCGATGTAGAAATTCCGATGACATCGACTGTTTTCCCGATCATATCTGTAGAACCTGAAATTCTTCAAGGCTTCTCTCTTGTTTTCACCTGTCGATAGATCGATCCATCACTCGATGGAATCGGAGTTCGAAATCTGATAACATCGATGTGTGTCTCGATCCTATCGATCAGTAGGCGGAAGGTTTCCAAAAGCGAAATGACAATTGAGTTTGTATCATCGAGAGGCCGGCCGATACAATCGAGAGTATATGCTCGATCATATCGGCGACTGCTCGATCATATCGAACTTTGTCATAAATATGACCGTTTATATCCGTTGGAACCTTTTGCATATATAGAGAGAGATTAGTCTTTATTGCTGGTAGAGAAAGAAGAGAGTACTTTAGAGAGTTTTAACCTACCTATCATTTACCTCAAGCCCTTTCTCTCAGGAAGTTCATCCTCCAATCCACCCTCATCATTGATATTTCATAGAGTGGATTGGGGAATGAACTTTCGCATTAAAGGATCCTTTAGCTACTACCTTAATGACACATCATTAAGCTGGGATGCCTTGAATGCATAAATGATGGGAACCACTCTATCTTCCTTATAGGAAAATCTTTAGAGAATGGTATTCCATCATAACCTTGACCCAACCTAAAGCCTAGTATAGATACATCTTTATGTTGCGGATCAAGGGAGCTGAAGACTCTTCATCAACAAGAAGGAGATCTTCATCACTGCGCTAAAAGGGACTCATCAACTTATCTATAAGTACTAAGAGTCCAGAGGACACTTGTGATCATTCCTTTCTAGGATTGGGTTTTAAGTATTGCTCACCATTTGAAGTCCTCGAAGGAGGCCTCCAACGGGAGTGTACGTGCGGGGTGCGTTGTGTGGACCCTTTCTCTATGGAGAGCATAAACATCTGGTTATGAGTACACCAGCAAAACTCCAGAGTTAGAGGTAAACTGAGTAGAAACCTCCGAGTGCATTGTGTGGACCCCTGTCTTGTGTGGGCATAAACATCTTGTTAGGAGTACGCCAGTAAAACTCCAGGGTTTGAGGTGAACCGAGTAGAAACCTCTGTAAAGGTTGAAGGTGAACCTGATTTAAAATCTTAGGTTTGAGGTGAACCATGGGAAACCTCCTTAGTGAAATTCAGTCACTCAAGGGTTGAGTGTGGAAGCCGGGAGTGGAGTAGACAAGTCGTCGAACCACTATAAAATGACTGTGTTTGAGATTGATATTGTCTTTCATTTGTGTGATTGTCATGCATGTCTTTATATATGATCACATCCTATGCACACACAGTCATATCCATCACAATCTCATCTATAAATTATTTTTCTTTTAAATAGTTTGTGATTGGATCCTCTATCAGGCTTGGAAGCCAGTAGAGTTAATTTTGAGTAATCCTAATCAGTACTCTGTGATAGGATTAGTGTGATAAGAATTTTTAATAATTCATAAAAACTTTAAAAAGTCCTATTCACCCCCCTCTATGATATATTAATATATTCCTACTTCAACTTAAGCGATCTTCACCGCTATTTCAATATATATATTTCAACTATCAGAGTAAGCAGATGAGCGTAGAATGGACAAGTAAGCATGAAGAAAAATTTTAAATTTCATTTAGAATATACAAGAGGTTATCCATAATGACTTATACAAACCAATGTCTCTAAAATTAATAAATACAAGAATTACATGATCCAATAGTAGGATACAAGTAAATTTGAGCCGCAAGACCCCTCAACTTCTCAAGGTAGATACAATCATGCAACCCTGGCACTTGAACCTGACTCCTCATCAGCTCGAACCTGAAAATCACTTAAGCCACCTGTGTTACCTGTATGATTATATTTATTTGATGGATGAGTGGCTAACTCAGTGTGAACTCCCCTCAAGATTACACACCACCGCATTAGGTAAACATAGTTATGAAACATATAAGGCATACAAAACAATACATAATGCAATCTTACTAAATGCGTAGATGTATGAGTGCACATCAACTGGGGATGATCATCTAGTTGGCTTTTGGGTAAAACCCATGCAATGTGGCTGATCACCAGTAAAAGTATATAGTACATGCATAGTGTCAAACTCACCAAAAGTAGGTCGATAGTCGATGGTCTGGGAGCTAGTGAAATGATACCCCAACTAAATCCTATTAGGCATGTGTTACAGCATCCAGAATTATCCACCCATCATCGTCTGAATGCTATGAATGCATGATTAGCCCACCCATTATTAATTCATTTACAACCAGCAGGTTTGTAGCTCAAAGGTCACTAGGGGAGCTCAGAGCCCAGCGTAGGCCGATAACACAGGCATAGGTCCCATACCACCATCCCTGGCTCATGAGACTACTATCTTAGGATGTTTAATGGAAATCCGTCAACTAGTGGCCAATCATATTACAGTATATAGAGCTTACCATCACATGGTTGCATGGTGTAAAATATCGAACCACGTAGGGCCAATATCAGAATAAGCCACATAGGGCAATTATCAAAATAAGCCACATAGGGTGGGTATCAAAACCATGCGATCAAAGACCATCCTTGAAAACCACTTAGACACAAAAACCCTGGATGGTAGGCCCACATCAATGATCCATTTAGATCATCACTCAATAACCACTAGATCGAAGGTTCATTACAATCACCATTGATTGAATTACATCCCAAGTATGGGTGTACATTCATAGGTGCGGGTTTCCCACTAATGTACCAGTTTAAATCCCAGAAGCAATCCACAAGCATAAGATAAATATGCAGGATAGACATTAAGCATGTAATATAACAATTCAATTCCAACAATTATTACATGTGATTATAAAATGGTGATATCGATCAATTATAAATTAAAATAAAAACTATAACTTAAGCTAATGAGAAGATAGAAAGCTCAAGGGGAAGAATCATCACCTCATCGTTCGCGTCGCCTACCAACATCGCTAGAGAATGCGCGTTCTCTTAAAATCAATCCCTATCATAAATCAAGAACTGGTACAATTATATACAAGCTCTACACACTACCTAGGGTTTGGATTACTTTTAGGGTTTTGGTATAGAGTTAGAGCTTCACACTAGGGTTTAGTCATAGGCTTTAGATTCTAGGATTTGAATCCTGTATTAGTATTATTATTATTATTATTATTATTATTGTACGGTGAATTAAATAATATTCATAATAGGAGTACTAATCCATCAATGTGAATAATGATGGTTCGTAGGTACACATTTAGATGTACCAACATTATCTAACATTTTTCTAACGACCAACCATCCTTTAAATAATATGGATAATAACAATGGAATATTTACTAATGAAAACATAATAAGGGTTAATATTAATAATTACATTAACAAGTATTATACTAATCCTATAAGGGAAATGATGAATATTTTCTGATGCTAATGATAATTGTTATCATTAATGAATTAGGATCTACCATAAATTATGACATTTTACAATTAGGTCCAACCTCAACTTGCCATTTACATTTTAAGTATAGGTCTAGGGTTTAGATTAATTAGGTCTAGGATAAGTTATAGGATTTAATATGCCAATTGATGTACGATTATTACTATACTAATGATATTAATAATCGCAAAACCGCCATTGATTCTTAAGATTATTCACTATACTAATGATATTATCATAACTGTTATGATAATAAGTATTATGGTACACTATTAATGCTACTATTCAAGAGCGACAATTAAAATAATGCCACCTAATAATTACAATCTTGTTTATGATATCTAGTTTGAGCATAAATAATCCAATATTGGCTAACTACATCTAATATTTATAATCTTAATAAAAATGGTGGCAACAATGATAACAATACACTGATATGGGTTTATTTTAGGAAGGAAGTGCTGACTCACCTTGTTGACTTGGTTCGAGCCGAGTTGACTCAGCAACAACCTACAACCCAAACTCTCTCCCTTCCCGCCTTTCATTATTTGCTTCTTTCCTTCCTTCTACCTGGCCTTTCACAGGGTCTGGAGTAGGCTAAACTCATGCCCAACTCACATGGTTAGCAGCCCCAGCTCACATGACTCGGCCTAGCGACTCGGCTCAGCTCAAGGAAGAAAACCGAGTCAGCAAACTCGGACTGGCAGCAAGTTGAGTCCAAATCCTCTCTCTCTCTCTCTCTATCCTACTTTCTTCTCTTCTCTTTTTTCTTTCTTTCTTTCTTTTGTTGCTGTTAGAAGTATCCAGCCAAGGCCATCAAACCTGACCTGACTTAGCCTCGGTCGAGCTGAGTTGACTGAGTGCCGCATGAAGCCGGCAACGAGACAGCAACCATTCTCTCCCTCACTCATTTTTGTTCTCTCTCTCTCTATCTTTCTTCATCTGTTGGAGCTCCCGCAAGGCTATGAGCAAGTCCGAACCCATGGACCTGGTTCTACTTGGCCTGAGCTCGAGTGGGAGTGTGGCACGGTGGTGTGGTGCAACAGTCGCACCACCCTTTCCTTCCCTCTTCTTTCTTTCTCTCCATATTCTTCTTCTATTCTCCACCGACCTACATAGACCACTATAGAGATGGCCCACCTAACAACTGATCTTAGATTAGGGGCTGCAACAAGGTTGAGTGGCTGAACTTTCAACAAGGAAGACGATCCGCCATTAATGGCAGATCGTGAACGTCAGCTTCTACCCCCAATCCGGTCCTTTTAGAAGATTCGTATGGGTCTTAAGAAGCTTGTGGATGGGTTCTATCGAAGCTCTAAGAGGGTTTGGTTGGTGGGTTTGCTGGCGGAAGGAAACGGTGAATATTTCATGTGTAACAACCTGAAAATCGGGGGTCGTGTATAAACTCAACTCCCGAGTTCCAGACCGTCACTTATGCAACAAAAATGATTATGATTCAATGTTGTCTGATTTAAAGCATTCACATGAGTAAAAGTATACCAAAACTGCAATTCATACTTCAGATCCAGTGATAAAAGCAAGCGGAAGACTAAACAATATATATATATATCACTGTATGGAAAAACAAAGTAAATCTCATCTGTCTCCAAAGTATGACTACATCTCTGAGTCTCATATAATATACATGAACAAAATAAATATCCAAAATGGTCCCACTGAAATCCCATCGATCCATGTCGCCTACGCGAAGCCATCGTGATACTGCGTGTACGAGAACTCATCCTGGTCCTCGTCGATGTCTGGCTCCACCTCCTGGATCTCAGCCTCACCTGCATCTACAACAGGGTCTGGTGGGTGTTGCAAACATCATCCCGTAATGTGGGAGTGAGTGATCAACTCAGTGGAATCATAGAGCAAAAATTAGCATGTTCACAATTCAATTATGCGATAATAGTAAAGCAGTAAATCAGACAATCCTAAAACTGTTGTTAATGCAAGATGATATGACGTGATGTATGCCCTCACCGACGATCTCCCTCATACGGCAACATCTTACGACCGCGGCATGCCACACTCCCTAGAGTGCTCCACATCTTTCAGGCACATGCAATGCTATGGTGATATGATTTCCAAGTTGCTATTAGTCCATTCAAACAGCAGGATTGGGAAACTAAGGTACTTCCCTTGTATCAATCCCAACACAGATCCTGTCTAGGGTCGTCACTCCTAGTAATCTCATACGAGGTATATTTATGTAGGTCACTGCAAGGGCTGCCAGGGCTGTTGCTCGTACTCGTTGCACCGCTCCCCCATCACCTTATCAATACAGGCCTACCGTACTCTACTGCAACGGAAGGGTCGTCGCCTCCCGTGGACTCAGAATATGCTCGCGGTCACTACAAAGGGCTCGTCGCCTGATCAGTGTAGGCCGACAGCTAGAATATAGTGTCCCATACCACCATAATCTGCTCACGAGTCTAGGTGCTCACTGGTCACTACGGGGAGGTTTGTGGCCCCAGCGTAGGCCGACAGCTCGACCATGGTGTCCCATACCACCATGCCCGGCTCATGAGTCTTCGTGGATTAAGGTACCATGGTTAACAGGGTTTACAATGGTAAGTTCAGTACCCTAGGTTCAAGCAGTTATGACTCATACAAGGTGAACATACATCGGCCAGTCGGGTTACTTGACGGGCTCGACTAGCGCGATCGCATCTCAAGTCGAACGACATGAAGTGCGTAAAACACTTCGCGTGGCCTAACCACTGCCGCCAACTCTAAACACGAATCACGTTCATCGACGCGTCGTTCGTGGCTATGACCAGTCAGCCACGAATTCGCTCGGTTACCGACTGCCTGGACTAAGTCTAGTCCCAAGCACTTATGGAATCACATCAAAAATATATGTAAAAGTATTGGAATTGAAATACAATCATGTAAGCATGTTAATACATGTTATAACATTCAACTCAAGCAAACCTTCAAGCACATATATTCCATGCATGTAATGAAATCATGCATTTAGTCAACATGTAGAAAATCATTTAGGTCAGCATATTAATTGATAAATCAATCACAAACTATCACATAACATCATTTAATTCAATACATACTAATACAAGCATTTATACAAACACCCACACTACACACTTAAGTCTACATATAGTATGCGACCCAAAGTGCGCAACTAGGCGAATCTCTTCGCCAAACTAATTATGCACGCATTCCTAACTTCCTAATGCGACAACAAACCATGTCAACCACATCAGCAAAATATGAATGCAAACAGTGCTTCCTACAAATGACTAAAATGCCCTAAATCTCATATTCTTCGTTAGTTTACGAAACGGGAAACGGAGAGCATTTTGTACATGTCAAATGGCGATGCCGTCAAGAATCTACTATTAAACGACATTGAAAGCATTGGGAACCGTCAATCAAAGTGTCTAAAATCCTCACCTTATGTCTTGTAGACTCGTGTATTGAAGCGGAGCGTATACGCTTCGTCTACGGTGAATAAGGAACCTAATACACGAGATCCATAAGCTACATCGCTATGGAAACAAGGGAAACTCAAATCAGCAACTATTTAGGGTATTTGCTTACCTAGAATCGCGGTGGAATCGTCGAAAAAGCGGTAGAGGTGTGTTGCTTGAGCACGTGCAACACGTAGCACAAGTGGCAGGAAGGACTCTCCCACTCTCTCACAATCTCTCACCTTTTTCTCTCTCCCAAACTAAGGTTTTTCTCAAATTCGGATGGGAGAGGGTAGTGAGGGTTTCAACCCCTTTTATAGCTTAAAACATGTCCAAAATAGACTTGAGAACAATGTTTACTTGGTGCCTAACCAAATCGGGGCCGTTTCAGTCCAAAAGGGCATTTCTGGAGGTCCCCTGGCCAAATGCGGTCGGACTTAAGCTCGTGCATACTGGATCTAGCACACATCCAATTTTTAGACCGGTAGGGTTCCCAGATCGCACGTGGCGGCCCAGTTTCAGTTTAACGGTCACCGCACCAAGATCAGGCCTATAAGTCTCGTGATATGTACTAGAAATTTTTCCTGATCCAAGGGTGTAATTTGGTTGTATTCTGATGGTCAGAACGCTTAATACTGATGCGTCAAATTTGTGTGCCAGATTTGAATTTGAAATTCCAACTATGTCCCTATTCACACTCTCTTCGGTCCGGGCTCAATGAAATAGCCTGTGATCGTCAGTTGGACTTGATATTCGAAATGATTGCCAAGCCCAGCTAAGTGGTCATAACGGTCTAAGATGGTAGGCATCTGACTTACGACGCGCGGTCTAGATCCAATACAAAGTTTCAAGGAGGTCCCGAGAACAAACCGGTTTAGAGTTTGATCCGAGGCTTTAGAGCATTATAGCACCCTTGGTTCCACTCGCTTTGGGCCTTATAGAACGTATTTAAAGTGATCAGGGACCATTTCCCAGCTATTCTAACGTTGCACTAGCTAACCTAGTCATATTTTTCAAAGGAATGAATTTTACGCAATTTCGGGTCGAGTTGGTACTCGAGCCCAAGTATGGATTTTTCACGGGCGTTACAATCTACCCCCCTTAACAAATAATTTCATCCTCTAAATTTTGTACCTTTTCGTACTCCTCGAGAAGCTGTGGGTAGTTCTTTCTGATCTCGGCTTCTGTCTCCCAAGTAGCCTCCTCCTCAGAATGATGCGTCCACAATACCTTCACAAGGGGAATCTCCTTGCTACGCAGTACCTGCTCCTTCCTGTCTAAGATGCGTGTCGGTCACAGGATATAAGTAACATTCTCTCCTAACTGCACCTGCTCCCATCTGATGATATGGGAAGGATCAGCAACGTACTTCTTCAGCATAGAAACATGAAATACGTTGTGAACGCTCGCGAGAGGCGTGGGTAAAGCCAATCGGTAAGCCACCGCTCCCACACGATCGAGGATCTGAAATGGGCCAATGAATCGCGGTGCCAGCTTCCCCTTCTTCCCGAACCGAAGGACTCCCTTCATATGAAAAACTCGCAGAAACACATGATCCCCAACTGTGAACTCTAGTGGCCTCCGTCTCGTATCGGCGTAGCTCTTCTGTCTGCTCTGTGCTGTAAGGAGCCGACGTTGAATAATATCAATCTTCTCTGACGTCGCCTGCACTAACTCTGGGCCAATCAAGCTACGCTCACCGACCTCTAGCCAGCAATGCGGTGCGCGACAAGGTCGCCCATACAGCGCCTCATAAGGTGCCATACCGATACTCGCCTGGAAGCTATTGTTGTATGCAAACTCCGCATATGCAAGACAATCATCCCAACTGTCCTTAAAGTCCAATGCGCAAGCTCGCAACATATCCTCCAAGATCTGGTTTACCCGCTCTGTCTGTCCGTCTATCTGTGGGTGGAAGGCAGTACTGAACTTCAACTTCACACCCATAGCCTCCTGAATGCGAGTCCAGAAGATAGAAGTGAACTGCGTGTCTCTGTCCGAAACGATCTCTAACGAAACTCCATGCAGACGCACAATCTCTCTGATGTACAATCTAGCCAGCTCGTTTGCAGAGTTCGTAACTCTGATCGGTAGGAAGTGTGCCGACTTCGTCAATCGGTCGACGATCACCCAAATGGAATCATGTCCCTTCCTCGTCTTCGGCAACCCAAAAATGAAGTCCATGGAAATGAAATCCCACTTCCACTCTACAATCGGCATAGGCTGCAAAAGTCCAGGTGGTCGGCGATGCTCTGCCTTCACCTGCTGACAAGTGAGACAACGGGACACGAACTCAGCTATGTGGGTCTTCATACCTTCCCACCAATACGTCCTCTTCACATCACGATACATCTTTGTGCTGCCTAAATGCATCGCGAGTCGAGTACAATGCGCAGCCTCGAGAATCTCTCGTCTCAAGTCAGGGACATCTGGGACGCATAGGCGGCCACGGTAACTTAAGCCCCCATCCATACCAACTCACCAGTCGGCGTCAGCATCATCACTGGCCTGCTCTCGAAGCTCAGTAAGATGCGCATCGTCCCTCTGCGCCTCGATGACTCGGTCATCGATCTGAGATCGCACCTGTACGTGTGCAATAAACTCATACGGTTCCTCTACGGTGAGTTTCTGCTCAAAGTCTCGCAAAAACTCAACCATATCCCACTCAGCAACCATCAGCGGAGCCGCAAACTCTATCGCCTTCTTGCGGCTCAACGCATCAGCCACAAGGTTCGCCTTCCCAGGATAGTAAGAGACTTCAAACTTGAAGTCCCTCAACGTCTCCATCCATCGCCGCTGCCTCATATTCAAGTCTCGCTGCGTGAATATGTACTTGTGGCTCTTGTGGTCGCAAAAGAGCTCGAACTCCTCTCCATAGAGGTAATGTCTCCAGAGTCTCAATGCGAATATAACGGCTGCCAACTCTAGGTCGTGTGTAGGGTAATTCTCCTCGTGCTTCCTTAATTGTCTCGAGGCATACGAAATTACCCTGTCCCTCTGCATAAGGACGCAACCCAGACCAACGCTAGACGCGTCAGTGTAAATAGTGTATTTAACCCCTTGCTCTGGCAATACTAGCACAGGGGCGGACGTAAGTCGGTCCTTTAGCTCCTAAAAAGCTGACTCCGCCTTGTCGTTCTAGGCGAACTTCACGTCCTTCCGTGTCAACTGAGATAAGGTTCTCGCGATCTTCGAGAAGTCCTGTATGAAGGCCGATAGTAGCCAGCGAGACCCAAGAAGCTCCTCACCTCAGTGACAGAACCAGGCTGCTCCCAGTCCTACACCGCAGCTACCTTAGACAGGTCAACTGTCATACCATCCTTGGACACCACGTGTCCCAAAAACTTCACCTCCTGCTTCCAGAAGTCGCACTTCTTGTACTGTGTGAACAACTGATGCTGTCTGAGCGTATCCAGGACCAAGCGTAAGTGTTCCTCATGCTCCTCTCGACTCCTAGAGTACACCAATATGTCGTCAATGAATACAACGACGAATTGATAGAGGAAAGGCCGAAATACCCGGTTCATCAGATCCATGAACACGACTGGTGCGTTCGTGAGACCGAACGACATCACGAGGAACTCATAGTGGCCAAAACTAGTCCTGAATGCAGTCTTCTGCACGTCCTCATCCCTGACGCGCAACTGATGATAACCTGACTGAAGATCAATCTTTGAGAAGTACTGCACTCCTCTCAGCTGATCAAACAAGTCATCGATCCTGGGTAAAGGGTACTTGTTCTTCACCGTGAGCTGGTTCAGCCTGCGATAATCAATACACAACCGCATCGAACCATCCTTCTTCCTCACGAACAAGACCGGTGCTCCCCAAGGAGACACACTAGGCCGTATAAGGCCAAGCTCTAGCAGACCATCAATCTGCGTCCTCAACTCCTCCATCTCACATGGTGCCATGCGATACGTCGGCAGTGAGACGGGCATAGAGCCAGGAACCAGATCGATAGTGAAATTGATCTCTCGTCGGGGCGGCAGACCAGGGATCTTCCTGAACAGATCCTCGAACTCGGAAACTACTGGCACATGCTCGAGTACCTGGGCACCAGCATCGCGCAATAATGTGGCGTAGCTAAGTATGCAGAAAGGAAGATTTACCCGCACTGGAAACGTGAAAGATGCACCCTCAGGCTCGTATGCTGTGACTATACGAGTCTCGCAGTCAATCTCGGCCCTCGCTGCAGTCAACCAGTCCATGCCAAGAACGACGTCGAGATAATAAAGAGCAGGGTCGACGACGAGATCTAGGGCCATCGTCTTGCCCCCCAGATCCACCAAACAACCCTCACACATCTGGGTGGCATCTGTAAAGGACCCATGAGCTGTATAAACCCGCACCCCATCCATAGTAATGGTCGGCAACCCAAGACGTCTGACTATAGCACTCGATATCAAAAAAATCGTGGAACCAGTGTCTACCATCACGAGAATAGGGGTACCTCCAATGTGGGCTGTGACCTCGAAGGCCGAATACTGAGAAGTCGGCGTCGCAGCTGCCTCAGCTGTCAATGCATGAACCCGAGCCTGCTGTGGCCGGTTCGGCCGCTGTGTCAAGGGCCGTGGAGGCTGTCTGATCTGCAATACCGTAGGTCTGAAAGAAGGATGCGCAGGAGCTGACCGTATAGGCGGTGCTGATATCGCCTGTGGACGTACACGGTCAATCTTCTGCGGCGGCAAGAACCCACTGTCCCGCATCCTAGAAAAGCAGCTCTGCGCCAAGTGGCCTGACCTCCCACAGTATGTACATGTCAAATCAGGGCACCGAAACGGTGGTACAGGCGCCTTAGTCCTAGTAGGAGGATCAATGCGAGGTCTCTTGCCCGCGAGGGGCCTGTCTGGCAAGTCTGGTCGTGGCCTGGAAGCAACAGGGCCACGAGATCGAGCAAGCCGATCCACGTCCTGCTCTGCCCGCATAGACATGTGAATTAACTCCGCATATGAGGGAAAGGTCAAACAGCACATCTTCGACCGAATATCCAGTCGCAAATCCTCCAAGAAGCGCCGTACGCGCATCTGCTCATCAGCCAAGATCGTCGGGACGTACCTGCCCAACTCCGTGAACCGATGCTCATACTCGGTCACTGTCATCGCTGCTGTCTGAGGCGGAGAAACTCATTCTCCCTGTCATGCCTGTAGGTCTGGGGATAATACTTCTCATGGAAGCGGAACTCAAATGCTGCCCACGTCCATACAAAGTCTGCGGCAACGGTCCGCAGTACGCTATCCCACCACATGCTGGCCTCTCTCTCAAATAGGAAGGTAGCCAGCTCTACCTGCTCGGCCTCGGTGCAATGCAACATCCGTAAAATCTTTGACACCCGGTCGAGCCAGTACTCAGCCTCCTCAGGTCTGTGAGAACCCGTGAAAGTAGGAGGCCGCAAGCGCTGAAATCGCTCCAATAGGCCCCGTGTATAGGCAGGATTCCCCGCAGGGTAAGCAGGCGGCGCAGGATGAGCCATGCCCTCATCCTGGGCGTATGTATAAGCATCCTCAGCTGGATGCGCAGGCGGTGCAGGCGGTGCAGATGGAGCCGCACCCCCACCCTGGGCTAATGTCCCCACGATGGTAGTCAGAAGCTGCTGCTGCTGCAGCATCATAGCCATCATCTGCTCGAATCTGTCAGGAGGTGAAGCAGACTGTGGCGGATGCTGTGTGGAAGTAGATGCGCGATGAGGCTCTCTGACTGACGGTGTAAATGGCGGTGGTCCATCTGTAGGACCAACACCAGGCTGAGACGCACGAACAGTCTCAGGAATCAGGCTCACAGCAGGGTCCCTGAGAGTGGCAGACTGCGAAGGAGTCTGATCCATATGCTCAATCAATGAAAGCCGAGCCGTACTCCGCGTAGACTTAGGCGGCATTCCCTATATTCAAAATAGGGCGCAACCTTGTCAGTCTCAATAGTACAATTTCATCACAATCATTCATAAGAGAGTCAAAGGCATTCCATGCATTTCATTTAATCAAAATTGTCACAATACAAGGGATATATCCTTACAAGCACCATGAAGAGAAATACATGGGAACTAAGACAGTTAAACAACAGCAACATAAGCAAAGCACTAGCCCTAACAGGCTTACACAACAAAAGCAGAAAATGGCTAACTACTAACAACTACATCAAAGGTCGCATCGCTAGTCCGAGTCAGGTGACGGAGGAGGAGCACCCTTATCCTGCAAGCAACACAGGATAGCCTTCAAGGTGCGAGCCACCTTGTCGAGTTTCTTCTTTGTAACGACCTTGGCATCCTCGACTTCAGCGCGAAGTTCTTGAACTTCTCTTCGCAAAGCGGTCTGACTCTCCTCCATCCGAGTAATGCGATCGTTGATAGTAGTCTGCGCAGAAGGAGGAGGGCTCTCATCTGTATCCTGAGCCTCCTCCTCTGCCTCTTCCTGAGCTTCCTCCTGAACCTCTGCTCTAGGTTCTTCTTCGCTTTGATCTTCCTCATCATCAAAGTCATCCTCACTATCCCTTTCAAGTTGATTTTCACGGTATTGTGACCCAATCTTCATCTTGACCATTGTCGACTCGTCAATGGTATGAATCGATACCGGTAATTTCGGCCCAAGTCTATAGGCAAACTCAAGTGCAATCTTGCAAATCAGTCGGCCAAAGGGAAGCGATTCGGATGTTCTTCTTGACCTGGCTATGAGGACTATCTGCCGTAAGATAAAAGTAGTCATGCATACGTTCTCTCCCTGGGCCACCATATACAGAAAATCAACCATAAGGCGTGTACATTCAATGCGATTCGTCGACCTGGGATAAACATTGAACGTGCAGATATGGTGCAGCAGGCGCAAATCCTCAGACATATACGTCACCTTGAGGCTATTATTAGGCTGCCATGGAACCAACTTACCGCACAGGAACCTGGTGCGGCGATCTCGTTCACGTCTAGTCCTCAGATTCTTCTCACTAGGATGCACATCACCAAGAGGCACGTTGAGAAGTCACGCAATCAACCGAAGATCGATCGTAGCCATCCGATCTCTTCCAAAAGGGATTTTGAACTGCAAGGGCTCCAAGGTAGGATTCTAGATACTAGCGTAGAAGGCACGAACGGTACTCACATTAGCACGAGCGCGAGTTTCAAAAATCGAACCCCAATGCGCAGCTTCAATGCGTTCGAACAACAGATATTCGTCGAATAGTCGTCCATCCACGTCCGCCTCAAATAACACTTTGCGATCAGTGTATTGGCCATGAGGCATCTCTGATAAAATTGCTCGCCAAAGGTGTGCATGGGGATCCAAATCCCGCTTTGTACGGCACTCCAGGACTGCAGCTGGACCTGTGGCGGCGCTTGAACTTGCGGCACCACCCCGTGGTCTTCTCGATTGAGCAGGACGGCTTGGCTCAGCCTCGTCTGTTGCGGTTTTCCTCTTACCCATCAAAGATATGATGGATGAGAGCGATAAAAGGCCTAAAATGGTTTCCACGAAAGCCATGAAAAAAGGCAAAAATACGGAGAAATGGCTGTCCAATCTGAAAAAAGGGAATCTAGGCATCGTAGAGGGATGCTTCAAGCTTCCCAGGGCTGTATTTTCAAGGAGAAATGCAAACAAAAAGGTGGAATGGAACACCTCACGATTTCAGCTCTATTTGGAGATTTTTGGAGCTCCAAATGGTGAAATCTTCAAGAGGAAGGGCTTCCAACTCCCAATAAGTGATGGGTGGTGGTCGGTTTTGGCCAAGGAGGGACCTAGGAGTGATTTGGGTCGCCGAAATTTGGAAATGGCTGCTGGAAAATGAGAATAGGGCTTAGGGGAGGGCTTTTTGTGAAGGAGGGGGGTGTTTTAGGGGTTTTCGTGGCACGGGAAGTATATGGGGAGGATGTGCACCCCATTTAAGGGCGTGCGCCCAAAATTTATAGCAAAGGGGCCCCACCGGTCGGCGATGCATCGCCGGACCGGCGATGGCATCGCCGGCCAACCTCCCAGTTGGCCGGTGGGACCACATGGTTCTGGTCCCCCATGGTCCAAGGACTCTAAAAATATATGGCCCACCCCCTCGTTCATTGTATTTTGACCTATATGAGCCCAAACATGTGTTTGGGGCTTTTCAGGACCATTTCGCAATCACGAATACAAAACCCTATGATGCAGCATATGAATTTGGGATAGAAGGAGCTAATACATCCATATAGATCCTTATTTTCTAAATAAAGTGAAGTTAGAATGGCCTTATGGCTATTTTTCATGAAATTTTACTATTCACTGTACAATTTTGTGAAATTAGTAATTTGTGTTATTTTCACAATAGGTTTGATGCCTAACATAAAATGGATAAGAAAGAAATGAAGATCAGAGTGTTTAGAGGAAGAATTTTGAAGATTTTTGGTGAAACGGGGTTTTTAAGCCCTGGCGATTGATTACAGGAGTCGTGGTCATCCCACGGCCCAAGAATTTACTTTTACAGGTTTAAAATCACCCATAGGACGTCTCAACCCGACTTCCTACCGCTTAGAAACTATTCGGGTTGCTTTACGCGGCCCGAGATGCGTTACAGACTCGATCGTGCGATCGATTCGAATAGACTTCGCCTATCGGCGAATCTGCAATCTTAGAAGTGTTTCTAGACCCTTCTCGCACCCACCTAAGTCAAAGGAAGCGACAGCGTACGTCGCGAGACCATAACCCAGGCCCAATATACTCTTATTCATGCTCTGATACCAACTTGTAAACCCTGAAAATTGGGGGTCGTGTATAAACTCAACTCCCGAGTTCCAGACCGTCACTTATGCAACAAAAATGATTATGATTCAATGTTGTCTGATTTAAAGCATTCACATGAGTAAAAGTATACCAAAACTGCAATTCATACTTCAGATCCAGTGATAAAAGCAAGCGGAAGACTAAACAATATATATATCACTGTATGGAAAAATAAAGTAAATCTCATCTGTCTCCAAAGTATGACTACATCTCTGAGTCTCATATAATATACATGAACAAAATAAATATCCAAAATGGTCCCACTGAAATCCCATCGATCCATGTCGCCTACGCGAAGCCATCGTGATACTGCGTGTACGAGAACTCGTCCTGGTCATCGTCGATGTCTGGCTCCACCTCCTGGATCTCAGCCTCACCTGCATCTACAACAGGGTCTGGTGGGTGTTGCAAACACCATCCCGTAATGTGGGAGTGAGTGATCAACTCAGTGGAATCATAGAGTAAAAATTAGCATGTTCACAATTCAATCATGCGATAATAGTAAAGCAGTAAATCAGACAATCCTAAAACTGTTGTTAATGCAAGATGATATGAAGTGATGTATGCCCTCACCGACGATCTCCCTCATACGGCAACATCTTACGACCGCGGCATGCCACACTCCCTAGAGTGCTCCACATCTTCCAGGCACATGCAATGCTATGGTGATATGATTTCCAAGTTGCTATTAGTCCATTCAAACAGCAGGATTGGGAAACTAAGGTACTTCCCTTGTATCAATCCCAACACAGATCCTGTCTAGGGTCGTCACTCCTAGTAATCTCATACGAGGTATATTTATGTAGGTCACTGCAAGGGCTGCCAGGGCTGTTGCTCGCACTCGTTGCACCGCTCCCCCATCACCTTATCAATACAGGCCTACCGTACTCTACTGCAACGGAAGGGTCGTCGCCTCCCGTGGACTCAGAATACGCTCGCGGTCACTACAAAGGGCTCGTCGCCTGATCAGTGTAGGCCGACAGCTAGAATATAGTGTCCCATACCACCATAATCTGCTCACGAGTCTAGGTGCTCACTGGTCACTATGGGGAGGTTTGTGGCCCCAGCGTAGGCCGACAGCTCGACCACGGTGTCCCATACCACCATGCCCGGCTCATGAGTCTTCGTGGATTAAGGTACCATGGTTAACAGGGTTTACAATGGTAAGTTCAGTACCCTAGGTTCAAGCAGTTATGACTCATACAAGGTGAACATACATCGGCCAGTCGGGTTACTTGACGGGCTCGACTAGCGCGATCGCATCTCAAGTCGAACGACATGAAGTGCGTAAAACACTTCGCGTGGCCTAACCACTGCCGTCAACTCTAAACACGAATCACGTTCATCGACGCGTCGTTCGTGGCTATGACCAGTCAGCCACGAATTCGCTCGGTTACCGACTGCCTGGACTAAGTCTAGTCCCAAGCACTTATGGAATCACATCAACAATATATGTAAAAGTATTGGAATTGAAATACAATCATGTGAGCATGTTAATACATGTTATAACATTCAACTCAAGCAAACCTTCAAGCACATATATTCCATGCATGTAATGAAATCATGCATTTAGTCAACATGTAGAAAATCATTTAGGTCAGCATATTAATTGATAAATCAATCACAAACTATCACATAACATCATTTAATTCAATACATACTAATACAAGCATTTATACAAACACCCACACTACACACTTAAGTCTACATATAGTATGTCGACCCAAAGTGCGCAACTAGGCGAATCTCTTCGCCAAACTAATTATGCACGCATTCCTAACTTCCTAATGTGACAACAAACCATGTCAACCATATCAGCAAAATATGAATGCAAACAGTACTTCCTACAAATGACTAAAATGCCCTAAATCTCATATTCTTCGTTAGTTTACGAAACGGGAAACGGAGAGCATTTTGTACATGTCAAACGGCGATGCCGTCAAGAATCTACTATTAAACGACATTGAAAGCATTGGGAACCGTCAATCAAAGTGTCTAAAATCCTCACCTTATGTCTTGTAGACTCGTGTATTGAAGCGGAGCGTATACGCTTCGTCTACGGTGAATAAGGAACCTAATACACGAGATCCATAAGCTACATCGCTATGGAAACAAGGGAAACTCAAATCAGCAACTATTTAGGGTATTTGCTTACCTAGAATCGCGGTGGAATCGCCGAAAAAGCGGTAGAGGTGTGTTGCTTGAGCACGTGCAACACGTAGCACAAGTGGCAGGAAGGACTCTCCCACTCTCTCACAATCTCTCACCTTTTTCTCTCTCCCAAACTAAGGTTTTTCTCAAATTCGGATGGGAGAGGGTAGTGAGGGTTTCAACCCCTTTTATAGCTTAAAACATGTCCAAAATAGACTTGAGAATAATGTTTACTTGGTGCCTAACTAAATCGGGGCCGTTTCAGTCCAAAAGGGCATTTCTGGAGGTCCCCTGGCCAAATGCGGTCGGACTTAAGCTCGTGCATACTGGATCTAGCACACATCCAATTTTCAGACCGGTAGGGTTCCCAGATCGCACGTGGCGGCCCAGTTTCAGTTTAACGGTCACCGTACCAAGATCAGGCCTATAAGTCTCGTGATATGTACTAGAAATTTTTCCTGATCCAAGGGTGTAATTTGGCTGTATTCTGACGGTCAGAACGCTTACTACTGATGCGTCAAATTTGTATGCCAGATTTGAATTTGAAATTCGAACTGTCCCTATTCACACTCTCTTCGGTCCGGGCTCAATGAAATAGCCTGTGATCGTCAGTTGGACTTGATATTTGAAACGATTGCCAAGCCCAGCTAAGTGGTCATAACGGTCTAAGATGGTAGGCATCTGACTTACGACGCGCGGTCTAGATCCAATACAAAGTTTCAAGGAGGTCCCGAGAACAAACCGGTTTAGAGTTTGATCCGGGGCTTTAGAGCATTATAGCACCCTTGGTTCCACTCGCTTTGGGCCTTGTAGAACGTATTTAAAGTGATCAGGGACCATTTCCCAGCTATTCTAACGTTGCACTAGCTAACCTAGTCATATTTCTCAAAGGAATGAATTTTACGCAATTTCGGGTCGAGTTGGTACTCGAGCCCAAGTATGGATTTTTCACGGGCGTTACATCATGGCAGCTGCAACCAGAGGAGAAAACCTAGTTATTCTTCCCGCCTTTATAGCATCCCTAACAATCTAAGGTCCCTTAGATACGAATAAAAGGCTGGGATTTGATCCCAGCGCCTAGCTTTCTCAAAATAGCTGGAATCATGACAGTTTTGAGCATCGATTTTGCATAGAGAGTGGCGCGTGGATGGTCAGGACCCATCCGAAATAGAGGTCTCTGATTGGAGGAGAGATCCTCACACGGATTGCAACAGTTGGCGGTGAGAAATGTTTTCATTTTCGGAAGTTGTGTGCTTTTGGGTCCTACTTGTGCCGGTTGTTGTGTGGACACACGTGCCGAAAAACCACATACAACAGTGGGGTTTTAGTCGAGCTGTTCACTCCCCAAGTGCAGGGTTGTGATGTAGTAATAAACTCGGTAAGACCGAGGTCGAATCCCAAGGGACTGAAACTTGTACGTTATCTAAAATTAACTAGAACTAGAACTAGAATAAGATGAAATTTAAATCAACTAGAAATTGAGGAAATAATTGTGAACTAATTATCTAAAACTTAAGAACTTCAGAGGAAAGGAAACTAGGGATTCAGAGGGTCCACTTGTAGAGATCAGGGAGAACTTATGCTTGCATCAAAAATCATGAAAATTACTGAACTGCCGTTGATTTAGTTTTCAAAAGATGAAAGGTATATGAATTAGAATGGATTCCATCACCAAACCATGCCCAAGAGACTATGGCAAACAACAGAATTAAACTAACTACCAACCCATCACATGTATGAAGTTAGGAAGGGTACCGTCATCCAACCATGCCCAGGAGACTATGGTGAACAACAGGGCTTCCTGATGTCATAAACATAAAGGGGAAAAAGACATGCTCCAAGCCATTGCAGACCCATTGTAATTTTAGTCACAACAGACCATTAAAGACTAAACAAAACATGCCATTAATAATCAACTAAAATCAACGTTAATTCAAGAATTAAAATTAAATTAAAGACATAAAATAAAATCTCCCATCTCACCACAAGCTTCATCTCTTAGCCCTAGCTAAGAGGTTCAGCCCATCACAGACATGATGAAGCTGGACATGTTAAAAGAAAATATGAAAAAGGAAAAAATAAAAATAACAAAATTACTCTACTCCCTCTGCCCTCGTTTTCAGTCCAAGCCTCAAGCTCTCCACCTCCTGATCTCCTTCCAAGACCTGAATGAATGCTCCCCACGTCCAAAACCTCCTTATATAGCTACTGGAGTGGTGAAAATCGGATTTGAATCGGATTTGGAAAGCTATGCATGCCCATTGAAAGCTTTTTCGCAACCAAGTTCGGTGCCTCGAAACACGCCACTTTCCTTGCTTAAATTCTAAAGAAACACCGTTCCTTAGGACTTTCTTGGGTCCTCTACATGATAGACGGTTCAGATCTGCTATATGATCAAAGATGGTGGGCCAAAACTGCCTGAAAAAGTCAGTTTTTGCGGATGTGCGAAACCTTTCGCACTATTTCGCTGTTGTAATCAGTGGGCCCCACAGAAGCATTTTCTGGAAAATCCACCCCGTCCATTGGATTCAGGACGAAATTTCAGTCAAGAATGGGTAGTTTTGAATGTCCATTGGCATGTCTCAGAGAAGAAATAACTAAAAGATCTGATTTGAACGCTACAGGACAGCCCTTTTATGGCCCCTGTATCGCACACGTGTGTACGCATGGATGCAAAACGTCAGCATGGTTTTGTAACTCTCGAAGCCCTCTACAAGATGGACGGTGTGGATTATCCGTACGGGGCATGTGTGGGGCCCACTAGCTTCCGCAAAACGGCCAGCGGCCGTGCATTACACGGCACGTAAGAGCCTTTTTGTTTTTTTTTCTTTCGGTCAGAGACGGTCAAACCGTCTCTGACGCTTGCCGTGCATGGCTAGTGCATATATGCACTATGCACATTCTGTATATGTGGGGTCCACGATGATGTGTTTCTGAAATCTAATCTAGTCATTCATCTTCTCATATGATTTAAGCCGTCAATACCAAAGTTGAGGCAGTTCCAGATATCAGGTGGGCCCAGAATCAACGGTTTATGGGCTGATCTATCAGTTGGCCCACTTCCCGAGATCTTTAATGGCTGAAATTTTATATGTACGGTTAATTTATGGCCCTTATCACGTGTATAAATTTTTGAGTCAATCGGATAGTGGGAACCATGTGATCTTGCATTCTACACCAATTTCAGGCCATTTGCAAGTGAACGGCTGAAATTTCTTGGGTCCCTGGCGTGCATATTTGTCGATTTTAGTCCTTGGAGTCCGTCCCTTGTCCTGGGGATTATCAGAACGTTAAATCTAAGCTTTTGGCAACCTTTTTCAGTCAACTCTCCTAATCACACCTTGCAACAAAACACGATTAAAACCGGGCGTTAAATGGTATTATGCTCGTAAATCTAAGTAATAAATGGGGTCTAATATGCACTATTTGACCCTCAACACAACCCCCAACCAGCATTTTGCTAGTCCCGAGCAAAATATGCGAAAAATAAGTTGAGACTTATATGAAAATTTCTGTAAAGCCGAATGATTTTTGAGAAATAATCCAGGCATTAGAATTCTACGATTCATGAATGTTGGGCATTACTTGCTCTTGGACTCAAGCGCACAGTAAACTTCCTAATGAAGTTCAAAGTATTAATCCATAAATCAGACAAATTCTAAACATTATGATCCATGAGTGTATAGTGGAATCTCAGCTAATCACATTAAGATTGAATTTGTTATTTCAGGATCTCATTGGTAACCAGCAAGATAATTCATAATAACCAACACTTGCCTCAAAGATCATCTTTTGATTTTTCGGTCTTTTTTTTTTCTCATTAAAAGAATATCAAGAGGAGAATCAAATTTTTACCTATAGGGAGCAAACCTACGGTGAAACTAGTCACCCAACTCTTTCCAACTGTTAACCGTGGGGAATCGAATTCACACCTATAAGGAGCAAACCCATAGTGAAAATTAATTGCCTAACCTTTTCAATTTTTTTTTTTACCCTGATGGCAAGATATTTCAGGCTGGTTCCTTTCATGCTCAATGATTACCAAGTTAATCCTTCAATATCAGATTGAAACCTTAATGGGAAAGCGAGATGTGACATGTGAAATCATGACTCAATCAATGTTTACAACTTCTAATCAAGGATTAATAATTCGAACATGACTGTGAAATCTAGCAGATAACTGAATCCAAAAGTCATAAATTACCTAAGATTTCGTATCTTAAAATTCTAAATCAAGGATATCCATCAAAATCACTTTGAATTACAAGAAATCCCAAAAAATTTTAAAAATTTTCACAATTTTTGCTCGAGACCAAGAAAATACTGATTAGGTAACCTAATCTCCCACCCCCAACCTAAAATCTACATTGTCCTCAATGTAAAAGATATAAACATGCAATGCACATGGGACAACGAAAGTAAATGAGAAGTTATGGGAGGATAGTACCTGGATAACGAATCGAGAGAGATTTTTCAAAAGATCACTGGAAGAGAGCAGGTTAGTACGAGAGAGAAAGTAAAACAAAAATAATAAAAATACAAGCCTACCTATACCACTTTCGCAGGTGCTCTCGATTGCATTTAGCGTATGCAACAAGCCTTTAAACCCCTAGGTTACCCCTAGTGGACGAGTTGTAGTCTCGTGAGGGTTTGCAGCAATGTTACCCACAAACATTGAATCGATCATGCCACAAGGTTTCCCTTCCGGCCAATATCTTGATAAGTCTCTTAATAAGCTCCTCAACAAGATCATCCAAAAGCCCTTTTTACGATAGGCTTGGGTGCCCTGGAGTATGACTTTCCAGAGAGACTTATGTACCTCATAAGAAATCTTCCATTGAATTGCTTGAAGTATCCGTAATATATACGATTCACCTATGACAGAGGAAGTTTCAACGTTAGTATTGCATGGTGAATCAGAGACTACAATTAAATAAAGTTTAGAAAACTTTCTAAGAAGTAATGTAGTCTCAATACATTCCGAAGCTCCACACTTCGGTTCAATTTTCAACTCCTCTTCCTTTACTGGTAGACGTTTAGGATCAAGGGAAGAGAGAATTTCAGAATAAGGGTTCTCTCGGTCAGTGATGACTACCAAGATGTTATCTTGCAAGGCATTTGCTTTGTCTCTTAACATAGGATCGTTTGAAACTACAAAGTGTGTCAAGCAATCCCAAGAGTTAGGGAGTTCAGCTGAGTGTGACTTATAGTGGCTTGTGATGATCTGCGCAAAGAATCCATCGTCCTTGAAAGTAGATGGAGGTACGCTCTCTTGCTCCAGTCCTGCACAGACATATCGAAAATCAGTAAGTGAGACATTGACGTGATCACTCTGTTAATTGAAATTACTCAATTGAGGCGTTGAATTGTCAAATATATGCCGCTCAGATGGTGGCCTCAACTAAGTGGTTTCAAATTCCAGAGTCGTAGTAGGCAACTCCTCCTTCTCCTGAATCATATCATCATTTAATTCAGGGGAGTGATCTAAACATGTTTCACAAGAGTTAGAAGGGTCGGTCAGAATAGGCTCATCCTCCACCTTTAAATCAAACATGTCAGGTGAGGGGAGTGGCTCATTATGACCGACCACTTCATGTACGTCTTGATCATTGATCTGGACCAAACATGAGAGAGATTTCAGGGAGACTGTGGTTGCACATTCAGGAACGCAATCATGTTCTAGTCCGGTGCAGTGCACATTTGGGATGGGATCACTTTCCTCACATTCTACACCTAGCATGGGTTGAGGTTCACATAAACTAACCTCTTCCTCATCATTGAAATCTTGTGTGTCATATAAGGAAGGTGTGTCATCATCAATGTATTTAAAAGACACCCATGTATCTTCACCATTCTTTCGAATAATCATTGAGATCGACTCATCGGGAAATTGAACTGCATGCTCATTAAGGGAATCCCACTCCTCATTCCAAATTCCAGAGTTTTTCAAAATAGAGTGAGGATCACTTTCCTTGCATTGTACTTCTAGATTTGGATGAGGCTGGGATAACCTAGCCTCTTCCTTCTCCATAAGGTGTGACTAAATTATTAGAATTGAGGATTTGAGCAGTTCACATGATTGTATGACAAGTTAATTGAATTGCTCTTGTGATTTCATGAGTTTCTGAAGTGAATCCTCTTGGATTATTTCTGGTTGGGCTTCAAAGGTAGAGGACTCAAGAGAATTATTACTATGATATGTAGCTGGTTCAGCTTCCCAACATTGATGTTTCCACTGGTTATAGTCATACGGATCATAGGTGGGAGAATCGGATGGTTGATAATACTTATTATCACTCATAATATAATCATGTATTATTTTCTTTTTATCGGATGGGTGATAATAATTCCCACAACCATAGTTATGATAACCCCAACACTCTCATACTGTTTTGTTAATCCATGGGGTGTAATTATTCTCCTGCATATAATCACGTAAGGACTTCTTAGCCGGTGGATCTTTATATTCTGATCGGTTCTCAATGATAGTTTCAGAAAAGTTTTGAGACAAAAGTTGATTTATCTCATCATCATCCCAAAATAAGTTATTCTTCTTAGCATACTGACGTTGCCACTCATACATATACATAATGAAACCCTTAATCTGAATTTAATCCTAAGAAAAATAGAAGAAAAAAAAAATAAAAAATCCTAAAGCAATGTGGAACGTAAGAGGAGGAGAAGTTAGAAAGATGTTACCATACTAGAGATTCCTATATTAAGAGCCTACAAAATAAGATAAAACAAGTTAGTTTTTGAAAAGAGAAAGTCTAGGATTAGAAAATCTCTAAAAATAAAACCCTAATTCTAAAAATAAAAAAATAATAAAGAAATTAGAAAGATATCACCAAATTAGAAGTTTCTATCTCAGAATCCTACAAAACAGGAAAGACAAGTTAGTTCTAAAAAAAATCAGAAAAATCTAAACCTAAAACTGATGTTAGTAAACATCATAATCTTAAACTAACCCTAAAACTAATTAATTTCAGAAAGCGTAGCCGTCAGTCCCCGGCAACGGCACCAAAAACTTGTTCACTCCCCAAGTGCAGGGTTGTGATGTAGTAATAAACTCGTTAAGACCGAGGTCGAATCCCAAGGGACTGAAACTTGTACGTTATCTAAAATTAACTAGAACTAGAACTAGAATAAGAGGAAATTTAAATCAACTAGAAATTGAGAAAATAATTGTGAACTAATTATCTAAAACTTAAGAACTTCAGAGAAAAGGAAACTAGGGATTCAGAGGGTCCACTTGTAGAGATCAGGGAGAACTTATGCTTGCATCAAAAATCATGGAAATTACTGAACTGCCGTGATCTAGTTTTCAAAAGATGAAAGGTATATGAATTAGAATGGATTCCATCACCAAACTATGCCCAAGAGACTATGGCAAACAACAGAATTAAACTAACTACCAACCCATCACATGTATGAAGTTAGGAAGGGTACCGTCATCCAACCATGCCCAGGAGACTATGGTGAACAATAGGGCTTCCTGACGTCATAAACATAAAGGAGAAAAGGACATGCTCCAAGCCATTGCAGACCCATTGTAATTTTAGTCACAACAGACCATTAAAGACTAAACAAAACATGCCATTAATAATCAACTAAAATCAACGTTAATTCAAGAATTAAAATTAAATTAAAGATATAAAATAAAATCTCCCATCTCACCACAAGCTTCACCTCTTAGCCCTAGCTAAGAGGTTCAGCCCATCACAGACATGATGAAGCTGGACATGTTAAAAGAAAATATGAAAAAGGAAAAAATAAAAATAACAAAATTACTCTACTCCCTCTGCCCTCGTTTTCAGTCCAAGCCTCAAGCTCTCCACCTCCTGATCTCCTTCCAAGACCTGAATGAATGCTCCCCACGTCCAAAACCTCCTTATATAGCTACTGGAGTGGTGAAAATCGGATTTGAATCGGATTTGGAAAGCTATGCATGCCCATTGAAAGCTTTTTCGCAACCAAGTTCGGTGCCTCGAAACACGCCACTTTCCTTGCTTAAATTCTAAAGAAACACCGTTCCTTAGGACTTTCTTGGGTCCTCTACATGATAGACGGTTCAGATCTGCTATATGATCAAAGATGGTGGGCCAAAACTGCCTGAAAAAGTCAGTTTTTGCGGATGTGCGAAACCTTTCGCACTATTTCGCTGTTGTGATTAGTGGGCCCCACAGAAGCATTTTCTGGAAAATCCACCCCGTCCATTGGATTCAGGACGAAATTTCAGTCAAGAATGGGTAGTTTTGAATGTCCATTGGCATGTCTCAGAGAAGAAATAACTAAAAGATCTGATTTGAATGCTACAGGGCAGCCCTTTTATGGCCCCTGTATCGCACACGTGTGTACGCATGGATGCAAAACGTCAGCATGGTTTTGTAGCTCTCGAAGCCCTCTACAAGATGGACGGTGTAGATTATCCGTACGGGGCATGTGTGGGGCCCACTAGCTTCCGTAAAACGGCCAGCGGCCGTGCATTACGCGGAACGTAAGAGCCTTTTTTTTTTTTTCTTTCGGTCAGAGACGGTCAAACCGTCTCTGACGCTTGCCGTGCACGGCTAGTGCATATATGCACTATGCACATTCTATATATGTGGGGTCCACGATGATGTGTTTCTGAAATCTGATCCAGTCATTCTTCTTATATTATTTAAGCCGTCAATACCAAAGTTGAGGCAGTTCCAGATATCAGGTGGGCCCAGAATCAACGGTTTATGGGCTGATCTATCAGTTGGCCCACTTCCCGAGATCTTCAATGGCTGAAATTTTATATGTACAGTTAATTTATGGCCCTCATCACGTGTATAAATTTTTTAGTCAATCGGATAGCGGGAACCATGTGATCTTGCATTCTACACCAATTTCAGGCCATTTACAAGTGAACGGCTGGAATTTCTTGGGTCCCTGGCATGCATATTTGTCGATTTTAGTCCCTGGAGTCCGTCCCTTGCCCTGGTGATTATCAGAACGTTAAATCTAAGCTTTTGGCATCCTTTTTCAGTCAACTCTCCTAATCACACCTTGCAACAAAACACGATTAAAACTGGCCGTTAAATGGTATTATGCTCGTAAATCTAAGTAATAAATGGGGTCTAATATGCACTATTTAACCCTCAATACGAGCCCACCTACTGAGTCAGATGGATGGTTCGAATTATCAATATGGGTCCCACTGGTGGGCCACCATCGAAGAAAACGGACCGACGTACGTTCGCTAGAAGAAAAAGAATGGAAAGGGAGTTCTTTCCTTTCGCGGGAGAGAATGGGTCAGACCGTTTGACTGAGCTGGGTCATCCAACGCACCACAGGTGCTTTAGCACCTGTGTAAATGCACACTAATGTGAGGCCCGTGGTAATGTTGGTGAGAAATCCACCCCGTCTAAGATGTTCCATGGCTCAACTAGGAGATCTTGACCGAAGACGTGGCAGATCAAATGCTCAAGTGGGTTGTACCAACCGAATCAAGATCCTTAGGTGTCGGTTACGTTGATCCGACAGTCGGATCACCTTGAAATTGAATGTCAATGGTTGGAAAGGTCCAAGGGGCCAAAATATGAAACATATCCAAGTACTACGTGGGACTGTGTTCTTGTTAAACCAGGGAAGTTGGTTACGTGCATTGATTTAGTGTAACATCTTGGCTCTCATGGGGGAAAAATCAGGTGGGTCCTACCCCAATGTTATTGTGAAAATCCATCACGTTCATTAGTTGGGTCGGGTCATGTTGACCCACGAGTCCAAATTTGAAGTCTATCTGAGCTTAAGGTGGGTCATACGTTGCAAAAGCATGTGGGTGAAACCCGTTTTAACGTGAAACCATGTTGCTGCTCAAAATAGGGGGGGTATTTGTGGTTGCCTTCTAGAAAATCTACTCCCTTCACCACCTTTGTCATAATATTTTGGCACATGGGTCAAAGTACGAATCAGATCTGAGTTTCAGGTGCGCCACACCTTCAATAAGTGTGTGAAGTACTCACACCGTTGAAACCCATGCACGTCTATGTGAGAATTCGTTATTCCACGTGAATTCATTCATTTTGTGTGGAGTGAATTGTACTATTTTTAGTCTCACGATCCGCTCTGTTCATCGCGTCAAACACACTCTGCTAGGATAAGGGTTTGAAAATAGAACAAATCCATTGATCGGGTGAGTCACATGGTATGTTTTAGCTTCAACGGTAGTATGTAATGACATTGAATATTTACAATCTTGCCATCTATTTCTCAATGAGCTTTCGACGTCCATTACGTTAGAGTGCGCCACCCGAATTTCTTAAAATTTAGCGAGCATTCTTCATTTTTCGTGTTCTTTCCATTGGTCCAGTTTGGGCCCCGATCTCCGAAGGATGTCCAAGATGCTCCTTTAGTGACTTACACACTCTGTAATTCAAAATAACATTTGTACACCTCCGATTGATAAGTTACGAGGTAGTTTGGACTTAAACCCAAAGATCTTCATAATGACCGATTCATCCTGATATTCGAATGGCTCATTTGGTGGATCCAAACCTGATAGATGGTCAGGTGACTTGTTAAAAATAAAGAAGCTTTATGGTTAGCATTCTAATCATGCATATGGGTGGATGTATGGTCAGTTTTGTGAATGGGTGAACACCAAGTGGATTTCCGGAGTGATTAGGGGTATAGGTCAATGGCATTTTTGTAATTATTGTTGATCTGTGAGTTTTGGAAAATATAATGTCACCACATGGTTATAGGTACGTTTCTAAGAAATTCTTACAAAAGAACGTATATCTAAATCATTATGGATATGGAGTTTCTTCGTCATTCCGTTCAAGGAAAAGTTCTTACGTCAAATCATGTGACGAATGGCCTTGTTTTGAATTCAAGGGTCAGATGGCTTGATCTATAAATGGAGATCATTCCCAATGGATAGATTAGTGTCGGGGAATGGATGTAAGGTCAGGATAGCTAGGTTGATGTCGTACACATGTACGTATCAAGTTAAACTTGATGGTAACACTCGAGGACTTTCAATACTCGGGTATTGAAAAGTTTGGGGTGTTACACTTCGATCCCTGTATTACAAATAGTGACCTTGGAAGCGTACAATGCTTTCGGTGAGTGGGTAGCCGAGTTGGTAGACATCTTCAATCTTGATTTCCCAGAATGTCGGGAGGACATCTGACAGAGATATCCAGACCTGGATCCATGCTACTTGGAAGATGAAGCTCCCGAAGGCCCTACTATTGCCAAAGCCGAGGCTGACCAGATCTCGTAGGAATAACCTCTCCCCCCTCTTATGTATCTATTTTCATTCTTTCTTTTTGTATACTCCTTTTTGGAATGAAAAAGGATTTATTTTTTTTATTTATTTTTGCACTTGCGATTGCATGTGTGGTTGATCATATGTTCATACCAAGCACATAGAATTAGTAGATTGGGTAAAGTAGCCCTTGTAGGCGGGTCGTGCATACGCTATATAGAATGTCATGAGGGGACCCTCCTCCCTTTAACTGAGGGAGGTTCCCCATGGTCAATCATGGAGATCTGACATACTAGATAGTAAATGAATTTTTCTTCCCCTTGACCATGAGAAGTTCTTTTATTGCCAAATTTATAGATTTCAAGTTTAGTAGAGAAAGAACAACAAGATTATACAGGAGCACCTTCTTCCCTTTTGAAGGAGGGAGGTTGCTCGTAGTCAACCATAAGTAGCAGTCATCGGATTGGGTTGGTCGAGCATAATTACAAAACCTGTAGAGTTCGTGGTAATTTCTCAGGATTAGTAGATCTTTAGACGCATGTCATTCCACAGATGGGGCAAGAGCTGTCTGTCCATGTCTTTCAGTCGATATGTGCCCGGCCACGTCCCGCTCGTTAGCTTGTAAGGCACTTCCCAGCTTAGCCCTAAGGTTTCTAAGCCAGGCTCCTTGGTATTTTGGAAAGTTTCACGAAGGAGTAGGTCTCCTATTCAAAACCTTCATTCCTTGATTCTAGAATTATAGTGTTGAGCAACCCTGTGTTGGTCGGCACCAACCTTCAGGTGTGCTTTCTCCCTTCTTTCTTCGAGCAGGTCGAGACTCAAAGTCATTTGCTTGGCATTCTCGTCTGGATCAAATGATTCGATGCGTGCTTACAGTATCCCAACCTCGACTGGTATGACCAAAGGCCAGGTAGAATGGAGTTTCTCCAGTCGAGGTTGGAGTTGTTGTTCGATATGCTTAGAGGACATGTGGTAACTCGTTAGCCCAGGCCCCTTTCGACTTCTGGAGCTTGGTTCTGTGATGGTTTGTTTATGATTGTGTTGGCTGCTTCTACTTGTCCAATGGCCCGGGGGTGCCACAGTGATGAGAAGTCATTGCGGATGTCAAGTCTTTCACATAGTCCTCAAAAGCAAGTGTTATCGAACTGCTTACCGTTGTCAATTATGATTGTGTGTGGGATGTAATATCTGTGGATGATGTTCTTCCAAATGAATTCGGTGGTCTTCTGCTCGGCTTTGGCCCATTTCGTAAAGTAGTCGATGGATACGACAGCGAATCTAGCCTGCCCCCTACCTATATGTAGGAATCCTATGATATCAACGCCCCATTGGGCAAAGGGTCAGGGGCCGATCAACGGGCTAAATTGCTCAGGTGGCTGTCATGGTATCGTAGCAAAGCACTGACACTTCTCGTATCTTCTCACATATTGCTTTTCGTCCTTATGGGTAGTCGGCCAATAGTACCCTTGTCGAATCATTTTATGAGACAGAGCTCTTCCACCTGAGTGGTTGCCGTAGACACCTTCGTGAATTTCTTTCAAGACATACTCGGCTTCATCGGGTTGAAGGCACCTCAGGTAAGGTAGGAAAAATCCCCTCTTGTAAAGGACATCTCCCACCATAGTATTCCGAGTTGCCCGATTTTGGATTCTTCGGGCTTCAATCTTGTCATCGAGAAGTTTGTTTAATTGTAGATAGCACACAATCGGATCCATTCAGCTCGAGGTTGGGGTCATCGGGAGTGCTTCCTTCAGGTCGGGTTAGCCGATGCTAGGCTCGGGTAGGAACTTGATTGACATTGTCTTAACAATATCATCATCAGTAGCTATGGCTAGCTTTGCTAGAGCATCTTCCTGAGAATTTTCTATTCTGGGGACTAGAGTGACTTCACATTTAGTGAACTCGCCCATGAGCTCTCTCGCTTTTTGTAAGTAAGCGATCGTTTTTTGCCCCCTGGCTTGGTACTCTGTAGTGACCTAGTTGATGATAAGCTAAGAATCGTTGTGAATCTTCAGGGCTCGAGCTCCCATTGCCTTTGCTAGCCTAAGCCCGGTGAGGAGCATCTCGTATTTTTCCTCATTGTTAGAGGTCGGTAATCCAAACCTTAGAGTGTATTGTATGTGCACAGGTCTAGTCAGGTGCCATGAGAACCAATCTTGCCCCACTACCCTTCAAGTTAGAAGATCCATTGACATTGACAATTCACTCTAGCGGAATACTTTTGACCCCATTTTCTGCCTCTGATGAGGGTACGAGATAAGTAAATTCGACGATGAAGTCAACCACATTCTACCCTTTGATTGCATCTCGAGGTCGGTATATGACATTGAACTCACTGAGGTCGATTGCCCATTTTTTCGTACTTCCCGATGTTTTGAGTTTTTGGAGTACTTGGCGGAGTGGTTGATCGGTCGGGATAATGATTGTATGGGTCTGGAAGTATGATCGAAGACGCCATAACGACACGATCAAGGCTAATACCACCTTCTCTATGTTGGGGTATCTGATCTCGGCATGAACCAAAGCTTTATTGACGTAATATACAAGGAACTATTTATTTCAGATCTCCCGTACTAGGGCCAACTGACTGCGGTGGTCGAAATGGCCAAATATAGTAACAAAGGTTCTCTGGGTTCCAGCTTGGAGAGCAGTTGGGGTGACCCCAAGTACTCCTTAAGCTATTGAAAAGCTTACTCGCAGTCGCTTGTTCAGGTCGGCTTTGACTTCCCCTTTAGTTTCTTGAAGAATGGTAGACACTTATCTGTAGCTCTAGAGACAAACCTATTGAGGCCTGTTATCCAACCTATAAGGCATTAGATCTCCTTTGTAGTCTTGGGGGACTTCATGTCTAGGAATGTCCATATTTTTTCAGGATTCACATATATTCCTCTTTAATTGACTAGGAAACCAAGGAACTTTCCCGAGTTGATACCTAAGGCACACTTATTCGGGTTTAGTTTCATCTGATACTTTCTCAGGATAGCGAATATTTCCTCAAGGTCGGCAACATGATCTATCGCTTTAATCCTCCTGACTAGCATATCGTCAACGTAACTTTCATTGCGTGGCCAACCTGTTTGGCAAATATTTTGTGACGAGGCATCGGTAAGTTACCCCAGCATTTTTTAGCCCAAAGGGCATTACTTTGTAGCAGTTGAGTCCTCTATCACTGACAAAGGTTGTCTTCTGCTTTTCGTGCTTATGCATGAAAATATGATTGTGACCCGAATATGCGTTCATAAAGCTTAAAAGTTCGTGTCCAACCATACTATCGACCAATTGGTCGATCCTAGGGAGAGGGAAACTATATTTTGGACATGTTTTTATTTAGGTCGGTGTAATCAACACATACTCATCAATTACCATTAGACTTCTTTATTAGCACGAAGTTTGCCAACCAATCTAGGTAATAGACTTCCTCGGTGAATCCGGCCTCTAAGAGTTTGTTAAGTTCCTCACCAATGGCTGCATAACTGCTCTGGGTTGAACACGCGTTATTTTTACCTTATGACTTTATAATCAGGGTCGACGTTCAGCTTGTGGACCATCACCTCCGGGTCTATGTCAGGCATGTCCTGGTTAGACTAGGCGAAAATGTCATCGTGTTGCTTTAGTAAACCAATAATTTTGTCTCGCTGGCTGGGTGCTAGTAACGAGTGACCTGAACTGTGCGGGTCAAGTTGGTTTTGCAGAAGGGCACAGTCATGAGGTGCTCCACAGGTGACTCCCTCTCAACAAAGTCTTGTTGTGGGTCCAGGGAGCTGATGGTCATTGTCTGTTGCTGTGATTTTTCTTTAAGCGCTGTTGAATAGCACTATCGGGCATCATGTTGACCGCCCCTGACTTGGTTGACACTATACTCAGTCAGGAACTTCATCGCAAGATGGTACGTGGACACTGTAGCACTCATAACATTAAGGGATGGTCGTCCCAAGATCCCATTGTAAACAAACGGGTAATCGACCACGAGAAAGTCGATCATGGTGGTCGTCTGGTTAGGACCTTCTCCAACAGTTACAGGCAAAAATATACTTCCTTCAAAGGTGATCTTTTCCCCTGTGAACCTGAGCAAGAGGGTGCAAATGGGCCGTAACCTGGATCTCCCAATCCCCATTTTATTGAAGGTGGTAGGGAACAGGATGTCGGTTGATCTGCTGATGTCAACCACTATCCGATGCACCTTGTGGTTGGCTACAGTCATAGTGACTACCATAGTATCGTCATGTGGGTAGTGGACTCCTCGGGCATCTTCCTCTATAAAGGTCAACATACATTGGCTTAACCTCTTTTATTTTATGGTCCTACTTGTTAGGTATACATGATGCTCTGTGCCGATATTACTTATGTTTCGGGCATGTCCTTTGCGTGCTCTATTTAAATCCCACATCCGGCCGATTTACCAATTATGGTACATATTATGTCGACCGCCTCGTTGTTTTTCTGGTCGTCATGTTGCTTGTCCTGTTTGTCTCTGGTCGATCATCTCTTCTTCTGTTGACAAACTCTCACAAGTGCCCTCTTCAGATAAAGGACTCAATCTCTTCTTTGAGGTTGAAATATTCTACACTGTTATGGCCATGGTTGTTGTGAAAATGACACTACTTCCACTTATCTCTCTTGTCGGCGTTGACCTTTATTCTGCTCGACCACTTTAGGATTCTTTTGTCACGTATCTTCATGAGCACCTACTCGGGTGTGGTGTTCAGAGGGGTGTATGAGTGAAATTGGCTCTCTAGCCGTTAACTCACACACTGACTTCTGCTCAAGTCATCTTCTTTTTTTCTTTTTGTTATTAACGGCGGGCGACACCCTTTCCTCCTTTCACTTCCTTATCCAAGCTACCTACATTCTGAGTGGCTTTTTGTGAACTGAAAAGCTCCTCTACGTTTGAGTATTTTTAGGCTTAGTTAAGGAAGTCGGCTAGGGTAGTCGGGGGATTCTTGCCAATCGAGAAGAGGAACTTTCCTTCATTAATATTAGATATCATGGTGGTCAGGACTATCTAGTTGGAGTAATTGTCGACCTGCACCACTTACACATTGAAGCGAATGTTATAGTCCTTCAGCAACTCATCTTCCCTCTAGGTGATCGTAAGGAGATGAGTTGAGGGCTTCCTTCTATCTTTTGAACGATGAACTGTGTGATGAAGGTCTTACTGAGTTGGGAAAAAGAGCTGATAGATTTTGGTTTGAGTTGCCTATACCATTTATGTGTTGTCCTGATAAAGTTAAGGAAAATGCTCATCACATTACGAGTCTGGATGCGCCGTGAAGTTCCATCCAAGCTCTAAAGGACTCGAGATGTTCGACCGGGTCCCCGAACCCAGAGTAAGGGGTGATCTTGGGCATTGGAACCTCAGTAGAAGTTGAGACATTATGATGTCGTTGGTGAATAGGGGATCGACTTCTTCCAACATGGCTTTAACGGTGGCCAGGGCTTTAGCTTGATATGCCTGCTGAATATCACCAATCTAATCTCGAATTTCTTTGAGCTTTGCCTCTCATGGGACCTGGCTCTTTGCGATGACTTCGGGGGCCTTTCCCCGCCTCCTTTTTTCTAGGGTGTGGCGTAGGTCGAACTCGGCTAGCATGGTCATTCCCACCATATGCGTGGGAGCCTACCCATATCGTGGTGGTCGATCCTTCATCACATACAGATTGTAAAGTGCCTAAGGAGGTTGGGATTGCTCGGTCGTTGCCCTCACCTCCACACCTTGGTTAGGGAGTGGTGGCTTCTCTCCAATATCCGCATTATTCGATCTGTGTTACCAGCCAAAGCCTCGACTTAGTTTTTTAAGGAGATGAGCCAAACCCCCTATTCCAGGATCGTTGCTCGATTGCTGAGGGAAGGGGGTCAGTGTGGTGGTCCGAGTGAGGTGCTTGAGGATCTTCGGGCTACTCTTCTTGCATGGGGATCGGTTCGATAATGGCGGCTAAAGCTTTTTTCCTCCCTTTAGCCATTATAAAATAAATGGAAAAAGGGCCGGTAGCCTTAATATGAAGGGAACTTCTGAATGGCTTCACTTTCATTCCCACAAATGGCGCCAAATTGTTGATGTTAGAATTTGATCGACCTTGCTCCACCTCCTATGAGCCATGGAGTACCTGCAACTCAAGGGAGAAAAGGAAGACAACGGGGATGCCAATTAGGGTTAGGGACTCTCCATTGCCTAATTCAAGCGTGTGGACTCACAGTAGGCATAGTAGAGTCAAGGTAATAGTGCGTACCTTCTCTTTGAATAAAGTGGTGTATTTATAAGCTAGTCCCCTCATCTTGTGTATCTAAATAGATCTGTAAGATATGCTGAGAGGGCCCATATTGGGGTCAGATTCTGTTCTTGAATATTTCTTTGATACTCCGATTATTCCTCCATTTATGTGATTTTCAACTCTAACTCCATATAGAACCCATTTTCGTAAACGACAAAAGATTGTTCTCCGGATATCCCTGTTTCGAGTCCGAGGCCAATATCCAAGGCCGAGGTCAACTCCCGACCTTGAGGTCAGGTCAGAGGCCAAGGTTGGTATGTAAGCAAATAAGTCGTATCCTAGATTTGCACTCACTCGGTCTGCCCAATCCATTTCTCTTCTGGCCCAGAGTTCTCTTCAACGCTTTGATGGCCTCGTCCTATACATCGAGTCATCTCAATTTTACCCATAACAAGGTCAACCTCTTAATACCACTCCGGAGTGCTTTTTATGAGGTCGAGCTTTGTGGGTCCCATTATGATGTGTGATGGACATTTGCATCCTGCATTTGGTAGGTCCCTTAGGTTGTGGGATGTGACAAAAATAAATCGTATCCAAACCTCATATGGGCCATACTATCTGAAACCATGGAAAATCATGCCTAAAACATCTAAAAGTACTTGGTGGGGCCTACTAGAGTTTTGGAATGGCATAAAATTTGGTGTGACTGCTTATCCAAATGGGGCGCACATAATGGATGAGCTAGATGTCTAAACCACATTTACAATCAGGAAGGTTTCAATGGGTGGGCATCCACTATCAATTATTGCTTGTAGGGTGACCCATCTAAGTCATGGTTTGGCTAGATTTTTAACTCCAAGGCACACCAAGGAAGGGTGCAACCAATTAACAGGGTGAATGTCCCTCACACCACGGTGGGGCCCATAGAGCTCGACCTCAACATCGTTCTACCTTTTCCTCGTATATATGTGTATGTGCACAAGGACGTACGAATGGTATATACATGCATACATATATATTACGCATTTCCACTTTAGTACACCGATTTTCTCTCCCGAGAATTACTGCATAAGGGAATGCTTTAACACGTGGAACTTTTGTGGGCCCCACCATAATGTGTTAGATTCACACCATTCATCTATTTTCCCAATCATTTGAGGGCAAGATCCCCAAAATGAGGCCAATGCAATGCTCAAGTGGAGCACAACACATAAAGAAGTAGGGATTGAGCGACTATAGTTGAAACCTTTTTATGGCCCACTTGACATTTTTTTCCATCTAACCTGTTCATAAGGTCACACAAACCTGGATGAAGGGAAAACACAAATATCAGCTTAATCCAAGCCTTCAACTGCCCTAAGAAGTTTTCAATAATAGATGTTCAATTCCCATTTCTTCCTATGGTGTGGTCCACTTGATCTTTTCATATACATCTTTTTGAGATCATTCCCTAAAATGATGTAGAAAATGGATGTATGGTGTGAATCTAGCACTTACATCATGGTGGGGCTTACTAAAGTTGCCAACTCAATTTCAGGGCATCTGTTCACCACCCCAAATATAGGGTCGCGATGTAGTAATAATCTCGGTAAGACCGAGGTCGAATCCACAGAGACTGAACCTTGTACGTATTCTGAAAGTAACTAGAATAAGATGTAATCTAAATCAGAAGGAATTAAGAGAAGAACTGTGATGTATTTAAACTAAAAGTTGTAAAATTCAAAGGTGAAAAACTAGGGTGCCAAGGATCCACTTGTAGAGATCAGGGAGATCAATGCTCGATTCATAAACACAACTGGAATCAGAGTCCCATCTTTATCCAATTGGAAGATAATTCATTAAAATCCAAATATGAACTTCTTTTGATCTAGTTTTTAATAGAAGATAGGTATGAGAATTAGAATTGATTCCATCACAAAATCATGCCCATGAGACAAAGTAAATAACAGAATTTAGCTAATCCACAACCAATCCAAGGGAGTTATGAATGTTAGGAAGGATTCCATCATCCAACCATGCCCAGGAGACAATGGTGAACAATAGAGTTCCCAAATTCACAAACCCTATAATGAAAAGAACATACTCAAAGCTATCGTAGATCTATTGTAATATAAATCATAAAAAATTATTAAAAACTATGAATATTTCTTATAATCAACATTAAATCAAAGAGAGTTCAACAACCATGAATCAAAGCAATAAAAAACTATCCATCACGCTACAAGCTTCACCTCTTAGCCCTACCTAAGAGGTTTAGCTCATCATAGACATAATGACACTAAAGGCTCTTAAAAATATAAAGGAGAGAAGTAAAAAACTAAAGAGGAAAAAGATAGAAGAACTCCAGCCGTCTCCACGTTCTCTTCTCTCTCTCTTTCTTCCTTTGCTCTTCTCCACGTCTAAGCTTCTCACGGTGCCTCCACAGCTGCCCCAAAAGATCTGATGCCTAAGCTTTCTTTCACTTTCCCTTTTATAGAAGCAACAGGAGGTCGGTGGAACGTTTTACGCACAGCAAGTGCGTGCGCAGCCACGAAACGCAAGCCAACTTGTGTTTGGATGCAATTTTCGGCCATATGAAGCATTGAAAACCTGGTTTTTCTCCATGGCTTTGGTCTTTTTTGGCCTGGGATTCCTCCGAACGGTTTAGATCATCCAACCAATCAAGGATGGTAGGCCACAACTACCTGCAATCTCGGACGCGTCTAGACATCCATTTTTAGAAATTTCCTGCGTTGAGATGCTCAGTGGGCTCCACAGTGATGTTTTTGGGAAAATTCACCCCGCTTATTAGATTCTTGATGAAAAAATAGTCGAAAAGGAGTGATTTTGGTCGAGTTTTGGTGCGGTCCACTGTATCAAATCAACTCGTTATTCATCCTACGTTTTCTGGCGATCCACGTGTGTACATGTGCATGGGGCCACAAGGCCACCATGGCTAGTGTCATGCCTCCCCTCTGGACGTAATGGACTGTCCTGATCATCTAAATGGATGATAGGTGGAGCCCATTGAGATCAACTGGCAAACAGCATGTGGAAAAATGGGATTTCGACGTGTACGGTTAATTTAGAGTCCTCAGGCTAGATATAGAGTTTCGAACCAAACGGATGGTAAAAACCATGTAATCTTGCATTCATGACGACTTTCAAGCCTCTTTTATCATTGATCACTTGATTTTTGCAGATCTCCGGCGTATAAATTCTTCGATCTTGGTCCCCTGGGGTCCGTCCCCTGCCTTGGTGACTTCTAAGCATTAAATTTATGCTTTTAGTACCCTTTTCAGTTCAAGCTCCTAAATTCACCTTGCAACACAAACACGTTCAAAATAGAGCGTCACACATTATCATGTTCGTAAAATCAGATAATAACTGAGGTCTAATATGCAATATTTGACCCTCAATAACACCCATTTTGGATAGGTTCTGATGCTAACCCTACCACCAGCCAGCTAGCTGGTGTCAAAGCTTGGTGGTCCCCACCATGATGTATATGTTGTATCCATGATGTCCATCTATTTTGACAGCTTATTTTAGGGTTCGAGCCCAAAAATGAGGCAGGTCTAAATCTCAGGTGGACCACACTAGCTGAAAACAGTGGTGATTGAACTCCCACCATTAAGAACTTCCTCCTGTTTATTAAATCAATAACTCTGAATAAAGGGAAAACACAAATATTAGCCTCATCCTAAACAGAACTTCTGTGGCTGTCAAGAAAACTTCAACGTTAAGAATTCAACTCCCACTGTTTCTTGTGGTATGCGGTCCACTTGAGCTTTATATCATTTTTGGGCTAAATGACCTTCCCAAAAAGAAGAAGAAGAAGAAGATGGAGGGTATGATAAAAACACGTACACCATGAAGGGCCTACATATCCATGACACATGGGATCACAGGCAAAACTGCGTCTTCGGTTTTGGTGGTGCGAGGATTCTATGGTATCCACTGTGGAGAAAGAATTATATATGTGGGACCAATCTTTGCTAGGAACATAATTTTCTGCTCGATGCAATGTGAATGAACCACCTTAGCCACATTTAATGCTGCAGTGCCCCCAATACGAGTAATGATGTAGACCAATAACAATTGAAGGAAAATGGGAATGGCTATTCCTGTTAAGGAGAGTATAGGGACTAAGGTACGTTGTGTAAAGGCTCTGTGAGACCCACAGTGGTATATGTATTTCAAACACGCTGTCCCTCCGTTTTATTAACTCATTTTAAGAAATGCTCTCAAAATTGAATGATATCCAGAGCTCAAGTGGACCATACTTCAATAAGTAGTCCGGATTTAATACCTGGCATCGAAAACTTCTTAGGTTCACAGAAGTTTTAGATCAAATTGATATTTATGTTTCGGTTCTTATGTCTTTATGACGTTACGAAGAGGTTTGATGATTAAAAAAAAAAAAACCATCATGGTTGGCCGTAGGAAGGTTTCTACAGTGGGTGTCAGAGTCCCCACTGCTTTCTATGAGGTGGTCCACTTGAGCTTTGGATCTTCTTCGATTTTGGGCTCGTTGGCTAAAATGATCCTGTAAAATGGATGGACGGTGTGGATATCACACATATATCATGACAGGGCTAACAGAAGTTTCTCACGTCCGTACTTCGGTTGCTATGTTCATTAATGGACAATCCGATTCCAGGGAGAGAAGGGGGAGCCGAAGGCGAAAATAAGTACAGGAACAAAGGACGCGGACTTCCTGCGAAAGCCTTTCGCATGAAGTTACTGCACTGGGAACCTAGTTGGGGTCCACCGTAATGTTTGTATGGAATCTACCCTGTCCATCGGTTTTGTAAGCTCATTTTATAATATGAGAGTAAAATTTAGTAGATCCACGACTCAAGTAGGCCGTATTAAAAGAAAAAGGTGGTTAGGAAAATTTATACAGTTGAAACCTTCCGGGGTTCTACGGTAATTTTTACATGCCATACATACTGTTAATAACGTCATTCATATTCGGATGAACTGAAAAAACAAATATTAGAAAGATTCAAAACTTCTGTGGCCCATGAATATTTCAACTGTTGAAATTCAATTCTCACATTTTCGGCTCACTTGAGAATTAGGTACGGTTCATTTTTCTCTCCTTGTCTTAAAATGAATTCACAAAACAGATGGACGGAGAGGATTTCTTAAAATCATCACAGTGGGCCCCACCTGGTTCCCAGCGCAGGAACTTCCTGCCAAAGGCTTTGGCAGGAAATCCGCGTCCAAGAACAAAGTTTAAACACGTAGGTATTTTTATTTTTTATTTCTTAAATTTCTCAGGTGACTGATAAGAGGAGGCAGCACAGGAATTTGTTGTGCCTTCAACATAGAAGATCTGCACTCATATATTTGACATTGGTTGCCTTCATTTCTTATTTTACAGAAATTCCGATGGCGGACAGTATCGTTCAATTCGGGTTAGAAACTCTAAGTGCCCTTCTATCTCGGGAAGTAACACTAATAACAGGAGTGCGCAATGAACTAGGAGAAATCAAGCTGACACTCGAACGTATGCAAGCTTTGTTGAAGAATGCTGATAAAAGAAAAGAAGGCAATGAAGAAGTGAGAACCTGGCTGAGGCAAGTAAGAGATTCCACATATGATGTAGAAGACATCATCGACAAGTTCATGTATTGCATGGACAGACCACAAGAAGGTTTTCTCCTTAACATCGTTCACTTCCCGAAGAATATCTACAACGAGCGTTTCTTCGCCATCCAACTCCAAGAAACCAAGGTTAAGGTTCATAACCTTCTCGATACAGGAGTTGCCTTCGGTCTCAATCAAATAGGAGAAGGAACAAGCTCTCATGATGTTAGCAAAATGTGGCAACGTGATGTACAAACTTCTCTTTCCTTAGAGGAAGATGACATTGTGGGGATGAAGAAAGAATTCGATTTGATAGTCAAATGGTTGGTGGAGGAAGAACAACGACGCACGGTGATTTCAGTGACGGGTATGGGTGGGGCGGGCAAGACCACTCTTGTCACTAAAGCCTACAAGAACAAACTAGTAAAAAAGCACTTCGACTGCTCCGCATGTGTTTCGGTCTCACAGACTCTCAGAATCGATGAAGTACTGCGAAGCATCATGAAACAATTCCTTGAGGCCACAAAGGACGTTGTTCCAAATGACCTAGCCACCTGTGATGCTAGCGACTTAAGGCAGATGATTAAAAAACATCTCGAATCGAAAAGGAAAAGACATCGTGAATCGAAAAGGTATCTGATTGTCTTGGATGATATCTGGAGTATGAATGATTGGTATCAACTAAGTGTCATGTTTCCAGACTACAAATGCGGAAGTAGGTTAGTAGTTACAACAAGAGACAGAGATGTGGCTGTTGCAGCGGGAGAGGGAAGCCGTGTCTGCCGGCTTGATCAGCCTCTACATCCAGAAGAGGCATGGCAGCTATTCTGTAAGAAGGCATTTTGGAACAAACCCTGCCCTTCAGAGCTCGAGAAATTGGCTCGATCCATGGTAAAAAAATGTCGAGCTTTGCCTATTGCAATTATTGCGATGGGCAGCCTCCTGTCATTGACAGATGCGAACGTGTTTGAATGGGACCGAGTCTATAAGAACCTAAGTTGGCACTTGAATAACAATGAAACGCTTGAACCAATAAAGCGCATCTTGTTGCTTAGCTTCTACTATCTGCCTTACCGCCTTAAGCAATGTTTCCTGTATTGTTGTATGTTCCCGGAAGATTATTTAATTCACCGCAAGAAGTTGATAAGGTTATGGGTGGCAGAGGGTTTCGTTGAAGATGCAGGTAAAGTTCCAATGGAAGAGGTGGCAGAGGAATACCTAAAGGAACTCATCCATCGTAACACACTTCAGCTTGTCGAGATGAATCTCTCTGGAAGGGTGAGAACTTGTCGAATGCATGATATTGTACGTGAAGTGGCCATTTCCATATCTGACGAAGAAAAGTTCTGCATCACATACGATGGGCAGCAAACAAGGCAAGGGAGCAACGTACGGCGCATGTCAATCTACAAATCTGGAGAAATTATTCAACATAGCATGAGTATGTCACAGCTTCGCTCTCTTTTAATGTTTGAAGGAAGCACAACTTTCTCATCTTCTCTAAATACCATAGCATCAAGTTTTATGTTATTGAGGGTCCTAGATTTAGAGGGAGTTCCTATTGAAAGCTTACCAGATGAATTGACGAATCTATTCAATTTACGGTATCTTAACTTGAAGAATACTAATGTTAGCGAGCTTCCAAAATCTTTAGGAAGGTTGCAGAACCTGCAAACATTGAATGTTAAACAAACAGGGATCACGAGGCTACCGAGTGGGGTTGTGAAGCTACAGAAACTACGCCACTTAATCAGCTATCGACATAATAAGGCACATCCATGGACTTTCGAGATGGCGAGTAGCATCCAAGTTCCTATAGGTATATGTAATATAACAAGTTTACAAACTCTAATTCTTATCGAAGCAAAAGAAGGGGAAATTGTGAGACAAATTGGGAACTTAACCCAACTGAGAAACCTTTACATTTCCAAGGTCACAGCAATCAACGGAGCTGAGTTGTGCACATCCATCGCAAAGCTGAAATACCTTGTTACCTTAGGTGTTAAGGCAATCAACGAAGAAGAAGCACTTCAATTGGAAGAGCTCTCTCCTGATCATCTGCCACCTTTTCAGAAGCTTTGCCTGTGGGGACGTTTGGAGAAGGTGCCTCAATGGTTTAGGTACCTTACGCATCTCACCGCTTTGAATTTGAATTGGTCTAAGCTGAGAGAAGAAGATCTGCTTTCATCACTCCAAGCATTGCCAAATCTGGTGCGCCTTCAGCTTCGGAAGGCCTTTGAAGGGCAGCAGTTGTGTTTTCAAGATGGATGGTTCCCTAAACTCAAGGATCTATGTTTATGGGACCTGACACAACTAAATCGAGTAGTGATAGAGAAGGGAGCATTGCCAAGCATCCAAGAGCTAAATGTGTTCAGATGTGGAGAGTTGAAGAAGCTTCCAGAAGGGATTGAATACCTCACCAAACTCCGAGTTCTCAGGTTATACGAAATGCCAACAGAATTGACGGAGAGGTTGCAGCAAAAAGATAGAAACGAGGAGGACCGTAGAAAGGTGAGGCACATTCCCTTCATCTACGGTGGACGCTGGACAGAAGAGGGGTGGGATAGGCATCGACTCAACTAATCATCCATCGATTCAGGTAATCCTTCTTTTGCTGATGAGGTAAGGCTAGCTGTACAAAATTTCGGCTCTCCATGAATTTCCAAATTTGCAAATTTATTCCTTAAATCTCTGCAATTGGGGCTTTTTGAGCATGATCAACGGTTTGGATCATTGAACATGACCAAGATCCAACGGCTATATTCCTGAAGGTGGCCCATGGTTAAAAGGCCCGGTAACTCGACTTCTTGTGCCCTGAGTCGGAGTCTCGACTCACCTGACTCCGGGCTGAATTGGTATTACTCACCCTTTTTTCTTCTTTCCATGATCTATGCAATCAGAGCCTCAGTGGTATATCATTAATTCCGGTGGCCTTCCTACATTCTGATGAATCCAATCACCACCAAAACCCATCTTTGTCAATCCAACGATTCCCCATATATCTCCCATACCTCCTACCCGCCCTTTCAACACTCCTCTAAAACTCATTCCAGCGACCTTCCTCCATTATGATGAACCCAATCCGTCTCAAAACCCATCTCTGCCAGCAACTATCCAAAAACAGAAAACACAAATGGTCAAGAAAGGGAAAGAAAAAAAAAAGACCTCAAACCTTCCGCGCGCACCCTGCTCTGTTTCATCCCCACCTGCAGACCAGACAGTGCTCCACCTCTCGCACGAGCACTCCCTTCTCCCTCTGCCTGTGGACCAGAACTCCGATCGACATATTGCCTATGAATCAGGACCGGACCGGACAAAAACCCTCTTAGGCCACCTGATTGGGGGCGACTTCTGGTATCAAACCGGATCGGTCTGACTCGTCAAACCATGAGCTAGCCCAAGCTTGACCTGATTCTTAATAGGGCCTGAAAGCATACCCCATCCTAGCTATTCCATTGATTGTAGGCCCAACTCAGCTATTATCATTGTAAATGCGCCTTCTTTCGGGCTTAGTTTGGATTTCATATGGCTAGGGTCCCAAGTTCTTTGTTCAGGAAATCCTAGCTGTCCAGAGTTCCATTCTTACCACATTATATATTCTTAATAATCTATGAATTGGTGGAGATTCATGCACAGCCCATTGAACCGAAAGTCCACATAACCAAATGATGAGCCCCACTGGTGAGGGCTCCAGATTTTCTTTCTCAATTTTTTGGTATTATTTCGGTGCCATCGATGGTTTAATCGATGCTATATATATATATATATATATATATATATATATATATATATATATATATATATATATATATATCAGGATTGGAATGTATCTAGAGCTTTCTAATTCATTATTAGGGTTTTAAATGGCTTCTAAGGAATATTCAAAGCTTGTTTGAATCAAGTATTCTCTCCATCTCAAGTTTTATTTTCATAGTAGTTTTTGTCACTTTGTACTATGTTTTTTCAGCGAGAGCTTTTCTATGTTAAATTCAATATGTTTACATTATACTTGCTCGGTGTAATTGAATTACTTTACTTGACTCTTCTCTGCGTGCTTCCACAGTCCCTAACAATAACTAATCCATCAATCAGTAGGGAACAGCTGATGCAACATAATTCAACAAGGTACAATAAAATGAACGGCCTATATCTCATATGCATACCACATGTACAGATATTGCATATTGGCACTATCTCATTTTATTATATTTTTCTGGTTTAATTTCTACCGTTGCATTGTTTTGGTGCATATGTACCCTACCTGATGTAGTAACTGCTTTAACCTAATAACATATATGATGGGTCGGACCGGATCCATTGTTTGGCTGTCAACAAACATATCATGGTACTGCTTAAGGATAAACATAGGAGTTTGCTACTGCATATCATCAATTTGTACATTTGGGACCTTGTTCAGTGATCTAAACCGTTGATCACATAGTTCAACATGTATAGATCTGTTATAGTTCTGTCATGGATCTATTGGTGAATCTATTATGGATCTGTTATTTTACATATTGTGGATTTATTATTTGTCCACGATTAATCAAATACTGTATCATGCTATAAATTAATTGTTGTGGAATTCTATCCCAGTTGTGAGGAGATTAGAAGGATGTTGAACATTACCAGAACAAAATATCCGAGGTGGTGCTACAATCACTGAGGATGGGGAGCTGAAGCATGTGTTCTCAGCCATTGATTCAACTGAGAGGCCACAGAGGTTGTTGATGTCTAATTGGTGAATTTGAGATCCATTTGGTGCTCTGTGTCCTGAATATTGGACGTGTTGTGTTTGTGATAAGTGTAGCTGTACGTACATAAATGGAATAATGGTTACCATCCGAAAGGATTTTATATGTGGCTATATGCCTTGCTCAGGATGATTGTTATGATCTAGGCATGATTATGTGTTAATGAATGTGGATTTTTTCCTAGTATAGGTGGGAAGTGGGTGTTAGACATCCACTGTATTGGACATGTTGGAATGTATGTCATTTTAGATCAATGAATCATATATATTTTTTTCAATTAATGTTTTGTTTATTGTTCATTATCATTGTGTATGCATCAGAGGATGTAATTAGGAGGGATTTGTATACATTGAGACTTTTATATTCTTAGGGCTGTGAAATATATTTTGAGGTATGACTTATTAAGTTATTTATATATCTAAAATATTGTCATTGCCAGATGAGATAGCTTATCTCATTGGCTATTATATATTGTGTGTGGTTGATGTGTTTATGGTGATTCTGTACCATGGGAGGGTGTTTCCACACATGGATAAGCGTGTGCATGCATACGCGTTGAATAAATTGGGGAAGCTAAGCTAAATTCAGCTGTCTGATATTAACTTCTACTTTCTAATGCTTGTTTTTATCTTTATATTTGGGAGAACCTAAGGTCCTATTAGGGATGTGATTGATTGCTTGGATTCATAGTAATCTATTATGCAAAAATTCTGGAATCATGACGCAGGAAGGACGTGAGGTCGAGCACCGTCTTCCAAGAGGATAACTATTCCGAATCCACGGAACTTCTATGGACTCCTCGCAAAGACTTCTCCAATCCACGAGGAAAGAAAGCAGAAAATAGAAATAAATTTTAATAAATTTGAAATTGATTAATCAATGAATAAAAATGAGTTCATAACCCTTTAAATAGGAGTACCAAGCAATGAGAAAGAAATCAGAATCAAACTACAATGAAAACTCCTAGAATTCGCGACTTACTATAAATAGTAAAGACGGTCGTGATGTCTACTAGTCTGCAAGGTTTTCGGCCAAAAATAGTAAGTGTCCTATTTGGCTTCACCAAACCGTTCTCCTAATTTTTCTGAGCTCTTTTTGCGGCTCCTAAAGCCCAACGGATGAAGAGTTATAATTAAACTGAAACTTACTATTTATAGTAAAAATGAAATTAAAATAGGGAAACGACCATCGATCTGGCGGTATTTCACAAATTCGGCTTGGGCAACCTAGCATAGCTGGGTTGGTTGGCTAAAGTAGATCGTTCTACCCCAAAATCATATTATTATTTTTACGTCAAATAACTCATTCCGGATTGCGATATATGCTCGATTTGAGGTCCAATGGTCTGGATCACTTCTGTCGTCCACCGGCTCTTCTTTGATCCATCTTGGCTATGTAACTGTCCGCAACCTGCTCTACATCAAATCATAAAGAAAACTAAGATGTACATCTCATTTTAGTTAATAGTGAGTTATTTAGAAGAGATTTTAGTAAAGATTCAAAAATAATTTTAATAATCCATAATTTATATAAGGTTGCATTTTGCTACACCAAATATCATGATATTTAGTAGTAAATGAGTCCAACTCGGCTTTGACATTAGAAAATTTCATTATGCAAAATATCATGATATATATATATGCAATGAATAAAACCTAATCTCAGTAGTGTGCGTTGTAAATAAAGTTAACTATGGATTAAGGTGTTAAAATGGTAGCTCCTCTCTAAATAAGAATGGCAAGGAAACGGAGAAGAAATGATGGTTAAAAGGCAATCTGGAGGAAAGAGGATCTGCTAAGTTATTTGCAGGGTGCATAAACCTCAGATTGAGTAGGAATTGCCAGGGTAAAGGATGAAGAAAATAAGAATATGGTCTAAAGTAGGGGTAGTGATGGGAACTGGGAGTTGTCCCTCTGCCTGAGTCCAGTGGTTTATCCATGTGTTGGCTTGGAGCATCCCTTGTACCTCCTTCATCACAACAACTATTGCATCATCTCGATATCAGGAGTTCAATTCCAATCAACATGCTCGATCCCATCAAGAAACTCCTGATTTATTCCAATGACTCATTGGACAATTTTTTAGGCGCTACTCGATGCCATCAAGGAAGGCTTCAATCCTATTGAAGGACCTCCAATGGCTATGGATCACATCGACAGAAGTGCTCAATTTTACGAAATTGTGAGAATTATTTCCAATTCCTAGTGCGATTATGTGTGTGTGTGTGTGTGTGTGTGTGTGTGTGTGTGTGTGTGTGTGTGTGTGTAAATGGGGTTAAGATTAATTTTAAGAAGGGCTCATCATTTCTAGGGTTTGAGGAGGAAAAAATGAGAGTTATCTGAGCATTATAAGTGATTCCATCTCTTATACTTTTTGCTTTCATAGTAATTCGATATTGCTTTGTGCCATGGTTTTTTCCCACGATGGCGTTTACATGTAAAAATCGTGTGTGCTTTATGATTATTTTATGATGCAGAGAGGTCGTGACATCGTCTTCATCGATCAATAAATACCTTGATTCCACAAGGTATTCTTGAATCTATAAGAAATTTTTCGAATCCATGAGAGAAAATAGAATAACTTCTAAAATTTTAATGATTGAATGATAATTGATTGCTAAAAAATAAATTTAACCTTCTTAAATAACCCTAAACAAACTCTAAAAATATAACCAAAGAGTTCTAATCAAATAAGAAAACAAAAGTTTGAAAAACGTGTAGATTTCCACTGTCAGCCGACCTCTCATCGATCGAATTGACATGTCAAAATAGCAAAAAAGTGTCCAGAGATTTAAACCAGAAATTATGTGATTTTCAACTTGTAGACCCGTTCTATCGACGTGTTGAACAATATTTTGACCTGTCTAAACTAGCGGAAATCAGTCAACAAGCAATCTAAAATTTTCGATGGAATTTTGACCTATCAACCACAAAGGTCGACCGCTCGAACTATGCTGATTTTTTGTTTATTTCTCATTGGGCTTCTCCCGGTCTATGTGCATTAGGAACGCACTTGATCCTTGTCCTACATCAGACCCCTCTACTTGAAAAAAGAAGAAAAAAAAAAAAACAGAAACTCATCCTTAAGTTTGGTTCACGATATGTGTTCAACTTCCTCAAGTTTTTTAATGGACTTGATTCACAATACGTATTATGGTCTGCTACATTATTGAATGTCCTTAAGATCTCCATGTCCTCTCAAAGATTAAGAAGAAATATGTTATCATTGATTTTCTTAATGATCATAACATAGCCTATATTCATATTCATGAGCTTGTTATGTGCCAAAGTTAGAAACTTTTCCTTTCGCAAATGAACTAACACATTATTTTCTACTTGAAATACCTTATGTAACTAATGTTTGTTAGCCTCTTTCTTAGACTTTTTTCAGTCCTTACAATCTTAAGCAAAATGCCCAGTTTTTCCACAAGACATAGCAATGTCTTTTGGATTTTTCATTTTTTTTTTTCTTTTCTTTTAGGACTTTCTAAATTTCTTATTATCTTTATTGAGTTTAGATATTCATTCTTCTCAAGGTTATTCTTGTCCTGGAATGGCCTTTCTATTACATTCACCTTGGATGAGGATTCACTATTGTTATCATTTTTTATTATTTTTTTTATTTTTGTCTTGATTACGAGATTTTTTTCACAATTTGGAGGTGCTTTTGAATCTTTCCAAAGTAAATTTTTCAAATTTATGCATTAGTTTCTTCCTATAATCTTTTCAACTTAGAAGTACCCTAGCTATTATGGCTCCAACTTAGAAGGATTCAGATAGATTAATTTTTAAGGCTTTATTTTATTTACAATCATTTGCAATTCTTGGATCTTGACCAGTAGAGGCTTATTATTTATTATTATGAATTTGAAGTATCTGACAATTAGAAAATTTTTCATTCATTCTCTTTCAAACTTGTATTTGTATTCCAACGTATGCATTTCAAATTTCTTTAACAGAGGTCGTTTGTGTACAAGTTATATAGACAATCAGATGGGATGTTCAAGATGTGACCACGACACAACAAGTTATCTTCTTGTTGTTTGATTCTTGCAACAAACAGTCCTACAGAATCATTGTTAGTTGCTTCTGAAAATGGTTGTGAGTTCGAATCCAGGATATAGAAAATCTTTAGAGCGGTAAGAAGGAACTTAAGCTTATCTTGCCACCTGATGAAGATTTTACCGTCGAATCGATTAAGCCCTATTAAATCCTAATTCATCAGCTTGATTGATGCAATACTTTTGGTATCTATATCAATCACACTTTAAGATTGTTGAAAAAAATGAAACTAAAATTTTGAAAACTTAAAATAATTTAAACATATTAACTAAAATCGGGTTAAAGCATGTATTAGATATGCTATCATTAAAGCATTCGCCCCCTCTCCTTTGAGATTAGAGATTGTTGGCGAATTGCTTCTAGGATACTGTTAAGGGTCAAATATTGCATATTAAACCTCATTTATTTTCTGAATTTATGAGCATGATACTGTTTAATGGCCAGTTTTATCGTGTTTATGTTGCAAGGTGATTCTACGAGCATGAACTGCAAAAAGGTATTAAAAGTGTAGATTTAATGCTCTGATGTCACCAAGGCAAAGGGAAGGACCCCAAGGAACCAAGAACGACAAAGTTACATACCAGAGATCTGAGAAACTGAAGCTCAAGTACCCTGAAAAATGTCCAGAATGCAAGATCACAGGGTTCTTACTATCCGATTGACCTGAAACTTCATACATGAGATGAGGGCCATAAATTAACCGTACACGTAAAATTTCAGCCATTGGATCACTATGGAAGTGCCCCAACTGATAGATCAACCCATAAACCGTTGATTTTGGGCCCACTTGATATCTGGAACTGCCTCAACTTTGGCATGGACAGTTTAAATATGAATATGAAGTGAATGGATGGATTGGATTTCTGAAAATCATCACACTAAGCCCTATACATGTAGTGTGTATACACTGTACAAAAATCGTCCGAGCCACACCACATTGGTCAAAGCGCTGACCGCTTTCCAACCCGTGCCTAGCTGCTTTCTAAAATCAGAAACGGCAACTACCATTTTTGTCTCGCGTGAACGGACGCTGTCCGTTTTCTCGGACGTTATTGGGCCCCACACAAGCTCCGTACGTCCGATCCACACCGTCCACCGTGTAGAGGGCTTCGAGAGCTACAAAGCTATGCTGACATTTTGCATCCATGCATACACATGTGTGCGCTACAAGGACCACAAAAGCGCTGCCCGGCGACGTTCAAACTGATCCTTTTATGATTTCTTCTCTTTTTCGCGTCAATAAACATTCAAAACTACCCATTCTTAACTGAAATTTCGTTCTGAATGCAATGGACGGGGTGGATTTTCCTAAAAGTACCTCTGTGGGGCCCACCGATCACGACAGCGAAAGAGTGCGAAAGGTTTCGCACATCCGCGAAAACTAACTTTTACAGGCGGTTATGGCCCACCATTTTTTATCATATGGTAGATCTGAACCGTCTATCATGTAGAGGACCCAAAAACATCTTAAGAGACAGTGTTTTTTTAGAAATTAAGCGAGGAAAGTGGCGTGTTTCGAGGCACTGAACTTGGCTGCGAAAAGACTTTTGCTGCGCATGTGATAGCTTTCCAAATCCGATTCAAGTCTAATTTTCGCCACTCCAGCAGCTATATAAGGAGGTTTTGGACGTGGGGAGCAATTATTCAGACCTTGGGAGGAAGATCCAGATCTTGGCTGAGTTGGAACGTCAGGAGAAAGAGGGAGAGAGAAGAGCTTTGGTTTTTTTCTTTCCCTTTTCTTTTCCTTTTCTTTTTCTCTTTATTTATTTGGATCTAGCCCACATCATGTCTGGCTAAACCTCTTAGCTAGGGCTAAGTGGTGAAGCTTGTAGTGAGATGGGAGATTTTTATGTATGTTTTCAATTTAATTTTAATTCATGAATTGACTTGATTTTAGTTGATTATTATGGGAATGTTTTTAGTTTTTAATGGTCTATTGTGACTGAAATTACAATGGGTCTGCAATGGCTTTGAGCATGTGTCTTCTCTTTTCTGTTTATGATGTTAGAGAGCCTTGTTGTTCACCATAGTCTCCTGGGCATGGTCGGATGACGGTACTCTTCCTAACCTCCATACATGTAATTGGTTGGTAATTAGTTTAATTCTGTTGTTTGTCATAGTCTCTTGGGCATGGTTTGGTGATGGAATCTATTCTAATTCATATAACTTTCATCTCTTTGAAAACTAGATCAACGGTAGTTCAGTAAATTTCATAATTCTTGAAGCAGGTATAAGATCTCCCTGATCTCTACAAGTGGATCCTCTGAATCCCTAGTTACCCTTCTCTGATATCTCCTTAGTTTTAGATTAATTAACCTACAATTATTTCACAATTGCTACTTGATTTAGAATTCATCTTATTCTAGTTCAAATCCTACTTAATTTTAGATTACGTACAGTTCAGTCCCTTGGGATTCGACCTCAGTCTTACCGAGTTATTACTACATCACAACCCTGCACTTGGGGAGTGAACAAGTTTTTGGCGCCGTTGCCGGGGACTGACGGTTGCGTTTCTGAAATTAATTAGTTTTAGAATTAGATTAAGATTAGGATTGTACTAACTTTACGTCTAGATTTTTCTGATTTTTTAGGAATTAACCTAACTTTCTTGTTTTGTAGGATTCTGAGATAGAAACTTCTAATTTGGTGATATCGTTCTAATTTATTTATTCTTTCTATTTTTAGAATTAGGGTTTTTAAAAATTTTCTAATCTTAGACTAACTGTTTTAGAAACTAACTTGTTTTATTTTCTTCTGCAGGATTTTAATATAGGAACTTCTTATTTGGTAACACCCTTCTAACTTCTCCTCTTACTTTTCACATTGCTGTAGGAACTTTTTCTCTATTTTTCATACGATTAATTTCAGATTAAGGGTTTCATTATGTATATGCATGAGTGACACGTCAGTATGCTGAGAAGAATAACCTATTTTGGGATGATGATGATATAAATCAACCTATGTCTCAAAACTTTTCTAAAACTATCATTGAGAACCGATCAAAATATAAAGATCCACCGATTAAGAAGTCCTTACATGATTATATGCAGGAGAACAATTACACCCCATGGATTAACAAAACAGTACGTGAGTGTTGGGATTATCATAACTATTGTCACGCCCCAAACCCGAAAATCGGATTCACATGAATCCCGATTGTCGAATCCGGTGTCGACAGCCTCCGTAGTGCCCCATTCTCGGCTTCTGATAATTTAATGCCAGATTCCAATCCTGGGATCTTACAAGGAGGATTTTCAGAATGAATTTTATTTTCATTTTTTTTTATAATGGAGCATAACCACAGACATAACCAAGTCACAAAACAACATCACCACATATCCACTATAACAACAATTTTAAGTACAATGCAGAAAGGAAAATACAAGGTGATCAAAAAGCTCCAAAAAAATCCTGATGTGCACTCCTGTCTCAGCACTGATGTCGTCCAACACTACCTACACGCAACTATCGTGCATAAGCTTACAAAAGCTTAGAGGGTGGTGTAAGTGTGTGCGTAAGGCAAACGCCAAGTGTACAGTATCAGAACAATGCGGAAGTATGCGGTAAGTCCATAGAATCAACCATGCCAAAGCTATGCGATGAGATATGAATGTCATCGGCCACACCGATACAATGTAAGGCCTATATAGCCGAATGTCATATGCGAAATGCAATCCAAGCAAGTCGGTACTCCTCAAGTACGTATATCAGTACAGTTTCTCTCTGGATATCACCGGGGTCCAATACACATGCAGAGACTACCACCTCCCTAGCTGCACAGTCAAGCAAGCGGATAAGACCTCACTATCCGCCTGACCAGTAGTATGTCAATACCTACCCGGCTCGTCGATAGCGGACTCATTTACGAGCTAGTCAAACTCAGCCTAGCTTATAGCCCTCTCACTCAGGCGGATAAGGCCACACCCCCTTCCAATCAACCACGACACAGTGGGAGACACGGCCTACTGGTATTCGGCACTCGGGCACTCGTGTATCCACTCGGTCTAGACATTGGAGCATCTTCTGGTACCAAAAAGGTTCTGGGACTTTCACCCAAGGACATCCTAAGTGTCCACAGTGCTAGAATAAGTATTTCCGGTATCCAATACGGCCATCCACGATGTACCTGTGGAGCCACGGCCCTGATGTCGCTAGGGCGTGTAGTGATCAAGTCATACGTATGCGAGATGCATGAATCACGCTGTCAAAACATGCAGCAATCCAGCGCGTACTGCGCGATCATGTGGGGCACTCAGTCACATAACGAGCCCCGTAAATGGTCTGCCCAATGGCGTATGTTATGATCAGTCATTACTCATATCAAGCATACATATGATGCATATGGGCATGAGTCATGAGATTATTCTAAGCATGTTATAAGGCAATGAATAGCAACGGGTATGGACCTATTAATGGGCCCTAAAGAGAGTTACAATGCGGACATTTAACCAACATTGTACATACAATGTGGACGTCGAACCAACATTGCTTCCTAGGCACGGCTCGCCATAAATATCATTTCATGAACCATGATAAAAGTACATTGCAATGGACCCTAAGGACATCCGTTAGGCCTCGATCCCTGGGCCTTAGATATATCAAATGGGTCGTATTACATGGGCCTCACATTCACCAAATGGGTTACATTGATGGGCCTCACCAATGAGCCTTATGTACATTGCAATGGTCCATGATCCATGGGCCTTGAAATACATCAAAGTGGCCTCACAACTTGAGCCTTAAATATGTCAGATGGGCCCATACACATGATCTTTAAATATATCAACTAGGCCACTCCATTTGTGCCCCATGCACACCAAATGGCTTAATCTCATGGGCTTTAATATGTATCAAATGGGCTTGAATCCCGTGGGCCTTATATAAAATAAGTGGGCCGGATTCTATGGGCATTGCATATGTCAAATGGGCCGAAACCCATGGGCATTACTTATGCCAAATGGGCTTAATCCCGTGGCCCTTATATGTATCAAATGGGCCTGATCATTTGGGTCTCAGATATATACCAAGGTAGGCCTCAATGAATGACCAAAGTTAAATCAATAAAGGGCCCTATACACATACCATGGTGGCCCATTTGAACCATAGATCTGGCTCATTTTGACTCATGCCATAAAATAATTTTACAAAAACAAATAAATGAACGGTTTAGATGCAACATATGCATCGTGGCGGGGGTCACATGAAGGCCCACCAAAATTTTAATATACTATATAATATATACACAGTATATATACATAGGTATGTATATATATGTATATATATATATATACACAATATTATAGGAAATATATATAATATTATATATACATATATATATATATATATATATATATATATATATATATATATATATATATATATATATATACACACACACATACCTACATGCACACGCACATGTGCACTCACACATGCATACACACACATGCACACACACACACGCATACACACCCACGCACGTGCAATACAGTGGGCTCCACCGTCCGTGCAGACGGTGGAATACAGCCACATGCATCGCTGTGGGTCCCATGTGGGGCCCACCAAAATGTTTATAATCCATCCGATCCATTTATAAGGTCACAGGGACCTGGGTGAATAGAAAAAAAATAAATTTCGGCTTGATCAAAAACCTCTGTGGACCCCCAAGGGATTTAAATGGTAGAATTTAATCACCACCGTTTCTTGTGGTGCGAGCCGCCTGAGTCTTGGATGGGCCTCATTTTTGGGGAGGGCCCACCTCAGCATGTGGGCCAACCATTGGACGACGTGGATACAAAATATACATCATGTGGGGCTGCTGTCCGCCCGCCCGCTGCCAGGCGCAGGCAGCGCCTGCACCGTCTGCAGCAGCAGACGCTGCTCTCTCCCTCTTTGTTTTTTTTTTTTTTTGAAAACCAGTTTTTTCTAGGGTTTTTATCGTGTGGGGCCCACGTCTGAAGAATCCACTCCTGCCATTGGATTCTACGACCTGCAACGAATCCAACGAGTCCAATATCGAGCCTCTTTCATCGTGTAAACAGAAATCTGGAAGGATTTCAATGGTATTGATGGTATTTTCAACACCATGGCCCACTAGATATCCGGATCTTCCTCATCTTTCGGTTCAACGCCTAAAATAAGTTGGGGAAGAGGATGGACGGCACGGATTGTATACATACATCAAGGTGGGTCCCGTACAAGTGGCCCACCCCTTTGGCCTTCATTTATATATATATATTTTTTTGTTCTCACTAGTGACGTCCAGCGCCTGGACGTCTTTTTCTTTTTCTTTTTTTTTTTGTTTGGGCTGTATCAAATACATTCAAGGTGGGCCCTGATTAGGTGGGCCACCCCAAATGGATGTACATTTAAAATGGGCCCCACCCATGGACGGTTTGGATAAAATACATATTTCATGGTGGGGCTAATCCAAGTGGGCCACATAGCTATATTAACATACAAGAAAATAAATAAAGAAGAGAGGGAGAGAGAAATAGAGTGAGACACGCGTGATGGAGGGACCCCGGCACTATGGGCCCTCCGTTTCAATCATCCAATCATACATCAAAGGTCCCCTTGCATATGGACCATCAACAAAAGATCAACGGTGGAGATCCCACTCCACTAGAAATGGACGGTCTAGATGACCTCCTCATTACAAGGAAAGTAAACATCATGATGGGATTCATGGAGAATGGCCCCATCATGGGATGATCTTGATGATCAAGATGAGCCATTGGCCACATCTTAGGGTCCCAAGTGAGATCCAAACCATTGATCGGTTGGCCTCACTTAGCCCACCTTAAAAACATGAAAACTACTCTATCAAAGCACCCACCTCTTGATCTTCTTGGTCCGTTGGATAGCCGGTCTCCTAGAGCTTCACTTTGATGGTGGAGATGGGAAATGGATGGCTAGGATGATGGGATTTGGAGATGGGAAGTGGGCCACCAAAATGCACATTCTCATGAGAAGAGCTTGGACGTGAGAGGGCTCCCTTGCTTGGGTTTGGAGTGTTGAGAAATGAGAGAGAGAGAGGTGTGATTAATGAGAGATGGAGTGATGGTTGATGGATGTGAGTGATGGGTGAGGTGATGTGTTAGTTGACTTTGGTGGTTGCTTAACTTATGGAAAAAGAAAGCATGGGTGTGTGTGTACTTGACATGAGAGGTGATTGATGGGTGATTGATTGATGGGATTGATTTGACACTTTGTAGAGATTCTCTTGGGATTTGCAACGCGCGGTGTTTTTGCTCGAACTGAACGTGGGTCCGCATCTCATCGTCTGGCTATCGGATCGGTGCGTGAGTTGCGGCGTTGGAACCGCGGCGACGGTGCGGTCGCAACGATACAAGTCTCGGATTAAGCCGGCTCAAATGAATAGGATATGACTTACGGTTGTGCGCAACGTCAACTACAGGTCGCGGATTGCCGGAATCTTACGAGAAGGATCGCCGGAAACAACGGAACGGTACGGATTAGGATACGGGTCTTACAACTATGGTTGTGAGAATTATTATCACCTATCTGATAAAAAGAAAACAATACGTGATTATATCATGAGTAATAATAAGTATTACCAACCATCAGATTCTCTCACCTATGATCCGTATTATTACAATCAGTGGAAACATCAAAATTGGAAAAATGAACCAACAACATGTTATAATGATTATTCTCTTGGATCCCCTACCTTTAAGATCCAACCAAAAATGATCCAAGAGGATTCATATCAGAGTGACATGGCCTGCCTTGAGGAAATTCGAAACGCAGTGGAAACAGTCATGTCGCGCCTTGAAAAGATAGAGGAGGCTTGCTCATCCCAACCACAACTCAATCCAGAAATACAATGCGAGGAAAGTGATCCGCACTCACTTTTGAAAGAATCTGGAATTTGGAATGAAGAGTTGGATTCCATTAATGAGCATACGGTTCAATTTCTCGATGAGTCAATCTCAATGACTGTTCGAAAGAATGGTGAAGATACATGGGTGTCTTTTAAATACATTGATGATGACATACCTTCCTTACATGACACACATGATTTCAATGATGAGGAGGTTAGTTTATGCGAACCTCAACCCATTCTAGGTGTAGAATGTGAGGAAAGTGATCTCATCCCAAATGTGCATTGCACTGAACTAGAATATGACTGCAATCCTGAATGTGCAGCCACAGTTTCCTTGGAATCCATCTCAAGTGTGGTCCAGGTCAATGATCAAGATGTACACGAAGTGGTCAGTCATAATGAGCCACTCCCCTCACCTGATATGTTTGATTTAAAGGTGGAGAATGAGCCCTTTACAACCGACCATTCTAACTCTTGTGAAACATGTTTGGACCACTCCTCTGAATCGAATGATGATGTGATTCAGGAGAAGGACAAGTTGCTCGCTACGACCTTGAAATTTGAAACCACTCGATTGAGGCCACCATCTGAGTTGTACACGTTTGAGAATTCAACACCTCAATTGAGTAATTTCAATGAACAGAGTGATCACATCAATGCCTCACTGATTTTCAATCTGTCTGTGCAGAACTAGAGCAAGAGAGCGTACCTCCATCCACTTTCAAGGACGAGGGATTCTTTGCGCGTATCATCATGAACCACAATAAATCACACTCAGCTGAACTTCCCAACTCTTGGGATTGCTTGACACACTTTGTAGTTTCAAACGATCCCATGTTAAGATACAAAGCGAATGCCTTTCAAGACAATATCTCGGTAGTCATCACTGACCAAGAGAACCCTTACTCTGAAACCCTCTCTTCCCCTGATCCTAAACGTCTACCAATAAAGGAAGAAGAGCTGAAAATTGAACCGAAGTTTGGAGCTTCGGAATGTGTTGAAACTACATCACTTCTTAAGAATTTTTCTAAACTTTATTTACTTGTAGTCTCTGATTCACCATGCGATACTAACGTTGAAACTTCTTCTGTCTTAGGTGAATCGTATAAATTATGGAACCTCAAGCAATTCAATGGAAGATTTTTTATGAGGTACATAAGTCTCTCTGGAAAGTCACGCTCCAGGGCGTCCAAGCCTATTGTAAAAAAGGCTTTTGGATGATCCTGTTGAGGAACTTACTGAGAAACTTATCAAGATATTGGCTGGAAGGGGAACCTTGCGGCATGATCGATTCAATGTTTGTGGGTAACATTACTGTAAACCCTCACGAGACTACAACTTGTCCACTAGGGGTAACCTAGGGGTTTAAAGGCTTGTTGCATACGCTAAATGCAATCGAGAGCACCTGCGAAAATGGTATACGTAGGATTTTATTTTTGTTATTTTTATTTTACTTTCTCTCTCGTACTAACCTGCTCTCTCTCAGCGATCTCTTGAAAAATCTCTCTCGATTCGTTAACTAGGTACTATCCTCCCAGCACTTCTCATTTACTTTCGTTGTCCCATGTGCATTATATACTCATATCTTTTACATTGAGGACAATGTAGATTTTAGGTTGGGGGTGAGAGATTATGTTTCCTAATCAGTATTTTCTTGGTTTTGAGCAAAAATTGTGAAAATTTTTAAAATTTTTCTAAAAATTCCTGTGAATTCGAAGTGATTTTGACAGACATCCGTAATTTAGATTTTCAAGATATGTGATGTTGGTAATGTATGACTCTTGAATTTAGTTATCTGTTAGATTTCACAATTAAGATCGAATTATTAATCCATGATTAGAGGATTTAAACATTAATTGATTCATGATTCATAAAACACATCTCGCTTGTACATTAAGGTTTCGGTTTGATATTGCACTGTAATTTGGTGATCAATAAGCATGGAAGAAACCAATTTGAAAAATTTGCCTGTCATGATCAATTGAAAAAAAAAAAAAGGATACCATTGGAAAGATTCGGATGAATAATCTTTACCGTAGGTTTGCTCCCTATATGTGTAGATTTAATTCCCCATGAATGATATGTGAAAAGGGTTGGGTGTATGATCTTCACCATAGGTTTTCTCCCTATAGGTAAGGACTTGATTCCCCTTCTTGGCATTACTTTTACTGAAAAAATCAAAAGCTGAAAGAATGAAAAGATGATCTGTGAGGCAAGTTTTGGTTTAAAGTATTCTCTTTTGGTTACCAATGATATCCTGAAATAAAGAAGTGAATTTTAATGATGGTAAACCGGGTTTACACTATACACTCATGGAACTCAATGTTTAAAATTTTTCTAATTGATGGTTAAAAAAATTTGAACTTGGTTATGAGTTTACCATGTGCCTAAGTTCAGCAGAAGTAATGCCCAACATTCATGAGTTTTAGAATTCTAGTATTCGAATTGCTCTTCAAAAATCACTCAAGTTCATGAAAATAATCCTATAGTTCTTAACTTATTTTTCGCATATCTTCCTCGAGACTAGCAAGATGCTGGTTGGGGGTTGTGTTGAGGGTCAAATATTGCATATTAAACCTCATTTATTTCCTGAATTTATGAGCATGATACTGTTTAATGGCCTGTTTTATCGTGTTTATGTTGCAAGGTGATTCTACGAGCATGAACTGCAAAAAGGTATTAAAAGTGTGGATTTAATGCTCTGATGTCACCAAGGCAAAGGGAAGGACCCCAGGGAACCAAGAACGACGAAGTTACATACCAGAGATCCGAGAAACTAAAGCTCAAGTACCCTGAAAAATGTCTAGAATGCAAGATTACAGGGTTCCTACCATTCGATTGACCTGAAACTTCATACATGGGATGAGGGCCATAAATTAACCGTACACGTAAAATTTCAACCATTGGATCACTATGGAAGTGCCCCAACTGATAGATCAACCCATAAACCGTTGATTCTGGGCCCACTTGATATCTGGAACTGCCTCAACTATGGCATGGACGGTTTAAATATGAATATGAAGTGAATGGATGGATTGGATTTCTAAAAATCATCACACTAAGCCCTGTACATGCAGTGTGTATACACTGTACAAAAATTGTCCGAGCCACACCACATTGGTCAAAGCGCTGACCGCTTTCCAACCCGTGCCTGGCTACTTTCTAAAATCAGAAACGGCAACTGCCGTTTTCGTCTCGCGTGAACGGACACTGACCGTTTTCTCGGACGTTATTGGGCCCCACACAAGCTCCGTACGTCCGATCAACACCGTCCACCGTGTAGAGGGCTTCGAGAGCTACAAAGCCATGCTGACATTTTGCATCCATGCTTACACATGTGTGCTCTACAAGGACCACAAAAGGGCTGCCTGGCGACGTTCAAACTGATCCTTTTATGATTTCTTCTCTTTTCCGCGTCAATAGACATTCAAAACCACCCATTCTTGACTGAAATTTCGTTCTGAATGCAATGGACAGGGTGAATTTTCCTAAAAGTACCTCTGTGGGGCCCACCGATCAGGCCAGCGAAAGAGTGCGAAAGGTTTCGCACATCCGGGAAAACTGACTTTTACAGGTAGTTGTGGCCCACCATCTTTGATCGTATAGTAGATCTGAACCGTCTATCATGTAGAGGACCCAAAAACGTCCTAAGAGACGGTGTTTCTTTGGAAATTAAGCGAGGAAAGTGGCGTGTTTCGAGGCACTGAACTTGGCTGCGAAAAGGCTTTCGCAGCGCATATGATAGCTTTCCAAATCCGATTCAAGTCTAATTTTCACCACTCCAGCAGCTATATAAGGAGGTTTTGGACGTGGGGAGCAATTATTCAGACCTTGGGAGGAAGATCCAGATCTTGGCTGGGTTGGAACGTCAAGAGAAAGAGGGAGAGAGAAGAGCTTTGGTTTTTTTCTTTCCCTTTTCTTTTCCTTTTCTTTTTCTCTTTATTTATTTGGATCTAGCCCACATCATGTCTGGCTAAACCTCTTAGCTAGGGCTAAGAGGTGAAGCTTGTAGTGAGATGGGAGATTTTTATGTATGTTTTCAATTTAATTTTAATTCATGAATTGACTTGATTTTAGTTGATTATTATGGGAATGTTTTTAGTTCTTAATGGTCTGTTGTGACTGAAATTACAATGGGTCTACAATGGCTTTGAGCATGTGTCTTCTCTTTTATGTTTATGACGTTAGAGAGCCCTGTTGTTCACCATAGTCTCCTGGGCATTGTCGGATGACTGTACTCTTCCTAACCTCCATACATGTGATTGGTTGGTAATTAGTTTAATTCTGTTGTTTGCCATAGTCTCTTGGGCATAGTTTGGTGATGGAATCCATTCTAATTCATATACCTTTCATCTCTTTGAAAACTAGATCAACGGTAGTTCAGTAAATTCCATAATTCTTGAAGCAGGTATAAGATCTCCCTGATCTCTACAAGTGGATCCTCTGAATCTCTAGTTACCCTTCTCTGATATCTCCTTAGTTTTAGATCAATTAACCTACAATTATTTCACAATTGCTACTTGATTTAGAATTCATCTTATTCTAGTTCAAATCCTACTTAATTTTAGTTACGTATAATTCAATCCCTTGGGATTCGACCTCGGTCTTACCGAGTTATTACTACATCATAACCCTGCACTTGGGGAGTGAACAGATATGACAAGCCTTATTTGGTCCTGCTTGCAGAAATCATGAAGGGACCATCTTAGGAACTTGACTAATTAGTCTTCTCTAGCAAACTCATGACTGCGAAAACTCGGTATTATATAAAAGAAATGTGATAACTTTTTTCTATGGATAAAAACTAGATTAATGTAATGTTGATGCTATGGACTTGGAGGGTTCCAATTTATGTAGATGGAGGGAGTGGACAATTTCTCTTGAGGCCATCAAAATTCAAGTCATTGCAAAAGTGGAGATCTGATCGTTTAGATCAGTGAATGACTAGCCATTTCAGATCATTGGCATTAACCAGTTTCTAGTTGTTCTTGCCACCAGCTCCTCTACGGTCACATTGCCTCACTGGCTGCACATGTGTGTGTGTGTGTGTGTATTATAGTATTGTAACCCAAGCCCTCTCTCCCTCTTTTCTCCAAATATGTTAACTATTCAAAAGATAGTTTAAAACACTAAAAAAATGTTTCCATCCGTAAGTGATACGAGGTATATATATATATATATATATATATATATATATATATATATATATATATAGAGAGAGAGAGAGAGAGAGAGAGAGAGAGAGAGAGAGAGAGAGAGAGAGAGAGAGAGAGAGAGAGAGAGAGTCATGCACCTATGCACGTGTGCACCTTTGCACACGTGCCATGGGTGTCTAATCTGAACGTTCCATTTGATGTGGAATCCCATGAAACCCTATGTGACAAATTTTCACCCCTATCTAAAATTCTGGTGGGCCATAGCAAAGAGAAATGCAAATCAAGGGAGAAAACTGTTTCATTTTTCATGGCCCATCAAAGTTTTATATCACAGTAAAACTTGGGCCAGGAGGGTTTCACAAGGTGCTGCTTCACATGAACGGTTCAGATTTTGGATCCACATCATGTATGATGGGTTCTCAAAAAAGTTCGTACGTAGTACGTACAAACTGGTTCGCAGGTGAGCATTTCCATATGTATGTATGTATGTATGTGTATATATATATATATATATATATAATTTTGAGGAAAAACAATTTGATTTTGAATTTCAAAATTCAAATACATTTTCAATTTAATCACTTTATGAGAGAAATTGTCAATATGTGCGGCCTCTGGTGTGGAAATGAGAGGTTGTCGGCACCTTATATAAAGGGGGCCTATTGAACTCAAATTGAGAGAAAATCTCTCATTTTTAAAGTTTAAAGTTTCTTCCTCCAGCAAGGCTCTTATATATAGAGTACACAATATCCAAGACAACCAAAATGTGGGCCACACCTTGAATATAGTGGATTTCTCAAAAGACATTTTATAATGGTCAAGCTTTTTCACCCATCATATGGGCCACGATCATGAAAATAATGGAAATGCAACACACGTTCCTCTTCATTGTACTTTGGGCAGTTCCAAGTTGCAACAAACCCACAAGGCCGAAGAGTAACTTCGCCTACACCGGCTGCGCATAACTCATGATACAAGCGAGCAGATTAGGTGTTACCATGGTAACACGTTAGTGGCTGTTACCCTTACCTTGTGGGCCCCTATTGATAAATTTGTTGTATATCCATAACACCCATATTTTTTTTCAACTTATCTCAGGACAGTATCTCAAAATTTACCCAGATCCAAATCTCGGGTGGACTACACCATTGCTAAAAGTAGTGAATAACCATTGAAAACTTTTAATAGGCAACAAAAGTTTTGGATCAAGTTAATCTTTTTTGGTTTTTATTTTTTCCATTCATCAACGTCTGTCTAACCTTATCAATGAGTTGGATGGTAAATATATATTATGGATCTGCTTCCAGTGGGTCTTAGAAAGTTTTTAATGGTGGGTGTTCAATCATGACAATTCCGTGTGGTATGATTTGGATCTGCTTAATATTTTCTTTAGCACGTCCTCAAATAGACTGAAAAAATGAATGGACAGCCGACATACAACACATCGTTAAGGTGGGCCCCACGCTCAGCGTAAGGTATAACTCCCTTGATATACAAGCACATATAAACAGTACATTTGGCGTACATAAATTAAACTTAATAAATTATAGAATTCAATTTCATTAATTAATATAAAAATCAGGTTAGTTGAGCAATCCCGTCAAAAGCCAAGTTGGCTGAACAATGCTAACATCTTATCTGTGAACACTTATTCACAGTACATCTAAGCTTTTAATTTCCTATAATTTAAACTGTTTGATTGAGTAATTTCTAACTGCTTGTGTATCGTTTATTAAAATTGGCAGAGCATCAATGACAGACACCTTCCTAAATTATCGTTAGTAAGAGGGCGTTCATGGTAATTTAAATGCGTTGCTTGAACAAGCATTGTCACATCAATGTATTTCCCAATTTGAAGACTCCTCAAAGTAATAATCGACACTTTCCTAAATAATCTCTAGTGGAGTTCATAGTAATTTAAATACATAGCCTGGATAAGCATTGTCACATCCATGTGAGTTCATAGTAATTTAAATACATAGCTTGGATAAGCATTGTCACATCAATGTATTTCTAAGTTTGAAGACTCCTCGAAGCAATGATGGGTACTGTTGGGGAAAAATATGTTAAGTCCGGATACTCAGATTTAAAGTAGGCCGGCTCCGCTGACACTGCCCGAAGAGTCCGAGACACCGGTCGGAGCCGAGGAAATAATAGATACGCCAAGAGACATAAGCATAAGACGACTAAAGTTACTCGGTCGGAGAGATAACTGCTTCTGCGTAAACCTACAGAAGGCCGAGTAAATTAAAAGTCGTCCAACAGAGAGAGGAAAACCGACATGGTATGTTGGTTCCGTCGGCCACGAAATAAGGAAGGGTGATGAGTAAACACCGAGACTATTCCGTCCGTAAGGAGACAGAAAACTTACTCGATTAAGGCGACTGAGACTCTTTCAGAGTCGGTAACAGTCGAGCCGAGACAGAGAAAAGCGGTATGAATATAAATGTTGTCCTGAAAATCTGAAAATACAAGTGTCCGATCCCGAAATTCTCGGGATCGGGCGAAATCGGTCGAAAGGATTAAATCTCCGGATAATTAGGAGAAGAATCCTCGTACGATGAGGATTCTTAAAATCTATAAATATCCAGATTTTTTACAGAAGCAGGTAGGCAACTAAAAAACCCTAAAAACCCTTTGCTTTTGATCAGAAGACTGACTTAAGCATCGGAGGTTCCCCGGCTTTAGCTAGGGTCCACTTTGTATTGCTGATTGTGCAGGTGGGCGTAGGTGGGAGACGATCCGACCCGGGGAGCCGTCCCATAAAAATACACCAACAGTTTGGCGTCGTCTGTGGGAAACGAGCAAAAAGTAATTTTCTACGCTCTATTGAATGGCAAGAACTAGGAGGGCGGATCAAGATGAAGCGGAGGAGGTCGCTACTAGCACAGCTCAAGGAGCTCCCCCAATGGCACCACCGGTAGCACTGTCTGCCTCATCTGCTGCGACTACCAGACAGCCAAACCGAGGAAACGCACAGTTGGATCGAGAAGTCCATGAGATGCGTTCCGAGATGGTTGTTATAAAATACATGTTAGAGCAACTGTGTAATCAGCAGATGCAGCAGCGTCATGAGTCAGCGCAGGTTCTCCCACCAACGTCTGTAGCACAGTCTGCTGCTCCAAAATCGCCTCGAGAGCCGAGTCAGCATCAAGAACCGAGTCAGCCAGCACCGGCTCGTTCTGCAATGACCGTTTTTCCTCCCTCTGATCTGCGACATAAAATAGATCAGAGGAGGCGAAGTCGGCTTCCTGTAAAAGAAATAACGGAAAGTGCGGAAACTTAGAAAGCTGATATACAGGACTTCAAAAATGAGGTTCGGAAAAAGATGGAAAGAGAGATGGAAGACATGAAGCACGGTCGAAACACATATCCGACCAAATCCGAGGCAAAAGCTTCTCCATTTGTGGATGAAGTAATGCAGGCACGGTTACCGGAGAGGTTCCGCTTACCTCAGATAACTCCCTTTTTCGAAAAAACCGATCCGACAGAGTATATTGAATGCTTCAAAACCTATATGGAGTTGCATGATGCCTCGAATGCTGTTATGTGTCGAGCCTTCTCTCTCACACTAACTGACGTAGCCCGGCTTTGGTTCAAACAATTAAAACCTAAGTCAATCAAGTCATTTGCGGAACTCAGTGACGCCTTCCTCAACAACTTCATCGGTGGAAAGAAAAAGCTAAAGCCGCCCGCACATCTAAACAACATAGTTTAGAAGGAAGGAGAGTTGTTAAAAGATTATATCAAGCATTTCAACTTCAAATCTCTTCAAGTTCGGAGACACTCGGAGGAGACAGCGCTTAACGCTCTCATGCAAGGGGTGAGAGATAAACCTTTTTCGGCATCCTTGGACAAGAATTCGTCCGAGACGTTGGGAGAATGTATGGCTCGCTCGGAAAAATATGCCGATGCTGAAGAGACCCGACTCCTGCGCGAGAAGGTCCAGAACGCAAAACCCTCGGCTAAAGAGTTGGCCAAGAAAGAAGTCAACTCAGCCGGAGGGAAGAAGCGAAAAGATGATCGGGCACGAGATGATGGCAGGTCGAGTAAGCAACCCGACAGAAGATTTTCTACAAACACCCCTCTGAACAAGTCTCAGGAGCAGGTGTTAATGGAAATCAAGAAGAGGATTTCGTCAACTGGCTCGAAAAACTCCGAGGGAACATGAATCGACGGAATAAGAACAAGTATTGCCATTACATCGTGACCATGGCCACAACACGAGTGATTATTATCACTTGAAAGATGAAATCGAGCGGCTAATTAAAGAAGGCCGACTCAGAAAACATATGAAAGGAACTGGTGCTCCAGCAGGACCGAGCGAAGATCGGCCCACAGAAGAAATCTGGACGATTATCGGAGGGCATCAGGGCAGTGGAGATTTCAACAATGCACGAAAAATCACGCCAGAAGCATCAACCGTCCAGAATCTGAGATTCTTCTGTTGTCCCGGCCTTCCAAAGAAAAGAAAAGAGAGAAATATTGCATCTCATTCACTGAGGAAGATGCTCGAAGCATCCATCATCCTCATGATGATGCGCTCGTAGTCACCCTCACTATCGCCAATAGGAAAGTGTTCCAAATACTAGTGGACACGGGATCATAGGCGGATGTGTTGTTCACCCAAGCATACGACAAAATGGGCATAGGACGATTGGCCTTACGTCTGGTCCAAACCCCACTCATAAGATTCTCGGGTGGACAGGTACTTTTCGAGGGAATCACTTCACTACCACTCACTACTGGAACTGTACCTTACCAGACAACAACGATGATCGACTTCCTTGTCATCGACCAACCGTCGGTGTACAATGCTATACTCGGTCGACCATCCCTAAGCCTCCTTCAAGCCGTGGTATCTACGTACTATCTTTCCATAAAATTTTTGACTGAGTCGAGAGTAGGAATTGTGAAAGGAAATCAACAAGACGCCCGGCGATGCTATGCGACCGTAGTCAAAGCGCCGACGGAAATATCGATGATCAAATCACTGGACCCTCGAATCAGATCTCATGAACGGGGGCAACCGATGGAAGAACTGGTCTCGGAGCCTTTAACCGAAACAGACAAGTCGAAAGTAGTGCAAATCGGCTTGTCTTTGATTTCACCTCTTAAAGAAGAATTGATCGTCTTGCTTCGACGATATGCCAATGTATTCGCTTGGAGCCACGAAGATATGCCCGGGATCGATCCCTCGGTCATAACGCACCGACTCAACATCGACCCAACTTATAGGTCAATCCGACAGAAGAAACGTCCTCTCGGCCCAGAAAGGTATGCGATCATTGAAGAGAAAGTCGGCAAGCTCCTTAAGGCCAAATTCGTTGAAGAGATATACTATTCAGAGTGGATAGCTAATGCTGTGCTCGTGAGAAAAGCCAATGGGAAGTGATGTCTCTGTATTGATTATACAGATTTGAACAAAGCCTGTCCCAAGGACAGCTTCCCTCTTCCCCGTATTGATCAGTTGGTAGATAGTACTGCACAACATGAATTGCTTAGTTTTATGGATGCCTATTAAGGCTACAATCAAATTGTAATGCATGAAACTGATAAATCAAAAACCACATTTGTCACTGACAAAGGCCTTTACTGTTACCGAGTGATGTCATTTGGTTTGAAGAACGCCGGAGCGACGTATCAAAGGTTAGTGAACAAAATGTTCTCTCGGCAGATCGGTCGAACCATGGAAGTATATATTGATGATATGCTCGTCAAAAGTGTACATGCAGCCGACCATGTGGCGGACCTAGAAGACATGTTCCTGACTTTACGAAAGTACAAAATGAAGTTGAATCCTAGCAAATGTGCTTTTGGTGTAAGCTCGAAAAAATTTCTCGATTTCCTCGTTAGTCAGCAAGGAATCGAAGTGAATCCCGAGAAAATAAAAGCTTTGCTTGACATGGAGTCTCCGAAAATAATTAAAGACATTTAAAGGCTGGCAGGGAGAGTAGTCGCGCTCAACCGCTTCCTGTCCCGAGCCACAGATAAATGTCTCTCGTTCTTCAAGCAATTGAAGGGACGACAGATAATGGAATGAACGGAAGAGTGTGAAAAAGCATTTCAAGAACTGAAGTCTTATCTTGGCTCTCCACCGCTGTTGTCCAAACCCGAGTCAGGAGAAGCTTTATTGTTATATCTGGTTGTATCCGATGCAGCAGTCAGCTCAGCCTTAATACGGGAGAGCGAAGGGAGGCAATTTGTAACACCCCGGATTTTGGCTAATCTGGGATTAAACGTCCTTAGGCAATGGGTCAATTAAAACACCTAAAAAATCATTCAGAATCCAATTCCATAGCCAAAGAAACCACTTAGGATTAATTTCTTTAGAAACCAAGTATAAGTTAGCTAGCGCAACGTTGGAGCGGCTGGAAAATAGTCCCTGATCACTTTAAATACGTTCTACAAGACCCAAATCGAGTAGAGCAAACAACTCTACAATACTCTATAACCTCGGATCAAACTCTAAGCGGGTTTGTCCTCTGGACCACATTGAATTTTTGTATTAGATTTAGACCGCGCGTCGAAGGTCCAATACCTCCTATCTTAGACCGTTAGAACCGCCCAGCTGGACTTGACAATCATCTCGAAAATCAAGTCAAACCGATAATCACAGACTATTTCGTTGAACCCGGACTGAAGCGACCGCGAATAGGGACAGATTTGGAATTTCAAATTCAAATCTGGCACACGACTTGACGCGCCAGTATTAAGCGTTCTGACCGTCAGAATTCATCCAGATTACACCCTCGGATCAGGAAAAATTTCTATTTATTACCATGAGACTCTCAGCCCTGATCTACGTGCGGTGACCGCTGAACTGAAACTGGTCCGCCACGTGCGATCTGCGAACCCTGCCAGACTGAAAACTTAATACGTGCTACATCTGGTACGCATGAGCTTAAGTCTGATCGCAATCGACCAGGGGACCACCAGAAAGCAGTTTTTGGACCGAAACAGCCCCGAAATGGATAGACATTAAGTAAACTTCGTCCCGGAGCCTATTTTCGGCGTTTTCAAGCTTATAAAAGGGGTTGAAACCCTCACTTCTCTCACCCATCCGAAATTGCTAGAAACCCTAGCAAGAGTGAGAGAGAAAGTGAGAGTTTGTGAGAGAAGGTGGGAGAGCTTTTCCTGCTGCTGCTGCACGTATTTAGGTAACGCACTCCAATCACTTTGCCGGTGATTTCTCCGTGTTTTCAGGTAAGAAAAACCCTAGAAAGTTGCTGATTTGCTGATTCCTTGGTTCCATAGAGAAATAGCTAATAGATCTTGTGTATTAGGTTGCCTAGTCGCCGTAGACGAAGTGTATACGCTCCGTTCGAATTTCAACATTCATAAGAGACAAGGTGAGGATTTTAGACGCTTTGATTGACGGTTTACAATGCTTTCAATGTCGTTTAATAGTAGATTATTGACGGCATCGCCGTTTGACATGTACAACATGCTCTCCGTTTCCCGTTTCGTAAATTAACGAAGAATATGAGATTTAGGGCATTTTAGTCATTTGTAGGAAGTGCGGTCTACATGCATAGTTTGCTGACGTGATTGACATGTTTTGTCGTCGCATTAGAGAGTTAGGAATGCTTGCATAATCAGTTTGGCGAAGAGATTCGCCTAGTTGCGCACTTTGGGTCGACATACTATATGTAGACTTGAGTGTGTAGTGCATGTGTTTGTATAAATGTTTGTATTAGTATGTATTGAATTGAATGATGTTATGAGGTAGTTTTTGATTGATTCTACAATTAATATGCTGACCTAAATGATTTTCTACATGTTGACTATATGCATGATTTCATTACATGCATGGAATATGTGTACTTGAAGATTTGCTGAAGTTAAATGTTATAACATGTGTTAACATGCTCACATGATTGTATTTCAATTTCAAAGCTCGTACATAAATTGCTGATTTGATTCCATAATTGTTTGGGACTAGACTTAGTCCAGGCAGTCGGTAACCGAGCGAATTCGTGGCTGACTGGTCATAGCCACGAACGACGCGTCGATGAACGTGATTCGTGTTCAGAGTTGGCGGCAGTGGTTAGGCCACACGAAGTGTTTTACGCACTTCATGTCGTTCGACTTGAGATGCGATCGCGCTAGTCGAGCCCGTCAAGTAACCCGACTGGCCGATGTATGTTCACCTTGTATGAGTCATAACTGCTTGAACCTAGGGTACTGAACTTACCATTGTAAACCCTGTTAACCATGGTACCTTGATCCACGAAGACTCATGAGCCGGGCATGGTGGTATGGGACACCGTGGTCGAGCTGTCGGCCTACGCTGGGGCCACAAACCTCTCCGTAGTGACCAGTGAGCACCTAGACTCGTGAGCAGATTATGGTGGTATGGGACACTATATTCTAGCTGTCGGCCTACACTGATCAGGCGACGAGCCCTTTGTAGTGACCGCGAGCGTATTCTGAGTCCACAGGAGGCGACGACCCTTCCGTTGCAGTAGAGTACGGTAGGCCTGTATTGATAAGGTGATGGGGGAGCGGTGCAACGAGTGCGAGCAACAGCCCTGGCAGCCCTTGCAGTGACCTACGAAATATACATCGTATGAGATTACTAGGAGTGACGACCCTAGACAGGATCCGTGTTGGGATTGATACAAGGGAAGTACCTTAGTTTCCCAATCCTGCTGTTTGAATGGACTCAATAACAACTTGGAAATCATATCACCATAGCATTGCATGTGCCTGGAAGATGTGGAGCACTCTAGGGAGTGTGGCATGCCGCGGTCGTAAGATGTTGCCGCATGAGGGAGATCGTCGGTGAGGGCATACATCACGTCATGTCATCCTGCATTAACAACAGTATTAGGATTGTCTGATTTACTGCTTTACTATTATCGCGTGATTGAATTGTGAACATGCTAATCTCTGCTCTCTTATTCCACTGAGTTGATCACTCACTCCCACGTTACGGGATGGTGTTTCCGGACACCCACCAGTCCCTTTTGTGATTGCAGATGATGGCGCGGCCTGTGAGGCGGAGCTGGACTTGATGATAAGGAGGAGGATTCCTCCTTTATGCGTGTTCTGATTGACGGGATTGCAGGGAGGTTGATTAGATATTTGGACATTGTCATGTTGTATTTTTAGTGCCCTCATGTATATTCATTTTGTTTACTTTTGAAGTATACATGTATGTGTATAACCTGGTAATATATTCAAATTCTGGAGACATACAACCGTTTATATACGTTATACATACTATTACAGTCTTCCGCTTGCAAATTTAACTGTCTCTGGAGTATGATATACTGTTCTGGCTTAATCTCACTCATGTTTAATACATTATCACAGACAACATTCAATCATACATATCCATGTTGCATAAATAACATTTTGGAACTCGGGAGTTGGGTTTTTGCTCGACCCCCCGATTTTCGGGATGTTACACAATTACTAGTGTACTATATCAGCAAAGCTTTACTACTGACAGAGACAAGGTACCCTCAGCTCGAGAGAGTAGCCTTAACCCTGAGAGTATCCTCGCGACGACTCCAGCCGTACTTTCAAGCTCACACTATCATCGTTATGACCGACTTACCTTTGCGTCAGATCCTTCAAAAACCAGAAACTTCCGGCCGACTTACAAAGTGGGCTATCGAGTTGAGCGAGTTCGACATACAGTACAGGATGAGAACAGCAATAAAGGGACAGGCTGTAGCTGACTTTCTTATCGAAGTAACTTGCCAAGATAATATAATGCCAGACTCTGAAGGGATTATCAACGCGGCGGCCTCCTCTTCATTCGGCCCGACATCCGACCCAGCACCATGGCATTTATTCTTCGACGGCTCATCCAACTCTAAGGCAAGCGGGGCCGAAGTAGTATTGAAAACTCCTGATCAAACCTGTATGCAATATGCCTTACGACTTGGATTCCAAGCATCGAACAATACAGTAGAGTACGAGGCCTTGTTACTCGGCCTTCGACTCACCGCAAGTTTAGGTGCAACTCATCTCAAAGTTTTCAGTGACTCACAGCTGGTCGTTAACCAAGTTACTGGTCTCTACCAGACACGAAAAGATCAACTGAAAGCATACATGGAGAAAGCCAAAGAGTTAATCAGTGGATTCCAGAAATGCGAGGTGATTCGGATACCCAGGGCCGAGAATGTCAAAGCTGACCTGTTAGTAAAGCTTGCCTCGGCTAACGAAGACGACATACCTCGGTCGGTCCCAATTGAATTAGTAGCTAAGCCAAGCATAAATGAACCAACTGACCCGGCGATGCATACCATTGACACAGAACTTACTTGGTTTGATCCTATCGTCCGTTATCTCAACGATGGAGAACTACCAGAAGATCATACCGAGGCTCGGCGCCTAAAGATTCGAGCGTCGCGTTACACCATATTGAATGGGGTGCTGTATAAGAAAGGGTTCTACGCTCCCTTACTAAGATGTGTAGATTCCCATGAAGCCGAATATGTCTTACGGGAGATACACGAAGGAATATGTGGGAACCACACAGGAGGACGTTCGCTCACCAACAAAGTGTTACGGTAGGGGTATTACTGGCCGACTATACAACACGATGCTAAGAAGTTCGTCCAGAGTTGCGACAAGTGTCAGCGATTTGCGGCTACCCTGAGGCAACCCCCCGAAGAACTGACTCCGATGTCTGGACCATGGCCCTTTGCACAGTGGGGGATTGACATCATCGGACCCTTCCCTCTGAGGAAGGGTCAAACCAAATTTGTTGTGGTTGCAGTAGATTATTTCACTAAGTGGGCCGAAGCCGAGCCATTAGCAAAGATTACCGAGTAAAAGATTACAAGCTTTGTTTAGAAAAATATCGTCTGTCGGTTCAGAATACCTCGGACTATTATCACCGATAACGGAAAGCAGTTTGATAACAAACAATTTCGCGAGATGTGCAGCAATCTCGGGATCCGAAACGTGTATGCCTCGCCTCATCATCCTCAGACGAATGGACAGGTCGAGGCCGTTAACAAAATTATAAAGCAGCATCTCCAAATGAAGCTCGATGAGACAAAGGGAGCATGGGCCGAGGAACTACCAAATATACTGTGGGTTTATCGAACTACAGCGCGAACAACCACTGGAGAGACTCCGTTCTCCCTTTATTTTGGCTCGGAAGCAGTTGCCCCGGTTGAGATAGGTATAAGTTCAGACCGAGTTAATACATTCAGCGAGCAGGAAAATGACAAACTCTTGTCGCTCAGGCTCGATTTGTTGGAAGAGAAAAGAGAAAAAGCTCGGTTACGAATGATGGCTCAATAGAGGCAAGTGTCTCGATTTTACAACAACCGAGTCAAGGTCAGACGATTCCGAGCCGAGGATATGGTCCTCCGAAAGACGTTTCCAAATACAAAGGAAGTTGGGGCGGGCACATTGGGACTCAATTGGGAAGGACCCTATGTCGTCTCAAGTACCATCCGCCCTGGGATGTACCGGCTGGAAGACCTAAATGGGCAACTGTTGCCTCTATTTTGGAATGCCGAGCATCTCAAGATCTATTACCCGTAAGGCAGAATAGAAAGTGCAAAAGAATAGTGGAAGAGAAATGTAATTGAAGTCAACTCAATAAAACTAAAAGTTTCCATTTTTTCTAAGTATCTAGCATTGGATTACAGCCTATGGTAATATTACAAGAAAGAGGGACGACATAATTCCCGATAGAGAGAGTGATCTTCCTTGGTTAAGGACCATTCTTCAAGCTGTCCCGGAAGGACCGGCCTCGTCAGCAGCAGCGTTCGCAGCAGGGGCTTCTTCACCGGCGGCATCAGCACCAGTAGCCTCGACCTCCGGATTATCAGCTTCAAATGCGGAGAGGTCAAGGTCGGGGAAGGCGGCCCTCATCTCAAAAACGCAGGCCCTGTAACCACCTTGATAAAGGCGCCCCCTTTCTTCTTCAAACTCCGAGGACTCAAGGAAGGAGTTTACGGCTTGGTCCTGTGCCTGCTTGGCTCGGTGGGCCTCCTCTTGAGCTTCTTAGATGAGGGCTGCAGCGTCGACCCTAGCCCGAGCGAGAGTGCTCTCGCAAACGCTATGAACTTGAAGAAGATGCTGATGCTTTTTCTCAGCCTCCTTTAGAAGCGAGGTCAAATGGACATTGTCAGTTTTGGCTCCTTCAAGAACCATCCTTGCATCCTCGGCCGCTTTCCTGACATCCTCGGCCGCCTTCCTGGTGATCGACAAATCTTCAGTCATAATGTCGATGCTACGTTCGGCAATCTCTCGGCCACCCTCTGCCTCAGCCGTAACCCTCTTCGCTGTCTCTGTTTCGGCCGCGAGTTTTTGAGCAGCGGACAGCTCTAAGCAGGCCTTAACGATGCAAGGAGCCAGCTGCAGACGAGAGATAGTAAGTCACAGCAAGAACCTTATTCTCCAGTAATAAAGAAATGAGACGAAGAGATGTTATCTCAAAAAGTAGCCTCGCCGTATGCCGAAAAGTCTGCATAGTCGGGGCATTATAGAAGCTGACAAAGTCTTTCTCGCTCCCATGGGTGATGGCCCAAGGGATCATCCCCGAGATGACCTTGGAGAAGGGAGATGACTCCTGTTAAGTCATCTCTCCCCTCGAGGATTCCCCGCTTGGTACCTCTCTCGGCCTCGAGACCTCTTCTACCACGAGTCCTGGCTCGGGAGCCGACTGAGAGACAGGAAGACTCGGCTCTGCTTCTTCCACCCTCTCATCAGGGTCGAAAAGTACGACTACTTGTGGGGCGGCTGGAGCAGGAGCAGATGGGGCAGCTGGCTCCTTTGCCTTTGCAGCGGTCTTCTGCTGCTTCGAAGGCCGAGACCCCGACAAGATGGCCGACTTCGGCGGTGCTTTAACCTTGAAAATTGGCTTCAAGGATGGGCGAGATTCGGCCATGCTATCAGAAGCCGACCTAAGATATGGGCGAGCCTCGGGAAGATCTGAAAAGAAGAATGAAGGTGAGTCAGACAAGGATCCGAGGGTATAAAGAAATGTGGGAAAAATTACCCGATACAAATGAATCTAAGCCCATAAGATGCAGACGCTCAGGCTGCAAGAGCAATTTCCAGGATCAGTCTTCCGCACTTAGTTTCTTCAGCTCTTTGATCCGAGCTAGAACGCCGAATCCGAGTTTTCCCCTCTCCTTTAAGATATCTGCAAAGCATCATTCGTTCAGGATCAATGCAAGACAATATAAAGGAACAAAAGGTATAAAGTCGAGCCACCGAGTCACCTGCTTTCTGGAACGAGCGAAAGACTCGCGGTTCATAGGGCCACGAATCGGCCGACTCCCACTGTCCGCACGCCCAAAACCAACTCTCCTTCCAATGTTTATTAGAAGTAGGTGGGTCGGTTATCAGAGACCCGCCTCTGCCTCTCCATGCACTCAGGAAGTATAGGCCAGGAAATTTTGGGTTTGGTCTAACTTGATACAGGTAAAGGAACTCGTCGACTATTAGCGAGGGCTGCTCTAACTCGGCCCACAGCACCACACACCCAAATAAATTCCTTCACCCATTTGGAACAATTTGATCGGGAGCGAGTTTGACTCGGGATAAGAAATCACGAGCAATGGGCTGGAGTGGCAAGCGCAAGCCACATTGCATCGCGACCTGAAAAATCACGACCATCCCCGTGGGGGGATGGTCGGGCAAATCATCTGAACGAGGAAGACGAAGTACGACCGACTCAGGGACATGGAACCCCGCTCAGATTCTATTTAGGTCAGACTCAGTTAAAACCGAGGCAACAAGACCGCTCAGATCGTCTCCTTCTCCCTTGGAAGAGGATTCAGAAGCCTCTACAGGCTGGTTCACGGGATCCGGGATAACTCCCTCGGCTATGATTATTTCTTCTTCTCCCTCTTCCTCCTCCAATGGATCCATCTAGAGATTAGGTCTCCCTGGACGGGTTACCAGAGACACTTCACCACTGGAAGGACTGGCTTGAGCGGGAGGCTCAGCTGATAAGTCATCGGACCCCCTTACGAGCCGGAATGCGGCATCTGCGCCAACGGCGAACTCCGTCAGTAAAGAAAGTAGTTCCGCAACATTCCAGAAATGTTGGGACACACCTTCATCTCCGGAAGTTCCCTCCCGGGGGCTGTGAGAGCCATGTGTAGCCATTAATGTTAATAGAAATGATGGGGAAAGAACTCACCGAAGAATGCAGCGACGGACACGAAACAATTCAATGGAGAGGAAATCGACAGTGGAAAGAAGAAGAAGGAGAAAGAAGAAAATCAGGAGAGAATAAGTGAACGGGAGGGCGAGAGGCGAAAATAAAATTCGCACGCTCCTCCCGCCCGGCCTTTTTATAGCCGCGCCACGTGGCAGAGGCATTTAATGAAAAAGCGAAACGACGTTCATCTCGACTCCACCACTCGACACGTGGCGCATGCCGACTGACGGCGGTAACGCCATCACCACGCGTCCAACTCCCATAAGCGGACGAAACGACCTAACGGCTGGCCGCACGTGCCACCTCGGGAGATGCACCGTCATACGTTAGGAACGACGCAAAGGACATCAAGTGTCTCATCATGAGCTCGGACTCTAATACGAATCGACCCAAAAACTCATTACTCCTTGGTGTCGTGAACGACACAAGGAGTAAGGGGGGCTCATTGTTGAAAAAAAATATGTTAAGTCTGGAGACTCGGATTTAAAGTAGGTCGGCTCCGCTGACACTGCATGAAGAGTCCGAGACACCGGTCGGAGCCGAGGAAATAATCGATAGGCCAAGAGGCATAAGCATAAGACGACTAAAGTTACTCGGTCGGAGAGATAACTGCGTCTGCATAAGCCTACAGAAGGCCGAGTAAATTAAAAGCCGTCCGACAGAGAGAGGAAAACCGACATGGTATGTTAGTTCCGTCGGCCACGGAATAAGGAAGGGTGATGAGTAAACACTGAAACTATTCCGTCCGTAAGGAGACAGAAAACTTACTCGGTTAAGCCGACTGAGACTCTTTCAGAGTCGGTAACAGTCGAACCGAGACAGAGAAAAGCAGTATGAATATAAATGTTGTCCCGAAAATCTGAAAATACAAGTGTCCGATCCTGAAATTCTCGGGATCGGGCGAAATCGGTCGAAAATATTAAATCTCCGGATAATTAGGAGAAGAATCCTCGTACGATGAGGATTCTTAAAATCTATAAATATTCAGATTTTTTACAGAAGCAGGTAGGCAACTAAAAAACCATAAAAACCCTTTGCTTTTGATCAGAAGACTGACTTAAGCATCGGAGGTTTCCCGGCTTTAGTCAGGGTCCACTTTGTATTGCTGATTGTATAGGTGGGCGCAGGTGGGAGACAATCCGACCCGGGGAGCCGTCCCATAAAAATACACCAACGGTACCTTTCTAAATTATCTTTAGTAATAAAGGGTTCATGGTAATTTAAATGACTCCACCTTATGGCTTAATAGTAGGCTCACAAGAGTTTCAACACAAACCAAAAAAAAAAAAAAAACACACGGTCACAGAGACATGGATGAGTGGAAAAGCAAATATGAGGTTAATCCAAAACTTTTGTGCCGATGAAAAAGTTTTTTATGATAAAAAAACACTGAAATGGGATTGTGTCTTTTATTGTAATGAGTAAACTCAGTTAGGCTTATTATGAATGTATGTAGGTCCACGCCGTCCATTCATTTTTACAGCTCATTTTAGTGGTTGAGCTCAAAATTAAAGTATTCCCACGACACAATTGACCACACCACAAGAAATAATGGGAATAATAACTTCCACCGTTGAAACCTTGCTAGGGCTTGCAGTAATGTTTATTTCTCATTCAACATGTTCATAGGATCACATAGACATTAATTAAGAGAAAACATAAATAATAGCCTGATCCAAAACTTCCCTGGCCCTAAGAAATTTCTCAACGTTAGAATTTCAATTCACACCATTTCTATGGTGAGGTCCACTTGAGATTTAGATATATTTCACTTTTGGGCTCGAGCTCTTAAATTATCTGTTAAAATGGATGGATAGAGTGGATAAAATATGTAAATCATGGTGGACCTCACAAAGTTTACTCAATACGCTCAGCGTACTGGGTTACTCTACTACACAATCTGCTTCCTCGAACACCACTATTTCATGTGATGTTGTCTACTTAAGATTTGGATCTACTTCATTTTTGGGATCATTATCTAAAATGAGTCGAAAAAAAACTGATGGATGGCACCGATATACACTACACGTATCAAGGATGAAGTCCACTCTCTCCAGGATGTGTTTATTCTTACTTGGACGAAGTGAACACGTGAAAAAGTTAGCCTGCTGCAAAACTTTTATGGATACGTGAATGTTTCAAAGGTGGTCGTTGAATCCCCGCTATTTTCTCCTCTTATGCGGCGCACTGGAGCTTTGGATCCCTTTATTTATTTATTCATGTCATATATCTTAAAATAAAGTAGCTATTGGATTTCTCAAAAATCATTACCACCATATCAACCGATTTCTCGCACACATCACCACCATCTCAGCGGTGTAACAACCTGTGAAAGGCTTTGGTAGGTAATCTGCGTCCAACCCAAAGCTCCTGGTAGCCACCTCGATATCCAAATAACATCCTATCCGTCCATCCTTTTCTAAACATAACTGTACGTTCTAAACATAAAAAATGAGGCAGATCAAACTCAAATTGAGACACATTACCAGAAACAATACTCAGGGATCGATCTCTCACCATTGAAACCTTATTTGGGCCCATAGAAGTTTCAATGGTCGAGGTTTCTGTGACGTGGCCTACTTAAGCTTTGGATCTGCCTTATTTTTAGGCTCACATCTTAAAGTGATACGGAAAGAACGATGGACGGATTAGATTTCACATGGACATCTCTGCACCTCAGAGCTTTGAGTTACATGGGCTCCGTGTGACAGGTGTTACACGCATATCGCGTCCCTCAAAATCCCGATTACCGAACGGGTAGGGATTTGGTGGATCGCTGACTGTGGGGCCACCATCAATGTATCCTTTTTTATATCCATTCCGTTCATCCGTTTTTTAAGCTCATTTTAGGGGATTGGTCCAAAAAGTAAATAGATCCAAATCTCAAGTGGACCACACCACAGTAAACAACGGTGATTAAATGCCCACCATTAAAAGTTTCTTAGGATCTGTTGGGAAGGTCACGTCGATTTGGATGAGGATGAAAAGAAAATATAAGTATTAGCTTGATCGAAATGTTCTATGGCCCCGGTAGAAGTTTACAGTGATCAATCACCACCGTTTCCTGCGGTGTGGTCCACTGAGATTTGGATCTGCCTTATTTTTTAAAATAGTTTCTGAAATGAGATGGAAAAACGGATGGACGGCGTAGATATACAACAAACCTATCGAGGTGGGCACCACAGTCAGGTATCCGAGTCACATCCTCACCAAGCTGCCGAGTACGGGATCTGTCCTCTTCTCGACTCTCTTTGCATGAGATTCACGAAAAGCTCGCCATCTGATCGACACGTTGCAGATACAACCACCATCTCCTGCCGCGTAACCGCCTTTTCTTCTTTCTTCTTCTCTAATTTGTTCTGCCCTCTCTTCATAACACTTCTGCTCTGTTTCCAATATTACCCCTTTTATTTCGCGCTATTTACATTTTAAATTTGGGTCTTTGATTTCCCTTTCCGCCCTCAGCATCTGATGGAGGTTCCTGTTGGGTTTCTGGCAACGCTACGGAGCTTTATGTCTTTTCTGCCCTTCTTCTTTCTGCTCTTGATTCTCGGCCTTCTCAAAGGTAAGCAAGCAAGCTCGTCTGAATTTGGTCCATCGCGCCTGATCAGTAAGTGACGTTCGTAGCCCAATGTTCGATGAGTAGCTGGTGCGGTGGTGGATCCGGACCATCCGACAATAGGGTCGATCCGTTAGTTTCTCCTGTCGAGTCTATTTTCATCTCGACCGCCCATTTGAATCCAACCGTCGCTATGGATCTGATCTTTGGATCCCTCTGATTTGGGTCATTCATGAGAAGGATCACCAAATGGACGGTCCAGATCCACTACTTCATATGCCAGCTGTCAGGTAGGAGAAGGATCACCATTTCAAGCCTTTTAAATTAAAAGGACTAGTTGTGGGGCTCACCTTCTTACTTGCAGTTGATGCATGGTGCCAGCCCAATCAAGCAAATGGCCCTGATTAAAGGCATGGTCAATGAGTGGGCCCAAACCCACCTCTCCAGAAACATGTAGCTTAAGGCCACATGCTGGCCCAGCAAATCTAACCATGCTTTGGGTGGGCCCCACTTGTAGATGAACCGGCCAAAATTTCAGGCAGGCCACTCGTGTATGTGGGCATTTATTTTTATTTATTTATTTATTTATTTATTATTATTATTATTTTTACACACGCACACACACCACCACACACTCACGCCGTAGTGGGATTTCACCACCTATGGGTACTCGAACCCTCAACCAGGTGTTGAAACTCCCATGTCAGTACACGCACTCCACGTTAGCCACCCCTGCTAGGGATCGATACCAAGACCTCAAGTGTTGAAACGAGGTATCTTCACTCAGTCTTGTGTGTGGGCATTTGGCTTTTTGTTTTGAACTGTTACACGTGGCCCAAATGATGATTTGTTTAGACTGATTTTGGGCCAGCTCATCTACATGGAGGACCCCACCTAATGCACGGCTTTGATGTGTCCCACCCATGTGCTGGGCATTAGGCCAAGAAGTGTGTACGCGTAGCGAACCCTTTTGAGTGAGAAATGTGTCAAACACTGACCAACACAGGTAGAGCTGTACACGAACCCAGCTAACTGAACTCGATTAACTCGCTTGACTCGACTCAAAAAAGCTCAACTCGACTCAGCTGGAAACTGGGCTCGAGCCGAGTTGAGCTGATTTTTTGAGCTCGAAAAAATCTCCGAGCCGAGTCCAAGCTAGACTCGACTCGTCTTGGAACGTGACTTAGTTCAAATCAATTCAACTCAGATTGGATTCACTTTTTGTAATATATTTATATATTTAAATAAATTATATTATATATTATTTACTATACGTTATATATTATAATATATATTTTATATATATTAATAACTCTAACACTTAAACTCCAACTCGGCTCGTAGACTCAAACTCAAACTCGACTCGAAAGATCAAGCTCAAGCTTGGCTCAATCTGGCTCGAGTTGCTGACCGATCAAAGCCAAGCTGGCCATTTAGGCTTGAGGATTGAGCCAAGCCGAGTTCGAGTAGGGATAGGTTGTTGGCCGAGTTGGGCCAAGCTCAACTCGGTTCAACTCGTGTACAGCTCTATACACAGGGCCCACACATGCCAAGTCAGCCCAATCATGGTTTCTACCATCCATAAATAGGCATGGACCTGTCCTATGATGGACCTCCATAGAAATATTGGCCCTACCCATTTAATATGTGGGCCTATATCCACCTCACAGTGTACAGATGAGGACAAGCCCGGCCAATTGTTGGGTAGGCCTAGAAATCTAATGGGCCTTCGAAAATGGTTGTATGCTCCATCATTTCCTATACACGGTCACCTGTCCGGCTATCCGCATCATGCATACATTGGGGCACACATGGTTTGAGCATTTAATATGCTCAATGACCGAACAATCTTATTCATAAACATGTTATGAAAACCACATGTTAAAAGCATCAATCCCACTTAATGGGATATGGTCCATCGCCTGAGTGGTTAGGGTTGTCCAATCAATCTAATTTCTTTTAGGGGGCATTTGGAACTTACAATAAACTACTTATGCCTAAAGTAACTCATCTTGATGTTTACTTATTAAACTAAATGAATTAAGTAACTTTAAATAATAATAAAAATTACTTAAAATTGATCATAAATCAAACTTACTTATCTCAAATAAGTTACTTATCTACTATTGGAAGTAGAAAAAGTAACTTATTTGGTGGATTCCAAACGGGCCCTTAGTAGCCATACATGATGAGGTCTACAAGATGGATGGTTTGGATCACTATTCATATGGGCATGTGCACAAGGGAGGTGGAGCACATTGTCGCGGACCAGTCAGTAGCAAGGGGCTTTAACCAATTTTCACACTACTTATGTAGTAGAGGTGATGCACATGGTGTGTAATGTTGTTGAAAGGATTCTAAAGAAAGCAAGAGTGAAATAGAATTGTGAAATCTCTAGAATGTTCTAGAGTTCTCTAGTTGATCTTTGAAAGGATAATAGTGTAGAATTATCCAAAAAGTTTCTACAGTATTCTTGGCTATGATATCATTGCCACATTGGGCATGATAAGAACTACAGTGATGGGACATGTCGAACCTTGTGATAGCCATGACAGTGGCGTAGTGATTGATGGAGTTCACAAGGAGTGACTCATCAGAGCTATTATTTTCAACAGGTGACTAAGGCAAGGGTCAAATATAGCAAGGATAGATGAGACTTACCCAAGCCATGAGGTTAAATTCTTTCTCTGCAATTGGCCTCATTGGGCAAGGGATTTCCGAAAAGACAAGTTCTCAATGCTGTTGCAGTGAAGCCAATTCAAGAAGAGGATTGAGGAAATAAGATTTAGTCCATGCAACTCCTCAATGCTATGGAAGGCAAGCTCCAAGAGCCAGGAGGAAAGTTGGAGTAGCTTCATTTGTGACGGCGATCAATGGGCAAAGTGCTACCAACATAACAAACCCTAGAACTCGGTCCAAGTCGAGGAGGAAGAAGAGGAACTGAGAATTAGGTTCTTAAATGTTTTGCAAGGACGAGCGAAGAAAGCCAAGCCACTTGGATGGAAGTTAGTGTACTATACACATCAACTTGAAGCGTAGATACGAGGGCAAACATGACTACAAAGATGGTTGGGTTTGATGTTGGTGCAGGACTCAAGCAAGAGAAAGGTGATCAATTCAAAATCTAAACTTGTTCAAGGCATCGGTAAGGACGTGGAGCTACACATTGAAGTCTCTCTACTATTCCACTAGATGATTTTAAGGTCATCTTGGGCATGGATTTCTTGAGCAAGGAAAAGGTAGTTCCAATATCCTTCCTTGGGATAATATGCATCATGGAAGGGCATTTCTGCATGATACAAATGGTGGAAAAAAGGCAGCCCAAGGGTCAGATGATTTGTTGATCTTAGCCTTACAACTAATTAAGGGTGACAAGAAAGACAAAATAACACATTGTGATAGTTCAAGAAACCAACTCACAGGATCATCGTCAAGAGGTTGGTGAGGGAATTAAGGCAATAGGTAGGTGTGGTTTTCATAAATCGGTCATTCATAAGACTCTTTTCAAGGGAAAGCCATTTTCGGCACTAGCACACTAAAGCAACATGCATAGTGTTGTGTTGAGGATTATAAAGAAGGCTAGAGTCTTGTGAATTTGTGCAGAGGATTCTAGAGATGGCTGGAGTCATGTTGTATAGTTATGTAGAGATCTCTAGGATACTCGAGATTTCTTTAGGGGGTCTTTGTAAGGAGATAGTTTAGAAACATTGGCCATTGGATGATCATCATATGGCATTATCCTAACCATGCATGTAAAGGAGTTGAAGGCTCTTAGATCTATGTAAGGAACAGTGGCCCTCACTTGTAACCTCAAAACCTCAAGATCCTCAAAAAGTGTAAGCTCTTGTGTTCTTAGCGAAGTAAAAAATATTCTATTCAACTCTTGTTTTCATGGTTAAAAGAGGTGACTTTGAACAACTTGTCCTGTCTTAAGTCATATTCGGCCGAGTTATGGGTGACTCATGGTCTCAAACCGGATTGGGTCTGACCAATTTTGAATTGACTCAAATGAGTCATAGAAGACTTGTCTAGGTCTTAAAACCATGCTTGTGTCTCTATTGCATACCTAGTGGGGTTTGCACTTTGGCAATAGGCTGACTCGTCCACGACGGGACCATGAGTTTGCATAGTCTACGCTTGAGGAAGCACTTGGGCCTTCGAAGAATGGATAGATGGTTTTCCACCTACACTTGGCCGAATGGATACAATGTTAGAACAAATTACAATGTAACAAAGCTCATCACGAAGCATAGAGCTGGCAACGGGTGGGCCTAGGTTGTCCAAAATGCCAAGCTTGAGTAAATCCAGCAGGTTGCGTCCAGCCCCGAGTAGTTCAAAAATATCAGGCCTGCCACCCCTACTAAAGCTACATTTTCTGACCTGTATTCAGTTAAAGGGTAGAGGGCACCCTCACAGGCTCGCCAGAAAATACCTCGTATGACCAACCTCCTTACTGCCAGATCCAAAAATTGGTAGAAGATCTCAGCAAACACAGAGCAATGGCCCCCTCTTCATAGTTAGATGCAACAGAACAATGGCCTGGATTATAGAACTATCGATGCAAATTGTCAGAAGTGAAAAAACCCTATGCCAGACGCATATCTTATAATCCGAGTTAGAACATGGGCAGCCTATTAGCTAAGGACCGAATCCATGTCCATCCCATTCTTCCATCAAAGGAATTGAGCGTGGGTTAGCTCCTACAGAAACACTTCCACAAGTTAGGCTAGGCCAATGGGACCACCCTGATTACTTATCATCCTTAAGAAGTCAAATCACCCCTGACATGTGGACCTCTACATTCAACCCAAGGCGGGCCAAATCTTATTTAATCCTTTTTCTGCACCATTTATAATGCAATGGCATTTTCACATTGGGCTTAGGTGGGATGGCCCGTGGGATGCAGGGGCATACTTAGGGTAGGCGGCCCATGTGAGGTGGGCCCCACCTATGTGAAGTGGAACCTATGTGAAGTGGGGACCACAAGGGGGGTTCGGCCGAGGTCCTAACCCATGGGATGTGAGACCTGAGCTATGAGATAAAGGGATTGATTCGCCATGCTCTATCAGTTCGAGCTTTTTGAGCAAGTGTTTAATTGTCCTACATCAATTTAGTGGTAAACAATTAACCACTAGTCTTTCCTAAGCAATCGACAATCTCCATATTAGTGAAAATTGTTGTTAGATTGTCATTTCAACGGGAGCAACTGCTATTCCATGACCAAACGAAGATTGAAGATTGTATTTGAACATGAATGGTGTGTTAATATGAACATTTAGATTGATTATTTACTGAAATTCCAGAATTTTATTGTTAGCAGTTGATGCACGCATTCATGTGTGAGCCCATCTATGTAGTTATAGCTATGGACTTATCTTTGCAAGCATGCATGGATGAAAGCATTTGTGGGTGTATGTTGGTAGGTATCTACATATGGTAAATGCTCTGTTTCTAATATTTTTGTCTTTTGCAGCGGCGATTATCAGCCCATTTGCAATAGTTATCATTGTCGTCGGAAACTCTTCTGTAATATTGGGACTGTGGCCTGCCCACTTCATCTGGACTTATTACTGTGTAGCAAAGTATGCTGTTTTACTATGGAACAAATTAGTTTCTCATGGGAAAATTCCCAGTGCAGAACTTAGTTTCTAGAATTAAGCCCATGGTTCATCTATCCAAGCCATACCATGATGAGTTCCATCAGATCAATGGCTTCAATGGACTAACCATGGGCCCCACATCTACAAACTGAGTTTCCAACAGGGAACTTCCCTATGCAAAACAAATAGGAAACTCAGCCTCAGCTTTACATTGAAGGAATGATTGAATGTTTTCTCTGCATGTCAATGATTCTGTATGAGATATGCCATCATATTCAATACTTGATCACAGACTCCAAATAACATTGCTTGACTTGCTCATAATCTTTTCTGTTCATGATGAGAGGGATTGTATGATGGTATGATGCAAGATCATGGCATACCCATCTTTCAGCTAAGTGATTGGTCTGATTGATCCCACAAGGTATTTGGTCATGCCCCAATTTTTTCCCATCTCAATTGATCTTAGCCATCCAATGGAAATGGGTACCTAAGGATCCAATTTTAGTTGGGGCCAAATAGGCTGTTCAGGATCTCTTACAGGGAGATTTTGGGTGCATCTCCCATCTGAAATGGGGTCCACCCTATAGACAATTTGGACCACTAGAAAGTGAGCCCCACGTGTAGGGTTTGTTTTGGTTAAGCATTGTAGCATTAACTGCTATTCTGTTATTCTTATTTGATCCTTCCATGCCTTATGGCAGAACAAAGAGGCTTGGGCTAGTATTGAAGACCTTGGTATTACTATTCTTGCCCGTGCCGTTACTTTTGTGGCCGGTTATCAGCATTGCCGGAAGCCTTCTAGTTGGAATAGGGTATGGAATTTTTGCTCCATTGATTGCAACTTTCGAGGCAGTTGGCGAACACGTCATAGACAAGCTTTTCCAGTGTTTTGTTGTGAGCTCTCTTCGAATCCGTTTACAAAGATTACCCATCATTCACAGTTGTATGGTTTATTTATAATCCGATCTCATTATTTCTACCTGACGGTCTATAATTTCGTGGATATTTCAGGACGGTTGCTGGAGTACAATACTAGGAAGTTGTACGGTAGTGCATGATTTTATGGATTTTTGCTTCCACTCCTACTTCTCATATATGGATGAACTGAGTGAGAAAGTGGCTGAAGACGAGGTGCCCTTTGACATCAAGTAAGGAATGCGGTTAAAACATATTTATAAAATTTGTAGTTGTCCTGACTCTGCTAGACTTACTCAAACTTTGAGTCGAATCACCATCCATAATTTGTTTGTCCATTTTAACAGAAAAGTGTGGGATTATTTTTCCAGATATGTTTTGAACTGGAGCTTTGCTAAGCCCACATGCAGGTGCAATAAAGCTCATGTACACACCACAATGTGCCAGCATGGCACGATAGGTCCGAGACCATTACATCCGTCAGAATGGCACCACTACATTGATGCCATAGCCGAAGGATCAGGTTGATTTGGTCAGGTAGACAACAGTTTGCAAAAACAAATGTACAGCTCCCGAAAATGTGACTGAAGTTTTCTAACCCATTTACCTGTTTCCAGTATCGGGGCCCACATATTTAGTGGACCAGATCTAGTAATATTGGGAAAACATGTAGAAGATTGGACCGGCCTGATGGATGGATTGGATCTCTCACCTATGCTCCATGCTGGCACACGTGTGGCATGTACATGAGCTCTACTGCACACACCTGTGGGCAAAGCATGGCTCTTTTAACCAATAGCAGTGTAAGGTATTCTTCTGATTATTTTTGCATGGAGTACTTAATCTTACTTAGCATTCTCTCAGTTTTACTATTTTATTGATTTACTTGAGAATGTTATTTGAATAGTTACTCGATCCAACTGAGTTTTCAATTTAACCTAACCCCCAGTTGGATATCGAGTCAAGTTGGGCTTTCTAGGATTTTGAATATTGCTTTAAAGAATACACAGTTATCTGATTTCCCATCAATCATTGAAAATGCCAATTCACTGTATTGAGCTTCAGCAAATGACTTGCTAGTTGCTACCACCAATGTATTGTTCAGGAAAATCTGTTGATTCCATGTGTGTGCTTATTTGGAAGGTTATCGATGCTACCGAGTTGTTTCCTAGTCAGCCTACTCGCCGTGGCTGTAGATGTGCCAATGATCACCGCCATAGCACTGTGGAAAAGCCCTTGCATGCTTTTGAAAGGATGGCAACGGCTATTTCAAGACTTGATCGGAAGAGAAGGCCCTTTCTTGGAGACAGTTTGTGTACCGTTTGCAGGTCTTGCTATCATTTTATGGCCTTTAGCAGTGATTGGAGGGGTGGTATGTGCTTTCGTATGCAGCTTCTTTCTGGCCTGTTATGGTGGAGTCATCATCCATCAGGTTCGTATGCATATAGCCTGCTTGGCAATCGACTTTGATAACCAAATACTTGTATACACCAGCCCAACTGAATGACTGATGTCTTGAGGGAGAGTGGGATTAGGGCACAACTTGGGGAGGTTGGGTCACGTTGAGGGTCAACCAGAACCCAACCTGACCTCAAGAAGACTCAGCCCACAACCTGACCCAAATTCAACTCAAGATGCCCAACCCAAAATACATGTGATTATTCCCAACCCCACCCAAATTTTCTCAACTCTAACCCAACCAGAATTCAAATTGGGTTGGCGTTTTTTAACCCGTACCCAACCTGTGGACTTCAACAACGCGACCCAACCTAAACTGAAATTGGGTTACCCTTAGTCAGGTCCGGTTGACTCTAACCAAGTTGCAGCCCTTAGGAGGATTGGTCAGTCACATTTCTCATCACTTTATATCAAACATGAAGTTGGGTATGTTATGTCATTCAGGAATGTTCATGTTTTCACTGAAATTCATTGTTTTCCAGGATAACTCTCTTCGGATGGGACTTGCCTACATCATATCAATAATTTCAATCTTTGATGAATACACAAATGATTTGCTTTATTTGAGGGAAGGGTCCTGTTTTCCAAGGTATTATCTGAGGTTTTATCTTGTTTAATGTTGCTTCAATGCTCATGAGTTTCATTTCTATCATGGGCAAAAATCTTCCTCTTGCAGAGTTTCCCAACACCTGAAGATTAATAGTTTCTATTGCTACCTACTCGAGGGAGATCAGCTGTTTTATTGATGGGACTGTCATTGGTGTCTGTGGGAACACTTGCCAATGGGACACGTGTACGAGATCCAGGCAATTAGTCTAGGTGGACACCCTAGCCTAAAAATTCAAATATTGACCGATGGACCAGCTGATCGTTGGTGCTTGCTGACTTTTGGGCCAGTGCATCCACGGTGCGGAGTCCACCTGATGATCAGCCTCAATGTCACTCTGTGTGCCCACAAGTTCCAGTCTTACATGTGCACCCAATTCACATTTTCTAGACTTGTGCATGAAAAAGTATACAAGCCCTCTTATTTCATCCAAGTGTTTGGATGCTGACTCATGATGCTTATGACAGCCAGGCCTGTATACCGTAAAAGAACAAACCCTCCTTCAGGGCTCCTTGAAAGAAATCACTCCATTGATGCCGAAAAGACCGAAAAGAAGAACGGGAGATTAAGTCCCATCAACACAAAAATTGTCACAGAACGATCCCAAACGCTGAGGAAAGCTATTCAACAGTTAAAACCCATACAAGTAAGAAACACATACATGGAGTCTCTGTGTTGCTAATTTTCTTCTTAGAGAAATGCTGCAATGGCATGTGTTGCATGATTTTCCATGAAGTGTATGAATCATGTACACATGACACTTGTTTACAGTGATCCAGATCATTGAGTTAGTCAGCTACTAAGTGGATGGTCCATGGCCCAAAGCTCCAAGGCAATGTCGATAATAGCCATTTGTCAGTGTCCTAAAAAGTTAAAACGTTAACTAAAAAAGAAGTCCTAAATTCAGCAGGCTACACAACAATCAGATGGTCAGAGTTGCAAGGTTGCTGCAATTTTGGCAATGGCCCATCTATGCAGTACTGATCACCATAGATGCTTTTCGTTAAGAGTGCATGGTATTAGCATTTCTCTTCACCTAAAGAATTTAAGCTTGCTGAGTGTTAATCTATTGCCATTCAGATATGGGATTGGCTCTTTCGATCTTGTGAGATGAACGGTCGGAAGCTACTCCGTGATGGTCTCATAGATGTGGCTGACATAGAGGATTGCATTATCAAGGGAAACTGCAAGCAACTGATCATCAAGCTTCCGGCCTATTGCATTCTTCAGTGTCTTCTTAGATCAGCAAGGTCTGAATCGCCTGGATTGCTCATCGGTATGTCTTTCTTCCAACTTGGACTGTTTATTTCAGTTCATTATCTGAGCCATGCAATGGAAGACACCACTATGTCAATGACCCACTACTATGTCAATGACCTGGCTGAAAATTCTGGCTGCCTGCTCATCAGGAGAGGCACACCCACATGTGCATACGAGCTGTTACTTCAGCCAAGGGACATTCCACCTCCTCAAACACAAACACACACACACACACACACACACACACACACAAAAGACAAACAAAAAAAAAAAAAACAAAAGAAAAAGAAAGACCTGAGTTGTGTAGTTCAACTGAGCCATGCATCAGGTGGGCACCATTACATAGATTTCTCATTGCATCATCAGACTTGCAAGCATTTGAACAGAATTTTCAAGCCTGAGAAATCTAGAGAACCATCCATCACTACCCATCCACCCAACACAATTTCCAAAATACTCCCATAGAACACATCTCAGGCTTATGTTCTTAACATAATGCAATCTCTTTTATATGTATTACATCCAAAACTACACCCATAAAACTGCTAGGAAATCTCAGCCACTTAAATAACAAGTATCCACTCTCGCTGCCCCTGTGTAACGGTCAGACAATTGGCAAAAGTACAAAACAGCCAGGAAAAATACAGAGAATGATCCATCTGAGCTGTGTAGCAGGTGGAACCACGACAAGGTACTATTGATAATCAGCATTCGACGGGTAAGGCAACTCGCGGTACTGGTGACAGCAAGCCCCATAAAAATCGGCACATGTACCAGCAAAATCCCGCACTTTCCGAATGCAAGGTGGAAACTATGCGATCAGCAAAATTGTCTCTAGCTGTGGTAAAACGTCTGGGCTCACAGAAAGCCCCCAAATGGCTTCTGATCTATGATAGCTCAAGTCTCAGCATCAATTATACCCCGCCGTCCATTCAACTCCATCCTGATACCCTGATAGCTAAAATTCAGTGACAGAAGCCTCCAAGCAAGCACCATTACATAGATGACCTCACCAAAAAAAGAAAAAGAAAAAACGGGTCCATTCATCACATGGGCCACACATATATGTTGAACATGGACTGTCAGTGAACTTTCTAATGCGTTCATATTCTTCAGACATGCATGGCTCACCTAAGGGGTTGGCTACCCTGGTTTTCAAGCCATCTGGATGGCAGGGCTCACACCTGATGCTCAGCTTGAACAAAAGGTATTCGATTATGATAATACCCACACAGTATGTTGAATGTGGGCTGTTGGTGAACTTTCTATTGTGTCCATATTCTTCAAAATGTCAGTTATTAGCCCATAATGGCCATTACATGCCTGTTATAGGCCAGTTTTTCCAGATCGGTCATTGCAGCCCTATATCGTGTAACGAGTCCAACTGTTACCATTATGTATCAGCCGTTGCAACCTTCATATAACCATTTTTTAATACCTTGCTTGAATGTCCCGAACATGTTCCTATGCCAAAACGTGCATAGAAGCTCTTGCTTTTGTCTAACAATGGATCTAATTGAAAATTTCAGCTGATGATGTGGAGTTGACGAAATCTAACTGGCCCAAGGATAAAGTGTTTGAGTGGTTTCTCGGTCCATTACTTATCATGAAGGAGCAGATCAAACGGCTCAAATTGGATGAGAGCGAAGAGGACTACTTGTGCAAGTTGATTATGACTAGCAACAATGAGAAACCACAGGACTGGAATGACAGTGGATTTCCATCTGATGACAGCATCAGGCGAGCTCAATTGCAGGCCATAATTCGAAGGTATGTTGAACAGTATGAAATGAAATTCAAGAGGATGGTAATGCAAGGAAGTTCAGCTCCTAAATAAGATACAGTGATCATTCTTCAACTCGCCGCTGACTAGAGAGTCGGGTAACACAATGCATCTCCATTTCATCAGATGGGGCCCACTGTTTGTGCATTGACCAAAGAATGAGGCTGGTCTGGTGACCAAGTGGGCCACAAGTGTTAGAAAGATGGACGGTTATAAAATGGTGAATGTTAACTGAATGCAACCTCTGAGACTGGTCATGGCACCAAATAGGCCACAAATATGAGAAAATGGAGGGTTATAAATGACCGACAGTCTGCATTGGGAGTGTCTGTGCAGCACTTCCTGATTACCAGACCCAAGTCACTTGATGGAAACAGAACAAACAAGGTGGGACTCATGGGAAGATGTGGTTGAGAGATCTACTGCAAACTTGTTTGTTGGTTGATTTCCGGAAACCAGTACTGCCCATATATTCTGGAACGCATCTTTTCATTTTGATCCAATCTTCAAGAATGCAGCTATATTAAGAACATGGCATTTCAAGAACCTTGAACTTTCAAAACCTGATACTTCCAAGAATCATATTAAAGTTTCAGATGTTAGTATTCCCTAGAGTGCATGCTATCATCATTTAAGGATGCATATGTTCATGTGCAAGATTTTCCTTTGTAGGTTACAGGGGATTGTCGGTTCCATGTCCCGGATGCCGACGTTTAGGCGCCGGTTCAGGAACCTGGTGAAGGTGTTGTATCTGGAGGCAATAGAAAGTGGGGCCTTAAGCTCTGACGGAGGGAGCTCTAAATACAGACGCAAGATGGGTGGATCAGTGGGCCGTGGAAGTAAACATGATGCGGAGGCAGGCTCTAGGTCTGAAGGAAATACCATTCGATCGATCAACAATCCAAACGGTCCAGACGAAGAGATGGCTGGAACCAACGGGGCTAATCGACCGGAGCGACCATTCACTGGCGGTGACATTGTCTAAAGACCTGATTGGTATGGTCACATGGGAGCTCCAATCATGCTACTTGGGTATTAGTCAATTGAACCCAATGTTATCAATACTATATAAGTTGGTGATCAGTATTCAATATCCAGGCATGAGGTGCATGTATGAGATCCGGACCTTTCATCTAACTGGCCCCTATGTGGATTAGCAAACATCTGGAATATCTCACTAAGGGAAAATGGGCAGTTGAGAAATGTGTCCAGTTGGAGTTAAATGGGAAAAAATCCTCAGATGTATGACTAGGATCATCTGTATGTGAGACTTTCAATGCACAGGCCATTTCCCATAGTACTGATAGTCTGGATCGCACACATGTGCCACATGTATGGAGATTGAGTGCTTGATAACTGACTAGGCCATTAGTATGTAGCATAGATTCTTTGTGGGTGTTTGTTTCATGTCAAGATCAGTTTGAAGGGTTCAAAGCCTGCTGTGTGAGTAATACAGTATACAAATACAAGTCAATAGGAGCAAAAGTACGGTGAAACACCTGTAAATATGGCATAATTACAGTTGTCCACCTATATATGACATCTTATTACACTATTTTTACGGGTGTCAATCGACCAGGTTGGCGGTGGACCAAGCTGTCCAAGCCCGGCCTCCATTGTTCAACATAAACCGGAGCCTGGTCCAGGCCTATGACAAACCAAAGCAGCTTCCCGACATGTCCCTGAGCCTGGTCCAGTTGGAGTAGCAACATAGAGTACATGAAGGGTCTGGGCATCCAAATCTGGCACGATTGAAAAATAGGTCTGAATTTGTGGTATGAGACCAGCCCGGGTCTTGGGCCTGATGCTCTAGCCCGAAGTCATGGGCTAGCCCAGCCTACTCATCGCACTAACCATTTTATACACTTTATTCAATTGGACAAAGAGCAAAAGTAAAAAATGGGCCTTTTCTACTCTTAGTATAAGAGAAAAATATGTGAGGGTATTTTGGTCTGTAGAGCTGGGCATCGAGTTGAGTCGGACCGAGTTAGGGTTGATTCGACTCGAACCGGTTTTGAAATAGGCCTGACCCGAACTCGATCCAACTTGATACTGAGTCCAGCATGCCTAACTTGATTCGAGTTTGGTCTAGCCTGGACTGATCTGTACAGAGTCTGATTCGGTCAAAAGTACCGAGTCAGGTCGCGTTGGCACCGAGTTGGATTGAGAGATGAGGGAGGGAGGGAGTGGAGGGGAGAGAGAGGAGGGTGATAGTGGTGGGTGGTTGTTGGGCTTGGAAGAGGAGAAGGATGAGGGAGGGATCTTCCTCTTGCCCTTCCCATCTCTCCCCTGGTCTCGGGCCCTCTGCATCTCCACTCAGTCTGACTCAAGAATTTGAGCCCGCTCCAGCACATGTTCCATAAGGTAAAAGAATAAATTTACACAATATATCAAGTGGGCCTTATGTGGCAAGGGTGCGGCTCATACAAGATAGCCCACTTGGGCCTAGAATTGCCTCATTTATATGGGCCCAAGGTCATCCATATCTTAAGACAACAACTGGGCAGCAAGATCAGTCCACTACATATTTTACAAGCTAAATAACACCCATTTACAAAACATGTTAGGTGGGCCTCATCAGATGAAGGGAAGGGCACATACAAGACGAACCACACTAGATAGCCCACCTAACATTGTGGGCTCACTAGCACCAACGATTTCTTTTTCATGGTTCAGATGTTGCATTAAATGCACTGGGAAGGTGGGGGACCCCATTAATATGGTCCACATGAATTTTATATCAAACAGACTTTTGGTGCAAGGTTGGTTCTGGATCATTTAGAGTCATATTCATGATCACATGGGGCCTACATATGGTGAATGAAAATATCCACCTGGTAACTCTATGTATGGGCTTTACAAATTATAAGGAGGGCCTCATTGGTTGGGTGAGTACAATTTATGGTGATGACCACTTAGATAAACTGTACATGAAACACAATGCAGAATTAGTTTTGGCCCAAGTTGGAATACATCCCATGATCACCAAGGACCACCTTTCAAAGTGTCGTCAGGTGACCTTTGTACTCCTGTATATGGACTTCAAAAAATATGAGATGGGACCAACGGATTATGTACACATAATATTTGGTGTAGGGTCAAACATATGTATTTTAATTTTCTGCACAACCATGCCTGGCTCCATTTTGGGATCCACTCCCTGATCATGCGGGTTCTAATATAGCCTAAGTAAAATATTATTTATCTATTCATTAGTATAGGTTAAAGTTTTCAAGTGGTGGCCTACTTATATCTTCTGGGTGGGGTTCATTACAGAGGCCCGAAATTGGTACAAAACACAAAAATAATCAAACAGTTTTCAGCAATGGGATCTGTCACAACTTAGGGCCCACTTTCCAAATACTTAGAAATCGTTCTAGAAAAAACGGTGGGAGCTCTCATCTCAATGATATAAAAAATTAAACATCCCCCATAGTGGTACCCTTAACTACAGAGCGTGGGGCCCATTACAAGGTATCAAAGAAGCCTACATACAATACAATTAAGTACTTTGAAAATTTTCAGCAAACAGAAAGTGTAAAGGAAATGAAATAGATCCAATGGTAAGTGGGCTCACACACTAGTAAATCATAGATAAGAGACATACAACAATGCACATGGGTGTCCAGATTAGATGAGCTAATAAAATGTATAAATCACAAGTGGTCACACACCCAAGTGGGTCAATAAGAGGATGAATATTATGTACAACATAGATCCAACATATACATCAAGTAGTACATGAAATGTATTGATCAAATTTCTATGATCAGATTCTCTGTTGGAAAATCTCATCTAATGTATGGTTTGAAAATAAGTCATTTATACTCTATATAGGATTCCAACCACGCAGAGCCTTGGATTAGGGAGGGAGGAAATGGAGAGGAGAGAGAGGAGGAAGAGGAGGGTGATGGTGGTGGGTGGTTGCTAGGCTTGGAAGAGGAGGGTGATGGTGGGAGGAAGAGAGAGAGGTTGGGATCGGGTCGGGGTAGGGTCAGAGAGTCAGGTCGAGTCGAGCTTCAGATTAAGTCGAGTCTAATCGGATTGAGTTTCGGGTCAAGTTGGGTCGAGTTACTAAGTAACTCGAACTCAACTCGGTTTGAGTTTGGATTGGGCGAAGCTTAGTTAGTTCGGACCAACTCACCCATTCGGTTCAGGTCGAGTCGGATCGGAACAAGTCGACGAGTCGAGTTAGCCTGATCAAGTCGTCCCGTGCCCACCTCTACCTACACGTGAAATACCCAAAGACTCTGTGGTCCACCATATTATTTTATATAAGATCCACTCCACCCATCAAGGAAGACGTGGGTATGTTGTAGTAGTAAAAGTTTGAGAACTGGTCACCTACATACAACCGTGTCAGAACTTGTGAGGGTAGAGGAAACGAATTAGCTAATCTCATTGCAACTAGCCAATGGCTGGTGATCAGTGCTCTATGGGCCCCGCCATGATGTATGTGTTTCATCCATGCTGTCCATTTATTTTTCTAGATCATTTTATGGTTTAAGACTAAAAATGAGGCATATACCAACCTCAAGTGGACCACATTACAGGAAATAGTGTTGAATGAACATTGACCATTAAAAACTTTTTGGGGGCCATAAAAGTTTTGGATCAAGCTGATCTTTGTTTTTTTCCCTTCAACTAGGTCGGTATGACCTAATCAACAAATTTGATGTCAAATAAATAGTAGGGCCTTAGGAGGATTTTAATGGTGGATATCCAATCACTATTGTTTTCCTGCGGTGTGATCGGCTCAAGATTTATATTCCTCTCATTTTTTGTATAAATCCCTAAAATGATATGTAAAAATGGATGAAGGGAATGGATGAACACATACATCATGGTGGGTCCCACAGAGCACCGACCACCAGCCACTGGACTGGGGGCAAGGGGAGTAGTCAATCTGTTCTCATGGGTGGAGTACTATCTTCCCGCATAGTTTATAGGAGTTCGAAGCATTGAAACGATAGGTCCCACCATGAAAATCATACTTTAAAATCATGTGGATCCACCTACTAGGTGGGCCACACTTATATGTCACCATTTGTTCATTTAGAAAACGATGTTGGCCACATCATGAGCAACGGATCCAGCTACTTTTTGTTCCAAGTGATGGTCATGTTGGAATATTTGATTCAAAGTCGCTACTAGCTAGTAAACTCAAATTTAGAAATTAAAGAATTTAGAAATTCTTTACTTTATAATAACTCTGATATGCAATCTAGGAGTAAGGGAGCTTGCTGATCGAAAAGGAAGGTGTTGATGGGGTTTTTTTCCTCAGTTCAGAGGAGAAACAATGCAGTGGTTGAAATTTCGGATGGTTTCATCACGTTGCTCGACCGGTCGTAGGTGGTCTTCAACCGGTCGTGGGAGGCGCTCGACCGGTCGTAGGTTCGAGCCCTGGCACGACTCAAAGTCCAGCGAATTGTTGCTAATTTTCTCCGCGGTCTACAACCAGTCGTGGGTGAGCTACGACCAGTCGTAGGCGGCTAGGACCAGTCCTAAGTTACGCAGTTTTTACACGAAATTGCGAATTTGAGTCCTTTCACAACAGGGATGTGGAAAGGAGTTTCCTAAAACTATAAACAGGGATTCCTAGGGTTTTTTAGGGTTTTTGTATGTGTGAGAAAATCACAAGAGGAAAATCAAAGGTGAGAGAGTGAGAGAACAGAGAGAGAGGAAGCTTGTGGAAGGGAGTCGTCGTCTCAGCGCTTCTACGTCCTCGTGATCGGTGAGATCCCTCTGTTTTCTTTTTATTCTCTTATTGTTTATCCGCTCCTGCGTGAGTGACGAATGTTGTAAACGTTCTACTTCATAGTGGATTGTTGATCTGGACAACGTCCCGTAGTTTTTACCTCTTTGAGGGTTTTCCACGTAAAAATCTCTTGTGTGGTGTGTGATTGTGCTTTGATTAATTTTCATTGCATTGTTATTCCATAATTCTGGTTTGTTCTGGAGGGCTCGATCCTAAGGTTTTGTGCAAGGCCCCCAACAGGTGTTAGGCAACTTCTTTGTCGGCATGAATGTACGACCTCTATTTTACGAAATGTAATGGAATATATGGTATTTCATTAGTCTAGCATTGATGAAATGAAATGGATGAGATGCAATGCAATAGTGCAATGACTAACTCTAGAGTGAAAACGAGAGGGATCAAAACGCATGCAATCCACCAAGACCTATTTATCTGAGCGAGACGATAAGAAATGGAAAAAAAGACTCTAGTTGGTTCCAGTTTTTTATGTGTTAAAATTCAAAATTTTAGCAAGCCGTAAAGCATACATTCGAATCAACTAAAGTAATACGGAAGTTGAGAAGAGATGTTGATTCAAATGCTAAAATGATAAAATGATGAAGATGAAGGGGTCGAATATCCAACCCGAGAGTAGGAAGGAGCGAATGATCGAAACACAAACACGCGCGATCCATTAGAACCCGTTCGAGAAAGATGGAAAGAAATTAAAGAATACTCAATCATTCTGAGTGTTTGATATATGGTAGGATTCAGGTATCTAGCAGACCCTATATAATATACTCTGATATAGTAGAGAAGTAGGGAAAGTTAAGGAGAGGGATGATGGCGTAAATGCCAATGTGCTTATGAATTCACTAATTGGTAGCTTCAGTAAAACTAAGAGAGGATAATGAATTAACATATTTGTCATAAGGATCAACTCAAGGGGGGTGGTCAATCTTCAAGGGCTCAAACTGTTGACGATTGGGTATGGATAAGTTGGGGTGTGGCTATGCTAGCGTTGGGATGGATTGACTCCTCCTCACACTCTCTTTCTCCTTGGTGGGTGAATGGAATGGGTGAACACTCCCACACACCCTTCCCACTTAAGTATGTATGGTGTTTAGAAATGAAGAGAAGTGAACATTTATAAGTGAGGTGAGTGGCATTTTGGCAATTTCTATGAAGATTAGGGATTAATGAAGCCTAATAGGGATTGTGCCACATGGCATCCTCACATTGGTTAAGAATGGTGGTATGAGATGTAAAATGGTGAGAGCCCAAGGGTAAACCGATTATTTAGGCCTGAGCGCAACACTCAAGATTAGGGGGCTCCGATGGGACCTAAGAAACCTCGAGTTTCTCAAATCCATATGGAAGGCTACTTATTATCTGCTCATATTTTGGTTTTCACCTAAATGTCACCCGGGGTGGGACCTAAGGACCTCCCTAGGCTTCTTGTCTTTGAGTTTTTGTGAGACTGAGGCTAAATGGGCCAGGGTCTAGGCTTAAGTCTAATTGATCCTAATTTTAGGTTCTTCATAGGGGTTTGTCCATGTAGAGATCGATCAGTTGTGTTATCCCTAGTGGGGTGTCTACAAATATATTATGGAGACACCTCATGATTTAAAAGAGCAACATCGGAATCTTCATTGTGGAAATAATTGTCTATTGATTGTTTCCACACTTAGGTATGATTTAAACAATTCATGAGTTTAATTTTATGTTGAAATATTATTCTATCATATGTAGAATGGTTTTGATTGTTGAATATGAGAACATAATGAATTTTCACTACATTTATAGCCAAAGGTTTCAACAGATATGCTACGGTTGATCTCAACTGTTGATCTTGATGACCATGGGACAATGTGATATGCCTTAGATATATGATGCTTCCTCAAATTAAACTGATAATTGAGGTTATTTGAGGAGTGATTTCTTATGTCCATAGAAACTTAGGATTGGACATAATGGTCATTAACTTGGGGAGAGTTGTCATCCATGAATCCCAATACCCTAATGAGCTATCATTGACACAGATGCTTGGGATCTATGGACATTATGTTTTGAGATGTAGGGTGATCCTGTGTGAGCGGGGATGAAAAGTCTCCGCCATTTGGAGCTGACTTGGTTTCGATTATACCTTTATCATTATCATACACGAGAGTGTGAATGTGTCATGAATTACACTTACATTATATTATTGAGGTTTAAATCAATAATTGGGTAGCTCATTAGCTTAAATTATGATTGTATGATCAAGGACTTGATGATAGACAATAAATGATCAATTTTTAGACTTTAACATATGCATGTATCTCAGATCCTGACCACATTGCTTTGACTCACTTTACAAGGCTTCTTAAAGGCCACCAAAAGTGAATGATGTTGGATATGTCATCAGAATTCATTAGTTCTTTCATGAGCCAACATAAGATCCATCAAGTTTATACTTATGAACGTATTTATAGTTACATCTGATTAGATCAAGGTCTCATCAAGAGATTTTTCTATTAGACCCAACACTTAAAAGGTTTTAATTGGCTTTAAAAGGACATTCAATTGTCAAAGTTTTGTTTTAACCGTTTAAAATGATTTTATCGCACTTGATGATGATCTAATGGCCCATATTTGATGGTTTACCTATTTGATCAACATGGGATATGTAGATTTATATTGGATGGCATGGATAGTGGAATGATTGGATCGTAAGTATGTGCATTTACGAGACAAAATAACAGATTTTCTTCGTAATAGGGTACACTAAAGTTTATAAGATGATAGAGTACCATACCTAGGTATTCCCTTGGACCTCAATACCTCCCTATTTAATATCATATCCCCCGGCGTGACCCTATGAATAGAAAAGAGAGAGCATGTGCCTTCATCCATCATCTCCTTCACATATATGCATGTGGTACGGTCCACCTTTGTGACAGTTTGTGCTATCCTTGGCTTCCACCTGATGATTAGATGTTGGTTTTCTAATGAGGACATCCGAGCACCATTCAAACTACTTCAAAAGAGGAGGAGAGCTTTAGTCCAGTTCAAGCATCTCTATGGTTAGATGATCATTATATGGGTCTGAATTGAATATATATCCCTATTGGATGACCCCACATGCATGCATATGCTTTTTTTGAAGACCTCACAATGAAAAAATGCATGTGGGATGCATATATGAGCTTTATTAAACACATCTAAATCGTTGGATTGAGTGGACGCTTTCATCGGACCATTGGATTTCATGCATTGGATCATTCGTATTGTTGGCCCATATTGGTCTCGGACATCATGCAACATTAGTTTAGTTATTTTATTTATTTTATGAGTTGTTTTATATTTTAATCAAAATATGGGTATTTTAAACATGTTTTAGTTGAAATAGAAGTATTGGATTGCAATATATCAAAATCAAACTCTAAACATTGGATTGCAATATGGACCGATTAGAATCTGAACAAGTTCGTATCTAGAGAGAGAAATGGTAGCACGCGAATACATATGATACATTCCAGTAGCATGCATCCCTCCCTTTGTAGAATCTCTAGTACTTGTAGCCCTTCACATACAAGCTCTCTGTCGCCAACCCACTTCCACTCCCGCCCACGTACTTCCCGAGCGTCGCCTCAGAGTTCGCCTTGCACCTCGCCAAGAATGCCACCTGAGCAACGGCGACGTTCTCCCTCTTCCCAGCCCAGGTCTTGAGAGTGCTCTGCTGGAGAGCGCGGCCGAAGGAGAAAGATAGTGTCCATGGCTTCAACACTTCCAACTTGTTCATGGCGTCGAGGTTCAGCGTCGCCTCTTCCTCGCTCTGCCCGCCGGAGAGGAATACGATGCCAGGCACCGCTGGCGGGACGGTGCGGCGGAGCGCCGTCACCGTGTACTCTGCGATCACCTCAGGCGCCACCTGAAGAACAGAATCTTGGTTATGTAAACATGTTCAAGTGAAATGATTGAATAATCATCATGTGATCATTTAGCATTTGGTGGGCCCCACCGACACATGATGACTATTCCATCATCAGATAACCAAGAAAGTGGCCTTTGGTGGGACGTGGATTGAAAACTGATGGGTTGAGTAGCGAGTTTGGTTGGCTAGTGAAGCGACGTCACCAAGTTATGTGGGGCCCACCATGATGTATTTGTTGTATCCACACCGTCCATCCATTTGGAGAGGTCATTTTAAGGGATGAGCCAAAGAATGAGGTAGATCCAAAGTATAAGTAAACCCACCACAGAAAATAAGTGTGGACAGTGACATCCACCGTTGAAACCTTCCTAGGGCCCATCATGATGTTTGTTTGAGATCTAACATATTCATAAGTTAACACAGACACGGATGAAGGGAAAACACAAATTTCGGCTTGATCGGAAACTTCTGTAGCCCCGAAAAAAATTTTAATGGTAAGTGTTCAATCCCCACTTTTTTTCTGCTGGGGTACACTTGAGCTTTGGATCTACGTCATTCTTTGGATCATTACCTAAAATGATCTCTTCAAATGGATGGACGGTGTTGATACAACACATACATCATGGTGGGCCCCACATAACTTGGTGACGTCACTTCAGTAGCAAAATTCGGTATAATCCGCGTCCGGTTTGGTGGGGATGTTTCGCAAGTGGTCATTACTCTCATGTAATCCATATGCCACTCATCATGTGGGCCCCACCTTGCATATTGCAACGCATGATCCGAACTGTACGATACAATGAACTTCCAACGGTTCAAATTCTACGAACACCTGCAGCCCATCCTGATGACTGGACCGGTCTAATTTTCAATCAGTGGATCCTACATGAAGAACGGCTTGGATCTCGCACATGCTACTACATCAGCACGTGTGGGACCTTAGCAAGGTGGGATTACCTTTGGGCTATCCGATCCGGGGGACACCATGTTGGGCTTGAGGAGTGTCCCTTCCAGAAGCACGTGATGATCATTCAAGGCCTTATACACGGCTGCAAGTACGGCCTCAGTCACAGCCGCACATTTCTTGATATCATGACTACCGTCCGTTAGCACCTCCGGCTCTACGATCGGCACCAGTCCATTCTCCTGGCAGATGATGGCATAACGGGCCAGGCCTTGTGCATTCTGCTGGATGGACAGCTCAGATGGCTCGGTGGGCCCGATCTTAAGCACAGCCCTCCATTTAGCAAAACGGGCCCCAGCCTTGTAGTACTGTGCACAGCGAGACCCCAGCGAATCAAAGCCCTGGGTTGTGGTCTCCCCATTCGTGCCAGCAATATCAACCGTCCCTTTATCGACCTTGATGCCTGGAATGACAGAATTCTCCTGGAGGACCTCAACGAACGGCTTACCGTTGGATGTCTTCTGATATAGCGTTTCTTCGAATAGGATGACGCCAGAGAGGTGGGCCAGGGCATTGGGTGAGGTGAAGAGGAGCTCACGGAGGCCTTGACGGTTGGATTCGATGTTCTCAACGTTGATGCTTGCCAGCCGTTTGCCGATGGTCCCAGTGCTCTCATCAGCGGCTAGGATTCCCTTGCCAGGGGTGGCTATGTACTTGGCATTCTTGATCAGCTCGCCTGGAATAAGAAATCACAGTAGGGGTATTTTAGTCATGTTTTACGATAGGATAAGGGTTAGTTGGTCCTTTCAGAAAAGCGTAGGATTACGGGGAATCTTATCCATTTCGTATGGATATAAATCGGGTAGACTTCTATGATTGTTAGCCACTATTTAGAGAATGGTGGTGATTCAATCCCCTGACATGTGGCATTTATGTAGGATATCCAAACCATCCAAATAGTGGGCCACATTGTGAATAGTGTATTTCCTTACAATTTTTATGATCAAGAGATCATAAAGATCCAACTGGCCGCTATTGAATGAATATCTAGAACTGGAACAATGGATGGTATAGATTTCAAAGGAAGAGAAGAGGTTTACTATTATCCACAGTTGGACTAGCGTTTTGGACCGTCTGGATTTCTGTAATACTATGCTATGTGTACGGATGAAGAGTCATCACCATTGTTTTGAGATTCGAAGCAGTTCGGCCAAGAACTTAAAGCCCACTAAATTGGATGATCGTACACTAGCCCAATCTCCAGATTTTTGTGTTGAATTTGAACCTTTGCTGCATTTTTATCTTGGCCGTTTATTTCTAAGCCATCGATCTAAGGGATAGGATAGTTCAATGTTCTTGATTATCAAATCATGACCTTTCGTTTATCCAGATTCATGGCCCAAGGTTACTAAGCATACGGGGGGAGGGACTTAGATGTTGAAGTCTCAAGTCTCTTCATATGCATATACATTTATACAGTATCAGAATCATATAACAGCTCCAGCTTTTAGACATTTATACACTATCCCTATCATATAACAGCTCGAGCTTTTAGAGTAATTATAGCAAATATGCTGCATAATTACTTATAATGTGAGTTGTGAGTGTTTCTCCATCCTTAACTAGGATGTTCCATGAGAGAAGATAACATTAACTATCTGATTTTTCCTTGGAACAAGAACAACTAATTATTTTCATTTTATTCATCGAATGGATACTTATCAATTGGATGGTTAGGATTTCTTGATCATTATGATTTTTCGCGTAATCTTCATCCACCATATAGGCCAAAACTTGGATAGTCTGGGTAGCTATATAATCATTGCCACGTGTGACGAGGATGAGTCACTACCATTTTAAAATGGTGACAAAAATAAAAAATAAAAAAAACATACAAGTCAACCCTATAGGAAATATATGAGATAAACTGAAACAGCCGCGTGCAGTGATCCAGCCATCAAAGTGGGACCCACGACCATCCAACCAATAGATCCTTCTTGTTTAGTGAATGCGAGCCAAGGACCTTGTTATTTAGCCATCTGCATACCACTAATCAAAAGGTTCGGATCATCTAAATAAGTCAGAATCGTGGGCCATGGCCCATACAATGGAGAGCCCACTAGATGAACGATTCTGATGACACACAGATGCCATTGGCGGTCCAAAAACAGTGCCCTAAGTACACCATATATCAAGATAATAATAAGGCCATCTTACTCTGAAGAATCATAGATACACTGTCGCAGATCTTTGTAAGGTTTACACAGGTTTCCGGTACTGACAAATGGGGCCCATTGTTCTGTACAACTGCTTTGCTGTATCCAATCGTGGATGGACCACACATCAAAATCTCCACCACAGGATAATATTAACCCTCTATCTATCGCCTACAGATAGAGGGTTAAGAAGAGAAATACAACAACGGTCTACATGCAGCTAAAAATGTCCACACGTTGATGGCAGTGATCTCTTACGATATTTTATTGGCATGGTGCATCAACAGCGTCAGTTTACAGACCAATGGTCTGGATTCCGGAACTTGGAACCCACTTGTCCTTACTGGAAACCCATGCATTACTGTTCAAATACGTGGCCCACGTACCCTATAATCCCTCTCTTAGTTTCAGATACAACTCAACGTATCATCTTAACAGAACACTGGAGGTGTAAAAAAGGTGGACGAACGCCCTTACTTTGACTTAGCCCATCAACTGTCCATTGATTTCAAATGCGTAGCCAGCCCAGTAAGTGGGCCATCATGGTTTTCACCACAGATGATCTTTATTGTGTTGCCCATTTTTTGTACGGATCAGATGTTCTATACAAGTGATACATTGACCAGAAATAATGCGTTGCATGCGAAAGTATACCTGTAGCGGTGTAAGTGAACATTTCCCACGTACATCTTTACGTACAAGGACATCAGGAAATGAAATAAAATAAAACTGAGAGAGAGAGAGAGAGAGAATGCGTGTGTATTTGAGAGAGAGAGAGAGAGAGTGTGTGTGTGTGTGTGAGAGAGAGAGAGAGAGAGAGTGTATGTGAGAGAGAGTGTGGGGGAGAGAGAGAGAGAGAGAGAGAGAGAGTGGGAGATAGAGAGAGAGAGAGAGAGCGAGCGAGGGTAAGAGAGAGAGAGAGAGACGTATAGTAAACGTATACCTGCGTATTTTCCTACAAAGGCCGACATTTTCTTCCTTTTGAAAGGCGAGACCGCGAAGACGAAAATGTAAAAACAAAAACCCTACCAGAATCCTTTTATCCTCAGCAGATATGGAATATTCCAAAAGGATCTCTCAACTGTGGTGTCGACACGTGTCCATAGATCAGCCCAAGGAGGGTTATCGTCGTTGGATAAAGAAATGGGTGACCCCTGTTGCTGCCACGTGGCACTGACGTGGACTTATCTGAAATGATTGATCCCTCTCAGCGCAACATTGTCCGTTCGATTGTAAAAGAGGTTCCAGTGAGACGACAAAAATTTTAGCATCCGCGCAGCTACACGTTACAAACACAAGCGCCCCACAAGTACCAAACTGGATTACATATGAATGATCTGGACCATTCATAAGGTCAGGCCCATTATATATGTTTGTTAGGTTGAAATTTTTAGCGGTTCGATCATCATCCGAGCAGAAAAAAATGCATGGTCCGCATCTGATGTACTTGTGCGACAAATCTGATCAGTGAAATGGCTGTATTCAGGATAAAATACGTTCATCAAGAGGCCCACCCATTGAGGGTCCGACATATCACGTCCGTAACCCATCGATTTGTTGCTGTGTCCTTGGAAACGGATTGGCTACTTGACCCAGCCACTAGCTAAAGGCTAGTGGTAGGTGCTCTGTCGGCCCACCATGATCTATGTGTTTCATCCATTCCGTCCACCCATTATTACAAATCATTTTATGGTTTGTTCTCAAAAATGACGTTGATCCAAATCTCAAGTGGACCGCACAGTGTTGATTGAACGCCTACCAGTAGAAACTTGTTGGGGGCCACAAAAATTTTGATCAAAATGAAATATATTTTTCCCTTCATCCAAGTCTGTATCACCTAATCAACAGGTTAGATGTCAAATAACCATTACAGGGGCCTAAGAGGTTTTTAATGGTGGATATTCAATCATTACTGTTCCCATAGTGTGGTCCACCTGAGATTTATATCCAACTAAATTTTTAATATAAAGCTCTAAAATTATCTTTAAAAATGTATGGACGGCGTGGATAAACCACATACATCATGATCGGGTCCACGTAGCACCGACCACCTGCCACCTGGTTGGTGGCAGCATCTCTAGCCATTGGCATCTGCATGCGCGCGCAGCGGGGATTGCAATTCTGATGTGGCAAAGGTACAGAGAAATTTCCAACTGTACGACCAGTATATGGCCCATTCTCGTGATGGAGAACACGCCATTTTACTTTTCAAGAATACGCCCCGAGTGTACCGACGCCTCCTAAAAGATCGAAAAAGCCCCTGCTTTATCCTTCAAGCGGATCGGCAGGAGTTTGAGGACGAGCGCTGACGCTCCTCCAACTCCGAGTTATACGAACGGTTCAAAAGAGATCAACGTTACATGGCCCAACAGTTATGTATTTATTATATCCACAACGTTCATCCATATCTTGAGATCATTTCAGAGCATTATGCAAAAAAGAAATCATATCCAAAGATCAACTAGACCACACCACAAAGAGCAGCAGAAAATTGATTTTCACCATTGAAATTTTTGTAGGGCCCACTGTGACATTTATTTTCCATCCAATCTATTCATAACGTCACGAAGACCTGGATGAAGAGGGAAAACAAATTTGGTAATGATCCAAAACTTCCGTGACCCCTGAAAGGGTTTCAACCGTATACGTTCAATTCCCAACTGCCTTTTACAGTGTGGTCCACTTGATAGTTAGATCTATCTTATTTTTCATCCCAATCCTTAATATCAGCTCTCAAAATAGATGGACGGTTTGGATATAACACAAACCTCATGATAGGATCCAAAAAAATAAAAAAACCACATACTACTTCGGCACTACCGCCGGTCGGTAGTCTGGCAGATTTTTTATTTTTATTTTTATTTTTTTCTTCTCATGGGAAGAACTTTTTCTCCCTTACATTTTTTTCAAATACATAATTATGTAAATATGTATATATAAGTATATAAAAATATTTTTATCTCTTAATTTATTTCTTTGTCTATTTATTTAACAAGCATATCTCCTAAACTAGAATGAGTTACTTAACGTATCAAATATGATTTTGAAGTATGAGAAGCAAATTTAGCCAACCAACAGTAATTTTTCAAGATTTCATTGGTCGATGGTTAAAAATCCACTTCACAGTCAATCACTTCACTTCATGGCCATTTTCACGCACTTCGCGGTCAATTCACTTCACTTCACCATCATTTACATGCATTTCACAGTCATTCCCGACGATTCCATTTTGATTCACGGTCAATTCGACGCACTTCACGGTCAATTCACTTCACTTCTCGCCCATTTCCACCCACTTTGCAGTCAATTCACTTAACTTTACCATCATTTCCATGCATTTCACGGTCATTCCCGGTGATTCCGTGTTCATTCACAGCCAATTCGATGCAATTCATGATCAATTCACTTCACTTCACAGCCATTTCCATGCACTTCGCGGTCAATTCACTTCACCGTCATTTCCATGCATTTCACGGTCATTCCTGGCGATTTCGTGTTCATTCACGGTCAATTTGACGCACTTCACGGTCAATTCACTTCACTTCACGGCCATTTACACACACTTCGCGGTCAATTCACTTCACTTCACTGTCATTTTCATGCATTTCACAGTCATTCCCAGCGATTCCATGTTGATTCACGGTCAATTCGACACACTTCACGGCCATTTTCACGAACTTCGCGGTCAATTCACTTCACTTCACCATCATTTTCATGCATTTCATGGTCATTTCTGATGATTCCGTGTTCATTCACGGTCAATTCGACACACTTCACGGTCAATTCACTTCACTTCTCAGCGATTTCCACACACTTCACGGTTAATTCACTTCACTTCACCATCATTTCTATGCATTTCATAGTCATTCCCAGCGATTTCGTGTTCATTCACAGTCAATTTGACGCACTTCACTGTCAATTCACTTCACTTCACGGCCATTTCCATGCACTTCGAGGTCAATTCACTTCACTTCACCGTCATTTCCATGCATTTCACGGTCATTAACGGCGATTCCGTGTTGATTCACGGTCAATTCGACGCACTTCACAGTCAATTCACTTCACTTCACGGCCATTTCCACGCACTTCGCGATCAATTCACTTCACTTCACCGTCATTTCCATGCATTTCACGGTCATTCCCGATGATTCCGTTTTGATTCACAGTCAATTCGACGCACTTCACGGTCAATTCACTTCACTTCACGGCCCTTTCCACACACTTTGCAGTCAATTCACTTCACTTCACCGTCATTTCCATGTATTTCACGGTCATTAACGGTGATTCCGTGTTGATTCACGGTCAATTCACTTCACTTCATGGCCATTTCCACGCACTTCGCGGTCAATTCACTTCACCGTCATTTCCATGCATTTCACGGTCATTCCCAGCGATTTCGTGTTGATTCACGGTCAATTTGACGCACTTCACGGTCAATTCACTTCACTTCACGGCCATTTCCACGCACTTCACGGTCAATTTACTTCACTTCACCATCATTTCCATGCATTTCACGGTCATTAACGGCGATTCCACATTGATTCACGGTCAATTCGACGCACTTCACGGTCAATTCACTTTACTTCACGGCCATTTCCACGCACTTCACTATGGATGTGGGCCCCACCAAAATCATAAACATTAAGGGCCTATTTGGTTGGTCGGATTGGAAGGGATTCGATGGTAGTGGAAGGGATTGGAAGTTAAATCCCGGGAATGGCTGGGCCTGCCAAATAGAGTCGGTGATCTGATCCCAATCCCATGGATCTCCAGACAATCTACTGACAGCACCATCATTACCCTTAAATCCCATTCAATCCACCCTTATCCATTCAAATTTGCCTGGGACGTGTTTGGTTGGTGGGATTGGAAGGGATGAGAAGGTTTAATCCCCTGATTGGTCGGGTGCGCCAAACCGATTGGATATAGCAATACAGGGATATAGCAATCTCATGGATCTCAAGACAATCCACTGACAACACCATCGTTACCTAGAAATACATGCCATCCACCCTAATACTACTCAATCCCTTCCAATCCACCCGGCCAAACGGGCCCTGAGTACGAGGCCATTTAAAATTATGTGGGGCCCACAATGGGACTCACCTGGGCGGCACTACCGTACAGACGTCCAGAGGTCAGCGGTAGTACCGCCGGATCAACAGTATTGCCGCCTGAATTTTTTTTCAATGGCTACGGTTATAGCTACGGTTTTAATCCGTAGTCATAGGGACATAGCCTTAGGCACTAACCGATCTACTTGAAGCGGAAAAGCAGAGGCATTTTCGACCTTTGCCAAGTCGTCCGTATAGCTGGGGCTTATTCTTAGAAGGTAAAATGAGGTGGGCTTTGTCTCAGAAATGGGACATAAATGGGTCGTACAATTGGAAATTTCTCATGGGTAATTAATTGCGGGCCCGTCAAAGAACCGCCTGGATCACCAACCCATAAGCCCTACTTAACGCAAGAAATGATGGTGTTGTCAGTGGATTGTCTTAAGATCCATGGGATTGCTATATCCCGAGATTGCTATATTAAGCCTGTTTGGCACGCCCAGCCAATCCTGGGATTAAACCTTTCCATCCCTTCCAATCCCTCTGTAATACCCTGGATTTTTTACCAACCTGAAATTAGACGTCCTTAGGCAATGGGTCAACCATAACACTTTCAAAGCTCAATCACAAAGTTTAAAAATCACGTTTCAATCCATTTCCTTCAAAATCTCACCTTTCACCATCTCATTCTTCAAATTTCTCCAAGTACTTTCATATTAGACATAAATCCTAAAGTTTAAATGGTGAAAAACTATACTTAAACTAAAACTTACTGTAAATGGTGCATATATGCAAAAATGGAATTTCGATTATTTAATTTTTAGAATCTTTGTAAACATCGCTACTTAGTCTGTATTGGAATTACACATTGCAATGGACCGTAGGTTCATCCCATTGGGACTTACATATATATCAAATGGCCCATATCTTATGGGCCTTTTATTCATCAGAGGGGCCACATAAATGGGTCACACCAATGGGTCTAATGTGCATTGCAATGGGTCAAAACCCGTGGGCCTTGGATTACATCAAATGAGCTTAACTCATGGGTCTTAAAGGTCACGAATGGGCCACACCAATTGAACCTCATATGTACGCCAAATGGGCCTTAACCCTTAGGCCTTGCATGCATATCAATGTGGGCATAAACCCCTAGGCCTTACATATATCAAATGGGCCTACTTCCATGGGCTTTAAAAATGCATCAAATGGGTCCAATTTCATGGGCCTTGGAACATATCAAGTGGGCCTAAACCCATAGGCCTTATATGAATCAAATGGGCCTAACCCATAGGCCTTTCATAAATCAAATGGGCCTAACCCATAGGCCTTTTGTAATTCAAATGGGCCTAGCCCATACGCCTGTTATAAATCAAATGGGCCTAACCCATACATGAGTGGCCCACCCAATCAGCCACTCATGCCTTAAAATGATTTCACCAAGCGGATGGATGGTCTGGATGCATCACATGCATCATGGTGGGTCCCACTGTCGCTGGACAGTGAGGACCGAACACTCATCACACCAAGGACTACAAATAATTAAGGTGGGTGCCACCGTCCACCTGGACGTTGGACTTAGAATACATACATCATTATGGGTCCCATGTGGGGCCCACTGCAAATGTTAGGATGTCATCCAACCCGTTCATAAGGTCACTTAGACCTGGATGGAGTGAAGATACAAATTTTAGATTGATCTGAAACTTCTGCGGGCCCCAAAAGGATTTCAATGGTAGAGTTTAGTTCACACGGTTTCATGTGGTGTGGGCCACCTGAGTTCTAGATCGCGCTGAAATTTAGAGGGGGCCCACCTGAGGAGGGGACCCACCTCATGAACGGTGTGGATCAAACATATACATCAGGGTGGGGCACACGGCTGGAGCCGTGGGTCCCCTGCTGGACGCTCGCCCGCCCGCAGCTGCTGCTGCTGCAGCACCTGTCAGAAACAGAGAGGCAATGCCTCTTGCAATTTTGGAAAAAACCCAATTTTTCGGGGTATTTCACACGTGGGGCCCGCTTAAAAAAAATCCGCCCCGGCCATTGCGTTCTTCAGCTCGCAACCAATCCAACGGGTCTAATATAGAGTATTTTCTATGTTTAGAGAATAAAATAAATTGAAAAATGATCTTTTGAAAGGTAGGGATGCAACCCACAACGCTATGGCCCACCAGATCTCCCAATCAACCCCAACTCTTGGCTCAACGCCTAAAATTAGGTGGAGAATGGGATGGATGGTGTGGATTTCATACTTACATCAAGATGGGGCCTAAGCAAGTGGACCACCCCAAAAGTCTCTTTTTCCTTTCTTTTTTTTTTCTTTTTTTTTTCATGCAGGGACGTCCAGCGTCCCAGACGCTGGACGGTTCAGTCCTCAAAATACATTATGGTGGGCCCTGTTGAAGTGGGCCACCACTGATGGATGATGTAGTTACAACATTTAAGGTGGGCCCCACTTGAAGAACACTTGGACACAATACCTCAAGGTGGGGTCCATTCAAGTGGGCCACACAAACTTATTACATAAAATAAAATAAAAATAAAATAAAAAGAAATAAAAAGGGAGAGAGACATGGAGAGTGGGACACGCTTGTGATGGAGGGACCCCGACATTATGGACCCTCCCTTAAAAGTAAATCATACAATAAAAAGGGTCCCTCAACACATGGGACCACCAAGATCGAGAATCAATGGTGGAGATCCTCTCTCCACCAAAATGGACGGTCTAGATGACCTTTTTGCAATGAAATAAACATCATGATGGGGTCCATAGAGAATGGCCCCATCATGGAATAATCATGATGATCCTAGTAGGTTATCGGCCACATCTTAGGGTCCCAAGTGAGATCCAAACCATTGATCGGTTGGCCTCACTTGGCCCATCTCAAAAACAGGAAAAACTAGTATGATCTAACACCCACCGTCCGATCTTCTTACTCTTATGGGTTCCTTGACACCTTAGCTTGGATTTTCAATGGAGGAGATGGAGAATGGAAGGTTAGGATGGGGAGATCATGGGGTGAAGAGGTGGACCACACTTGGAGTTTAGGAAGCTTGGAGAAATTTCATACGCATGGAGCTTGGGATTTTGGTTGCTTGGAGATTTGAAATGAGAAAGAGAGAAAGAGAGAGAATTGTAAAGGGAGAGAGAGAGAGTGATGGATGGATATGGTGGTGATGGGTGTGTAAGAGCTTTTTGACTTTTGAGGCCTTTTGTGTAAGAAAAGGCATGGGCAGGGAAGACTTTTGTAGTATTTGTGTAAGAAAGGTATGGGTTAGGAAGACTTTTGTGTTTGCTTGGGAAAAGGGGTGAAAGTGATGTGTACTTGACATGTGATGGATTGATGGATGATTGATTGATGGGATTGATGTGATTGATGTGACACATCGTAGAGATTCTCTTGGGTTTCGCAACGCGCTGCGTTTTTCTCGCACCGAACGTCGGTCTACAACTCTTGACCAGGGTATCGTCTCGACGCGTGAGTTGGGGCATCGAAATCGCAGCGACGGCACGGTCACTATGGTATTGGTCTTGGGTTTAGTCGACTCGGGTTGTCGGCATATGAATCAGGGTCGTGCGTCAATATCGGTTAAGGGTCGAAGGTTGCCGGAATTCGACCGGTAAGACCGCAAAAGTCCATGGAATGGTACGGACTAAGATACGGGTCTTACATCACCCATATGTCTAGTGACCGGCGAGGGGCTCACCGGTTTGGCGAGGCCTCGTCCGTACAGCGAATTGGGCAGCCCGTTTTTACATTTTTTTTACATATTTTATCTAAAATTGAAAAATCATATCTCCCTCATTATAACTCCAATTTAAGTGATTCAAAAATTAGATTGAAGATAAATGAGTCTAATTTTATATAAAAATATGTAAAAAATATAATAAAATATTTAATATAATTTAAAGTAGGTTGTTGTGACAACTATCTGAAATTTACTTGTTGGACAGCTGCCGCTTCTGGAATTTTTAGAATTTTTTTACACTACAAAATCTCATGAAATTTGATGGAGACAGGGTAAACTTGATGATTAAATATTAAAAAAATAATTAAAATAATATAATAATTAAAAGTACCAAAAATGGGGCATAGAATGGCCCTAGTACCGTATTCTGCCATAATTAGGGTAGAATTTGGTTAAGTACTAAACTAAATACTCAGTAGGGTTAGCTTGAACCACTTTAAATATGAAATGCAAGACCCAAAATGAGTAGAACTGCTAATGCTACGTTACCTAAAAACTTAAGATCAATTTCTAAACCCAGTTGCTCTTGGAAGCATCGTGAAACTTCGTATTGGACCTGAACCACACGTCGAAAGTCCGATAGCAACGAACTTAGACGAATATGACCGCCTAGTTGGACTTTACAATTACCTCAAAAATTAAGTCCAGATAATGTCCTGGGATTATTTACTTGAGTCCGGAGCGAAGTGTGTGAGAAACGTGAGTGTTTTTAGAAATTAAATATAAATTTAAGTAATCTGAGTCGTGTCGCTTGCGGCCCGATTATAAGTATTCTGACCGTCAGAATCTTACCCAATTACACCCTCGGATCAGGAAAAATGTCCCACACATGTCAGTGCACTTGTGGCCCTGATCGTTGAACTGAAACTGGTCCACTGCGTCTGATCTGTAAATCCAATCGGACTGAAAACTCAGATTGACCTCGATCCATGGTCAGGGAGCTTAAGTCTGACCACATTCAGCAAAGGGACCTCCAGAAATGCTCCGTTGAGTCGAAACAAATGAGTTTTGGCTATAACCTAAGTATACCTTGGCCCTGGGGCCATTTCCGTCAGTCCTAGGCCTATATAAAGGCCTAAACCCACCCCATTTCTATTCCATACGATTTTTCTAAAATCTTAGGAGAGAGAAGAGAAGAAAAAGAGAGAAAGTGAGAGAGAAAGTTAGGGTTTTCTCCTGGGATCCTTCTTTATCGCTCCTCGGGCTGCATCACTGCTTCTGTGTCACTATTTCAGCAATTCCAACTTCGTTCTTAGGTAAGGAATCTTAACCCTAATTGGTTTTATGGATTTGAATAGAGTGTAGGGTGAAATAGCTAACCTATTTCATGCCACAGGTTGCCATCATGCCGTAGATAAAGAATTATAGTTTAAACTGAATTCGTTACGAGTCTACCGGCGTAAGGTGCGGACTATAGATGGTTAGATTATGGTTTTCAAAGCTTTTAATGTCAGTTAATGATTTATGACTGACTTGATTGCTGTCACATGTGCTTAGATGTAAGGATTTCTGTTTATTACATATATATGTGACTATGTTGAATATAATACATTTCATGTGTTAGTTAAAATATTTAAATGAATAGGAAATTATAATTTGTGCTTGGTACGATTGATGTGTGGGAATACATCATTGTTGTACATATGGCAACTCCTATGTGGAAGGATTTGCTATACTATGTGGTTTAACAAATTTATTACAAGCATGTAATATGTATAGTCTAAGTACTTGTAAAAAATGTCTGAATGAATATGGAATTTGGATATGTGCTTGTCATGATTATTAACTATGAATATATGCTTGTTGTGTATGTGGCAACTCCTTTGAAAAAGGGCTTGCTAGGATATATGTTATAACTAGTCTAATATATGTATATTAATATGTGTATTTTAAGTGTTTGATAAAATGCTTGAATGAGAAAATGCTTGATGAAATGTGTTTAATGAGGGTATGGAGATAGGATTCTTGATCACCTTATTTACAGTTATTGTTTCCTTCATGTAACTTATCTCGTTATTTCGTAATCTATGGATGAAATGCCTTTGTATGATAATATGTGTCTTATGTGTTTGATAAAAAACTCACATGAGTGTTGTACTTGGATTGTTTGTCAAATGCCTATATAATTATCACATGTCTCCATATGCTGTATTTGAATATGATTGGGACTACGATGTAGTCCAGGCAATCAGTAATAATTTTAGTTTGAGTGTCCGAGCTAGTCTCGCCACAATTGATGCTTTCGATAAATTCGAGTCGTACGAGGATCATCGACAACGGTACTTTGTCGATTTATTCAGTGTACCCTTGTACCAGTCGAATTCGTCTACTAAACCGATTAGCCCGATGTATGTTCACTATGTTTGGACGCTACTGCTTGAATCTAGAGTACCAAACTTACCAGTGCAATCCCGTCAACTTTGGTAACTCGATTCGCTAAGACTCATGGGCCGGACATGGTGGTATGGGACATCGTGGTTGAGCTGTCGGCCTACACTGGGGTGATGAGCCTCCCCATAGTGACCAATGAGCAACCCAAACTCGTGAACCGGATATGGTGGTATGGGACACTGTATTCGAGTTGTCGGCCTACGACTTGGCGACGAGCCATTAGTAGTGACCTCGAGCATATTCTAAGTCTGCATTGACGCGACGAATCTTTCCGTAGTATTAGTGTAAGACCCGTATCTTAGTCCGTACCATTCCATAGACTTTCGCAGTCTTACCGGTCGAATTCTGGCAACCTTCGACCCTTAATCGATATTTACGCATGACCCTGATTCATACGCCGTCAACCCGAGTCGACTCAATCCAAGACCATTACCATAGCGACCGCGCCATCGTTGCGGTTCTGATGCCACGACTCACTCGCCGAGGCGATACCCTGGTCAGGAGATATGAGTCAGCGTTCGGTGTGAGGAAAACGTCGCGCGTTGAGAAACCCAAAAGAATCTCTACGAGGTGTCACATCAATCTCATCAATCAATCAAATCTTATCACATCACATGTCAAGTACATGTCAAGTATACATCACCTTTCACCCATACCCAAGCAACCACAAAAGTCAAGAATCTCTTACAAAGCCCATACCTTTTTTACACAAAAGGCCACCAAAGTCAACAAAGCCTTACACACCCATCTCTCTCTCATCCATCACTCCATCACCCCATCACCTCACATCTCTTTACAACTCTTTTTCTCTTTCTCATTTTCAAACCCAATTCCAAGCAAGAAACACCTCCATACGTATGAGCTCTCCAAGCCTTCCCAAGCAACAAAGGTGGCCCACTTTCCTACCCCATCATCTCCCATCCTAGCCATCCATTCCTCATCTCACCCATTGAAATCAAAGCTAAGGTGCAAAGGAACCCAAGGGAGTAAGAAGATCGAACAGTGGGTGCTAGATAATAGTAGTTTTGCATGTTTTAAAGATGGGCCAAGTGAGACCAACTGATCAATGGTTTGGATCTTACTTGGGACCCTAAGATGTGGCCGATGGCCCACTTTGATCATCATGATCATCCATGACGGGGCCATTCTCCATGGACCCCATCATGATGTTTATTTCATTACATTTAAAGGTCATCTAGACCGTCCATATTGGTGGAGAAAGGATCCCCACCGTTGATTTTTAATTTTGGTGGTCCCATGTGTTAAGGGATTCATTTGATGTATGATTTGTTTTACAAGGGAGGGCTCATAGTGGCGGAGCCCTCCATCACACGCGTGTCCCACTCTCCTTCTCTCTCTCTCCCTTTTATTTCATTTTTTCTTTATTTTATGAGATTATAATATGGTTGTGTGGCCCACTTGGATGGACCCCACTAGGATGCATGTATTGGATCCAATCTATTTATAGATGGAGCCCACCTTGTCTGTGTATGGGTAGCCATGTGATGGCCCACCTAAGCAGGGCCAACCTTAACCTAATCCCTAGGCCCAAACACAAAAAAAAAGGGGAACTAGTCCAGAGACGCTGTCTCTGGACGTGGCTGTGAAAACACAAATATTAGCCTTTTTAAGGCATTGGAGGCAGGCCACTTGTATATGACCCACCTTGATGTTTGTATCCATTCCATACCATCCATCCTATTCCTTGGACCATTTTAGGCATTGGGCCAAAACATGAAGTCGATCCAATCATCTGGTGGGCCATAGCATTGAAGACTGCGGTGGTTACCGTCGAAGCATAGCTTGAAGTTTCTATGCGCCCAAAAATTTCAAACTTTAGACTCATTTTGTTTATTTCGATCTATAGAATCCCATGGTCGAAGTGGAATTTTCGAACGTGGATCCCACCTGTGAAAAAACACAAGAATTCATGTTTTTAAAAAAAAAAAAAATCAAGATGAAGGGGCAGCAGGCGCTACCCCCTGACAACTGCAGCAGACGCTGCAGCGTCTCCTGACGGGCGAACGAGAAGCGTCCCACGGCTACTTCCGTGGGCCCCACCCTGATGTTTATTTGCCATCTGACCCATTCATCTGGTGGGCCCCCTTCACAGGCGGGTCCCCTCCAAGTTTCAACTAATTCTAAAACTCAGGTGGCCCACACCACACGAAACAGTGGGATTGAACCTCTACCATTAAAATCTTTTTATGGGCCATAGAAGTCTTGGATCATGATGAAATTTGTTTTCCCCTTTCATCCAGGGTTGTGTGACCTTATCAACGGGTTGGATTTCAAATAAACATTGAGGTGGGCCCCACATGGAACCCATAATGATGTATGTATTTTGTTCACACCGTCCACCAGGGACGGTGGACTCCACCATGGTACATGTGTTGGTCTTACACCGTCCAGGGTTGGACGGTGGGACCCCTATGCTGCATGTGCCCTCTCTCCATGCTGTCCATTTATATGGACCCCACCATGATGCACTTGTTACATCTAGTCCGTCCATCCACCTTAAAACTCATCACATGAGCTAAAGAATGACTCAGAACCTTAGCTCATGTGGAACCCCACCGTGATACGTGAATTGCATCCAAACCGTCTATCTTTTTTGAGCTAGGGAATGAGCCAGATCTATAGTCCAAGTGGACCCAACCTTGGCATATTTTTGAGGCCCATTTTAATGTAATTGTAGTGGTTCATTGGAGTCCACTTTGATGTGGATCTTAGGCCCATGAAATGAGGCCATTTGGTGTATTATAAGGCCCATGGGAGTGGACCCATTTGATGTGTTCCAAGGCCCATGAGATTAGGCCCATTTAATGTAATTTAAGGCTCATGGGAGTGGACCCATTTGATGTATTCCAAGGTCCATGGGATTGGACCCATTTGATGTATTTTAAAGCCCATGAGATTAGGCCATTTGATGTTTTAGGGGCTCATGGGTTAAGGCCCATTGAGATGTACTAGGGCCTATGGGTTGAGGCCCATTTGATGTACATATGGGGCCCAATTGGTGTGGCCCATTTGTTACATATAAGACCCATGAGATTAGGCCCAATGAATGCAATTTAAAGCCCACGGGTTATGACCCATTACAATGCACATAAGGCCCATTGGTGTGGCCCATATACGTGGCCCACTTGATGAATATAAGGCCCATTGAATGTGGCTCATTTGATATATTTAAGGCCCAATGGGATGTACCTAAGGTCCATTACAATGTGTGACCCCAACACGGATTATGTAACGATGTTTACGACGATCGTGCCTTGGGAGCAATGTTGGTTTGACGTCCACATTGCGAGTGTAATGCTGGTTGGATGTCTACATTACGACTCTCCTTAGGGCCCATTATTAGGCCCGTACTTATTGTGCATAGGCTATCTGGGCCCATCTGCATTGTAAGGATAGTTCATTTCATTATAACATGTTTAATATATTTCCATGACTCATGATCATACGCATCATATGTATGCTTGATATGAGAGGTGACTGATTATAGCATATGCCTTCGGGCAGGTTGTTTATGGGCTCCCAATTAGGAGGTGTTGCCCTACATGAGCGTACGTTACGTACAAGGATTTGCTGCATGATTGGATAGTGTGATTCATGCATCTCGCATTGTGTGATATGGTTACTGTACGCCCTAGTGACATCAGGGTCGTAGCCTTCACAGACAGATCGTGGTTGGCAGGATTGGATAACAAAAATTTTATTCTGCATGGGGTGCTATAGATATCCCTGGGTGAAAGTTCCTAAACCCTTATGATACCAAGAGGTTGCTCCAACATCTAAACCGAGTGGGTAAATGAGCGTCGAGTGCCGATTACCAGATGGTTGCGCTCTCCACTGTGTCGTGGTCGGTTGGAAGGGGGTGCGGCCTTACCAGCCCGAGTGTAGGGGGCAAAGCTAGGCTGAGTTTGACCAACTCGAGGAATGGGTCCGCTACCGACAAGTCGAGCCCGATATTGGCAGACGGATAGTGAGGTCTCTTCCACTTACCTTATTGGGCGCGATGAGGCGGCGATCTGGTTTAGAGTGTACTAAACCCGGTGATATCCCAGATTTGAGTTGTATGTGTGGACATAGATGAGGATTTGTATGCTTGAGTTGCATTTCACATCGCATGGCCTTGGGATGGCCGATATCATTCATGTCTTGCATCGCATAGTTTTGGTACTGCTAATGGTTTTCATGGATCCATCTGCATATTCTGCATTACTCTGATATTGCATGATCATATTACTACCTTACGCACACACTTTCACCACCCTCTAAGCTTTCTATAAGCTTATGCACGACCGTTACGTGCAGGTGACGTTGGCTCGCAGCAGCATTGAGGCAGGAGCGCTTAGCAGATCGTATGGAGTTTTTGTTCATTATCATTGTATTTATCTTTATGCTCATTGTACTTGTAAAGTTTTTTATCATAGTGAAAATGTAATGAAGTTTTTGGTTGTTGTTAGTGGGTTATGCTCTTGGTTATGCTTATTACAAATCAAACTGACGTTGAAAATCCTCCCCATAGCATCCTAGGATTGGAACCTGGTGAATGGGCGCTAGGAGCCGAGAATGGGGGTTCTACGGAGGCTGTCGGCGCCGGATTCGGCGATCGAGAATTTTGTGAGCCCGGTTCTGAGTTTGGGGCGTGACAATTAGAGTATAACTAGGCCTACACTAATCAGTTGTCGCGTCTTGTGCGTATGATGTGTTTCCTATAGGAACAACACTGATCTGGTAACGAGCCCTTTTGTAGTGACCTAGAACCGCAACATCGTATGAGAATTACTAGGACTGACGACCCTAGACTAGATCATTGTTTGAAAATTGATATAAGGGAGGTACCTTAGCTTTCAAATCCTATTGTATGAATAAAAATAAATAAGAACATGGCTAATCATGAGCATGCACCACATTACGTGTGCGTTTGGTGTAGTAGGTCAAGCACTGAGGGAGTGTTGCATGCCACGATCGTAAGATAAAGTCGCTGAGGGAGCGTAGGCGAAGGCATGCATCATTACATCCATGTCATTCGTGCATTAATAAGAGTACTTAGGACCTGAGTGTTGTATTGCTCTATCATTACTGCTTGATTGAATTGATAATATATTAACCTTTACTCTATTGTTCCACTAAGTTAATCACTCACTCCCACGTTACGGGACGGTGTTTGAAACACCAACCAGTCCCTGTTTTAGTTTCAGATGATGGTGACGCTTGCAAAATGAAGCTAGACTTATATGATGATGATGAGGGTTTCTCCTATATGCAGCTATCAGGCGGGTCTAGGTAGACCATGTTCTGATCAACGGGGTCACAGGGATGTTAATTAGACGCCATTACACTTGTTATTTTGCACTGTTGGGAACATCCATATATATTCATTTGTTCATTTTGGAGTACACATGTATATAGTTAACCTGGTAACATGTTCACACTCTGGAGACTTACAAGAGTTTATACATTTTATATATTTATCACAGTCTTTCGCTTGCAAAACTTAACTGTCTCTGGAGTATGATATGCTGTTTTAGTCTAATCTCACTCATGTTTACTACACTAATATGAACGACATTCAATCATCATTATCTATGTTGCATAAGTGATGCGTTGAAACTCGGGAGCTGAGCTTCTGCTCGACTCTGATTTTCAGGGCGTTACACCCTCAAACCAAACACGTCCCAGGAAAATTTGAACAAATTAGGGTGGATTGAATGGGATTTAAAGGTAATGATGGTGTTTTCAGTAGATTGTCTTAAGATCCATGGGATTACTATATCCCGGGATCAGATCACCCAATCTCTTTGGCACGCCCGGCCAATCCCGAGTTTTAACTTCCAATACCATCCAATCCCTTCCAATCCACCTGGCCAAACGGGCCCTTATTTTACATACATTTTTCTGTGAAGCGAATTGACCGTGAAATACATAGAAATGATCGTGAAGTAAAGCGAATTGACCATAAAATGCGTGGAAATGACCGTCAAGTGAAGGGAATTAGTCGTGAAATGCATGGAAATCACTGTGAATCAACACGAAATCGCCAGGAATGACCATGAAATGCATGGCAATGACTATCAAGTGAAGCGAATTGACCATGAAGTGAAGTGAATTGACCGTGAAGTGCATCGAATTGATATGAATCAACACGGAATCGCCGTTAATGACCGTGAAATGCATGGAAATGACGGTGAAGTGAAGTGAATTGACCGTGAAGTGCGTGGAAATGGCCGTGAAGTGAAGTGAATTGATCGTGAAGTGCGTCGAATTGACCGTGAATGAACATGGAATCATCGGGAATGACCATGAAATGCATGGAAATGACGGTGAAGTGAAGTGAATTGACCACGAAGTGCGTGTAAATGGCCATGAAGTGAAGTGAATTGACCGTGAAGTACGTTGAATTGACTGTGAATCAACACGAAATCACCGTTAATGACCGTGAAATGCATGGAAATGACGATGAAGTGAATTGAATTGACCACGAAGTGCCTGGAAATGGCTGTGAAGTGAAGTGAATTGACCGTGAAGTGTGTTGAATTGACCGTGAATGAACACGGAATCGCCGGGAATGACCGTGAAATACATGGAAATGACGGTGAAGTGAAGTGAATTGACCGCAAAGTGCATGGAAATGGCCGTGAAGTGAAGTGAATTGACCGTGAAGTGCGTCGAATTGACCGTAAATCAACACAGAATCACCGGGAATGACCGTGAAATGCATGGAAATGACGGTGAAGTGAAGTGAATTGACCGCGAAGGGCGTGGAAATGGCGGTGAAGTGAAGTGAATTGACTGTGAAGTGCGTCGAATTGATCGTGAATCAACACGGAATCGCCATTAATGACCGTGAAATGCATGGAAATGACGGTAAAGTGAAGTGAATTGAACTCGAAGTGTGTGAAAATGACCGTGAAGTGAAGTGAATTAACCGTGAAGTGCGTCGAATTGACCGTGAATGAACATGGAATCGCCGGGAATGACCATGAAATGCAAGGAAATGACGGTGAAGTAAAGTGAATTGACCGTAAAGTGGATGGAAATGGCCATGAAGTGAAGTGAATTGACTGTGAAGTGCGTCAAATTGACCATGAATGAACACGGAATCGCCGGGAATGACTGTGAAATGCATGGAAATGACGGTGAAGTGAAGTGAATTGACCGTGAAGTGCGTGGAACTAGCTGTGAAGTGAAGTGAATTGACCGTGAAGTATGTCGAATTGACCGTGAATGAACACGGAATTGTTGGGAATGACCGTAAAATGCATGGAAATGACGGTGAAGTGAAGTGAATTCACCACGAAGTGTGTGGAAATGAGCGTCAAGTGAAGTGAATTGAACGTGAAGTGGATTTTTAAACATCGACATGATGGAATCTTGAAAAATTACTATGTTGGTTGGCTAAATTAACTTCTCCTACCTCAAAATCATATATGGTACATTAAGTAATTCATTTTAGTTTAAGAGATATGTTTGTTAAATAAATAGACAAAGAAATGAATTATGAGAGAAAAATATTTTTATATACTTATATATATATATATATATATATATATATATATATATAGAAAAATGTAAGGGAGAAAAAGTTCTCCCCTAAAAAATAATAATAATAATTCTGGTAGACTGCCGCGGCACCGGCGGGAGTGCCGCGGTAGCATGTGGTTTTTGTTTTTTTTTTTTGTATTGTTTTTGTGGGTCACGTCATGAGGTCTGTGTTATATCCAAACCGTCCATCTATTTGGAGAGCTCGTATTAATACTTGGGATGAAAAATAAGTTATATGTAATTATCAAGTGGACCACATTGTAAAAGGCAGTGGAGAATTGAACCTATACTGTTGAAACCCTTTTAAGGGTCAGGGAAGTTTTGGATCATTACGAAATTTGTTTTTCCTCTTCATCCATTCATCCAGGTCTTTTTGACCTTATGAATAGATTGGATGGAAAATAAATGCTATGGTGGCCCTATAAAAGTTTCAACGGTGAAAATCAATTTTCTGCTGCTCTTTGTGGTGTCGTCCAGTTGATCTTTGGATATGATTTTTTTCTGGATTATGCTCCGAAATGATCTCAAAATATGGATGAACGCTGTGGATATAATAAATACACAACTGTTGGGCCTATGTAACGTTGATCTCCTCTGAGCCGTTCGTACAACTCGGAGTTTGAAGAGCGTCAGCGCTCCTCCTCGAGCACCAGCCGATCTGCTTGAAGGAAAAAGCAGGGTCATTTTCGACCTTTTGGAAGGTGTCCGTACACTTGGGGCATATTCTTGAAAAGTAAAATGGGATGGGCTTCATCTCGGGAATAGGCCATATACTGGTCGTACAGTTGGAAATTTCTCTAGTTTTTAGGACGCTCGCGTGGGTAAATTTGCACGAGTATTTTAAAAGCCATTCAAACTAGGTGGGCCCCACTGCCTATCACCGTCAATCTGATCAGATGATGGTCAGGTTCAACGATCGCTTCCCCTCTATATCGTAGTTCGACATCAGTGAAATAATCTCTATCAGTGATGTTATCATGGGAAATGCATGACAAGATGCAAGTCCTGATGTTTGTACACAAGGAACATGCACGGAGAGATCTAAGCCGATAATCGGGTGGGCCACCCGAGATCCAAACATCTATACAGTAGTTTCGACTTGATGTACGGTTTGGATCTGGCACATATTTGAAGCAGTAGAACGTTTCAGGGGGTTGTACCAAAAAAAGGTGCTTGAAATGTTGGATCCGAAACCCCCCACCTTAACTGGGGAAGCAGATTGGCTGGTGTACCACACACTAGCGATATAGCTAGTGTATTGACGTCAGCAAGCTATGTGGGTCCCATCATGAGGTATGTATTACATCCAAACCGTCCATCAATTTGGCTAACTCGTCTTAAGGTTTGGGGAGAAACATAAGATAGATCTAAATATCAAGTGGACTACACTGCAAAAAGCAGTGGGGGATTGAACGTCTACTATTGAAACCCTTTCGTGGTCACAAAAATTTTGGATCAATATGATATTTGTTTTTCCTCTTCATCCATATCTTTGTGACATTATGAACAGATTGGATGGAAAATAAACGTTATAGTGGACCCTACGAACGTTTTAACGGTGAAAACCACGATCTCCTCTGCTATTTGTTGTGTGATCCAATTGAGCTTTGGATATTATTCAGTTTTTGTTTCATGCTCTAAAATGATCTCATAAAATGAATGAACGGTGTGGATATGATAAATACATCATTGAGGGGCCCACATTACTTTGATCTCCTTTGAACCGTTCGTACAACTCGGAGCTCGAGGAGTGTCACCGCTCGTCTCTGCACGACACGTACCCACACCAGCTATATCGCTGATGTGTGGTACACCAGCCAATCCACTTCCATCCAGAGAATCCAAAATCGTGGGTCCCATTCTGGATGGAGCAATATCACTAAATTAACACTGATCAAGTAATCCTGATCATCCAATTAATTACTATCAAATGATGCATTTTGGTCAGCCGAGCACCATCCGTTGTGTTTAATTTTATAATAAAAATATATTTTTTTTTAGAAAGTACATGTTTTACATGTTTTATTATATATAATAACTTTTTTTAAAAAAAATTATATATATATATATATATATATATATATATATATATATATATATATATATATATATATATAACATTTGGGTGGTTTTTGCCACTGGAGATAACGTTCAAATCTCCACCGGGATGGTGCTTAATTCACAGTCTGTCCATCCGGTGTGAGCTGCAGGCCTTTTTAGATTTTTATTTTTATTTTTATTTTTATTTTTTTTTTGTGTTTTACTAGATGAGCGTTGTCATTGAGAGCCAAAAGAGTCTAATCTTTTTAGCACATGATTTAGACTTATCTAAGTCATAGTGAAATTAGCAGTGAATTAGGATCTAGCCAGAGAACCCATTTGAGCCATGGTATAACCTGGAGTAAACCGGGTTCTGTCCAGCGAGGGTCTAATCTAAGCAGCCGACAAGTCAAAAGAGTACAAGTGGATGATGGACTTCAGCCTTTCAAGTGGCTTCGTTAATCTAAAATTTTAACTTTAGTATTGATTGAGAGTGATTTTGAATGGGCGCGGATGTATTAAAGAGACGTATGAGTATCTCTTAGCCGGACAATAGATCCTAAACATCATATCTCAGGGTAGATATACTCCATCTTTCATATCAGGTCTTTTTATATTCTGATGCTCTTCAATCTGCTATCTTGTTATGTCTTTTTTAAACATTTTTAAGAGACATTATCAATGTTAAAATTAGATATCTATTTAATACTAGAGGTGTAAATTTTAGTATTAAAATTCATATATATAGGTTCATTGTTTCCTGAAAACAATATCATTTAATTTCCTTCTTTTGTAGTTACTAGAAAATGGGCAACAAATTTATCTTGAAATATTTACTATTCCAATCAAAATTTAAACCATAAATCATATTTTATTCATTTTATTTCTTCATTTCATCAATTGTGTACTTTGCTTTGTTTACAACAAACAAGACATTTTTTATTTAGTCACAATGAAGGCATGCAATTCATTCTATTCAAAGACTAATACAATTAGATCGTTTCCATGATCAATTCTTCTCAACATGGTAGCATAAGATATTTTTCTTTTTTATAACTATTAAGTTGTCCTACATATTATACAATGATATGCCTTCTCTACTCAAAATAAAAGATAACAATTTACAATAAGTCAAAAAGTAAAAAAAAAATAAATGAGGTCAATTTTCTATGCAAATATTATATCCTTAACGTCCTCCCTAATTTCTTATATAACTCAGTACCACAAAATATTCTCTGCTAAAGGGTTATGCACAAAGTTAGGTCAAAAATATAAAATCAAACAAGTCAATACTAATATATATATATATATATATATATATATATATATATATATATATATATATATATATAAACAACAATGTCCACTTTAAGTTTAAAAATGATTAGTTGATTCTCTCCTAAGTGGAATATAAAACTTGATAGACAAATTTAAAATTTATATTATAGATCTTTCTGAAAAAAAATTAGGTCAATGTAATAATTCAAAAATCACCATCATCATAGCTTGATTATAAAAAAGGCTAAAATATGATAACTACTCTTAGAGAGCCTAACAACATCTTCGTATAAAGAAGATTTTAGAAATTGAGAAAAAAAGATAAGATGCTTTGAAAAATCATTTCCATTGAAAATATAGTGAAAAAATATGAGCCGAAATTTCAGAAATCCAAATCCATTCCTCTACAGAAAGAGTTTAGGAGAAATGACAAAAAGAAATGCCAGTATCATTTCTGCAACAAGGTAGGACAATATATAAAGGAATGCAAAAATAGAAAAAAACAATTGAAGACTCAGACTAACATAGTAGAAGACCAACTTGTAACAATAGTTAAAGAAGCCAACATGATAGTATCTAATGGCGGATGGTATCTAGACATGGTGTAACCATTTACATACCAAAGGACTGAAATATCTTCAAGACCTACAAGGATATTATTAGTGGACAAGAAGTGAATATGGATAATAATATTCGAGCGAAAGTTGTTATGAAAGAAACCATGAAGCCTTAGTTTACATCAGGTAAAATATTGACGTATTGAATATATTACATGTACTTGACATATCTAAAAAATTAATTTCAGGTAATCTTCTCAATAAGAGAATATTCAAAATAATGTATGAGTTTGATAAATTATTTACCGCAAAAAAAGTCTATTTATAGGCAATGATATTCTTGTAACGATGTTGTTAAATTGAATATCAATTATAATAGTGAAGTTTTTGTTTATATTGTGGATTTTATATCATTATAGCATGTTAGGTTAGGTCATATTAATTATTATTCAATAACAAGAATAATTAACTTAGTACTTACACCAAAGCATGAAATTGAGTTAGAAAAAAATGTGATGTTTATGCTCATTCTAAAATAACCAGTAGAGTACTATTTATAAGTGACATTAGAAAAATTACAACTCTTAGAGTTGATCATATTATGACCCAAAATTCGAGACTCGAGCGCACATCCTAGACCTGAGTTCTACAACACAACTTGTACACTAAGTGTACTCAACCAACAAGTTTGCAATTTTTCTTATAGTTGATAATTATGTCTTGATGGAATATATGTACTACGTTCTATACATAGTCGTTCACATATTAAATCAAAATCAACATTCATGCAATTCCATCAATCATAAACCATCCAAATTTCATTCACTATATATCCTACATCAACTAAATGTTTATATGGCTATGGCCTACCAACTTGGGACCTTATTCAAAAGTAAACATCAATAGCCAACTCAAAAGCACTAAAGATTCATATCCAATGTAATCCATTCAAAATATAAACAATGTCATAATCTGAAATGATTAAATAACTTAAAACATGAACTAATCTCAATGAATGGCAAAAATTATCCTAATAAACAAAATAGATAAAACTTTAAAATCAGTCTAATGCAGCGATTTTTTCTTCATTCAAATAGTCATATGTCCCGTGGTCCACTTTTCGGTTCAGTCGTAATTTCGGGCTCTTATGTCAATGGTTCGTCTTCAATTACATCTGTACAATTTTTCATTAATAAAACATAAGCTGGTCAAGCCTAATGAGAATTCTGATTATGATCTGTTTACATTAAAATTAAAAAAGTACAATACACATAAAGTGCACAGAATAACTATCAAAATTATATAAATGCATAAAATATATTAATGTACAAGTGGGATGTTCATACATTTACTTGAGTTAGAATATTATCAACCCATATCCATTGTTTGGGCAAGCTTCCACCAGTTTGGTAGGCATAGATATGGCATGCATCTATTGTGTAAGCAGATTTCTACCAGTTTGGTAGGCATGGGCATGACCCGCATCCAAAAGTAAGGCTAACAAGATAAACTCATCTACAAAGGTCACCCATGATATACTAGGCACATAGTATGCATGTAAGATATTAATATTCAATTGTAATTACGTAGTTGTAAATAAATTGTTCACATATATAGAACTGATATCCCAGCTTAGAAATAATACAGATTATATGTGAATTGATAAAATCAGCAACAAAATACTTCTCAAATGAAACAAATTGAATCATATATTCAATAAACATTAAATTAGATAATTTTTAATTAGCCAAAATAAACAAACATTAAAAAATATTAAATTGGATATAATAGATACATCAAAGTTATCTTAATTCAATAGAGAGGAAACATGTTGGGATCACTCACTTGCAATTCGATGATGTTGATTCCATTATATTAACCGAATTATAATGAATTAACAATCCCCAATACAACATATAAGTGAAATTACTTTATTAATTATATTAATTCATATGGTGGATCCCACCTTAAATTGATCCATTACCAAATTAGGGTCCACATGTTGTCCAAATAAATTCTTTCAAATTCAACCTTTTTTTAAGATAAAGATGTAATATCAACAACTAAACAAAACTAATAACCAAACCAAAGATCCAAACAGTATTATCAACAATCAAAACTCCCAAAGATCCAAATAATATTATAAACAACCAAAACTCCTCTTATATATCATCGCAACCCTCTAGGAGGGGTCTTGGATGACTTTTCACGGCTTTTCATGAGAGCAGTCAAAAGAAATATTCACATTGTCTCTTAGACGAATGATTAACTTCCAGGTAGTGTCACATGAATAAGTTTATAGAAGCTCCATATCTTCTCTTACTGTAGTAATTTCCAATACCCCATTTTACTCTCCTCCTCCCAATATTTTTAGAGAGGTCTTCACAACTTATTTTAGGGCATATTCTCAAAATTCAATCGCATCCAAAATATCTGTGGCCCACGAAGAATTTTCAATGATATTATGAGATTGCAACATTTTCTTGTAGGTTAGTCTACTTGATCTTTAAATACGATACAATTTGGAGGGACTTGCATTAAAATGATCTCATAAGACAGATGGGCGGTGTAGATGAAAGATTTTAATCACAGTAGACCCCACAAACTCACACGAAATTGAGTTATGTAGTATACTTCCAAAAACACCAATGTCATCATTAGCTCATGCGTGCAGAGAACCAAGCGAAGATAAACTTGTCCAAATTTTTTTCAAAAAGTTGTGTGGGAACTACTTACAGAATTTGTTTAAGGCTATCGATTTTAAGGATATTTAAAAAAATCACAATACTAATACGGTCAAAAATTTTGAATTAAATATGCACGAGCACCAACACATCACCACCGCATCTAGACAAATCATCATCTTTTGTGGTAGAACCTAGATATATATCAGAAGTTGCCCTAGTCACTACCTTTGTCAGGATTCCCCCTCAAAATCCTGTAAATGTATCACTTGAGATAGTATGATTGTCAGTGTTAATCAAGTGCTCGGAGATTTCAGCATGATCTTATTTAAATGTTTAACAGGTAGCGGCTTTTGAACCTGTGATTTGAATGCCATATCCTCTTCACGGAATACCTGTTCCTTAGACACCACATCTCTATATGAGCTCCTGTTCCCAATACCACCTGTCAGCTGATATACATGTTGCCACTAGCTTTTCCTCGGCATTTTATCTCGATTGTTTGAGCAACCAACTACTGACAACTTTGAGCCCTTTAAATTTTTTAGCATCAACTCCTCAATTGTCGAACCTGCATCATCCACAATGTGAGGATTGGTCTGTAGCTATTTTAAATTCATTTTTGGAACCCGCACATTCAACCAGAATTTTACCCTCTAAAATATCCGTGAATACTTCAAGTGATCTTGACAAGAAATGAGGCTCAAGCCAATCATTGTCTGGAGAAATAAATGTCCTAGGTGATTCCAACATGTTATAGCTCTCTGGTTAAGGATGATCACACTCTTTCCTTTTAAGGTGCGGATCCTCTATCGCATTCTCTTTTACCCCATTTAAGTCTTCTGTCCCTTCCATTTCCTAAATGCATCACTCCTAATTATACCATGACTCATATAGGTATGAAGCATGTGCTTAAAAGAAAATGTTGTTTTGATTCCTTACAAGGATGCACACATACATGTGCGCCTAAAAATGTATAAAAGCATCCCTAAGCATTATCCTTGTGAAGATCTGAACCCTTAATTCAATACTACATTTATTGTGAGGGTTAAATTTATACCTATCAGAGTAATATCAATTGTCTGATTATTATATAAATAATCTATATACTTTAATATAAAGATGCTACATTCATCTCTGTTGATGATATGTTAAGCGTTTTGATAAGCCATAGAGGAGAAAGAAGAAGTGTAGAAGAGAAGAAGACGTTGGCAAAACAAACCTCCCACTATAAGACATCGGCCGACAAAGAAACAAAAAAGAATATTAGTTGATGAATGAATTTATATGTATTTAAGGGTAAATTTGTATGAATCTGGATGGTATGTATTTAAGGGTAAATTTGTATGAATATGGATGGATATTCTCAATAAATGTGTATATCTATAAACGTGGATTGATGAATTTCTAAGAATATCCTTGAACATCCTCAATGAATGTGTATGTCAAGCTTATGTGGATGAACAAATTTGTATGAATTCATCTAGTAAGGATCGAGGTTATTATCTAATAAGAGTCGAGGTTATCATCTCGTAAGGTTGCGTTACCAAACTCCACAAGTTACTAACATCGACTCTTAGTGGATGATAATCTTGACCCTTAGACCCTTACTCCAGATGTTGCTAACAACGACCTTTAGTGGATGATAATCTCAACCCTTACTCTATAAATTATTAATCTAGATCCTTGATGGAAACCTCGACCAATATGAATCCTCAGTAAACAGTTTGCTAATCTCGCACCTTAACGGTTGATAATCTCAACCCTTAATGAATGATAAACTCAACCTTTAGTGAACAGTTTGCTAACTTTGACCATTGATAGATGATAATCTAGACCCTTAATAATTGCACAATAGTAATATATATATATATATATATATATATATATATATATATATATATATATATATATTCATTGAACGATGACATATCATAAGATAATATTAAAGAACATTATCAATCAATAAATATAATTAAAAGGCTTAAAATTTTGAATATGTGTGATTACACAGAGGAAAAAAATTAAACATATGAAAGCATAAAAATTATTAAAAGTCTCATCATGTAAGGATAAAGGTACATCGGCGTCAATTCTGACCTGTTCGATTGCATCTCTAACATTTAACTATTGGCATATTTTTTTCTTGGGATGTAATTTGAATCTTCTTTGATCTTCTGATAGATCTTCTTGTTTGTAGAGGTTTTATATTGTCACACAATATTTATACTTCATTTAGAATGTTTCATTATGTCTCGTCAAGCACTGGATAAACCTACTCTTGGTATGTTCTTCGATAAATTTCTATCATGAAGAAGGGAGAGCAGTATTTGTAAATATTGAGTTAATACTTATCACATGTACACATGGTACCAACATATAACTGAATTCACCTCACATAACCTCTATCAAATGTATTGCATCAACACATAAAACTTTTTGAATATGTAGTTAGAAGCTTCGGATGCACTATTCAATTGCGATGTAGTATCTTTCAAAACTGTTTGTTTCTTCGCTCACCTGTAAATCTGTCATAATCCCTAAATTTTTCTTTTTCAACTCATGTAAATACGCCGAAAACTCATTATAATACTCATATTAAGATTCCAAGACTTCTTCCTTTTCGATCTCCTTACATTTTCCTACTTTCTTGTAATTGATTTCAATTACGTTGTCTCATTCATTCGATGTTGAATTCCTTTTGGTATGCAAGTCGGTCCTAAATTTATACAAGTAACGTCGAATTTACTACTTATCAAATTGATGCCTTGGCAATAATATCTTCCCTTTCTCTTTGAAATTACTATATCATGTCCACTCTCCTTGATAGTTATCTCACAGTGACGTATTACCTCAAATGGCATGCTACATATGTGCTTGGAGTAGGAAGTCTTTATTTTGAGCATCCCTACATCGTTCACTATTAATGCATACATCCTCCAAGTATAACTTTCTATAATGCACCTGATCGTATATCTCCTCTTGTTTGAATTCAAAACTTTATAGTAGAATTTGTGGCACATCAAATACTTGCAAAGAAAATTCTATAATCGATATTTATCCTTAACCATTTGTCCAACAGATATTTCATTAGGTTCATCCATCATTTTCAGATATCATTGATGATTTGCATTAACAAAAGCCACATTGGCCATATGTGTGTGTGTGTGTGTATCAAGTGAAATGATATCGAATGGAGCAACAAAAGTATCCAATGAAGGTTGTATCGGATGAGTTAATGATCTATGAATATCTCAATATTCTTCATCAATCGGTAAGCATAAATTTAAGTTAATATATTGTTAATTGAACTAAATAGAGGAATCAAGACACACAGCATTGGCGGAAATGATTGAGATATTAGAGTTGTCAACTCTTTCATCTTAACATTGATCATTAGTCAAAGGGTGATAAATATATGTATCGTACTCACTACCCAGCAATCAATGTGATTGTATATAACAATTATCAAGTCGTCACTCATGACATGTATTATTCCTTGAAGGATCAGGTATAATATAATCGTCAAGTCGTTGATCATGACATGTATCATTCCTTATAGGGTCAGGTATATTATAATCATTGATTCATCGATCATGACATTTATCATTCAATGAATGGTCAGGTATACTGTAATCGGTGAGTCGTCGATCATGACATGTATTATTCCTTAAAGGCTCGAGTATCTCACAATCAGCGAGTCGTCAATCATTACTTAAAGACTGTATATCAAATATCATATGTTTGAATGTAATATAGAATGTGTGTTCCTTGCTTGCACAAGATATGTACGCCTTACTTTCTCTATACACAGTGGTATCTGAGTATGTTGACTCTATTCAGAAAATATTATAAATGCCTCGAGATCTTCATTGATATATGTGGAAGGAATAATCCACGTACCGCTTCATCATACCCAACTTTCATTCTCAAATCAAATTCATCCAATATTGTCTTCGTAATCTGATGCATTTTATATATGAACTTCTGATACATAATATCATCCTTCACAATGACCCCTTTCGAGTGCCCACCCACATACGAGAAAGTCTCATTTTCATATACACCCTTTCCCATCATAATAGCATAGGATGGGCTAGTGAATCATAACCTTTTAATATGAGTTAACCTATAATAAAAATGAATAAGTATAAATTTTCAAATGCGAAGGTCAAGGTTGTCAAATGTGATAGGTCTACATTGTCATTTGTTAAGGGTCGAGGTTGTCAAAATATTAAAGATCTAGGTTGTCATCTGTTAAGGGGCATGCTTGTCAAATGTAAAGGGTTTAGGTCGTGGTTGTCAAATGTGAAAGGTCAAATTTGTCATCAATTAGGGGTTGAGGTTGTGAAAACAATGTGAAGGGTTATGGTTGTCAACTTTCCCAGTTGTCAACCTCCACCCTTCACATCGCCCAATCTTGACCCTTCACATTTTGACTCCCAAGCTTGACCCTTACTGGATGATAACCACGATCCTTATTAAATGACATTCTACACTTTTACCACTTCTCCACTTCGACCCTTCTTAACACAATGTTAAAACACATCACAATCTAGTCTCTTAAAAAAAAAACTTTGGTAATGACAAGATTTAAGGTTTTATTTACCTTCAAAAATAACTAACATTATAATTTACTATGATAGTAGGGACACTAAAGAACTGTTAAATAGACGTTAAAAGACGTTAGAGTGTGTTACAATCATAGTGGTGAGAGTGGTGGAGGAAGGTTCAATGAAGAGAAGTTTTAAAATGAACGCTGGAGAATGTTATATAGATGTCGGAAGAGAGAAATAAAGAACTTCAAAGAAGAGAATTTTTTAGATAAATACCGGAGAATGCCAAATGTAGACCTGATGAAGGAAATACTAGAGAGAAACGACGAAGGAAAAGTGGCACTAGGTCCCACGATCTTCAGTTTTTCAAGAAAGAATTACCTCTATAAAAGTGTAAAAATGTAACATTTGGCCCTTTCTAAGGGTGTTGTACACTATTTGTGAGATCCATTATCACATGTATATGGAATCGATCAAATCCATCCATTAACCTCATAATTTCATGGAAGACTATGGCCAGAAGCATGATTAACATTCGATAGTCACATTGATCACATGAAGTTAGCATCTTCCCATATAAATAGAGAAGTACAAAGAAAATTAACGGATTGAATGTAGGTTCTATTAAGCCTAACAATAAATTCCATCCACGTCACTTTCTCATATTTGAATACTATTTAATTTCTTTTTCACTAAAAATTTGTACAGCTGCAAATCCAAGAAAATGAACAATTTAATTTGAAAAACTTTTAAAAAATCTGTTAGATAACTATCTTCATAATATTTTAAACTTCACTTACTTTTTAAAATTTTGATCGTACATATACAAGGTTAGTACGGTCAAAATATCATTTAATTCATGATGGAGTCAGCTTAAGAGAATAGTTAAAAGCCAAGTATGGGAAAATAAATAAAGATAAGAGTCTGCGTACGTTTAAGCAGATCTTGGAGGTGGTAAATACTGCATACTCTCAAGGTATTGCCTTACAACACATACAACACCATCTTGTTTCATGATGTTGCCATTGGACAAGGTTAAATATGTTGGTTCTTTGAGCCCTCAAATTCAGATAGATTTGTCAGACAATGCAATTAATTAAGATACTCACTAGTCAAAGTATTATTTGAAAGGAAAAGATATATCGAGCATGGGGTATAAATTCTCATACCATGTTATCAGTGAAGCATTAAAAGCTCAGTGACTATACAAATTTTGTCAGCTAACTTCCCGAAACCTCCTCTAGAAGTGGCTTGATTTGTGAAATATTTAAGAAAGATCATAATAACAATTTCAGATCACAAAATTTTGGTTATGATTTCAAAGGCCATAGGCCTCAAAACATATCTGGCAGTCCAAGTATGTTAAACTCTTTACAACCTCAATCGGGTTTTAAAAGCATACATTTGGAGGAGAGATGGTATGCTAGTCTAAAGGAGCTCAACAATGGGGCTTTACATTGTCATCAAATATCTACAGTCTTGGGATTCTTCTGTTTAAGCTATTATGTTATTTTGAATTATGAAAGGTGTATGTTGTAGTAATGTTAGATCTATGCCATTAAATTCTTCCTCCAAATTTTCTATCAAATTTTTTTAATGAAGATGACATCTATTTTTGGCCGATTCACCGGGAGCCTTCTTCCCAACCAAAGGCATGGAAAATCTTGAAATCTGATTTAATATACAAAGCTCAAAATTTGTCATCCAGATATCAATCGTCATTATTTGTTGATGAAGAAGATGTTGAATCATAATTATTGCCACATTTTCTTATAATCTTAAGATAACAAAAGCATAAACAAGATGTCAAATTAGTTTAAAACATTTTATGTTTAAAAGCAGACATTGAGAATGTTGAAAAAGACACTCACTTGGAAATGAGTTGTGTTATGGGACATATAAGGACTCTTGTGCAAAAGACACATTGACTAGTTTCCATAATATCTCAAATGCATGTATTCACAATGGACTGTTACACATAACGTTAGTCTCTAAATTGTCCATGTCACATATGAATGAGGCTAGGTTGTTGAGAAATATCAATTGGCTTGAAAATGCGTACTTTTCCATGAAAACTAAACTTGAGCTATCTAAGACTGATGGTACAACACGTTCAGATAAAAATGTCCTAAAGAATTAAGATAAGTGGTTTCTAATACAAAATGACAATGAGGAGTTCTGCATGAATAAGAAACCTACTAACAACCTTGGAATCTTTTTTGATAGTACATGCAAGTACGCCCATTATAGTAAGTTTCAAGCACGTGATATTTTAAGGAATAAGGATCTTTTTAATTATGCAAATTTATTTGTTCACTGAGTTCTGACTGGGATGAGGAATATTTTGCTGCTACTAGGGTATCAAAGAAAATAAAGATCTTTGAACTTGATTTTCTCTTAAACAATGCAGATGATATTCATTATCTGGTAATTGAGATGTCAAGTAAATCGAACTATCCAGTAATTGAGATGTCAAGCAAATCGAAGCTCGATTATATTTGTTAGAATAGGTATATGAAGAACTATCTAGCTTCGGCTGATTATGATAATATGGTTCAATTATAGAATGCAAGCACTAGTCAAAGGTTTTCACAATATTAGGAACATCAAAAGATACCTTGGTCTGTTGACTTTTTTCGAGCAGACCCAACAAGGTTAGCAAGTGGAAGCGATGATTGTTCTATAAACCTTTGGAGTATTAATGAGAAAAATTGCATCAACATGATTAGAAACGTTCTGTTGTGTACAGTTCTCCGCTTATTCCAGCCATTTGTTGGCCTTTAGATCTGCTAACTACAAGATCTACTATTATCATCTTCGGACTACAAGAGTCCCTTGGTGCACATAATTAGCAAGGCATGGGAAAGTTGTTAGGTATATGAATTTTTCAGAACCAGATACACTTGTTTCTACATCCACTGACAACACCCTTAAGCTATGGGATCTTAACAAGACCACTCCTGGTGATGATTCCACTAGTACTTGCAGCTTAACCTTGAGCGATCATACAAATGTGAAGAATTTTATGGGCTTATCCATTTCTGACGGTTATATAGCATGTGGGTCGAAGACGAATGAGGTTTATGCTTACTATAGATCTCTCCCCATGCCCAATACTTCTCACAAGTTCAACTCCACTGATCCTATCACTCAAAAAGAGACGGATGATGATAATGGACAATTTGTTTCAAGCGTCTGCTAGAGAGAGAATGCAAACATGGTTGTTGCTGCAAACTCTAATAGCAATATAAAACTATTGTAGATAGTGTGAGTGGAGTAAAACAGTATAAAGTGGGTTGTGAATCTCAAATGCTTCCATTTCTTCTTGTATTATGTGGATGTGACTTCATGTAGATGACCTCATGATGGGAAGAATCATGAAAATTCATGTGAAATCTTTGTGCTTTCTTATTTTATCAAAGGAGTATCTGTTTGGCAAGTAATATGAAAATCATTTTAAGATCTTTGAAAGCATAGTCTAAGCATATCTTTTGATGAAAATTAGAGGAAACGGTTAAAGATGAAAATTAGACATGTATTCTTTTGAATTTTCTCCTGACCTCGTATGAGTCATTCAAAGACACGTTGTGCACTAGTAAATCGTCTCTTAATGCCGATACCGTTATCTCAGCTCTTCAAGGAAAAGTGATGAGAAAGAAAAATGGTAACATGTGGGGCCTTTATCAATGCATTATTTACGAGGGGGTGGAATTCTGAATGGGACACAGGATCTTCTCGATCGAGATCCAAATCCAAAGGTAAGGGCAAGGGAAAGTTGAAGTGCTGGAACTATGGTTGTCTAGGCACATGAAGAAGGGTTGTACAAATTGTAAGGCGAGGAAAGACAACTCAAAGGCTTCTTCCAAGGAAGCCAACACTGCCGAGTCTGATGTAAGTACAAGTTATAATTATGTGCTATCTGTGTATATGGTCGGCCACTTATGTGATGATCCTAGGGACGAGTGAATTTTACACACGGGGGCTTCATATCACATGAATCTTCATCGAAGTTGGTTCACCAGTTATAGAGAGTGTGATGGTGGCCAGCTATTTATGGGCAATAACAATGCATGTAATGTGGTGAGTATTAAATAGATATGCATCAAGATGTTTGATGGCATGAAGCATACATTGATTGAGGTAAGACAAATTCTTACATGAGGAAGAGCCTACTATATCTTAAAGCACTCGAGGAGCTTGGGTGTAAGTTCACCGGTTTTGATCGTGTTCTTTAAGTTTCAAAGAGGGCACTCATGGTTATGAAGTTATAGAGGAGCGGAAGCCTTTGTAGGTTAATTAGGAACACTTCATTGGGTGGAGCTGCAGCGTCTGTAGCGGATTCCACGTCTACACGTATGTAATATGCATGTCTGGGCTATATGAGCGAGCGCGGCATGAAGATACTCTCTAACTAATGTTTAATTCTAGTTTTTAAATTATTTTTTTTTTATTTAAGTATATGCGAGCATTGTACATGTGGTTCAAGGGTTTCTAATTCATTATAAAGGGTTTAGGGGCTTGTAAGGAGAAATTTGAGTATTCTCCATCTCTTATAATTTCTGATTTGATAGTGTTTACTATCGATTTGTGTCATGGTTTTTTTTCTGAAATGATTTTTTCATGTTAAATTCAAATTCTTTGGCACGCACACACACGCACACACACACACACACACACACACACACACACATATATATATATATATATATATAGAGAGAGAGAGAGAGAGAGAGAATGTGTTAATGAACCGTCTTTGATTGCGAGTCCAACTCGAATTCTTAGTTTATTGGTAAGTCATCTAGTTTATAAACAACTTATAGCCATAGAAGTTTTCAGTTCTAAGCAATATCCATTCTGATTGTTATGAGCTACATCACATATGAGTGTCATAATCAGATATCTGTTCAGCACTTAAACGCATAAATTTTCATATTGAAATTTATAGTTGCAAGTTCAGTATATCATAAAGACAATTTCTTATTTTTCCGTTTTTTTTTTTTGCACTTGCTAAAATCTCCAAAAAAAATAAAAATAAAAAAATAAAAAATTATTGTTATATATTGATTTTTATAATTAAGATTTGAACCCACAAATCTAATTTTAATCTCTTTTTTTCCTTTCTTCTTGGGTACTTCGCTTTCTTTCCAACACGAAAGTCACTGAACAATGATTCAGATATCTTCTAAATAAAATGATTTCAGGCATCATTCTTCAGCAATCAATCATGGGCCATTTTTTTAGCTCAATATGGACGGCTGTTATTCTTTCTAGACCATCTATCTGCTGGCTAGAAATTGGATCTACTGCTGTCCCACTATAACAATGGACATGATCACTGAGATGTGGACCCTACTTGTACGAACTAAGCCCCCAACGAAAAAGAAAATTCCCACCTACAACTGGTTGTACGCTAACTTAGCAAGCAGCCCCATCCTTCCCTCCAAAGTATCATGTGTGCAGTACGTCCAATCCATTGAAATGGTGGGCCGTGCCATGAGATCACCGGACAAAAAAAAAAAAAAAAAGAAGAAGAAGAAGATCAGCACACGGTTGAAATCAAAGGTTGGCCGATGATCTGATTTAACGTACAGTTGTGACCCATCTTATAAGTGGATTGGCCTGATTTTAAAGACAGGCGATCTTCGTGGTCGGACCCTTTGTATTTGAACCGTTCTCATTCTCGTGATCTTCATTTTCAACCGACTAGAATGGACTTGGTTTCGGTAGGGACCCCTCCAGTACCGACGTCAGTGCTGGAATATCTGTGGGGCCCACCTTAATGTAGGTGTTTTATCCACGCTGTCCATTCAATTTTCCAGCCGATTTTAGTGCATGAGCCCAACAATGATGCACATCAAAATCTCAGTTGGACTACACTACAAGAAAGAATGCTTTAATCATCAGGAAATATTTCCTGCGGTGTGGTCCACCTAAGATTTCGATCTGCCTCGTTTTTTTTCTCACGCCTAAAATTATCTGGAAAAACGGATGGACGGCGTGGATAAAACGTATATACCATGGTGGGGCCCACAAAGATTTTCCAGTACCATCGTCTGTAGTGGAGGGGTCATCACCGAATCCGTATACGGCTAGAATCTTCTGAATAAACTAAGTTTGGGACCTCGCCCATCGATGGTGGGGCCCACCCCTCGACCAGTTACAATCACATGCACTTCCAAGATCCAACGGAGTACAATGTTGTACAGCAATCAGTGGACGGTCCACTCGAATAATAGAGCAGACGCTAGAAGTATCTTATTTGGACTACATCTGAACTTTATTATAGTGCCAACGGAATGTGGAACGAACGTTCGTTGTATGTGGCCCACCGAAACAGAGAGAATGATAAGAGCAACTACGAAAACCTGATGCAATCCATACGCTGGTTTGTAAAATACCACCACCAGCACCCACGTGGGTGGGGGCCATTTGCAAATTCCGACGACTCCAAAGTTGCGGACACTCAGATACGCCAATCAGTACATTTGGACCGTCCATTACGTCCAACACGAATTTCACGGACTGATGAAAATCCACGCCGATCCAACAATCTTAACCATCTGATTAATGGCCCCTGGAAGATTATGAGATGATCTTGAGAAAAATTGGACCAGTTAACAATTTGATTTTTCAAATTGATGGACCCCATCATGGATTGTTCAACGATTCTAAATAATCGCTTTTGTTAGCAGTCGTAACCATCGCAGCCGTTGGTTGCAAAATAGATGGATATAACAAAAGAAAGGTCAAATTAAGGGTGGATTGGATCTTCTAATCGGTGTGATTTTTGCTGGAATTTCTTGGAATATGTTCTAGACTTGATGGACAGTTCAGATTAATGGATTGGACTGCCCGTGTGTCACCATCTCTTCAGAAAATGAAGGGATAAAGCTTTTGAGAACCAAGAGAGGAGAAGAACCATCCAAATGGTACTCCAGATTGCTTACCACATGATACATTGCATCGGACCGGAATCCTCTACAACATCCAAGTCTGTGGAGCCCACCATGCTGTATGTGTAAAATCCACACCGTCTATCGGGCATATTCAAGATTTTAGCTCATACGACCAAAACTCAGCTAGATCCACGGCTCAGACGCACCAAAAAAAAAAAAAAAAAAAACATGGAACAAAGAGGATAGGATGCTGACCGTTGGTTTGTGTTAGAGGCCACCATGGTATACACATCAGGGTGAAGATAAGAAATAAGACTGACACTAAACTCAGGTGGGCCACCCTTGGTTGTTTAAGGGAAAGATTGTTTTCGTGTGCACATGGTGCACCATCCCAAGAAGGGGTCTGGAATCCTTAAATACCATTCCAAATTGAGATTTTCAAAATTCCCCTTAGGAAAAGGCGTTGGGTTTCCCACAAAAAAGAGAGATGTGCGCATCCTAATGCGGGCCTTTGAAGGGATTATTTGAATACCAACTTCGATAAATAACTTTTTTTTACAACTTAGGCAGCATAAAAAAATTATTTTTTAACTTCAATTAATTATTTGGATAGCCCCATTACAAAGCTTAACGCATTAAAGTTAATTAACTGTTGGCAAAAATTATTTTTTTTAACTTTTTTACTCATTCCATGTAATGAATAGTTGATATCAAATTGGAACGGTCCATATCAAAGGTGGCCTCACATGATGGACTGCATGTTAACAATAACATTATATAACTAATTCCAAGCCAATTTCAACCAACTCACTTTTATCTCCTCCACTTTTTCCAAATGGTGGATTTTGATTTTCAAATATTGGTTGTAACTTATCTTATCATGTATAATATATTCTCAATTATATTATTTTCATGCTATTAGAGCCATTAAAAAAATTCTTTCCTTTTTTCTGATATTCTTTGATTGGGCCCATTCCTTCACTTGATAATAGTGGGCCTCCATCTATCCAACTGAAATAAGCTGCTCGTTTCCTCATTGGTAAGTTGATTGCCTATTCGATAACACCAACATCTTCGGTCCACACAATGGCCGATCTTCATCAAAGGTGGGTCCCACATGATGGGCACTGGATATTTAAGGTGGCACCACATGATGGACAATAACACTGACGGTGGGCCCCACAGATGGATAACCCATATCGAATTAGGCCACACATGAGGACAGTTCACATCAAGGTCCATCCCTCACATCAAGGTCCATCCCTCATGACGAGTGATCCACATCCAAGGCGGGCCTTGCATAATGGACGATCCACTTCGAAGTTGAGCCCAACATGATGGATGGTCCACATTAAAGGTGGCACCGCATGATGGATGACCCACATCCCACGTCCAACATGATGGATGGCCCACATCTACGGTGGGCCCTACATGATGGATAGCCCACATCTACGGTGGGCCCGACATGATGGATAGCCCACATCAAAGGAGGATCTCGTAAGGTAGACGGTCCACATTGAAGGTAGGCCCCACATGGTGGACGGCTCACAATGAAGAAAAAGCTAAAGTAGACCGACATAAAAAATGATCCACATCAAAGGTTGGCTGGGCGTGATGGATGACGGATATTAAGGGTGGACCAAACAAAATTAGGGATAAGTTCTTATGTGATGTTGGAAACCAAATGCACTTTTCCACTTTTTGGTTTAACTTACAATCCAAAAGAGCCTGTACACCAAAATCATTATATATTAGAAGCTGATTAAGCATAATTGCATAAGTCCACTTTCCTTTTCATATAAATTTGATAATAAAAAAAAAATTAATAAAAGAAAAAAAGCCGTAACATCATAGTAAAATGCTAATAAACATGACAAATGCTTATTTGCAACCCCTCAAGAAGAGAATTCACAGCTGGAAAAAGTTCAATTGAAATCTTAAAAATTCAAAAAATTGCAGACGTATGCTGGTCACCTTCACCTATCTACTCAAGAAAAAACCGCCGGGTGCATCACTTGCTGCAAGAGAAAACAAACTAAAAAATTGATATAATAGCATTCCAAGTACAGGGGAGTTTTCACTTAATGCCGTGTTTGGTTGCACCAAATATCATTATATCTCTTGAATAATTAGCCTAAATTTGGTCCAAAATATAATGATATTTCATGGTATTTGTTGCAACCAAACGTGTCCTGATATAAGATAATGAAATGGCTTTTTCTCAAAGAGAATGGTTGTATGCTACCATTATTCTTCTGCCTTCAAATTTACCCTTGAAAATATCATATATTTGCAGGAGGACGCCTGTTAAAATGTTTCGATGTTAAAAACATGTACTTGCATGCGTGATGCATGAACCACGCATTTAGTTCAGTATTTGGGTTCAAGGATCGATCACCAACAAGCGGCCATAATTTAATTCAAACCCACAACCCATTTTACGAGTATTGTGCCCTTGAGAATATATCATATTTCAAAGGGAAAAAATAAAAACATAAAATTTGAAGCATGCACCCAAGTTCTAGGTAATCAGGGTTACTAAATGGCAATTACGTAATAGTAATGGTGAACCCAGTACAAAATACAGGCTATAATGCCTGTTCTGAAGAAGAAAAAGGCCCGTTACGGGACTGTAACAGGCTGATACAGGGCCGCAACGGTTCAATACAGACCCATAACTCTGTTATGGGGCCGATATGTTTTCCTCCTTTAAAAAAGTTGTGAATGTTATTGGGTCGTAATGGCCCATATCATAATGGCCATAAGACTGGCCATTACGGCCACCATTACCATTGTTACCATTATTGAATACCTTGATTATCCTACTGTTTTCCTTGTTCATATATTTCTCCTCAATTTTCTTATCAATATGCACGTGACTAGGGCCAGCAATTGGTGGGGTCCACCCACCAAACCATCAACCCAACCTGCTAAAAGACGGACCAAGGTTAAGTTTACTGAAGTTTTGTTCAGTTTTGTTCAGGCTCAGCTTGTAAAACCAGGGCCATCTTAAATAAACAGGTTTAGCTAGGGTTGACCTCGGCCTGACCCGACCGACCCATCTATATTACTAATATATAAATAAATAAGCATCATCAACAATTCACTTGCTTCAGTGGCAGAAATGTGTGAAACCTTGGCAGTTTTGGATTCTAGCACCCCAATATAATTTCTTTTACAAGTGGGTTGGGTCAGACCGGACCAGTTCTGGGCATAGGAATCTGCTCATTGGTCGAGCTTGGAGCCTTGGACATCTCTCTCAGGTTACAGGTCAGGCTTGGGCTGGATTCTGGGCCTGTTTAATCGATGATCCAAGCTCGAGCTGATCTTGACCCAACCCACTGCCACATTTCATTGGGGTTTCCCTGTATTCTGCAAATGTTATGCCGCATAGTTGAAATTGCAACAACAGCAACTTACTTGAACTGGTGTGCCCCACTAGTGTGACCTATGCTGGAGTCGTTACATGCTGCTGCTCATCATCATCTGTCCCAAAATACCGGTCTCCAAATTCACCCATGCCGGGGATGACACGGAAATCTTCATTTAGTCCAGTATCGATCTCAGATGTCACAATCTTAATTCTTGGGAAGCTTTTGCAGACGACGTGGACTCCTTGAGGTGCCTGATCGCATAAACGGCATAAGTTTGAGAGATTAAAATGGTAAAGATTGTGGAAAAACAAACAGAAGACCTCGAAAATAGTTTATTCAGAGAACCTAGTTGAAATGGATCACTCTTTTCATATAACTTTCAAACATCAAAGCATCATATCATGACATAAAATTTATGTCACAAAATCATAAGGACTGTGGATAGTGCCCTACAAAATTATGCAAATTAGCACTCTTCAAAGTAGCTTTTGTAAATGAAATCCAATGCACGATATCTTCTCAATCCTTTTCACTAGAAAGCTACTCATGAGATATTTCAAAAAGAAATCTTCCTAATAGAAAATTACATGAGGTAACTAGCTCAAGGTGAGTAGAAGATTTACCCAACGTTAAGTAAGAAGGGCATTGCATTTTTTTGAAATTGCATCGCGGCAAGACTTGGTTGTGTTCATGCTACAACACTCATAGACATGAAGCAAATAAAAAACTAGTTCTTGTTTTTGCATCTAACTACATTGTGAAAATATGATAGTTATTGATACAAGCAAGTCAGAGAACCTAACTTACAAAAGCCGCTGGGTTTGACATCTTGTATCCAGGCCCAACCCTGACAGACATGTCCTTGTCCAAGTCAGAAAGGTGCAAACATATGATCTTTCCAAAATGGAGGTGCAAGAAGATTGCACTGTGCTGGGTAAACAACGCCACAACAGCAGGCTAAACCATCACTGAACGGTACACAATACAGACAATGATTCTGTCTGTCTAAAGTCTAGACAATTACAATCTGTCACGATATGGAACTCTGGCGGAGCATAATACTCCCATGCATGCCACTGTAAATGTGTCATAGATGCGCCCCAATCCAAACCCGTCCAAATGGTGGCCCCAAATGCAAATGCGTCAACACATTCAGGATATTCAAATCCATGCATAAGACACATGCCATATACAGGTAAGTTATAACAGCAGCTGCAGGCAAACATGAGTCCTAATCAAGTAACCTGGCTGCATATCTTTATGTCAGATATGGAAGTGATAGAGGAGACGGTTTGTTTCCTAGGATGGGATTGAAGAAGGATTTAGTTTCATTGAGACTGAAGATAACTTATATATGGCTCAGTTCTGATCTTTAAAAATTTTCACGCAAAATGCCCTGTTTTAAAACTCCTATATCCCCACACACACACACACACACAAAAAAAAAAAAAGAGCAAATAATAATAATAATAATAATAATAACAATTAGGGCAATCCCTTAGTTTTCAGGAGCATTTAGTGGAAAATATCCCAGTTTATGGTTCAATTGAAGTTTTATGTTTATGATCGTGGAGAACAGAAGCTGTGAAGAAACTTGGCAAGAGGTATCCTTCACTTACCGAAATGAGATTGAGAAAAATGATATTTGACTCTGGTACACCCTTCCTTATGAGCAAGGAAATAGCTTGCACAGCTGAATTGCCTGGAAAAAAAAAATAGTGATAACAGTAAATGATAGCTCTGGTGAAGAGATGCACCATTTGGACTAGTTTTGCTATAAGCAAGATTGAGTTAGTAAGTTCCCAATTTGTGACCATATCTATCATACTTCAAATTAATTATCATACCGCATACTAATAGAAGTGAACTACAAAAGTGACTTTAAAAAAAAACCATTTGGACTAGTTTTGCTATAAGCAAGATTGAGTTAATAAGTTCCCAATTTGTGACCATATCTATCATACTTCAAATTAATTATCATACCGCATACTAATAGAAGTGAACTACAAAAGTGACTTAAAAAAAAACCATTTGGACTAGTTTTGCTATAAGCAAGATTGAGTTAATATGTTCCCAATTTGTGACCATATCTATCATACTTCAAATTAATTATCATACCGCATACTAATAGAAGTGAACTACAAAAGTGACTTAAAAAAATTAAAATTTAAATTACAGAATACTTAGGAAAAATTGTGACATGCTTAAGGAATATGGTGAAAAATAGAAGCATGAAAAGAACATTTCTACATGAAGAAAAACCCAACCTGTGCCAAGGATAGGGTCCAGAAGCAGCACATGCCTATCTGAGATGTCTTTTGGCAGTTTTTCATAAATAAGCTGCACAGCATTCAAAATGTCAGTGAAGAAGCACCAGGAAACACGGGGGAGGGGGGCATCAAGAGCTCCACACGAACCTGCTGACCATTATCACCTTCCCTATGAATAAGAATCTTCCCAATCTTGATTCCCTTACAACATGCTCGGAGTGCATTCTCCATACTTTCACCGCTGGCATCAGGAGGGAAATTGTTGTTAAGGCAAAGTGTTTGCACAGAGATAACCAGGACCATTGAGTTCATTCAACAGCCCATGTGGCAAAACATTAAGAACCACCGCATTGTAGCGTTGTACATGATAGATGGATGTGCAGAAGAACATTTTTTATTCAGTATTTGGGCATCCACCTTTTCTGTTCCCGGTTACTGAAATACCATTTCAACGACTATCAGTATAGAAAGAGTGAGAGAGTTCTGTTTCCAGTTATTATCAGTAAATAAATAAATAAAATCAGATGCACAAAGTGGGCTACGGTGCTTTTGGTAACTGATCTATTGATCATAAGTTCACAACATGTTATCCATTTTCTCTCTGTTTCTCAACCGGCTACTTGTTGATTGTTCCGAGTAAACTGATTAGGGTTGTCCCACCATAGAGGTTTTTGTAGAATGATCCATCCATTTTAGGCCATCAGATTAACAGCCTGGATCATCAAAAGTGGGACCCAATGGAACAAACTGAAGGTCTGAGCATATATCCTCAGGTAAAATTCCTCTACCAGATATTACCATTTCTTAAGGCTAAGATAGCCCAACTTCCTGAGTGCTGCAATGGCTATTTTCGCATTTGATATCACGCATCACCACAGAAAAACTAACTCAAAGCAACCCCACTCAGTTAATTCTCTGACAAAAGCATGCAATTTCTAACTATATACCTTGAAGTGTGTGTGTGTGTGTGTGTGTGTGCATGTGTAAAGAAAAAAAAAATTTGTTTCATATCATGCAAAAGTCCTGAAGCACATGCTAGGATTCCATTGATTGGCATTTTTACCAGCACATAGATTCCAAAAACTAAAAAAGAATGTAGCATCCAAGTAACCCAGAAACTCATTGGACCGTGACCTCTTCATCCAACCAAAATCCACGCATTCAAAGATGCGAGTGGTTCAGAAAAATGGGAAGAGGTATTACATAAATAAGATGTTCTTCATGTTCAGTACTTAAAGGTGGAAATAATACTGATAATAGAACTCGCAACAAACTATGACAGTCTACCTTCTAATAACTGAGACACCACATAGCCTTTTACAAAAATCCACCCCAGTATATACTGATCCTGCATTCAGTAAGAAAAATAAATAATAATAATAATGTTACAAAAGCATTCTCCCTATAAATCAAACACTACACATATCTACTACCATTTGACTTTCAGTAAGACATACTTGCCATATTAAAAACATCCTTTGAGGGAGAAAAAAAAATTCCAAACATATTTCTTTAATGTAGACCACTGTTGGATTTTGAAATGGAAATGCTATTGACATTTTACTTCTCCAAAGAAAAATTCCCTAGGCAGATTTTTGAAGTTGCACTCAGTCACAGACATGCAGGTTTTAGTTCTTCCTAACTAAAGCAAAAAAACATAGGCCTTAATCATCTCTTACCGAAACAGAGTTGTGAATGAAAGAAAAGGTTCAGAAAATTGATTTAGATGAGATTCCAAAGTTAGAAATGTGATTTTGAAATTGACAAGTAAGAACTACTACCAGTACTATTGGTAATTTTTTGTGTGTAATAACAGTATCATTATTTTCCACAAACTCAAAGCTACATAGTTTTGTATAGTATTAGATGCTTACCAGTTGGAGTGGTAACCTGTTTTTCTGTGAATGGAAGATGGCCTAGACCATGTTCAACAACCTGTTCATTATTCAGCGTATGATCAGTCCATATGCCACGAATGGAACCAAACAATCTCATTAGCACAAAGGAAATATTCTTACCAAACGAATCAATCGATCTGAATAAAATACAAAGTCATGTTTTGTTGTTTGAGCATCGCGTATTAGGGTATGCATCCCTCTTATCTGGGGGAAAATGGCAGGAATTAATGGAATTCAAGAAACATATGACATAGCAATCCTATTCAGAGATGAACTCTGTCAGATAATGCACTTAAATAGACACAAATACATGAAAATTAAGAGCAGTTGTACCTGAAATGTGGATTGAATGACATAGAGATTTGGGTATATTTTACAAAGATCATGTTGACCAAGCTTTGTACGAATATGTTGCACAATCAAGTCAATTGCTACGTGATTATCTCCTCCACGAGGGATGATGATATCCGCATACTTTTTTGTGGGAAGTATAAAGTCATCAAAAGCAGGCTTCACAAACTTTGAGTACTGCATTTTGTAAGAGGCAGGTTTGATGAGTGCACATTTTATTGCACAAAGAAAACAAACTTCAAATGTGTGCAACAGAATTACTGCATAACTGCAAGCATTATCTCTAAGGTACTCATCATCTCTCAACATATAAGTATCTAAAGGAATATGAAAAGCCTTACATGACAAGGAAATAATGATGACAGAATGACAGAATGAGGTCCGAGAATTCTTCAGGGTCTGTGGGGTTAAAAACCCACAGGCATGATAAACTAAGGGGTCGTTAGAAAGCATGGACTTTGAGCAGTTTGGATTCTGAATCCAAGTCGTGTTTGGCACCTTATATTTTGGTGGATTTCAAATCCACATAGGATTGAAAATCAAAAGGGACCCTTTTGTATTATTCTCTAAAAGGTGGGTTCAAAATCCAAGGACTTTCATTCCTCTCCAATTGTTATAACTGCTCTCTCCCTTCTCCATGAAGTGGCCTTCTTGAAAATCCGGGTTGCCAAACACGGTTTCTGGATTCCACAGAATTGAAAATCCAGGCTGCGAACCACAACTGATAGAATGCAAATCTCAGAGCTTGAAAATCCTTGATTTGGGTTCTCTTAAAATCTCAAATCCAAGGTGCCAAACAACCCTTAATAAAGCGAGTTGAGATGGTGGTGCAAAATATAATCTTAAAACTTGGATCTGAAAACTAGAAACTCCCATCTTATGAGAAGAATGCTTCATAGGGTTTAGGTAAGGAAGAAATAGACATTGTCATCATTGTAAAAGTTAACTTATCCCAGCTAACTGGGGTTGGCTTTTCAAATTCTGTTTTGCCAATCAATCTTTTTTACAGTGGTCAGCACGGAATGAGGAAGAAAAATAACAATGTTAAGATATAAAAATCTTTGTTTCCAATTAAAAGCATTTCCAAACAAGAAATGCATCATCTACACACAATAAAAGCCATTTACTAACCACTTACAGAAGCATTAATCTGAGTATCCAATTAAAAGCATTTACAGACAAGATATGTATCATCTACCCGCATTAAATGCCGTTCACTAAACACATCCAAACACATTATGTAATACAACACCTACTAATTGGAACACTATGGTGCCTGGGTAACTGCAGAACCATGACCCATACAGGTGGGCACTTGGACGCCTTACAAGGATGGCAACTGCTCCTACATCTATCTATTAAAACATTCAATATATTCGTTGTAAATTTTGCAAGGCACATTATTTGCCCCCACCGTGACTGTTAAATACATCCATTCATTCTACTTTTGGTCAACAAGTAGTAGAATTGGGTATTGTAGTACAGCTTTGCTAAGCCCACACATGTGTCCAGGTCAGCTAAGGCATATGCCAACACATGAGCCAGCGTGGCAGGCAGGTACAATATCCAAGCCATCCATCAGAAGGCTACCTCTATGTAGATTCCCTGTAGCAAGAACCAGGTTGGTGCACTAGTCAGATGGTCCACAATTAACTGAATGAATGGTTGGGGGGGGAGGGAGGGAATCCACCAAAGTTTTCTGACCTGTCTCTAATATCAAGGCACACATACTGAATGGACCACCTTTATCATGGGGAAGTAACATTTACAAAGTGAGGTACACCAGATGGATGGCTTGGATATTTCACCTATTTGCCATTCTTGCATATGCAGTGGTGTATGCATTAGCTGACTCATACACACATGTGGGCTTAGCACAGCTCATTACAGTATTAAAAGTAGGAAGGTTGTGTGTATTTAGCTGACAGTGTGTGTGTTAATAGCATCCCCCCTTTTCTATGAACATTTTCATCGGTTCAAAGTGACTAGGCAAAGAAACCAAGTTTTAGTTACAACCAGCTCGTCCTATATTTCTTCACATGGAATTAAGGGACCAACAGCTCATTTCTTGATCAAAACTGTAATCAACCTATGTAAATGAAGAAACTCTATGTTCATTCAGTGAATGCTTAGTTAACAATTTTTCACTTCACCTTAGCCTGTTGTACTTGACTCTCTTCTGGATACAATAAAGCAATTATAGATATCCTAAGTACCCATAGCTTAGTAAATAGCATCTCTGATGTGCTAAGAAGGATGAAGTTCAATTTTCTTCAGTCTTCACATTTGAGTTGATTTATATTGCAAGATATTTCAAAGAACATCAATAATAAGTGTATCAGTTTGATTCTTAGCTGGTCCTCCCTCAATCAACCAAAGGCAACAACATCAATTACGACTTTACACACAAGCTTGGCATTATTTATACAACACTTGGACCAATATATTCCAACAGCTAATATGAGAGTACGCATTCCCCTTTAATTTTTGTTTTAAAAAAAAAAAAAAATGTGAGTTCATTCAAAAGAGCTTATGTCATTGGAAAATGACAATTTGTTAACCTGGTCTAATACTGTTCCAATGTCTCTGCCCTTCTCAACAGTATCACGCCTTATCCTCCTCGCCAAGCGCACATCAGCATCTGCACTGAATTGTTCAACGTGAAGACAATAAGAGTAACAGTCTAATAGTACCCACTGAAGTAATAAACAGAGCAACAAATAACTTCATGTGGATAATAAAAATGTACTTATTACAATCAGTTGACCAGTGAACTCAACCTGAAGGTTGTAGACAAGAAATTACAGAATTGCTAAATGCCAATGATTTAAACTCCCCAAAAAGATTTGAATTTTCTCAAATGACTCCAATTATATGGTACCAAACTCGAGATTACGAGCAAGGGCCTCCGTGATGAGGAAGAAGGTGTTAGGCACCCTTCTTGCCCATGCTAACACAATCTCTATTTGGTAGCAAATGGAATTTTTGAAAATAGAATTTCAACAAGATAACAACAAAGAGGAACATAAATGAATAAGAGAATGGAAGTGCGGAATGAATCAGAATGTTTGAATCAATTCTCATGAATTTCCCACTGGAAACTCCGTCTTCAAATGTTCTTTTGCAATCCATCAGAGGCTCTATAGTTGCACAAAGCATGAAGGAAACCAGTCTGTGGAGGATAATCATTGCTGCTAAGTGGGTTTGGCATTTTGGGGCAAAGGAGACCAGTCTATGGAGGACAATCAATGCTGCTATTGCTAAGTATGGTCGATCCTCCATGGGCTGGTGAATTAAGGATCTGTCCCTCTATCGTGCATCCTTCCTTTGGAAGACTTTTGCTTGAGTCAGAATCAAGGGTTTTGCCAGTTTCAGCTTCGCCATTGGGGATGGGACTGGGTCAAATTCTGGGGAAACGGTTGGTGTGGAGCCCTCACTTTGATTGTCTTTTCCTTCTTAGACAGCCTGTCCTGTTGTTTATATCACCATCACCAGTTGTTTTTTGGGCCAGGATACTGGCAGTGTGTGGTTCCTCGTCAATGGAATTTATCCGACTTCGAGATTGATGACATTATATATCTTCTTTCTCGTTTGTAGGCCTTCTCCAGGAGTGAAGGATTCTTTGTATTGGCGTAATTCCATATCGGGAATTTTCTTGGTGCGATCATTCTACTCGATCTTATCCCATTCCGAGAATTCCTGTTGCAACAATGACACTGGCTCTGTCTTGTCCTACAAAGCTCCTCCAAAAATTGCAGCTTTTGTGTCGCTTGCTGGCAGGAATAGGATTCTTACAGTTGCCAACCTTCGTAAAAGAGCCGTGGTGATGCCAAATATTTGTCTCATTTGCCTTAATGATGCGGAGTAAGCAGATCACTTATTTATTCAACGGGATTGTCTTCTCTAGAGTTGTCTGGTCCAGTATTCTTCTCTCTTCAAATGTTTCATAGTTCATGCCAACCTCGATTGGAGGGTCGTCTTTCTACTTATTCTTTAAGCCATCTGAGGTTAAAGAAATAATTGTTGCTTTTGCAATAAAAGTGGTTCTACTGTTGGGGTCCTCAACCAGCTTGTTGTGTATATCAGGGATTGGGTGCCCTTTAGGGTTTTTGTGTTTATTGGGGTTTGGGTATCCTTTTGTTTTCTGGCCTTTCAGCTTAAATAATATGCATCATCTTTATAAAAAGAAAAGGAAAAAAAAAAAAAGCAACAAATTCAGGTGCAAGAGTGAGGAAACGTCTTTTCTGAAATATTTTCAAGTGCAAACATGTAGCAAGTGGGCGTAGGAGTGCGAGCGCGAGCCCAAAGTGTGATTTGAAGCAGGAGTCGCACCTAGTTAGAAGGTTCATGAGAGTTATCTTGTTAAAGCTTTTAAAAGCCATGGATGGGAAAGGAGATCAAATAAATCCTCCCATCAAGGAGGTCTCTGAAGCCATTGCTGAAAACCCAAGAGGATTGAGGGGATCAACTTAGCAACTCAAGACTTGAAAATTTCAACAATTCTCCAATCCAACTCAGAATTTCTTGCATTATTCCATCAATATTGTCCTAAAATTGTCTCTTGATTCTACCTTCTAACTCTACTTGCTGCGCATATGCACTAATAAGATTGATTATCTTCTCTCCTAACAAAAGTTTTATTAATCAAATCATATCACTTGCTCTCCTAACATCTACAACTTTATCCTTTAAATCTTTATCTACCACTAACCCTACCTCATTTTTATTATTGTCCTTTCCTATATACCAAAGTTTATATCCATCAAATTCTCTAGTTTTGCCCCCTTTCCACTTGGTCTCTTGAAGGAAAGCTATGTCAAATCTCCTTCATTTTGTCTTATCTACTAACACCATACTCTTACCTGTCAATATTATTATATTCCATGTGGCAAGATGAAATCCCGTTCTCCTAAACTAGCTGCTTTACCTACATGCAGAATGGCATGGGAACCCATGTCTACTTCTTGCAGCAACCAGAGGTTATTACGGCATGTCGCTTTCAGGGGGCATTTCCTATGTGGTGGAAAAGGAAAATTGTATCATTGCATAATTGATTTCTTACCATAGTTGAAGGCAGAAAACTCAGGAAATACGGGTATCAGATTCAAGAAAATTGAATTTCCACATATTGAAAGTGGAGGAAATTAGATTTCCACATTTTTATACTAAAACCCTAAGCTCTCTTGGGCATAGAAATTGGATTTATGGGCTGAAAATAGGAGTATAGGACTATGGGCAAAGAGTTGGGTCAGTCAAGGTCTGAAACCTCTTAGGCCTTCTAGGATCATCCTTTTTAGGTTCTAAGGGGTTTGATTGGAAATCGGGTTCAAGGAAAGGAGACGTCTCCTAAAGCATAAATCGTTTGTGAGTCAACATTAAGACATCTAGCCCAAAGACCACATTTAACTAATTTAGACCAGCCATACAAGTGAGGTAACAATTAAGGGATTTGGTAAGTTTGCTAATAGACAAAAGGCTTAAAGAAAATTTTGGAATTTAATAAATAAATAAATAAAAGATGAGGATAATAAAATAAAGGGACTTATTGAGAAGGACATGTATGAATGGTACCCATTCCACTTTGGTTTGGGTATTGTTTGCTAGAGCGAGAAAGAGCCTATTATTGAGCCAAATAGACGAAAATAAACTAGATTGGCCTATCATATGGTCGTACGCTCCAAAGTCTATTACTCATTGAGCATGAGTCTGAGATACTAAACAAGCTATACCTAAAGTCACGAATATAGTTGTAGGGGTGGAAATATCTACTAAAGTAGTAGGAATAACCGATTCCATAGATTGTTCAACAACTTGAAATATTCTTCTTGAATCAGAATAACCATTTCACCACTCTTACATGTCTGTGGATCAATAGATATATAATTAATTAGAGGAGGCCCGCTACTCTCTCTAGTGTAGAAAGCTCGATTAGCCAATGTAGGCTTCCCATGAAGGTCTCAACATTTTTCAAAAGAATGATTGGAGAGCTCACAATGCATGCATTTCCTAAGTCCACAACCTCTGTCGCAGCCACCTCCAACATCACCACAGCCACTAACGTAGCCCAGCCAGAGAACGATACTAGGGTCAAGCTATCATTGGCTCCACTTGTAAAGCCCGAAGATATAAGCTAAAGGAATGCACGCACCTCATTTGGAGATGGCACATCCTTGCTACCCAAAATTTGTACACAAATTGGTTCATACGTACGGTTCAACCCAGATAAGAAGTTGGCCATTTAGAACTCTTCACGTTGTTAATATAGTTTTTCTCAATCAATAGTCGGACTGATACACATTCAGCTCTTCGCACATTCCTTTGAGTTTGGAATAGTATTCACCTAATGATTTATCTTCCAGTTGGAGCTTAAATATCTCTTCATATAACTGTGATGGGGACATCTCGTGCACACGCACGCCCCCTACGCACGTACGCACGGACCAATGGCGACGTCCAGGGAGGGCCTCCTAGTTAGAAGACTATATTTTAATTCCTCAGAGTGGACCCGATCGCCATATGGATCCCACCATTGGAACTAATGATTATGGCCCACTACTCTAAATGATTTAGTACTTTGAGTTTTTCTTATTATTGTTATTAGGAATATCATGGACGGTTTAGATTGCTTTAATTAGTTGTTATTTTTATTACTTCGTCTCTAAGTAATAGGGTGCGCACATGGCACAGCTTTTAGGGTATAAGGTTTTCTTATAAATAGGCAACCCCTTGTACGTTTTTTTCTCATTGAAGATTATGAATAAAATTCTTCATTTTCCTGCTTCTCTAATTCTATGAGTGGTGGAAATCCAATTGGGTGCGAAACATTCCCTTCTTCGAATGGCTAACTACCGTGGTGTGAAGTCACATTCATCTCAAATCGCCCCCACCTCCTACCATCAATATTCATCATCTCCCACAGGCATCCCATCTCCAAATTCATTCCTTTTTGCAGCTAACCCTTCCTCTACGGCAGATTTGCAGAATCAGGTCATGTAGGAGGGCTGAAACTTTGGCGAAGCACCGTGCACAAACTGGACATCCAATCGTCCCAAAATTTGGCGTGAAGGTGAACCTCCCATGCCGACTAGACCGAAGTTGGCCGATTTTAGATTCGTGGGCCCCAAGCACATGCGGCTAGGATCCCACGTACGTGTGTCTAGGCCCAGCCACTATCCACACGTGTAGATCACCTCGGGTTCGTCTATTTCCTCTATTTCACTCCTTTCTCACCCTACTTCCCTAACCCTGACCCTAGATTATCCTAAATCCCAAGTTTTATTCCCCTTTTACAACCCTAAGGTCTCCCAAATCAAAACATGTGAATCCCTTGGATTGGGGAAATAATCCTTTGTATGTGTGGATGAATCTACTCTCCTTTGATCATTATTTGGTCTATAATTTTAATTGATCCAGCCCTAGCATATGTAAGCTTGGACCCTTGTTGAATGCTTGACTTTATGTGAGATGTGAAAATTTTGTAATTGTTTCTAAATTAGTATGATCTAAAGTCCAAAATCTTGCATATCATATTTCATTTCCATGTCCTGCATCAAACTGATAAGTACAAGAGATATTTCTATCAGATAAATACATCTTTCGTAGAAGATCCCATACTTGGTTGTATCCAGAAACATGACATTTGCACTTATGAATGGTTTCATACTATCAATAACCAGGTCATAATTTGCGTATTTTCTTGCATCCATTGGTCATAAGCAATCTCAATTTTTGTCTTGGTCATGAGAAAAACTTGAATTGAGTAAATAATTTTATCCAATTTAACTTAATAGAGGTTATTTTTTTCTTTAAAAAAACACACACACACACGTGTGTATATAAGATTGGAGGCAAAGAATACAAAGAGTAGAAAACAAAAACAAAGAATAAAACAAACTCAAGACCCTTTAATCAAGATCCCATTCCCTAATGAAAAAGAACACTAAACACATTGGAGATCAGGGCCTCAATAAAACCACGACAATTTCTGAAATACCGGCTATTTCTCTTACCCCAAACTGTCCACAAGACAACTAGCATGGCTAGATGTCATTTGACCCTCTCTCCACTAACTAGCATACCATCATGTCAAGAAACTTGATAAAGGTTATCTAGACCCTTAAAAAATCAGAAGGGTTTATAAATTCAGAGTTTGAATTCTTTTTATCTCCATAACAAATAAAAAGAGTGCCTCACAAGCACAAATGCGGGCCAAGCTAGCACAATCAATGAACACCACACTTGAACACTTCACATGATGTACATGTCACCTCAAACAGAAGAATCATCCTGCATATCCACTACTTCCAACCAGCCATGAAAAAATATAGTCACAAACATGGTATCCAACACGGGCAAACAGCCCAAACAGTTGCAATGATTGCTTGTTCACCTCAAACAGAAGAATCGGCCCACACATCCACTACTCCGTCCACTACTTCAACCAGTTATGAAGAAATATAGTCAAGAACATGGAATCCAACATGGGCAACCGATGTCTTCATTTCCCTATGCACACACAGAGCATTACAAAACGCCCGACACAAAAGAAAAAAGAAATCCTAGATTTCTTAAGAAATTTTCAGTACAAGCAAGATAAGGGATACCAAAGATTTAAGAGAGAGAGAGAGAGAAGAAATAAGAAGATATAGAGAAGAATGATTAGAAATAGCGTAGCTTTGATAAGATGTAAATTAGTAGGAAGAGAGATGGAATAGAGACAAGAAGAGAAAGACGAAAGGGATGAACACCCCCCCCCCCCCCCCCCCGAGAATATTATGGCAGTTCCATAATTACAAAAATGCCGTTAATAACAAAAGCAAATATCCCCTCATGTCTTCAACCAAAATAACCCATCTAAGCCCACATCACATTCATTAATAGTAGTAATAAAGAAAAATGTTTGTAACAAAAAAAGAATATAGAAGATAATACAGTGGGCCATGAAGTTACGAGAAATTTCTAATGTATAGAAAATGATATAAAAATGATAGTGATTAAAATCAAATGAATGCTTCATTAAATACTTGCATGGTAGATACATGTGCATTTGTATCTAAATATGGATCCAAATTCCAAGCAAGTCACCATCCCAGGTACAGTATCTTGTAGCCTGACATTATTGAAATGGGTCTAAATGGCAGAAGTATAAGAATGGAACCCATAATGTTCTTTGAACTATGTATCAACAAGGTAACCTTGGAAAGATATGATGCCCAATGACATTTAGACATCCAAAGAAGAAGCAAGAAGAATGAACCTGTATCAACAAAGATCTTCATATTCATCAAATCTCGAACCCGAGGATCATGGAAAATTAGTATCCCTTCCAAAATTATCACGTCTGAAGGATTGACCTGCCAAACAATTTATAAGGATCCTCCCACTGATTCATACACAGAATAATTAGCAAACAGGTGCCAGAATTTTGATTCAAAATACCACTACAATTTCCTCGTTTAGATTCTTTTTTAACTAGTAAACAAATTGTTGAAGGAACAAAAGGATCTTCAACCCTAAATGACATTGGTCAGGAGTATAAAAACATTGGTTGGGCATAGTACAAAAAAATGCACCAACAATTAGAATCTATGTATCTAACGAGTGAGAAAATTTTATTCAACCCAAAATTCATTCCATACTCATAGTTTTCTAGTAATAAAAATGTTCCAGATGATATCAAGAATTAAGGGTCAAAAACGGACAGCACAGTAAAACATTAAAGGGATTAAAATTCAGTAAGATATAATTCTCTCCATAAAGATACTTTTTTTGAAAGCTGCTCTTGTTGTTTTCAAGCAATGTGCTGTTTGGCCAAGAATTTTTGAAGATACAGTTTTTTCTAAGCCACTACTTCGGCGGACCCCACGGGGACACATCAGCAGGGCCCTTTGTCATACAAGGGTTTTATTCCGGAAAAATCTAACAAGTTCATTAAAAGACAAGATAAGCCATCTCTTGCAGAGAAATAGGCAGAACACCAAAATTTCATTATGGACCATCTTCAGTCACTAGTACCCAGATAAAGCATGACATTACATAGAAACACATATTGTATACGTTCCAGACACAAGTATGATACCCTTCTTGTTCGCCCTATATAGTTTTTATAATTCTTGACGTCATAGAATGAAATATCAACTGCCTGCCCATGCTTCAACTTCTCCATACAACACAGTAGGTGTTCAGTGTCAAAGGCATCTGTAAACAAAAAAAAAAAGGGGGGAGACATTGCATATGAAAAATAGTCCAATGAGCAGGAGGATGACAACATGACATGTATATTTTAGATATTCCACATGAATATTTTTTTCTGGAACTTTAGGAAAGGGTAGACATTACCAGGATGGTCAAAATTATATTCATGAACTCGCATCAGTTCCTCCTCGGACAAATTGTGATAGAAGGAATCCTGTAATATCATAAGCACAATAGACTTAAATGCAAGCACTTTTTCACAAAATAGAAGCCATTTGTTACAAGATTAACATGAATCAAGGCAACCACAAATACTTTATGGTCAGTAAGATCAAGTTAAAGAAACATAAACCATTTAGCCTGAAGAAGGGCTTGTTGAACTTCAACATTAACATCTCTCTCTTTTTTCTTTTCTTCTTTTTCTTGTTTTTTTTTTTTCCTTTTTCCCTCGATGGATCAATTGTTAATGATCAAAAGGTTAAAATGAACAGGCATTTGGGAGCAGAAAATTACTTGGTTGACAAGGACAACACGCTGGTCATGAAGCTGCTCAATGATCATGTCACAGACAGTAGTCTTCCCTGATGCTGCACCACCAGCAACTCCTGTACAAAACGCACCAAATGGTGTGAATTTTCCTGATGCCGCACCACCAAAAGTTCTCAGGATACTGGTGGGGAATGATTGATTACAACTCACAAGTATGTTAAATTGTTGCCTCAACCATATTCACAGATTAGACCTGTGGCCCAGTGGTACTAGTCACTTAATCTTAATATCTAGGTCTAGAGTTCAGACCATGGTAGATCTACAGCAGTGTTTAAATATCAAATAGCATGTAGCGTAGTGTTCACGTTTCTGAAGCATGAGGTACAAGCTACATAGTGTGAAGCTACACGCTGCTACTGAATTTTTAATCAAAATAATAGATAAATAGGACTAGTAAATATAAAGATAAAACTAGCAACAAAAATTATTTAATAATATTCCTCATATTATTCACTTAAATCATTGAAAATATTAACTAATCTTTAATGAAAATAACAAAATATAACAAATCATTGAAAAAATTAATTGATTTTACTGTTTAGTGAAAAATAACATGTAGCGGACACAAATTGTGGATGATCTTTGGGTGGTTGATTGGCAAGGAAAAAGTCCTGAGGATAATCTTCAAAAACACTCAGTAGTTATCCCCAATGTATGTATCATGTGCATGGTAAATGCTGAGTTGGTTAATCACCTCTTTATCCATTGTCAATTCATGCACAGGTTGTGGAGCGGTAATGCGGTATCCTCAAAAGTTTCAACATGGTTTGGGTTATGCCAAGGTCAGTTGGTGAGTTTCTCATTGCATTGCATGGCATGGAGTGGGCCTGTGGAAACAAACTAGAGGTTTTTGGAGGCTAGGCCCGTTTGGAGCATTTGAGGGGAATGGAATGGAAGATGCTTCCGGAATGAGAATAGCTCAAGGGAGAAAGCTCTTAGTAGGGCCTTGTTAAACGTAGCAGAATGGGCTTCTTGTATGAATGGGTCGAAAGATTGTTCTTTGCCCTTTTAAGGTTGTATTTGCTTTGGTTTCATTTGTCGCTGTTGCACCATCTAGGTGCTTTTCTTTATAAAATATTCTATTGTTGCCTCTCGAAACTAAAAATAAAAAATAAAAAATAACATATAGCGGATGCAACATAGCGTGTAGCGTTGGCTGTGGCAATTAATGTATGACACGTAGCATGTATATGTTATGTAGTGTGCAGCGTATGCTACATGCAACTTAAGTGAGCTACATAGTGAGAAGGCTAGGCAACACTACCTAGCATAAGCTATTTAAAACATTAATCTACAGTTCAACTCCATAGGGGAAGGGGCCCTTATCAGAATATCCGAATATCCAACACAATAGTTCAAGCATTGTGAAGGATCCCAGTAGTATATGCAACAAGGACACAGATAACTAATGCTACTTGTAAATAAACGAAGTTTTAGAATGTTTGTTCATAGCATTCTTAATCACTCTTATCCAAGAACCAGACTGAAGAAATTTTATCCATGGATATGGATGGATGAGTTTGGATTGGTAAAAGCAACTCAGTTACATCATAACAAAATCTGGCCAAAAAGATAAGGAAACAATCAAACAAAATTGACAATGAGCAGTACAACGTCAAAAATAAATCAAAAACAGAACCATTATGTAGTATCTGTCCAATGTTACTACATGGTACAAACTCTGTCCGACCAGATCGAATGCTGACCCAAATAAAGAAGGGTCCAACTCAACTTCCAATCATTTGAACAGATGAGGACAGATATTGGGATGATATCCTCATTGAAGATCTGAAATGACTTTTCTCTGTTTTGTGAGGGCCGATTTCTTTTAGTTTTTGAATTTCCTCCCCTGGTGTTGTTGAGGATTTGAGAATATCCTTATTTTAATCTCTTTACAGGGCGTGATAGTATGTGTTAGGGGTGCTGCCCCTGTACTTTGTTGTATTCTTCATTGTTTCTTCTTTCCAAATAAAAGTTGAGCTTGCCATCAAAAATTTCAATTAAACATTAAAAGATGCAATTAAAATAAGAAATGCAAGTGAATGAATCCCACCCCCTAGCGAGTGAAGTGCAGATAAAAGTTCACAATACCCATCACCATTAAACACTAAAACATGAAATTAAAATAAGATGGATAAAGTTCAGCTTACCCATCACAAATAACAGATCACAGAAGTAGTTCAAATAAGATGTTCATTGCTTGCCATTAAGGATATTTGTTGAGAATAGGATGCACATAAATGAGTTAAAATTATATGACAATTACTTACCAATTACAAAAGGTTGCTTATGCAGACTTTCAGCTGCTGAGGTCGTTGGTTGCTCGACCTCTGAATTTTGTAGCGCCAAGTTATCCAAGTGAAATCCTGAAAAATGAAATCCTGCCGAAGCCTCTAGCAAATCTTCAACTGATTTAGAACCCATATGGAAAGGACCTCACCTGCAAGGACTTTACGGAGAAGATATCTCAGCATATGCTATGCAGAGGAGCATTTGAATGGTACTATTATTCAGATGAATACTTGGGCACTCCAATATTTGTCATCCATTCACCACACCAGGTGAGCACTCCAATGTTAAGGCCATAGGGCCAAGACTCGGCTAGATCCATGACTCAGGTGGGCCACCAGGCATCTACCCCATTCTGGCCCACCTAAATTGTGGATCTGACTGATTTTTTTACCAGAGGTCTAACATTGAGAGGCTCACCAGCCTGATGTATAAATTGGATGCCACACAGCATGGAAGGTGCGACAAAGCTCAGGTGTTGGTACAACATGCATGATAGAGGAAAATGAGATAAACGAGGAAGGATGTTTGCTACATTAATGTTATTTTTACATAGGGAGTAGAGTCATTTAATCGGGTGCATGCTGCAATGATTCATACCAATTACAAGGCCTCCAAACAAGGTTAAAGGAGCAGTCCATATTCAAAGCAAACGAGTTAGATGAGCAAATTGATGAAATATTCTGATATTTTCTTATCTCTCGTCCATGGTGAGGCCAATCATATGCCCCAAATCCAATAGCTTAAGTTCCCCATGGAAAATTATACAGTTACCATTTTTTTCCAAAAGCAGGACCACTTTTCTCAGAAGCAGACCATCAAGGATCCATACCAAATTACAAGTAAAAATGCAAATCGCTTCAAGGGACAATTTGGGCAAATCAGCCCTTAACAAAGTAAAGCCTAGGCAGATCTTAAGTCACAAGATATGCTCATGATGGTTAGCAAAAAACCAATATGTCGAGATACTGAGTGTAGACACCTCTATTTATACACATAACTGCTCTGGGAAGGGAGAGATGGAGGTGATAAAAAGGGAAATCGTAAATGATGATGCCAGTTCTGGTTTGAGGTCTTTGAAACAAATAAGTGAAGATTTCATTCCCTACTTACGGAAACCAATTTTCTTTTCTTTCTCTTTTTTTCCCATTGCCCTCAAAGCAAAACAAACACATGAAATCTTCCTCCATGAAATGCTCGATACTACAATGCCAATATATGAATAATGGTTCATATATATGGAATGTAGAGGAAATGTGATCATTATGCAGCGCACAGATTTATTTGTCCTGTTCACTGCAAACAAATTGGACTCCTTTCAAACAATTCGTCCAGTATGCCCCATTCAGGCCCACTATGAAAATCTATCACCTATCGGACTGTTGTGAGCAAAAGGAGAGCACAACCTGGTAAAACCACCTCCATCCGATTTCAAATCATGGCCCATTGACAATGGTACCCACCCAATGAAAATCTTGGATTGCTGGACGATTAAGTCACATGATCGTGTGACTCAACACCACATTTAACATGAATTCATTCAGTAGGCCCGATTCAGGCCCACTGTAAAAAAATTAACACCGATGGGACTGTTGTGGGCAAAAGGAGAGCACCAATTGGTAAAACTGCTCTCCATCCAATTCCAAAGCATGACCCATCAACAATGGGACCCACCCAAAGATCGGCTTGGATCGCTGGACCATTAAGTCACATAATTTCTTCGACATGATCGTGTGACTCAGCACCACATCTACCAAAACACCACAGGATCGTGTGACTCAACACCACATTTAACATGATTTCATTAACACAAATTCATTCAGTAGGCCCCATTAAGGCCCGCTGCGAAAATATATTGCCAATCGGACTGTTGTAAGCAAAAGGAGAGCATCAACTGGTAAAACCACTCAATCCATCCAATTCCAAGCATCGCCCATCAACAATAGGATCCACCCAATGAACAGCTCGGATCACTAGACCACTACATGACATGATTTTATCAACATGATCGTGTGACCAAAACACCACATATCAACTAATTCAATCAGAATCAACTCTTCAACGATGCACCCAGGAAAAAAAAAACACATTAAAGCTCGAACATTCCTACAATCTGAATACCAATGCCATTACAATCCGATCCATTCTCCGATCTAAAGCATCCAAAGCTAGTTATCAGCACATTTATGTATTTATGTACGTATGAATGTATGTATGTATTAGATATGAAAACAGTAGTGAATGCAAACCGCGCCAAATTAAATCCTGTCTAATCTTCTATTTAATCATTCAAGAAATGAAATTTTCAAATGAGATTCAAAGTACGGATCGAATCAGTAGACAGGTAGAAATGTAGAGAGAAGAGAAAGGAGATCAAACGCAGATATACACGGTGATTCGGTATATATACCTTTCGGTTCGAATTTCTGAGACTGCAGATGAGAGCGAAACAGAGAGAGATCTGAAATCGGCTCTCCTGAGATCTTCTTTTTATTTACTTTTCTTTCCAGGGTCTGATATTAGCAATGGAATTTCAGAGAGAGAGAGAGATAAAGAGAGTGAGAGAGAGATGGAGGTATGAGGGTTGATACAGGCCGTCGATTTATAGTTGAATCGTAGAGACAGAGCCCCACCACGGATTCTTTGAATACCGGAAATACCCTTAGGGATTTCAGAAAATTACCGGAAATAGACCTCGGTCATTAGAGATAATGATGATGACTGTACGGATATCCGAAACTCTGGGCGCGGATTGGGTACTACGCCACCGGTACCTAGCTAGCTAGAGACGGACGGTCCTCTCAGGGACTTTGTGGCGTACACCGTGTTGTGTTTAATTTATCTACGCCGTCCATCCATTTTGACAAAAATCATTTTTGATGATTATTAAAATAGAGTAAGATCGAATGCTTAAAAGGACCACACCACAAGAAATAGTGTAGATTAAATGCCTACTGCCCAAACTTTTTGAGGGCCACATAAGTTTTGAATCAATCTCATATTTATGTTATGCATGTGACCTCGTGAATAAGTTGGATGGAAAATAAACATCGCGGTGGACTCTAGGAAGTTTTCAACGGTGGGAGTCATTGTCACCACGGCTTCCTGTGGTGTGGTCCATTAAAACATTTGATAAGCTTCATTTTTAGTTTCGTTAACTTTAATGAGCTTTCAAAATGGATGCACGGCTTAGATAAAACGCATATGTTATTATGGTGGCCCCCACATATCCCCTGACAGGGCCGTCCGTATCTAGCTAGGTAGAGGCAGATGTCCAGGATGCTGGGTGGGGCCAAAGAGATGTTTGCGAGAAATCCACTCCGTCCATGCGTTTTGAGAGAATATTTTAGGATGTGCAACAAAAAATGAGGTGTCAAACACTAAAATAGGCCACACGAGAGAAAACAGTGGGAATTCAGTGAGCACCAGTGAAGAACAGGTCCTGTTAGAGCTACCTTGCACGTGGTAAGGTTATCTTTCAATCAGGATGGTCCATTTAGTGGGACCCACTATATATGGAAATTGATTGGGTGTAAGCATAGATCGGATGATCCTAGGCGTCTAAACATTAGCCTTTATATTTACGGTTAATTGTCAACATTAAGCGCTCCTACGGTCTTCCCATGAGTGTGATTTTAGAAAAATCGTCCATTCATAGTGAGGCCCACTAGATGGACGGTTCGGATTGATGGATGAACCTACCACGTGTAATGTAGCATATTTCTGGATCCTCTAGCTCTGCTTCCCACGTGTAATGATGAGCGGAATTATCATTACTCAGGATCATACAATGGAATGCCTGAAGAAGATCTGAACCGTACAGTTTATTACCGAACCAGAGAGTTCATTGCTTTAAGGCTAATACTAACCGTTCATTGGATTCGGATGTACTAAAAGGCAGAATTGATGGGCGACATCCAAAGGGCTTATTATAGGATCCTTACCCTAACCGTTGGAATGATGGGGACCAGCATCGATGGACCATTGTCAAAATATTTCTACAGTAGGTCAATCCTCACCTTTTGATTTCATGACCATAAATAAACGGTTAAAATGGCGAATTCAGCAGCGAGAGATACAGAAAGTTACGGATTTTTGGTAACTAGGGTTTTCCTTCCTTGGAGATTTTTGAGGCATCGTCGATCTAGAGTGGGTCCCATCAGACCAACGGTCTGGATCACAATGATCTTGGTCATACAATCCAAGAGACCCAGTAGATCAGCCATCATGATCTTTCTGTACATGCACATACGGTTTTTCATCCGGAACGGCCTCTTTAGTGAGAAATGATCACGTACGTTCGAGCTACATAGGTCCACCTTGATGTTTGCCCGTTTGGATTAGTGAATAAGAGTGCATTATATCGTATAATAATAAAAATATTTTTGAATATTTTCATTATTCAGCGTTTAGATGGGAGCATACAATCATCATATTCTATGTGCACAATTTTATATTATTTCTCAAAAATGAAAGCGTAGTAGAGTATTGTTAGCGGTTCTATTACTGTACTGTCAATACTTTGTATTCATTGTGTTGTATTCATAACAAATAAAAATTTAAAATTTATACGATTATAAGATACTTGATACCTATATTATATAAGATTAAGACCGTTCATTTAGTATATTTCAACGTAAAAATCATTTGAGCTATAAGTCAGAATGTTACATACGTCAAACAGGTGTCAAACAGGTTACCTAACTCAATTAAGATTGTATAATACGTAGATATAATACATTCTATCCAAACATCCATTGATATAACATATCATATATTATATTATGCGAAACAATACCTTATATCCAAACATTGATTAGTTTCCTATTGATTTGGAGGTATTCTGAAAATCATACCTAAATACGATACAATCCAATGCAATGCGCGAATCCGAACAGGCTTGATGACATCTAAACAGTCCATTTGATGTACCGCTCCACGTCATGACTCGATCCGAGGGGCATTGAGGAAGGGACGCCAACGTAGAAACTTCTAGTCTTAGACGGAATGTGGAGTCCATAATTTTTTAACGTGTCATCCAACCTAGTAATCAGGTTTGCCCCACCTAGATTATTTACAATACTGAAAATCAAGCCATTATAATATTCAGGTAAGCCACAACGAGTGATTGTACATGTAAATGTACATTTTTCCATGTAAAGTGTTCCATCTGCGCTTTGGATCAGGAAATTCTTTTGATTTACGATTTATAAAATTATCAACAACTAATAGACAGTTTGGATTGCATATATACATTAATTGTGAGCTACAAAACGTTCGAACGTATGGTAATTACAATACATCCGAAAGTATGTAGTCATTCCCTCTTTTCTGTCGGTTTTAAAAAGTCGCCCAAGAGGAAATCAGATTGCGTCTTAATTAGTCAGTATGCTTTTATCGTACAAAGTAAACTCTGTTGGGCCCACCTTGAATGTATGTAGTTTATCCACGTCGTCCATCCGTTTTTTCAGATCTTTTTAGGGGTTGAGCATAAAATTGAAAGATATTCAAAGTTCAAGGATACCGTACCACAGGAAACGGTGGAAATAATGATTTCCACCGTTGAAACCTTCCTAGGGCCCACAGTGATGTTTATATTTCATCCAACCTTCTCAAAAGATCAAAAATACATGGATGAAGGAAAAAAACAAATATAAGCTTGATCCAAAACTCCTTGGCCCCCAAGGCTATTTCAACGGTAGACATTCAATTTTCACATTTTTCAAGTGGTGTGGTGCACTTGAGGTTTGGATATGATTCAATTTTCGCGTTTAAAATATAAAAATATCTTTTAAATTGTATGAACAGAGTGGATAAAATACATGAAATACAGTGGGCCCCACAGTGTTTACTCAGTAAGTATAGCGTACTGAGTGAGCACGCAATCCGCTTCCGCCGAAGACTAGCAGTTCTCAAGCGTACGGTACTAATTACCATACTTTCGAGCTAGGTGGGACCACCCGAGATTTATATGTAGAATCTAAACCGTCCATCTGTGGATAATCATCATTTTTACCGTACATGCCATAAATCATCATGATCCAAAACCTGAATAGAAAACGCCACAGGGAGCAATGTGCTGTCATGCCCAAACATATGTATTCACGTGCCGTGGGCCGCCATATTAGTACAGGCATGGCCGCATGGCCTCAGCTTCGTTTGTGTCCTTTATCCAGGCAGGGCGCACCGGACGAATGGGCTGATGTCATATGCAGAACCTGGTGGACCGCACATGCCACCATAAGCTTCTACGGTGTTTCCCACTTCCCTACTGTGGCCCAGCTGAGTTATTTATCAAGATGGATTTTCGGATATTGACCTAACATATGGGTTGGACGACTTTCACAATCAAGTGGGCCCCACACAGGTCTGGCGTATATTTGTTACTATGGGCCCGTACCTACGTGATCATTTCACCCGGAAACGGATTGGCCACTCCCTCGCTGGTGGTCGGGGCTCTGTGGGCCCACCATGATATATGTGTTTCATACATTTTTAAATGTCATTTTAAGGCTAGGTCCAGAAAAGTGAGAGGTATGTAAATCTCAGGTGTAACACAACACCGGAAAACCATAGTGATTGATAGACTGAGTGAAAGATACTCGTTTATTTATTTATTTTTGTTAGCTCGTTAAGTACACCCGCTGTCAGATCACAGTTTCACTGTTAGCGACCTCCAATGGAAAGATACCTCGCTTTGACGCTGAGGTCTTAGTATTGATACCTTTAGAGGAGATACGGATCATATACTCTCCATGTCACTTTATGGTATTAGACTAAAACTCAAGGATGTGCCAATATCAAGTGGGCCACGTTATAGGAAATGGTGTTAAATGAACTTTGACCATTATAAGCTTTATGCAGGCTATAAAAGTTTAATATCAAGCTGGTCTTAGTTTTTTCTCTTTATCTGGGTCTTGATAATCCAATCAACATATTAGATGTCAAATAAATAGTATAGTGGGTCTTAAGAGGATTTTAATGATAGACATTTCATTATTATTATTTATTTCTGATGTGGTCCACTTGAGATTTATATTCCTATAATTTTTGATAAAGATGTGTAAATAGAATGCATGAAGCACATACATCATGGTGTGCCTTATATTGCACCAACCACCAACCGCGGGATGCGGCGGGGGAGTAGCCAATCCGTTCTCCCTCAGAGGGTTGGTTAACAGTGAAGTGGGAACTGGAAATGGGTGTACTAACAAGCTATAAGAAGAAAGAGACAAAAAAAAATAAAAAAAATCCACCATTAAAATCCTCCGAAGGCCCACTTTATTATTTATTTGACATACAATCTATTGATAGACCCGGATGAAGGGAGAAAAAAATATAAACTTAGATCCAAAACTTATATGGCCCCAAAAGCTTTTAGCGGTCAACGTTCATTTAACACTATTGGTAATGTGGTCCACTTGAGAATGGGATATACCTCTTTTGTGGTCTTATGACATAAAATGGTTTAAAAAAATATATGAACGGCATGGATGAAACACATACATCATGACGGTCCCACAGAGCACAAACCATCAGCCATCGGCTGGTGGCAGGGGGAGTAGCCAATCCGTTTACACCCTCTCTCACACTGTGTACGAAGCGCATAAAACGCCCAAGTTCTTTGGTCCTCTGTGTTGGATATATGAAATCCACTCCGTCCATCAGGTTCCTTCCTTGATTCTAGGCTTTTGGGCAAAAAATCATTCAGATCCAAAGTTAAAGCAGACCACACAGCAGTATACAATCTAAATACTAAAAGGAGGATAGAATTTTCGGACATAACTGCCTGTCTGTAAGCACGATTTCACCGACCGCTTTCACCCAGACGTTTGTGAGAAATCCACCCAGTCCATCATTTTCCAGCTCATATTATTCCATGAGACAAAAAAGAGGCAGTTTTGAAATTCAAGTGGGCCACACTACACGAAACATTGGGGATTAAACACCCACCGTTGAAACATTTACATACTACAGCTGTTTCGGATCTCGCTAATATTCGTGTTTTCAGTTAATTCCAGGTTGAATGATCTTATCAGGAGATTGGATGGCATATAAATATCACGATGGAACTGAGGAAGCCTTCAACGGTTGGCATTTCCCCACTACTTTTTTCTCGTGTGGCCCACTTGAATATTGGATGCCCCTCGTTTTCAGCTGGCAAAAAAACCCAGCTTATGGAGGAACTTGTGGCCCATCTGATCTTTTTAATGAAGCTGATCTTGTGTTTATACGGTGAAAATAAGGTTATCACTTGATGGACGGAGTGGATTTGAGTATACAACATGGTGGACCCAAAAGAATACAGGTCCCGTTAATCAATGAAGTTTTCATTCTTTTTTATTTTTCCTCTCGATTCTCTAAGATACGCCTGGTGCATACTGTCGATTGCAGAATCCACGGTGCGTGTGGTTAGAGCTTGTTCCACGTCAGTGCCAAATCATTGCGGGGCCCACCAAAATAGAACAACTTTGATACTCTTGAGTTTGATGGATGATCATGCACTTAAAATTTTCACACGTGGCATACATGTAGTTAAATTAAACCGTCCAAATCATGGTACTCAATACAGATATCTTATGAACAAAAATCTAAGTTTATTTGATGGGCTGAGTATTGGATTGGTAGAAATCATTTGGGCGGTTAAAATGACAAATATCCAACGGTCCTATTTCCACAAACATATGTTCATGAATCAGAGGTTAATATTATTCAATCCATCAGATCTTGTGGTTATTATTTGATCATGACGGGCTCCACGTTCTAATCGGTTTTATTTGAGTTAGCATATGCTACGCCGACAATTTCTGAGTGCCTGTGTATGAAGCTTGGAACGCAGTCTGAGTATCTTATAACTCCTCTGCCGAGTATCTTCTGGGGAAATTTAGGACTGTGGCCTACAAACTTTGGTTAGACCTGCGCGTACGGACAGAGAATTTGAGGACGAAAATACCCCTCTTTTTTGAAGACGAGCGCTGACGCTCCTCCTACCGAGAGTTGTACGAACGGCTCAAAAGATATCAAAGTTACGTGGCCCCACAACTATGTATTTATTATATCCACAACGTTCATCCATATTTCGAGATCATTTTGGAGCATTATTCAAAAAAAAAAAAAAAAAAAAACAAATCATATACAAAGATCAACTGGACCACACCATAGAGAGCAGTAGGAAAACTGATTTTCACCGTTAAAAATTTTGTAGGGCCCACCACTCGATAGTTAGATCTGTCTTATTTTAAGTCTTAAGCTTAATATGAGCTCGCTAAATAGATGGATGGTTTAGATATAATACAGATGGTGGGGATTAAAACGGCAAAAGGAAATAAAAAAAACTAAGAACCTATAGCTACGGATTATAACCGTAGCCATAATTGTCGATCGAAAAAGCTCCCAAAACTCTAACGAGTTTGTTTCAAAATTCCTACTGTCTAACCTATTGCTACGGATTATAAGCATAGCCATAATTGTAGTCCATTGCAATTTATTTATTTATTTATTTATTTTATATGGAGAACTTTATTCCACCTATATTTTTTTCTAATACATATATATATATATATATAAAAGCATATAAAAATTTTTTCTCTCTTTTAATTCATTTCTTTTCCTATTTATTCAACAAGCATATCTCTGAAACTAGAATAATTTACTTAACGTGCCGCATATGATTTTCGGGTAGGAGAAACTAATTTAGCCAACAAACCTAGTTGTTTTCTAAGATTCCATTGGGTTGATGGTCGAAAATCTATTTCATTTACTTCGTGGTCAATTTCAATCATTTCGCGGTCAAAATGGAAACTGAGCGGGGCAAAAATGAAATTGAGCGGGGCAAACTAGATTTCAGCGGGGCAAACATGAATTTCGACGGGGCAAACATGAATTTCAATAGGGCAAATATGAAATTGAGCGGGGCAAACTAGAAATTGAGCGAGGTAAACATGAAATTCAGTGGGGTAAACTTGAAATTGAGCAGGGCAAACTACAAATTCAGCGGGGCAATATATGAAATTGAGTGGGGCAAACATGAAATTGAGCGGGGCCAATGAGAAATTGAACGGGGCAAACATGAAATTGAGCGGGACATACTAGAAATTGAGCGGGGCAAACTGAAAATTGAGCGAAGCAATCATGAAATTGAGCGGAGCAAACTAGAAATTGAGCCCATCTATTTTTCCATCATGATGTATGTGTTTCATCTATATCGTCCATCCGTTTTTCCATCTAATTTAAAGGGTTGAGCTCAAAATTGCATATCCAAAGATCAAGTCAATCATGCTTGGAAAAAGTGGGGATAATGATTTCCACCGTTGAAACCTTGTTAGGCCCCATAGTGATGTTTATTTGTCATCCAACCTATTCATAAGATCATACACACATGGATGAACGGAAAACAGAAATATAAGCTTGATTCAAAACTTATGTGGCCCGCAAGAAATTTTCAACAATAGAAGTTCAATTCAACTATTTCATGTGGTGTGGTCCATTTGAAACTAATGTAGATACGTGTCGCACGAAGGCAAGTGTCAATGCTCCTCGAGCTCCGAGTTGCATGAACGATTCAAAGGAGATCAAAGTTATATGGCCCCACAATGATTTATTTATTATATCCACACCCTTCATGTCACGCCCCAAATCCGAAAATCGGATTCACATGAATCCCGATTGCCGAATCCGGTGCCGACAGCCTCCGTAGTGTCCCATTCTCGGCCCCTGACAATCAAATGCCAGATTCCGATCCTGGGGTTCTGCGAGGAGGATTTTCAGAATGAATTTTTTTTTGTTAATGGAGCATAACCACAAGCATAACCAAGTCACAAAACGACATCACCACATATCCACTATAACAAAATTTTAAGTACAAAGCAGAAAGGGAAATACAAAGTGATCAAAAAGCTCCAAAAGGTCCTGATGTGCACTCCTGTCTCAGCGCTGTTGTCGTCCAACGCTACCTGCACGCAACTATCGTGCATAAGCTTACAAAAGCTTAGAGGGTGGTGTAAGTGTGTGCGTAAGGCAAACGCCAAGTGTACAGTATCAGAACAATGCGGAAGTATGTGGTAAGTCCATGAATATACTAAGGCTATGTAATGCAAGGCATGATGCGAGATATGAATGCTATCGGCCACACCGATGCAATGCAAGGCCTACATAGCCAAATGTCATATGCGAAATACAATCCAAGCAAGTCGGTACTCCTCAAATGTGTATATCAGTACAGTTCCTCTCTGGATATCACCGGGGTCTAATGCACTTGCAGAGACTGCCACCTCCCTAGCTGCACAGTCAAGCAAGCGGATGAGACCTCACTATCCGCCTGACCAGTAGTATGTCAATACCTACCCGGCTCGTCGATAGCGGACTCATTTGCGAGCTAGTCAAACTCAGCCTAGCTTATAGCCCTCTCACTCAGGCGGATAAGGCCACACCCCCTTCCAACCGACCACGACACAGTGAGAGACGCGGCCTACTGGTATTCGGCACTCGGGCGCTCGTGTATCCACTCGGTCTAGACGTTGGAGCATCTCCTGGTACCAAAAAGGTTTTGGAACTTTCACCCAAGGACATCCTAAATGCCCATAATGCTAGAATAAGTATTTTCGGTATCCAATACGGTTATCCACGATGTACCTGTGGAGCCACGGCCCTGATGTCGCTAGGGTGTGCAGTGATCAAGTCATACGTATGCGAGATGCATGAATCACGCTGTCAAAACATGCAGCAATCCAGTGCGTACTGCGCGATCATGTGGGGCGCTCAGTCACATAACGAGCCCCATAGATGGTCTGCCCAATGGCGTATGCTATGATCAGTCATTACTCATATCAAGCATACATATGATGCGTATGGGCATGAGTCATGAGATTATTCTAAGCATGTTATAAGGCAATGAATAGCAACGGTTATGAACCTATCAATGGGCCCTAAAGAAAGTTACAATGCGGACACTTAACCAACATTGTACATACAATGTGGACGTCAAACTACCATTGTTTCCTAGGCACGGCTTGCCATAAATATCATTTCACGAACCACGATAAACGTACATTGCAATGGACCTTAAGGACATCCGTTAGGCCTCGATCCCTGGGCCTTAGATATATCAAATGGGTCGTAATACATGGGCCCAAATGGTTTGCATTAATGGGCCTCCCTAATGAGCCTTATGTACATTGCAATGGTCTATGATCCGTGGGCCTCGAAATACCTCAAAATGGCCTCACTGCTTGGGCCTTAAATATGTTAGATGGGCTCATACACAAATATATCAACTAGGCCACTCCATTTGTGCCCCATGCACATCAAATGGGCTTGTTCCCATGGGCTTTATATAGAGTAGGTGGGCCGGATCCCATGGGTATTGCATATGTCAAATGGGCCCAAACCCATGGGCATTATAATGCCAGATGAGCTTAATCCCATAGCCCTTATATGTATCAAATGGGCCTGACCATTTAGGGCTCAGATATATACCAAGGTAGGCCTCAATGAATGGCCAAAGATAAATCAGTAAAGGGCCCTATGCACATGCCATGGTGGCCCATTTGTACCATAGATCTGGCTCATTTTGGCTCAAGCCATAAAACAATTAAATGAACGGTTTAGGTGCAACACATGCATCATGGCGGGGGTCACAGGAAGGCCCACCAAAATTTTAATATTCTATATAATATATATACAATATATATACATAGGTATGTAGATATATAAAAATATATATATACACAATATTATAGGAAATATATATAATATTATATATACATGTATATATATACACACACATACCTACATGCACACGCACATGTGCACTCACACATGCATACATACACATGCACACACATACACGCGTACACACCCACGCACATGCAATACAGTGGGCTCCACCGTCCGTGCAGACGGTGGAGAACAGCCACATACATCACTGTGGGTCCCATGTGGGGCCCACCAAAATGTTTATAATCCATCCAAGACGTTGGTAAGGTCGTGCAGACCTGAATGAATTGGAAAAACAAATTTCAGCTTAATCCAAAACTTGTGTGGACCCCCAAAAAGGATTTCAATGGTAAGGTTCAATTCTCACTGTTTCATCTCACGTGGGCCACCTATACCTTGGATGGGCCTGATTTTTGGACGGTGGCCCATTGTACTGAGGGTCCACCGTTTGGACGGATTGGATGACACATAAACACCAAGGTGGGGCCCACGGCAGGGGCCGTGGGTCTGCTTCTCCCGCCCGCCCGCTGACGACGCAGGGCGCCTGGCGTCCTGCACGGCAGAGGCAGCAGTGCCTCTGCTGCTTTAAATTTATTTTATTTTTATTTTTTTTTTGAAATCCATATTTCCTAAGGATTTTTAGGTGTGCGGGCCACCCCAAGTAGATCCACTCCGTCCATCGCATTCCCAAGACTAAAACAGATCTATCAAGACCAATAACAGACATTTTCCAGCGCGTAACAAAAATCTGAGTAGACTTCAACAGTACCGATATTGTTTTCAACACTATGGCCCACCAGGCACTTTGATCAACCTCATTTTTTGGCTCAATGCCTAAAATGAGTCAGGGGAGAGGATGGACGGCTTGGATTAGAAACATTCGCCGAGGTGGGGCCTACATGAACAGCCCTTTTCCAAGCTTTGAAACAAAGCTTTTTTTTTGCTTTTTCCCCTCTTGACGTCCAGCGTCCCCTCGGTTTGTACATTGAGGTGGACCCTGCTGAGGTGGGCCACCATTGATGGATGGACACTTTTAAGGTGGGCCCCACTTATAAATGGCTTGGGTAGGATACAAGCCACATGGTGGGGTCCATTCAAGTAGGCCACATGGCCACATCATTACACAAAGCAAAAAAAAATAATAATAATAAATGGAAAGAGAGGGAGAGAGAGATAGAGTGAGACACGCGTGATAGAGGGGCCCCGGCACTATGGCCCTCCGTTTCAATCATCCAATCATACATCAAAGGTTCCCTTGCATATAGACCATCAACAAAAGATCAACGGTGGAGATCCCACTCCACTAGAAATGGACGGTCTAGATGACCTCTTCAATACAAGGAAAGTAAACATCATGATGGGGTCCATGGGGAATGGCCCCATCATGGAATGATCTTGATGATCAAGATGAGCCATTGGCCACATCTTAGGGTCCCAAGTGAGATCCAAACCATTGATCGGTTGGCCTCACTTGGCCCACCTTAAAAACATAAAAACTACTCCATCAAAGCACCCACCTCTTGATCTTCTTGGTCCGTTGGATAGCCGGTCTCCTAAAGCTTCACTTTGATGGTGGAGATGGGAAATGGATGGCTAGGATGATGGGATTTGGAGATGGGAAGTGGGCCTCACATATGCACTTCTCTCCATGGGAAGGCTTGGACGTTGGATGCTCTCCCTTGCTTGGGTTTGGAGTGTTGAGAAATGAGAGAGAGAGAGAGGTGATTAATGAGAGATGGAGTGATGTGAAGGGGTGATGGTTGATGGATGTGAGTGATGGGTGAGGTGATGTGTTAGTTGACTTGGGTGGTTGCTTGACTTATGGAGAAAGGAAGTATGGGTGCTTGTACTTGACATGAGAGGTGATTGATGGGATTGATTGATGTGATTGATGGGACACTTTGTAGAGATTCCTTGGGATTTACAACGCGCGGTGTCTTTACTCGAACTGAATGTGGGTCCGTATCTCATCGTCTGGGTATCGGATCGGTGCGTGAGTTGCGGCGTTGGAACCGCGGCGATGATGCGGTCGCAATGATACAAGTCTCGGATTAAGCCGGCTCAAATAAATAGGATACGACTTACGGTCGTGCGCAACGTCAACCATAAGTCGCGGATTACTGGAATTCGACGAGAAGGGTCGCGGGAATCAACGGAACAGTGCGAATTATGATACGGGTCTTACACTTCATCCATTTTTTGAGATCAATTTAGACCATTAAACAAAAAATGAATCATATCCAAAGCTCAAATGGACCACACCAAAAATAGCAGCGAGGACAATGATTTTCATTATTAGAAAATTCATAGGGCCTACATAACTTTTATTTTCCATCAAATCTATTAATAAGATCACAAATACTCAAATGAAGAGGAAAAATAAATTTCATATTGATCGGAAGCTTCTGTGACCCCGAAAGGATTTCAATGATAAACGTTCAATCCTCAACTGCTTTTTGCAGTGTGGTCCACTTGATCCTTATATCTGTCTTATCTTTAGGCTCAAGCCTTAAGACGAGCTTCCCAAATGGATGGACGTTTTGTATATAACACATACCTCATACCTTATGATGGGACCCACAAAACTTGTTGACGTTAATACGCCAGCTATATAGCCCGCTCAATTTCATATTTGCCCCGTTCAATTTTCAGTTTACCCAGCTCAATTTCTAGTTTGCCCCGCTCAATTTCATGTTTGCCTCGCTCAATTTTCAGTTTACCCTGCTCAATTTCTAGTTTGTCTCGCTCAAATTCATGTTTGTCCGCTCAATTTGTAGTTTGTCCTGCTTAAATTCATGTTTGCCCTACTCAATTTTCAATTTGCCTTACTCAATTTTTAGTTTGCCCCGTTCAATTTCTAGTTTGTCGCGCTCAATTTTATGTTTGCCGCGCTCAATTTTCAATTTGCCCCGCTCAATTTCATGTTTGCCCCGCTTAATTTCATGTTTACCCACTCAATTTCTTATTTGCCCCCGCTCAATTTTCAGTTTGCCTTGCTCAATTTTATGTTTGCGCCGCTAAATGTCTAGTTTGCCCTGCTCAATTTCATGTTCGCCCAACTAAAAAAAGATCAAAGTTACATGGGCCCCACAGTTATGTATTTATTATATCCACAATGTTCATCCATATTTCAAGATCATCTGAGAGCATATATATATATATATATATATATATATATATATATATATATATATATATATATATATGAATCATATTCAAAGCTTAACTGGACTACACCATAAAGAGCAGTGGGAAAATTGATTTTCACTGTTAAAAATTTTATAAGGCCCACCATAACATATATTTTCCATCCAATCTACTCATAAGGGTACAAAGACTTGGATGAAGAGGAAAAACAAATTTCATAATGATCCAAAACTTCTATGACCCCTAAAAGGGTTTCAATAGTAGATGTTCAATCCTCCACTGCCTTTTACTGTGTGGTCCACTTGATAGCTAGATTTGTCTTATTTTTCATTTCAAACCTTAATACGAGTTCGCCAAATAGATGGATGGTTTGGATATAACACATATATCATAATGGAACTCACAAAATGCCATGGAGATTGCAATGAAAAAAAAGGAAGCTAGTGAATTAGGGTCAGTAGGACCTTGTAGCTACGGATTATGACCGTAGCCATAGCCGTAGCTTCGATATATTGAAATGCTTTCGATATTATTGAAAAAGTCTAGAAGTGTCCAACGAGTTTGCCTAAAATATTCTGTAATTTTTGATACACTATAGCTACGGATTATAATCGTAGCCATAGCCATAGTGTTTTTTTTTTTTTTTTTTGCTGTGTTGTTGTTGTGGGTCCCATCATGAGGTGTGTGTTATATCCAAACCGTCCATCTATTTGGCAAGCTCATATTAAGGCTTGAGACGAAAAATAAGATAGATCTAACGATCAAGTGGACCACACTGTAAAAGGCAGTGGGGAATTGAACGTCTACCATTGAAACCCTTTTAGGGGTTACAGAAGTTTTGGATCATTATGAAAATTATTTTTCATCTTCATTCAGGTCTTTGTGACCCTATTAATGAACTTAAATGGGGAGGATTTCTCACAAACATCACAGTGAGCCCCCTAAAGGTTTTTAATGGTTGACGCTCATTCAACACTGTTTCCTATAATGTGGTACACTTGAGGTTTGTATATACATCATTTTTGGTCTCATATCATAAAATGATGTGGAAAAATATATGGACGGCATGAATTAAAAGCTTACATCATGGTGGGTCCCACAGACTACCGACTATATGCCATTGGCTGGTGGTGGGGAGTACCCAATCCATTTTTGTGAAAGGAGGGGTATTTTCGTCCTAAAATTTGGTCTCTGCATGTGCAGGTCTAAATTGTAAAATAAAGTACAGACAAGTCTAAGTTGCAAAATAAAGTTTATATTGTTGCATGAACACAGCTGGATAAAAGGCGGGATCCACAGTCCTAAATTTGTCTATCTTCTGTTCCAGCATGAAACCCCGTAAATATTCGTGCCCGGAGTTGTCTGATACTCTGGTAGAGTGTATGGTTGATACTCGGGCATTTAGAAGTGATGAATACGGAATATATCAACTAACTTTAAACGACCCAAAATGTGGAAATAATGCAGATATATCTTCTTCGGAAATTCAGATTGTTCTAAGAATTATATCTAAAGATTAATGGATATATTTTTACTGAATAAAGACCGTTAAAGCTTCTTATTTCAACCGATCATAGGTGATTATCAATCGAATAAAATTTTGAGAAAAACAGATACAATTATATTTTTTTCATACATTTATAGTTTTTCTTATCATTTGGTTGTATCTTAGATTTAAATTTTCAGTGCACGTGTATAAACTACCACAGTTTACCAGAGTATGAATTTTTCTTTGTGCCCTTTTTTACGCCACTATCATGAGACGCGGATTCGGTGGATACGGGAACCACCGACCTTGGTCGGACGCGGATTTTCAGCGAAATCTCCTTTTTACATGAAGTTACTCTACCAGAAACATAGGTGGGCCACTGTGATGTTTGTTATAAATTCAACCCATTCATCCGTTGTTAGCTCATGTTAGGATGTGTGGTCAAAAATAAGCTGGATTCAATATTAAAATCGGCCAAAAATAAGAAGATTGGACATCTACAATTAAAATATTGGAAATGACGTTATGAACGGTGCGATATGTATATCAGGCAGGCATTACTGCAGACCCAGGGAGATTTCAACTGGTGGAATTTCTCTACCCATATTTTCCTTTAGGGCCGGTTGATTTTCCAAATTCAAGGTAAATACCCCGTAAATAACTAATTATTATAATTTCACCTATTTGAAAATATCAGGGTATTTTTGCTTTGAAAAATTGTCCAAAATGACTGGCATAAATTTGTGGGTCCCGCCATCATGTATATAACATATCCGCATAGTCCATCCTTTTTATTGTAACATTTTGAGGCATGAGTCAAAAAATGAGAAAAATTCAGCATACAGGTGGTCCACACTAAAGTAAACAGTCGCCCTAAGAAGTTTTTAACAATAAGTGTTCGATTACATTTTTACCATGGTGTGATCCACCTGAACTTTGAACATGTCTCGTTTTTAGGATTATGCCCTAAATTTAGTTGGCATGATAGATGTACGGTGTAGATAATCCACATACACCATGGTGGGCCCTCCATATATATGACAGCCTCCTTTTTTTAAGTTGAAAAAATAACAGTCAAATCAACATAAATAACAGTGAAGGTAATTACCAAGGAAATAAATATAATCCATTTCTACTGCATTTACATTTATTTAAGAAAATTAAATATACTGCTCATTTTTAATTTCAAGTCTTAAAATGAGCTCAAATAACAAATAGGCTATATAAATTGATAAAAAATATCATAGAACGCCCCACATGGGGGGTAGAAGCCTTCTACTAAAGGCTTCCTCACCAAATTAACATTCACCACAGTAATATATATATATATATATATATATATATATATATATATATATATATATATATATATATATTATCCTCTGACTGCTAAAAGCTTCTTAGCAACTATTATTATGTTTATTTGCCATCCAATTTATTAATTAAGACACAAGATTCAGATGAAGGGGAAAAGATATATCATCTTGACTTCAAACTTCCGTTAACTCCAATAAATTTTTAATGGTGGGCATTCAATCATCAATGTTTCATAGGGTGTGGTTCTTTTGAGATCTTGATACGCTTTATTTTAAGAAAATGGACTAAAATGATCTTAAAAAATAGATAATGGATGGCATGGATAAAAAATAAAATAATAATAAAAAATCAAATTGTCCTCCACAGTCACTGTTCCACCTATGTTAGTGGTTCCCCCATCCACTGAATTTGCGTCCATGTTCACGCTCTTCCGGTGATAAACCTGGAATTTCCCGTCTATTTCATTTTGTTCCAAGATTTGTTACCCCGCGGGGCATTGAAATTAGGTACGCCAAATGGGAACCGTGGGACCCACATGTGTTAATTCAAGAACGTGGTGTTGGCCTAACAGGAGCCCGCAACTAATTTGGTACTTCTGTACCCTACCTTTCATTTTTATCCTTCAACGTGAATATAGTCTGTGGGACCACTGAACTATTTTGCTCCCGTCTTCATACACATGTGGGTCCCAACCCTTTCATGAATGGGCATTCCCTTCGGAGGTGGTGCACGTGGTAATAGGTGGGTCAAGAGACCGTCTAACTAATGGTCCGAATAGAAGAATTTAAAAACCACACCAATAAACAATCCTAGCCGTTCAAATGGACGGTGAAAAACAAAAGAAATGTTTAATGATCAATAACCATTCGTTCGGCTAAAGTATCCTCCAGTTCCCGTCTTGTATAGGTACGGCCCACGGTCCATTAATCTGTTGGGCATTACTATGGACGGACGATGCTCTGAAAGTATCATCACTGGGACAATCTCAACCGTTTAATCTGTGCAATGCAAATAGATCGTGAATGGAAGAATATAGTAAGGGTCCACAGTCAACGAAAGACACTAGATGGGCAGTTAGGATTCTCGCATTCGGGATTTCTGGGGCATATTTCATTCATGGTGGGACCATACAAACCAGCTGTCAGGATCACAGCATCTTAAGGCCACTACAAGGTGAAAATCACGAGTAGCATTGGAAATGGTAAGGTGCATCTGTCTTATATGGGATCCGTGAAACACATTGGTGGTGGGCCATTGTTTAGCTGGTGAGTCATTCTCTGATAATTTCCACGGGAAGCTATCCTTGAAAAATGGTATTATGAAGTCGACCTCATGGGAAGCTTCCTATGAGATCGAACTATGTAGGCCCCACCTTGATGTGTAATGGAAATCCATCCCATTAATCATATGCAACCTTCCATGATGAATCATTGGCCTAAAAATCAAGCAAATCCATGACTCGTGTGAGCCACACCAAAAAGAAAGGTTGAGAGAGGATGTGCACCTATCGAAACCTTCATGATTGTATATAAGGTCCATTGAGAGGTATTTAGACATCCAGCCGTCCATCATGTGTGTCTCACTTAGATGATAGGTTATACCAAAATTTAGACCATTCCAAACCTCAGGTGAGCCCAACTAAGTGCTTATAAATGTTTTATACATGATTTCTCATGATTTCGGATGGCATAACCCACGTGAATTTTGGAGAGGCTGATATTCGGCAAATCCCATGTATGGGCGACCTACCAGATCCACAACATGGATGCCTACGCTCGAGCATTCGTGGTAGGGCGACAAAAACCCAACCTCTGAGAAGCTCCGATGAGGTGATCCAAACAATACCATTTCTCACTTTTTTTCTCCTTAATTTCGTGTACAAATTCCTTAAGTGGGGCTTAAGCAAGTCTACCTATGATTAAGATGACCCTAGGAGAGGGGTCTACTATGAATTTCATGTGGCCCAAACATAATTATGGTTGGTGGGTTTTTTGGCCAAGTCTTCGTTAAATTAAAATTTTCTTTAAGAGTTTGTTTGACTTTTTAGGTCAATTATAATTAGCTTGTAAATGGGTAATAATTACTTACCTAGGTAATTACTGCATCATTCCTGATGTTGACACTAAGGCTTATGCTTTTAATATTTAAATAAAAAATTTACAAAATAAACATGGGGCCCACTGTGATGTAAGTGACTTATCTATAGCACCCGTTCGTTATATTAACTAAACTTACGAGATGATCCCAAAAATGAGGGAGATCCAAAGCTCAAGTTAGGGGGTGCACATGGGTCGGTTTACTCCGATTGTAGGATGAAACCAAAACCAAACCATTCCTAACGGTTCCACAATTTTTAGAATCAGCATCGTATCGTTAGCACCATAGAACCGAACCGAACAGGAACCGAACCGTGAAAAAAGGTTCGATTCCGGATCGGTTCCACGGTTCTGGTTATCAAATGATTGGTCAAAAGTAATATTGTGAGTGGTTTAGTTTCGAAGGGAAAATCAGATTATTACCATTTCAACATGATTTTTGGGCCATGATCCATCCATAGTTGGGTCAGTGAATAAAAACCTAAAAATTCTGTTTAGTAAGTGATAGTGTGTAAGGTCCGTATCCTAGTCCGTACTGTTCCGTCAACTTTCGTGATCCTTCTTGTCGAATTTCGGCAACCTGCGACTTATAATCAACGTTTGTGCACGACCCTAAGTCGTATCCCGTAGATTTGAGTTGGCTTAATCCGAGATTTGTACCATTGCGACCGCACTATCGCTGCGGTTCCAACGCCCCATCTTTAATACCGATCTGATACCCTGACCAGGAGATGTGGACCCGCGTTCAGTTCGAGGAAAACGACACGTGTTGTAAAATTCAAGAGAATCTCTACGACATGTCACTTCAATCAATCAATCAATCCCATCAAGGGTCAAGTACACCATCACCTCACACTCATCCCCAACAACCGTAAAAGTCAAAAAGTTCTTACATATCTCATACCCTTCTTACACCATCTACCCCTAAAAGTCAAAAAGTTCTTACACCCATCACTTCATCACCCATCTCTCTCTCTCTCTCTCTATAACCCTTTCTCTCATTTTTTTTTCAAACTCATTTTAAGCAACCAAAATACCACACATCCAAGCTCTCCGAAACCTCAAAGAGAGCTTTGTGTGTGGCCCACTTCCTACCCTCTCATCTCCCATCTCAACCATCCAAAGTCCATCTCTTCCGTTAGGATCGAAGTTAAGGAGCAAAAGAAGTCTGGAGAGCAAGAAAGAAATAGTGGGTGATCTTAGATCTCCATTTCTTTATTTTTTATGATGTAAGGGCCCACTTTTGGTGGGACCCACCTTGATGGAGGCTTTGTATCAAAGAGGGGCCCATAGTGGCGGGGCCCGTCCATCCTCAATGATGTCTCTCTCTCTCTCATGTATTGTGGACCCCACTATGATGTATGTTCCACGCCGTTCCATCCATAGGGCCCACCTTGCTGACCGTCTTTGGGTGGGCCTGGATGTAGGAGAAACAAAAATATTAGGTTGATCCAAATTCGGTAGCCCACGTCTATGTGAGACCCACCATGATACCTGTGTTGTATCCGCAGTCCAGCATCCAGGGACGTTAGACGTGCACCATAGTGGAGTGTGGACTGACGTGGGGTGTGGTAGCAGTGAAGTGTGGACTGACAGTGGGTGTGCTAACCATGAAGTGTGTGCTGACGGTGGGGTCCATGGGACCCATCCACGTCCTCCACCCATTCAAATGGGCCACACCATAGTGCATGTGTGTGCATGTGTTTTATCCAAACCGTCCACCACCCCTGGACGGTGGGACCCTCCTTGACAGGTTTATCCATGCCCAGATCCATAGCTCTAGTGGTAGGCTAAGTAAAAGATACCTCATTCAACGTGGAGGTCTTGGCATTGATCCCCTGCTGGGAGTGGCTAACGGTGAAGTGTGACTGATAGTGAAGTGTGAGCTAGCGGTGGGGTCCATGAGACCCATCCACATCATCCATCCATTAGGTGGGCCACACCGTGATGCATGTGAAGTGTCTGCCGTCCTTGGACAGTGGGACCCACCCCACGTGTGGGGTCTCCCTTGATGCATGTGAACGTCCAGGCCGTCCAGGGCCTGGACATTGCATTTTTCTTAATATAATATTAATATATTGTATTATATTATATTAATATATGATATAATATATTATATATTATAATATCATATAATATACTAATTAATAAGGGTGGGCCCTACGTGGGATCCACCTCTGCTCCCTTTTAATGAACAAAGCTGCACAACAGTAGCTATATTTATATAATAAATTATATAATTTTTATATACATGCCTTTTTAATGCATAAAGTTGCAGTTGCAACAACTATAGTGTATATGTATGATCTATATTATAATACACACACACACACACACGAGAGTGAGCCTCATCACCAGTTGTTGTACATGGCAGCAAGCTCTGTGGGTCCCACCTGTTCCATCCACGCTGTCTACCTATGGGACCCACCATGATGCATATGTTGTATACAAACCATCCAACTATTTGAAAATCATTTTATGGCGTGAACGAAGGAATGGGTCAAATCTAAAGTTCAAGCGGGCCCCACCATTTAAATAGCGGATCGTGACATCCACCGTTCAAACTTCTAAGGGCCATGATAGTTTCCAATTAAGTTGATATTGTTTTCACTTCATTTATCTCTATGTTATTTTATGAATAGGTCAAGTCTTAAAATACATAAGGGCAGGCCCGACTTGATATATATAAGGCCCACCGGTGCGACCTATTTGATATAAATGAAGCCCGATGATGCGACCTATATAATGTGGCCCATGTGATGTGGCCCACTTAACATATGAGGCCTGTGATGAGGCCCAGGTACGAGGCCCATTATGATATATTTGAGGCCCAGGTGCGAGGTCCACCTGTTGTGTATTCGAGGCTCGATGAGATGTATGTTGGCCCATATGACGAGGCCTATGTGACGTAAATGAGGCCCATCGTGATTGTACGTAAGACCATGGGCCCATTATATGATTGGCCCTATGTAGGCCACTCCTTGGGAGCAATGTTGGTTAGATGTTCACATTGTTAGACAATGATGGTTGGATGTCCACATTGTGACCTTCCCTTAGGCCTTGTTAGGCCAATTCTCATCAGTCCCTTAGTGGGTTAACCCAAATAAGTGGGCCACATTTGCCGTAGATGGATGGCTCCGTCCTATCGAATTTGATATAACTACGACCGAGTGCCGATTTTTATACTATGGTTGATTGACTGATCATCTATGGACCCTGCTTTGTTTATTTACTGATTATTGGTGCCGATTATCGACCCTAATTATCGGTGCCGATTATCGATGCTGATTATCGGTGCCGATTGTCATGACCGATTTGCTGATTTTGATTAGCGATCGAGGTCATTTATCATGACCGATTGTCAATTTCTATTGACGTGATCGATTTGTCAATTCTAATTATTGACTGATTCCGATTGTCGTGGCCGATTGTCGATTAAGGATAGAAGGCGATTATCATGACCGATTGCCGGTTTCGATTGATGTGACCGATTTGTTGATTTTGATTATTGACTGATTCTGATTGTCGTGGCCAATTGCCGATTAGCGATCGAGGTCGATTATCATGACCGATGGTCGATGTCATGCCCCAAATCCGAAAATCAGATTCACAGGAATCCCGATCACCAAATCCGGTACCGAAAGCCTCCGTAGTACCCCATTCTCGGCTCCTAGCATTCATATGCCAGATTTTCGCTCCTGGGATCCTACAAGGAGAATTATTATTTTTTGTACATTTAACTAGTAATAAGCATAACCACAAGTTTACCCAAATCATAAAGGCAACATCATCATCACATATCTACTAATATAATCATTTGAATACAATGCTGAACGGGAAATATATATGTCAAAATCAAAGCTCCAGAAAATAGCTGCACGCTCCAAGCTCAATGCCGCTACAACCTAACATCACCTGCACGCATCTATCGTGCATAAGCTTATAGAAAGCTTAGAGGGTGGTGTAAGTGTGTGCACGAGATAAGTGCTAAGTATTCAATACAATATCATAATCATACAATACCGGAAAGCTATTAATCCATAAACCATACAATGACTGAATAAGCAGAAACACTGATAAGAGAAGGAATTATCAGCGTAAATAGAAATACTAACAAGATTATAATCATGCGATAATAAAATAAGCGGAAGTATGAACAAGTCCATAAGTTAATCAATATCAGAATACCCAATATTAGACAGCTATGCAAATGATGAGTCATAGATAATCAAATGTCGAATGATAAGGATATAATGTAATACACAATTCGAAAGAGCTAACAAATATCATCAATCTCATCTAAGTCACAGGAATACAGAAATATAACAACTCACAATGCCACACGCCGAAGATGTAATGGAATATGCAGTATATCGTGCTAATGGAATGACTATGCTGGAGTGTGATGTCGGGATGATAGTACGTAGTATCGCAGGCTACGGGGTCCACCACAAGGAACCTCTATCCAAACCAGTCCCATACATAAATTTGGATAGTCTGACTCAACGTGGTAAACTCCTGATCTCAGGTTAGTCGGGCGCCCAACCGAAATCCTTGCCATAACGAAGATACACAACAATTAGTTACGCACCACCAGCCCGAGTGGATAGTGAATGGATGAATGAATGAGTATGCAACTCCTACTCAGTAGCCTGTCAGCACAGTAGCGTGTCAACCGCTGGTAGCTTGCCCAGTGTGGTAGCTCGCCCAGGCCTCAACCCCGCCCACATTAGCGTCCGCCCACGTGCGCCTACCCACATGCACAACAGTGACGGGGTGTCATAATATAATGTCAGTCCTCATATCAGTACGGTTCCTCTCTGAAAAAATCACCGAGGTCTATTACACTTCACACCACCTGCCGCCCCAATCAAGGGCACAACTGGGTAAGTGGAAAAGACCTCACTATCCGCCTGTCATTAGTCTGCCAATATCTATCCGGCTTACCGATAGCGGATCCATTCCTCAAGCTAGTCAAACTCAGCCTAGCCATGCCTACTCCCTCAGGAGGGTAAGGCCGCACCCCCTTCCAACCGACCATGACATAGTGGAGAGCGCGGCCATCTGGTAATCGACACTCAACGCTCATCTACCCACTTGGTCTAGACGTTAGAGCATCCTCTGGAACCAAGAGGGTGTTTAGAGATTTTCACCCAGGGCCATCTATGGCAGCCCGATGCTCGAACAGATTTTCGGTGTCCCATCTGGTCATCCACGATATGCGTGTGGAGGCTACGGCCCTGATGTCACTAGGGCGTACAGTAATCACAACACAATGCAAGATGCATGAGTCATACAATCTAATCATGCATCAATTCTGCGCATGTCATGCGCTCATGTGAGATAATCTCCACCTATCAGGGAGTCTTACATCATCCTGCTCAATAACATATGTAATGGTCAATCACATCTCATAACAAACATGCAGATGATGCGAATGGGCATGTATCATGATGTTATGATGTCACATACTCATAAACGGTATTAACAACCGGTGTCGTCAATATGGACTTTTAACCAACATTGCCCCCAAGGAATGGCCCACATAGAATCAAATATATAATGGGTACATGGCCTCACACAAAGGCCAAATATACGAAACAGGTGGGCCCTGGTCATGGGCCTAACACATATCGTAATGGGCCTTGCCCATAGGCCTCAAATACATCTGGATGGGTCACACCCATGGGCCTCAGATATATCACAATGGGCCTCAAATATACTTCGCAGGTGAGTCACATACCTGGGTCTAATACACATCAGTATGGGCTACATCACATAGGCCTAATATACATCACTATGGCCACAACCCATGGGCTTTAAATACACAATAGGTGGGCTTTAAATGTATAACACGGGTGAGCCTCAATGGACGGGTCATCAATACAACAGGATGGGCCTAATGACATGGACTCCATAATTAATCGAATAGGCCGCACCAATTGGGCCTTACATACGTTCCAATGGGCCATGACCCATGGGCCTTGCATACATCACAATGGGCCTTGCAACATGGGCCTCATATATATTTAAGATGGGCCTCAACAACGGGCCTAATACATGGCCTTAGCAACAGGCCACAAATATAACAAGATGGGCTTAATCAATCATATGGGCTAAATCAATCAAATGGCCGATACGAGCAGGCCGATCAAATGGACCGATACAAATGGGTTGTGCGTCATGGAGTTATACTAAGCATGTTATAAAGTAATGCCTTATCCTTACAACGCAGCTGGCCTAGACGGCTTGCATACAACAAGTACGGGCCTACCAATGGGTCCTAGGGAGAGTCGCAATCCGGACATTTAACCAACATTATACTCGCAATTTGGACGTCAAACCAACATTGCTCCCAAGGTGTAGCCAGTAGTGAATAACATTACGTAAACTAGGTTGGGATCACACATTGCAATGGACCTTAGGCACACCCCATTGGGCCTTAAATACATCAAATAGGCCATGTCATATGGGCCTTTTACTCATCAAATGGGCCACATCAATGGGCCGCACCAATGGGCCTTATGTGCATTGCAATGGGTCATAACCCGTGGGCCTTAGATTGCATCAAATGGTTCTCGACCCATGGGCCTTATACATATCAAATGGGCCTAATCCCATGGGCTTTAAAATACATCAAATGGAACCGTGAGCCTTATACATATCAAATGGGCCTAATCCCATGGGCTTTAAAATACATCAAATGGGTCCAATCCCATAGACCTTGAAACACATCAAATGGGTCCACTCTATGGGCCTTAAATTACATCAAATGGGCCTAATCCCATGGGCCTTGGAACACATCAAATGGGTCCACTCGATGGGGCTTAAATAGTTCAATAACTAGCTACATTCATGGACCCAATTAAATTCAACTGTGGTGGGCCTCAAAAGTATATTCATTAAGCCCAACATTTAAGGAACTAAAAGTATAAATCATTTCCTCTAATATCTTTATAATATGGTGGGCCCCACTCAAAATTTCAGCCCAAGGCCAGCATAATTATAACATGTTGCTGTCCTAAAATTTGGGCATTCCATTGGAGTTGGTCCAAGGCCTCTAAAACTCTGAAAATTGAGAGTCAAGGTCCCTCATCATTCATACAATGAGAGGAAACCCAAAAAGGTGGCCCACCATTAGAAGAAATATTTTTGAATTATGGTTTTTTATTAAGGCATATTGCTGGACTGCATAGCAGAAAAAATCTGCGAGTCCAACCATCTTGGCCCATTCTTTTGGATACCCAAACGGGTTCACTTGAGGCTAAAATTTCACAGAGTGAGACTTCCATAGGTGGGACATACCTCCACATAATTTTATAATTTTTACATATCTCTAAGTATTTTAATTAATTTAAACAAAACAAACTGTCCAGAAAAATCGGACAGACGTAGACGTCCCAACGTGGTTGGCCAGTCCGACCCTCACCACGGTATGTACAGGGGTCCATTGGCCCTGAAATTTGGTACGTGGGTTTTAAAATAAGTGTACCACACTCTTTAAAAATTTTAAAATTTTTAGACATCTGTAAATATTTAATTCATTTATATAAATCAATCTGTCCTGAAAATCGGACTGATCTGGACACCATATTATAATGGGTCGATCCCGCCATCACCATGGTGTGTACGGGAGTCTATTGGCCCCAAAATTTTGTAGGTGTATCCTACCATAAGTAGGTCACCCTCCTGAAAATTTTTATAATTTTTAAATACCCATAGGTATTTTAATAAATTTCAAAAATCCAACTGTCCATGGTGGAATGTTGCTGGAACAGTGCATAAACTTCAGACTGTCCACCTCACTTGGACCACACATTTGGTATCCCAATGAAGGTCAGTTGGGGCTGAAATTTTGGGGACATCAAGATGAGATCCTCACCTTTCAGAAAAGTATATTTAATAGGTATAAATAGTCCCCCAAACAGTCCCAAAATCTGGTCCAAAAACAACCAGAAACTGTCCAAAAATTTCTGGACAGCAACATGTACTTAGATAAAATTTATTATATAAGTTAAATAAAAAGGAAAATACATTAATGGTCCACACATATCAGGAAATAAAATGAGGAAAAAGAGAGATAGAAGGACAATCCGGCCATAGGGAAAGGGGTTCCGCCACTATTGAGTCCTCCCAAGATCAATCACACCCGTACATCATACCTAGATTTACATTTACAACATGGATCTTGCACATGCATGGCCTATAATTAAAATGCATGGTGATAATGCCATCCCCACCATGGTTATAAGGTCTAGATGACCTAAACATAATATGATATGAAATAAAACTATCATGATGGGGCCCATAGAGAAAGGCCCCATGCATGGATCATGCATGCATAAGGTAGGCCATTAGGCCACAACCATGAGATTGTGTGGGATCTTCACCATTGATTGGTGGGTCCTACACTTCCCTCATGAAAGGAAAAAAATATCTAGGCTATAGGAATCATATTTTTTACATCTAGAGGAGCACCCACCGTTCGATCTTCTTGCTCCTATGAGTTCCTTAGCACCTTAGCTTTGATTCTAATGGAGGAGATGGGGAATGGATGGTTAGGATGAAAGATCATGGGGTAGAAAAGTGGACCATACTTGAAGTTTTGAAAGAGAGGGAGAGGCTTGGAGAATTCTCATACGTATGGGATTTCTCTCCTTAGATTTTTTTGAGTTTGAAAATGAGAAAGAGAGAGAGAGAGTTGTAAAGGGAGAGAGAGATGGGTGATGGATGTGGTGAGTGATGGGTGTAAGAAAATCTTGAATTTTATGACCATTTATATAAGAAAAGCATGGGTGGTGTAAGAACTTTTTGACTTTGAGGGCTTTTGGTGTAAGAGAGGTATGAGCTTGTAAGAGATTCTTGACTTTTGTAGTTGCTTGGGAATGGGTGAAAGGTGATGTGTACTTGACATGTGATGGATTGATGGATTGATGAGATTAATGTGACACATCGTAGAGATTCTCTTGGGTTTCGCAACGCGCGACGTTTTCTTTGCATTGAATGTTGGCCCACATCTCTTGACCAGGGTATCGTCTCGGTTCGCAAGTCGCGGCATAGGAACCGCAACGACGACGCGGTCGCTATAGTAAAGGTCTTGGGTTGAGTCGATACGGGTTGACGGCATACGAATCAGGGTCATACGCAAATATTGGTTAAGGGTCGAAGGTTGTCAGAATTCGACCGGTAAGACCGCGGAAGTCTATGGAACGGTACGATCTAGGATACTGGGCTTACAGTCGATTTTCGATTGATGTAACCAATTATCAATTTTCGATTGACGTGACCGATTTACCGATTCTGATTATCGATCAATTTTGATTATTGTGACTGATTTACTGATTTCGATTATCGTGGCTGATTGCCAATTTCGATTGACTTGACTGATTTACCTATTCCGATTGTCAAGTCCAACGGTATAGGATGATTCCAATTGTTAAGGCCGAGTATCGAGGCCGATTCCGATTGTTGAGGCCGATTCCGATTGTTGAGGCCCATTGTGATGTATTCAAGGTCTATAGGACGTGGTCCATTGTGATATATTTTTGGCCCATATGATGAGGCCCGACTTGATGTATATTAGGCTCGTGGGAGCGGCCCATTGTGATATACATTAGACCCGTGAGATGCAACCCACTTGATGTATATGTGGCCCATCAGTGAGGCCCATCATGATGTGTATTAAGCTCTTGAGTGAGGCCCATGGTGTTGTATATTTGGCCTTGGTGTGAGGCCATGAGTCCATTGTTTGTTGAGCTCTATATGAGTCATTCCTTGGGGGCAATGTTGGTTAAATGTCCACATTTTCGAGGTTGATTGTCGATGTTGGTCATTGATACTGATTATGAGTATGTAACTGCGTAGCATCATGATAAATGCCCATATGCATCATCTGCATGTTTGTTATGAGATGTGGTTGACCATTGCATATGTCATTGAGCAGGTTGTTATGAGACTCCCTGATAGGTGGATGTTATCTCACATGAGCGCACGGTATGCGCAGGATTGATGGATGACTGGATTGTATGACTCATGCATCTTACATTGTGGGTTATGATTATTGTACGCCTTAGCGACATCAGGGCCGTAGTCTACACAGGCATATTGTGGATGGTCAGATGGGACACCGAAAATGTTTGGTTTGAGCATCGGGCTGCCATAGATGACCTTAGGTGAAAATCCCTAAAACCCTCTTGGTACTAAAGAATGCCCCAACGTTGAGACCGAGTGGATGCACATGAACGCCCGAGTGCCGAATACCAGGAGGCCGCGTCTTTCACTGTGTCATGGTCGGTTGAGAGGGGGTGTGGCCTTACCCGTCCGAGGGAGTAGGCATAGATAGACTGAGTTTGACTAGCTCGAGGAATGGGTTCGCTATCGACAAGCTGGGTAGGTATTGACAAACTACTTGTTAAGCGGATAGTGAGATCTCTTCCACTTATCCAGTTGTACGCTTGATGGGGTAGCAGGTGGCGTGGAGTGTACTATACCCTGGTGATGATCCCATAGAGGAACCGTGCTGATATGTGGATTTATTGATGTTATAATTTAAACTAACCTGATTTAAATGATTTTTAAACTTGTAAGTATATTAATCAGATGTAGATACGGTACGTATTACGAGATCGTTCCCACGAGGACTGGTTGTCATAACTCGAAATTTAAGACTCTTCTTAACTAATCTAACAAATGGTTTAGTGAACTATTAAGTAAACTATCACAAATCTATGGAAAATAACTACGAACAATGAGGAAGATCCAATCAAAGAGAATACCAGGACTTTTCGAATCCATCCCTAATTATCCTAATCCTTATTTTACCTGTTGATTCACCCTAATTCAGATTGATAAAAATTTAATAAACAAAGTGCACCGTATGTCCTTGGTCGGGCACACAAAATGTATAATTCTTTAAAGCATATGGATCACATCTTTCCATCCATGGTCAGGCATGGAGAGATGCAATTCATGTCTCTTCCTCTATAAGAAACCTGTTCATGGTCAGACACAATCACCTAGTTAAGATTCCAAATAACATACATATCTAGACTTTGGTTGAGCTCACAGAATGGAGAAGCATGAAAATTACAGTTAAGCACACCAGAGAAAGAAATAAATCAATCAGATTAAAATAAATTCAACATAGACAAGAGTTATTCAAATTAGGGGCTTCATCTCAGCCCTAGCTACAAGATTAGCAATACATAAAATTAATTAAAAAGAAGGAGAATAAATATGAATAAAAGAATAAAAACATCTCACTTCTTCCTTCCTCTCTCTCTCTTCTCTTTCTCATCTCCCTGGCTCTCCTTAAGCTCTGGCACCCCTCCCCCTTGTTGCCTCTGTTCTCGTTCCTTTATAGGTAGTGAAGTCGGTCAGATGGCTTTGGCTGAAGTCGGTGGATGGGTGAAGTTGGTTTCGCAACAGCAACCGCGTAATTCCTTTACGCAACAGAAGGTGTGTAGCTACACTTACGCACCTAGAAAATGGAGGTTGTTTTCCCCCTCTACTCTTGCGTATTTCTGAGAAAACAACGCCCCTTGGGACGTTTTGAGATGGTCTACCCGATAGACGGTTTGGATTGTCCATATGATCACCGACGATAATCGTTCAAGCAGCTAAAAAGCATCAGTTTCGGACGTTGAAACTAAGTCTGCGTAACAGGCTTTACTCTGCAACATTGGTGGGGCCCATTCTTGGTGTCAGGTACAAAATCTACGTCGTCCACTGGATTCAGGATGAAATTTCGGTTAAGAATGCACAGTTTTTACGGTCTGTTGATGCGGCTCCATGATTTTCTGTTTTACCGTCCATTCCACTTTTGAACAGTTGAAAAACCAATCTTCATTATTTTTTTTCCAATTCTGTCACCTCGGCGTGGATGAGAGGGATCCAGGGACTCTTATGGACGGTTCGGATTATCTGTTTAGTCCATGATGATGGCCCACTGAGATCATCCTCAGCCTCTGTTTTCCAAACAGAGACAGGATACACGATTGCTGATTAAGTCAGTGGTGTTTGTGGGCCCATGATTGAATTCTAATGGGAGATCCACGCCGTCCATTGGAATCACCTAAAAAAAACCGTTCAAATATAGCTGGTTTCGGATCGAGTTAAGTGTGGCCCAATGAATTTTCTTTACTGTCATTCATCCAATGTTTGGATGGCTGGAATCCCATCCTCAGTATTTCTTCAAATTCTGTCAGCTGGACTTGGTTAACTGGGCCGTGGGAATCTAATGGACGGTCCAGATTCATCATCTAGACCACAATGGTGGCCCACAATGATCACCAGCAATTTCCCATGCGGACGCTGGAGAGAGATTGGAAATTTCTGTTTTTTGTGAAGAAGGCTCGGTCAAACTAAGTTTGACCAACTTGAGTGGTCCGGTGTGACGCGGGCGAGTGTACTCTATGTACACACGCTGTACATGTGGGGTCCACTTCGATATTTTTAAAAAATCCAATTCATCCATTCATTTTGTCTCCCCATTTAAGTGGTTGAGACCCAATTTGAGGCATATCCAAATTGTAGGTGGGCCTAGAATTAACGGTTTATGGGCTGATCTGTCAGTTGGGGCACTTCCATAGTGGTCCAATGGCTGAAATTTTACGTGTACGGTTAATTTATGGCCCTCATCCCATGTATGAAGTTTTAGACCAAATGGATGGCGGGAACCATGTGATCTTGCATTATGGACCATTTTGGGGCCTCTTTAATGTGAACTGCTTGATTTTCTCGGATCTCTGGCATGCAAATTCTTCAATATTGGTCCTCTGGAGTTCATCCCTTGCCTTGGTGATTTCGGAGCATCAAATTCATGCTTTTAATATTCTTTTTAATCAACGCTCCTGATTACATCTTGCAATAAAAACACATTTAAAATACGACATTAAGCATTATCATGTAAGTAAAATTAGGCAATAACTAGGGTCTGATATGCAATATGTGACCCTCATCACAACCCCCAACCAGCATTTTGCTAGTCCCGAGCAAAATATGAGAAAAATAATTTCAGAAATAAAGGATAACTCCTATAAACCCAAGTCACTTGTGAACAAATAAACGAGATGCAAACATTCTAGGATTATGACTGGTGAGTAGAATTTTCTCCTGGAATCAAGCTTACAATAAACTTCATAATCAAGCTCAAACTATTAATCCATTAATTAGAATATTCTAAACATTGAGTTTCATGAGTGTATAGTGTAATCTTGGCTTACCACTGTTAAGAGATCCAATCGTCAATTTCATGGTATCATTGGTAATTAACAATAGCATTCATGACAACTAAAACTGAAACCAACACTTGCCTTATATATTAACTTTCCATTCTATCAGCTTTTGATTTTTTTATATGAATAGTAACGCCAAGGAAGGGAATCAAATCCTCACCTATAGGGAGCAAACCTATGGTGAAAACTTGTCGCCTAACTTTTTCTAAATGTTAACCATGAGGAATCGAATCTACACATATAGGGAGCAAACCTATAGTGAAGATTATGTGACTTACTCTTTTCAATTCTTCTTACAAAACTTTTTTTTTCCAGGTTGGTTCCTTTCATGCTTAGTGATTACCAAGTTAATCATTCAATGTCGAACCAGAACCTTAATGCGCAAGCGAGATGTGATATGTGAGATCATGACTCAATCAACGTTTACAACTTCTAATCATGGATTAAAAACTTGAACTTAACTGTGAAATCTAGCAGATGACTGAATCCAGTGTAACGCCCTGAAAATCGGGGGTCGCGCATAACTCAGCTCCCGAGTTCCAAAACATCACTTATGTAATATTTTTTTATGATGATGAATGTTATCTGTCTTAGGGCATAAAATATGAGGTAGGTTAAGCCAAATTAGCAAACATATTTCAGGGATAGTTTGAAAACACGAGCGGAAGACTGAAATACATATATAAATCAACATAAGTCCCCAAGATATGTATGCTTTGGCAGGTCATAATTACAAGACGTGTCTCCAAATACATATATCAAAAAGCGATAAATCACTACCAACATAGCCCTGAATCCCCGTCAATAAGGGCATTGTTCACATGAACCCGCCTGAGAACTGCATATAGGAGAAACCCTCCTCATCATTATAAAAGACCGGCTCTGCCTCGCAAGCATCGCCACAATCTGAAATTAAAACAGGGACTGTTTGGTGTTGCAAACACCGTCCCGTAACGTGGGAGTGAGTGATCAACTCAGTGGAACTATACAGTAAAGTTTAACATGTTATCATTTCAATCAAGCAGTAATGATAAAGCAGTACAATCAAACATGTCCTAAATACTCTTGTTAATGCAAGAATGATATGAGGGAATGATGCATGCCCTTACCACAATCTCCCTTTGCGATCTTCATCTTACGGTCGCTCATGTCAGTCACTTCCTCAGTGCTCTTACACCAACGCCAATAGCACATGCAGTGCAATGATATGAGCATGATTATCTAGTTCTTATTAGTCCTTTTCATACAGCAGGATTGAGAAGTTAAGGTACCTCACTTATATCATTACTCAAACAATGATCCATTCTCGGGTTGTCAGTTCGAGACAATTTCATACGATAGTATAGTTCTAGATCACTGTAAAGGGCTCGTCACCAATCAATACAGTTCTAGTTATATCTTATATACTGTAATAAGGCTCGTCGCCCTACTATAGTTTCAGGATATTCTCAAGGTCACTACAAAGGGCTCGTCACCAATCAGAGTAGGCCGACGACTTGAATATAGTGTCCTATACCACCATAATCGGCTCACGAGTCTAGGTGCTCACTGGTCACTACGGGGAGGCTCGTCGCCCCAGCGTAGGCCGACAGCATGACCACAGTGTCCCATACCACCATGCCTAGCTCATGAGTCTTGGGGGATCGAGGTACCAAGGTTAGAGGAGTTTTTCACTGGTAAGTTTGGTACCTTAGGTTCAAGCAGTAGCGTCCAAACATGGTGAATATACATTAGTCAATCGGGTTAGTTGATAAGCTCAACTAGGCCAAGCACATGTTGAGTTGAATGACATGGAATGCATAAGCACTCCGTGTGGCCTAACCACTGTCGAACCTCCCAAGTACGACTTGGATTCATCGGACTTATCCTGCATGGCATAAATAACTTCAACCCCCAGTTCAAGGGCTGTTACCGATTACCTGTACTATGTCATAGCCCCAAACACATTCAAATACATCATAATGTCCTATGAGATGGTCAAAGCAGTAATGGATCAATATTACAAATCATATAATCAAATGAACATGTTCTGAAGTGCATTATAAACATGAATTCACACACATTCAATTCATAATCAAGCAAACATCAGAATAAGTTATATATGGAGGAAATCATACACATCATTAATGCAGTTGAGAATCATATCTCAACCCGCATACAGGTACATCTTACCAACTACTAACTTACTCAGACATTTTTATAAACACTTAGTCTAAACATTACATCATACATATTGTGTATTAATTAGCATACATATTAGGGCAAATCCTTTCGTCAAAGGGTACTCGCCTATACAACAATTATATATCCACGACAGTTTGTCATGGCGGAATACAAAGTTTATACTCATTTAGTCATTTTCACATACACTTAGGCTACACACACTAAATACATATCGTATGTTGGTATATCATGTATTTGGGCTAAACCTTTAGCCTAGGAGTTGTTACACATACATCTAGCATACATAGACGGTAGTTAATCATGGCAAACTCAAATTCATATTCCATACGTATATGGACTATTCTACAAGTACATGGAATACAGTATATTTAACATAGTTCACGTATAACTGAAAGAGGAAACGGACAACGCATTTTGCATGTGAAATAACATTCACGTCAGTAATAAATCATTATCTAACATTAAAAGTCTTGAAAACCATAACCTAAACATATATAGTCCGCACCTTAAACCAGAAAATGCGAAATAGATATGATTCAGACGATAAGTCTTCGTCAACGGTGGATTGACAACTTAGAACATGAAATAGATTAACTACATCATCACTTAAACTATATTAAGCCCTAAAACAGGTTAGGGTTAGGATTTCTTACCTAGGAATGGACTCAAAAACGCTGAAATAGCGATACAAATAGGTGGATTAGTTACGTACTAAAGCTGAGAAGAATCCCAAGAAGAATCACTAACTTCTCTCTCACTTTCTCTCTCTTATCTCTCTTTCTTAGCTAGGGTTTGGAAATTCGTATGAAATTTGAGAATGAGGGTTTAAGGCCTTTTTATAAGCTTAAAATCGACGGAAATAGCCATAAGGCCAAGGTATAGTTAAGTTATAACTAAATCGGGTCTGTTCCGATCCAACGAAACATTTTTGGAGGTCCTGTTACTAAATACGGTCGGACTTTAGCTCTCTAATATCGGATCTAGGTCAAACTAAGTTTTCAGTCCGGTCGGGTTTCCAGATCGATCGTGGTAGACCAGTTTTAGTTCAACAGTCACCGAAACTCGATCAGGGCCACAAGTACTTTAACATGTATGGGCCACCCTCCCTGATCCGAGGGGGAATTTTAGACAAAAATCAACGATCAGAATGCTTAGAAATAATGCGCAAACGACACGACTCAGATTACTTAAATTTTTATTTAATTTCTTAAAAATCTTCGCTTTCTCACTCTCTTCACTCCAGACTCAAGGAAATGGTCTCAGGACATCGTTTGGTCTTGATTTTTGAGATGATTGTCAAGTCCAACTAAGCGGTCATAATTATCTAAGTTCATCGCTATCGAACTTTCGATGTGCAGTCCAGGTCTAATATAGAGTTTCACGATGCTCCCAAGAGCAACTGGGTTTAGAGATTGTTCCTAAATTTTAGGGTAACATAGCGTTAACAATTCTATAGGTTTTAGGTCTTACAGATTGTATTTAAAGTGGTTGGTGCTAATTTTATAGGAAATCTAGTGTAGCGCTAGTTAATTCACGTTAAATTTTTAAAGAATTTAATCATAAATGATCTCTTTAGCTTTGAAATTGAGTTATGAGAAGTTACCAAGGTGTTATGGTTGACCCATTACCTAAGGACGTCTAACTCCAGGTTGGCCAAAGAATCCGGGCTGTTACATCCAGAGTTATAAATTACCAATATCATGTATCTTTTAATTTCAAAATCACAACTATCCTTTAAAATCACTTCAAATTCACAAGAAATTTCAGAAAAATTTAAAAATTAAAAATTAAAAATTTTCACAATTTTATTCAAGACCAAGAAAATACTGATTACGTAACCTAATAAAATCTACATTGTCCTTAATGTAAAAGATGAAGGCATGTAATGCACATGATACAACAAAAATAAATGAAAAGTGATGGAAAGATAGTACCTGAATGAAGGGATCAAGAGAGATTTTTCAAAGATATTAACGTAAAAGTGAGTCAGCACAAGGGAGAAATCAACAAAAGTAAAATAATAAAAATAAAATCACAAAAAGAAAATCCTACCTATACCACATTTGCAGGTGCTCTCGATTGCATTTAGCGCATGCAACAAGCCTTTAAACCCCTAGGTTGCCCTTAGTGGACGAGTTGTAGTCTCGTGAGGGTTTGCAGCAATGTTACCCACAAACATTAAACTAACCAACTAAGAAAATAAAATAAAATAAAAGGCCGGGTTGCCTCCCAAGAGCGCTAAGTTTAATGTCTTCAGCCAAATAAGCAATGAAAACAATCATGGACCATCGGCCAGTATCTTGGTAAATTTCTCAGAAGATTTTTCAACAAGATCATCTAAAAGCCTATTTTGCAGTCAGCTTGGATGTCCTAGAGTGTTAATAACGAAATAAATTGAGGGAACTCAACATAAAGTGTTCTTTTTATCATATGAAATGTCCAAAGTATATATGATTCACTTGTGGTAGAAAAAAATTCGAAGTTAGTACACTATGATGAATTAGGGACTACAAGTAAATGAAATTTAGAAAAATTTGTAATAGGTGGTGTAGTCTCAACAAACGGCGATGTTTCATTCTATAGTTCAATTTTCAACTCTTCCTCATTTAATGGTAAACATTCAGGATCCGGGGAAGGAGGTACTTCAGAATACGGGTTCTCTCGATTCATGACAACTGCTGAGGTATTATTTTACAAGGTATTCACTATTTCTTGTAACAGGGGATCGTTTGAATCAGCAAAATGCACTAAACAAGTCTCAAGAGCGTCTTCAAAAAAGTTAATGAAAGAGTCAAGAACTAGACTCTCAATCATGTTCACTTCAAATATACCTTCCGAGTCTGACGGTTGTTGTTCGGCATTGAAAACATTGAGTTTAAGCTTTATATTACCGAAAGACAACTTCATAACTCCATTCCTGCAATCTATGATAGCATTGGATGTGGCTAAGAATGGACATCCTAGGATAATCAGAATTTGACTAGTAGGATTCTGGACAGGCTGAGTTTCTAGGACAATGAAATCCATTAGAAAATAAAACTTATTAACTCGGATTAACACATCCTCAATAATACCAAGGGGCACCTTGACAGATCTATCAGCTAGTTGTAGTTTTATTTTAGTGGATTTTAGCTCACCTAGTTCTAATTGTTTGTATACAAAATATGGCAACAAATTAACGCTCGCCCCTAAATCAAGCAATGCCTTCTCAATCTTATGATCTCCTATGACACAAGAAATGGTGGGAGCTCCTGGATCCCTAAATTTAGGAGGGGTGTTATGTTGAATCATAGAGCTGAGCTACTCTGTAAGGAAGACTTTCTTATGAACATGCAGCTTACGCATTTGAGTGCATAAATCTTTAAGAAACCTAGCGTAAGCAAGGACTTGTTTGATAGCATCAAGCAACGGAATATTAATTTGCACTTGCTTAAACATCTCCAACATATCATTAAAGTTATTTCCTTTCTTAACTTGTGTTAGACGTTGAAGAAAAGGTGCTTTAGGCACATAGGTTGGCACATGAGTAGTTCCTGGAGAGTCAGAGTGCTATTGGACTTCGGTTGTACTAGTATGTCTTTCCGCTTCATTTTGGTCCTCCAACTTGGAATTTGATTCTTCCTTAGGCATCTCTACTTTGTTCTCGATCTATTTACCGGACCTAAGGGTAATGATAGATTTGGCTTGCTCATGATATTGTTCTTGATTTGAATTAGAACCAATCTCATACTTTCCTTTTGGATTTACCATAGGTTGGCTAAGGAACTTACCCTTTTCTCTCTCACTCAATGTGGTAGCAAGTTGACCCAACTGTACTTCTAGCTTGGTAATAGATTACACATTTGTATGTAAGCTTTGCTGGTTAGCGAGTAAAGTTTGTTGGGTGTATTTTTAAAATTGAAGTGAACTCTACATAAAAAGATTGAGTGTTGTTCACTCCCCAAGTGCAGGATTGTGACGTAGTAATAACTCGGTAAGACCGAGGTCGAATCCCAAGGGACTGAAACTTGTACGTTATCTAAAATTATCTAGAACTAGAACTAGGCTAAGATGAATTCTAAATCAATTAGCAATGGTGGAATACTTGTAGAATAATTAATATAAAAATTAGGAAACAAATCAGAGATAGGAAACTAGGGATTCAGAGGATCCACTTGTAGAGATCAGGGAGAACTTATGCTTGCATCAAAAATTATGAAAATTACTGAACTGCCGTTGATCTAGTTTTAAAAGAGATGAAAGGTATATGAATTAGAATGGATTCCATCACCAAACCATGCCCAAAGACTATGACAAACAACAAAATCAAACTAATTACCACCCAATCACATGTATGCAAGTTAGGAAGCGTACCAACATCCAACCATGCCCAGGAGACTATGGTGAACAATAGGGCTTCCTGACATCATAAACATTAAAGAGAACGGAAATATTCAAAGCCATTGCAGACCCATTGTAATTTCAGTCACAACAGACCATTAAAAACCTAAAACATTCCCATAATAATTAACTAAAATCAACGTCAATTCATGTATTAAAATTTAAATAAAATCAAATCTCCCATCTCACTACAAGCTTCACCTCTTAGCCCTAGCTAAGAGGTTTAGCCAGACATGGATGACTAAATCTCCACAATTGAAATAAACTAAAAGATAAAAAGAAAATACTCTTTTTTTTCTTCTGCTTCACGTTCCTTCCCGAGCCTCTACGTCTCTCTTTTTCTTCCTTCCTAGACCTGAATGAATGCTTCCCACGTCCAAAACCTCCTTTTATAGCTGTTGGAAGGCTGGAGTCAGTGACAGAGTTGTAGCAGGACATGGAGTGTAATTTTTACAGCTAAGTTCGGTGCCTCAAAACACGCCACTTTTCTCGCTCAAATTCTAAACAAACACCGTCCCTTAGTACTTTCTTGGGTTCTCTACATGATAGACGGTTCAGATCTGCCATATGATCAAAGATGGTGGGCCAAAACTGCCTGAAAAAGTCAGTTTTTGCGGATGTGCGAAACCTTTCGCACCATTTCGCTGTTATGGTCGGTGAGCCCCACATAAGCATTTTCTGGAAAATCCACCCCGTCTATTGGATTCAGAACGAAATTTCAGTCAAGAATGGGTTGTTTTGAACGTCCATTGACGTGGCCCAGAGAAGAAATCACAAAAGAATCAGTTTTGAACGTTGCAGGATAGCCCTTTTGTGGCCCCTGTATCGCACACGTGTGTACGCATGGATGCAAAAGGTCAGCATGTTTTTGTAGTATTCGAGCCCCTCTACACGGTGAATGGATCAGATTGGCCGTAAGGGCTATGGGCGGGGCCTAAAATCGTCCGCAAAAATGGCCAGCGGCCGTGCGTCCGCTGCTAGTGCGAAAACGGCAAGTTCCGTGTCGCGGGTGACGGTTAGCGGCTGTGGTGTGCATCGAGCGTGTACATGCTCCGTGCACACACTCCACACACAGGTCCCACTGTGATGTTTCTGAACAATCCATTCCAACCATTTGTTTGGTCTCCCTTTTTAAAGCGTTGAGACTAGATTTGAGACAATTCCAGATATCAGGTGGGCCCAGAATCAACAGTTTATGAGCTGATCTATCAGTTGGGGCACTTCCATAGTGATCCAATGGATGATTTTTGACGTGTACGGTTAATTTATGGTCCTCAGGCCACGTATGAAGTTTCGAGCCGAACCGATATTGGAAACCCCGTGATCTTGCGTTCTGGATGCGTTTCAAGCCACTTGAGCTTCAATTTCTTAGTTTTCTCAGATTTCTGACCGTGTATATCTGTCAATCTTGGTCCCGTGGAGTGTGTCCATTGCCTTTGGTGTCATCAGATCATTAAATTTTAACTTTTAACATCCTTTTTCCATCCATGCTCATAAAATCACCTTGCAACACAAGAATGAAAAAACGAGCCATTAGATAGCATTATATTCGTAAATCAAGATAATATCTCGGGTCTAATATGCAATATTTGACCCTCAACAAGTGTGTCCTCAAGAGATGATTTCCTATATTGTGGAGGTACTTGTTGATACTGCGGAAACTACTGAGGTTGCTGACTGCCAACTTGTGGGTAAGATTGCATAGGAGGATTTTAAGATGGTCCTCCTTGTTGTGGTCCTTTTGTCCAAGAAAAATTTGGATGCCTAGCCCACCCTGGATTGTAAGTGTCTGAGTAAGGATCATTCCCAGGTCTCCGAAAAGTGTTCATAGCATGTACTTGTTTAGAGAGAAATTTTGAAAATGCTGCACTAGATGGACAAGACTGCATAGGATGGGCGGGACTGGAACATATGGCGCATGACTCAATTTGAGTCATTTGTGGAGGTCTATTACTTAACATCAAAGCATCAACTTTTTGTGTCAGGCTATCAATTTTGGCATAAAGATCTGGAGTGACTCCTATCTCATATATACCACCCTTCTTCGGTAGTTGGGGACTTCTTTCACCTCTATTGGAATAATCCCATTACTGAGAGTTTTCACACAAGGTTTCAAAGAAATTTCAAGCTTCGACATCACTTTTGGTCATGAATGATCCTCCACTAGTGGCATCAACCATGCGACGGTTTTGGAGTATTAAACCGTCATAGAAGTATTGAACTTGTTGCCACTTCTCAAAACCAGGACATTTAAGAAGTAAGTCCTTCCATCTTTCTCAACATTTATGAAAGTGCTCTCCCTCTTTTTGTGTGAAATTAGTGATTTCTCTATGGAGAGCATTCGTTTTGTGAACAGGGAAGAACTTGTTTAAGAACTTCTTAGACAGTTGGTCCCATGTAGTGATCGTCCCAACTCTTAGAGAATTTAACCATGCTTTTGCCTTATCCTTCAAAGAAAAAGGAAAAAGGCGCAAACAGATCGAATCATCTAAAAAGTTTTGGAACCTAAATATCGAGCAAATGTCTAGAAACTCTTTCACATAATGATATGAATCCTCCTTATCTAAACCATAGAAACATGACAACAACTGTATGACCCCAGGCTTAAGTTCAAAGTGTGTTGCCGTGGTGGATGGCAACACTACGCATGAAGGTGCATTGAATTAGATAGGTGCTGAATAATCTCTAAGAGCTTTAGTTCCATTCTCATCTGCCATTTCAAACAGGATATTTCTAAATTTTCTACAAAAGGTTCTTTCTATTTCAAGATTAAAGGGTGCTAATTCTATATTCAGAGATCTACGCCCTAACATAAACTGAAAACTGAAATGTAGGAAAGAAAACTAAACTAAACTAAGATGCAACCTAAGAGAAATAAAACTAGAACTAAAAATTATGAATTTCTAAAAATAAGAGAAAGCTATGTAAACAAGAATTGAAACAAAGAACCCGGAAAAAGAGATGATGGATGTCTGAAGATTTGGGAGCTTCTCCTTTTGAAGACAATCTTATTTAACAGCTTCCTTCTTCAAATCCTATAAAAAAATATAAACACAAACAAATTAAATTTTCTAAAATAATGCTAGAAAAATCCTAAGCAACAGTTAGTTATTAAAAAAAGAAAGTTTCTAATCTTAGAACTAAAAAGCTAAGTTAGTTTCTAAAAAGGAAAAATTTTCTAAAACTAGAAAATAGAAAGCTACTTGAAAGAAGAATCTAAATTTAAAATTAGAAAATAGAAAATTTCTAAAAAGGAAAGCCCTAATTCTAAAAATAGAAATTAGAAACAGTAGAGAATTTAGAAAGGAATTACCAAATTTCAAGTTAGGACCCTATAAAACAGGAAATAGATTAATTTTTAAAATAAAATAAAAAACTTTAACCTAAAGTTAGTAAAATCTTAAGGCTATGAATGATGATAAGAGAGAATCCTAAATTCAATTGGACCAAAAGTCCCCAACAACGGCGCCAAAAACTTAATGTTTTAATTTAAACCAACTTGATTTAATTGATTTTTAAACCCACAAGTTTACGAATCAGATGTAAATACGGTACATATTACGAGATCGTTCCTATTGTCATAATTCAAAATTTAAGACTCTTCTTAACTAATCCAACGAATGGTTTAGTGAACTATTAAGTAAACTATCACAAATCTATGAAAAATAACCAAGAACAATGAGGAAGATCCAATCAAAGAGAATACCAGGACTTTTCGAATCCACCCCTAATTATCATAACCCTTATTTTACCTATTGATTCACTTTAATTTAGATTGATATAAATTTAATAAACAAAGTATACCTTATGTCCTTGGTCGGGCACACATAATGTATAATTCTTTAAAGCATATGGATCACATCTTTCCATCCATGGTCAGGCATGGAGAGATGTAGATTCCTGTCTCTTCCTCTATAGGAAACCTATTCATGATCAGATATAAGCACCTAGTTAAGATTCCAAACAACATCCATATCTAGACTTTGGTCGAGCCCATAGAATGGAGAAGCATGAAAATTGTAGTTAAGCACACTAGAGAAAGAAACAAATCAATCGGATTAAACTAAATTCAACATAGACAAGAGTTATTCAAATTAGGGGCTTCATCTCAACTCTAGCTACAAGATTAGTAATCTATAAAATCAATTAAAAAGAAGGAGAATAAATATGAATAAAAGAATAAAAACATCTCCCTTCTTCCTTCTTCTCTCTCTCTCTTCTCTTTCTCCTCTCCCTGGCTCTCCCCAAGCTCTGACTCCCCTCCCCCTTGCTGCCTCTGTTCTCGTTGCTTTATAGGCAGTGAAGTCGGTCAGATGGCTCTGGCTGAAGTTGGTGGACGGGTGAAGTCGGTTTCGCAGCAGCAGCCGCGTAATTCCTTTACACAGCAGAAGGTGCGCAGCTACACTTATGCACCTAGAAAATGGAGGCTGTTTTCCCCCTCTACTCTTGCGTATTTCTAAGAAAACAACACCCCTTGGGACATTTTGAGATGGTCTACCCGATAAACGGTTTGGATTGTCCATATGATTATCGACGATAATCGTTCAAGCGGCTAAAAAGTGTCAGTTTCGGACGCCGAAACCGAGCCTGTGTAACAGGCTTTACGCTGCAAAATTAGTGGGGCCCATTCTTGGTGTCAAGTGCAAAATCTACACCGTCCACTGGATTCAAGACGAAATTTCAGTTAAGAATGCATCGTTTTTACGGTCTGTTGATGCGGCCCACATGATTTTTTGTTCTATCATCCATTCCGCTTTTGAACAGTTGAAAAACCAATCTTCATTATCTTTTTCAGTTCTGTCACCTAGGCGTGGATGAGAGGGATCCAGGGGCTCTTATGGACGGTCCGAATTGTCTGTTTGGTCCATGATAATGGCCCACTGAGATCATCCTCAGCCTCTATTTCGCAAACAGAGACAGGAGACGCGATTGCTGATTGAGTCAGTGGTGTTTGTGGGCCCACGATTGAATTCTAATGGGAGATCCACGCCGTCCATTAGAATCACCTAAAAAAAACCGTTCAAATATGGCTGGTTTCGGATCGAGTTAAGTGTGGCCCAATGAATTTTCTTTACTATCATTCGTCCGACGTTTGGACGGCTGGAATCCCATCCTTTGTATTTCTTTAAATTCCATCAGTTAGGACTTGGTTAACTGGGCCGTGGGAATCTAATGGATGGTCCAAATTCGTCATCTAGACCACAATGGTGGCCCATAATGATCACTAGCAATTTCTCATGCGAACGCCGGAGAGAGATTGGAAATTTCTGTTTTTGTGAAGAAGGCTTGGTCAAACCGAGTTTGACTAACTTGAGTGGTCCAGTACGACGCGGCTGTATATGTGGGGTCCACTTCGATATTTCTAAGAAATTCAATCCATCCATTCATTTTGTCTCCCCATTTAAGTGGTTGAGACCAAATTGGAGGCATATCCAGATTGTAGGTGGGCCTAGAATCAACGGTTTATGGGCTGATCTGTTAGTTGAGGCACTTCTATAGTGATTCAATGACTGAAATTTTACGTGTACGGTTAATTTATGGCCCTCACCCCATATATGAAGTTTTAGGTCAAATGGATGGCAAGAACCATGTGATCTTGTATTATCGACCATTTTTGGGCCTCTTTAATGTGAACTGCTTGATTTTCTTGGATCCCTGGCATGTAAATTCTTCAATATTGGTCCTCTAGAGTCCGTCCCTTATCTTGGTGACTTCGGAGCATCAAATTTAAAATATGACATTAAGCATTATTATGTAAGTAAAATTAGGCAATAAGTAGGCTCTGATATGCAATATTTGACCCTCATCACTTATTGAATAGGAGTTGTATACTCATATATTCATTTTATTTACTATCCACTAGGGCTGGTGGTGCGCAACTAATTGTTGTGTACCTTCGCATGGTCAGGATTTCGGTTGGGCGCGCGACTAGCCTGAGATCAGGAGTTCACCACATTGAGTCTGATTATCCAAATTTAGATATGAGACTGGTTTGGATAGAAGTCCCTTATGATGGACCCCATAGCCTGTGATACTACGTACTATCATCCCGACTTCACTACAGCTTGGTCATTTCATTCGCACCGCATATTACATTGCAACCATAGTACTTAGCATTTTGGCTTGCTATGTTTTTGTATTGATATGACCATTAGTACTCATGCCTTACGTCGCATAGCTTTGGTACGACTGATGACACTCATAGAATTATTAGTATAATTTCACTTATTTCGATATTGCATGATTTATGTCATTATATCCTCGACATCTAATATTTGACTCGCTTTGACTCCTCATTTGCATAATTGATTTGCATCGTATACCCTAATATTGTATGACTCATGGACTTGTCAGTACTTCCGCTTAGTCTTATTACTTTGATATTGCTTACTTAGCACTTACCTTATTGTAATACCCCGAATTTTGGCCAACCTGGGATTAAACGTCCTTAGGCTATGGGTCAATTAAAACACCTGGAATTCGCTTAGAACCCAATTCCATAGCCAAAGAAATCACTTAGGATTAATTCCTTTAGAAAATAAGTGTAAGTTAGCTAGCGCGACATTAGAATAGCTGGAAAATGGTCCCTGATCACTTTAAATACGTTCTATAAGGCCCAAAGCGGGTGGAACCAATGGTGCCATAATGCTCTAAAGCCTCGGATCAAACTCTAAACCGGTTTGTTCTCGGGACCTCTTTGAAACTTTGTATTGGATCTAGACCGCGCGTCGAAAGTCCGATACCTACCATCTTAGACCGTTATGACCACTTAGCTGGGCTTGACAATCGTTTCAAAAATCAAGTCCAACTGACATTCTGAGGCTATTTCATTGAGCTTGGAGTGAAGAGAGTGAGAATAGGGTAGAGTTGTAATTTTGAAATTCAAATCTGGCACACAACTTGACGCATCAGTATTGAGCGTTCTGACCGTCAGAATTCAGCCAAATTATACCCTCGGATCAGGAAAAATTTCTATTTCATATCACGAGATTTGTAGACCTGATCTAAGTGCGATGACCGTTGAACTGAAATTAGACCGCCACGTGCGATCTGGGAACCCTACCGGTCTGAAAACTTGATGCGTGCTAGATCCAGTATGCATGAGCTTAAGTCCGACCGCATCTGGCCAGGGGACCTCCGGAAATGCTCTTTTGGACCGAAACAGTCCCGATTTGGTTACCCCTCAAGTGAACTTTGTTCCTGAGCCTATTTTGGGCATTTTTGAGCTTATAAAAGGGGTTGAAACCCTCACTCCTCTCTCCCATCCGAATTTGCAAAATCCCTAGATTGGGAGAGAGAAAAGGTGAGAGTTTGTGAGAGAAGGTGGGAGAGTTCTTCCTGCCACTTGTGCTACGTGTTGTACGTGCTAAAGCAACGCACCTCTAGCGCTTTCTCGGCGACTCCTCCGCTTTCTCAGGTAAGAAAATACCCTAGAAGTTGCTGATTTGAGGTTCCTTTCATTTCCTAGCGAAGTAACTAATAGAACTTGTGTATTAGGTTCTCTAATCGCCGTAGACGAAGCGTATACGCTCCGTTCGAACTCACACCCCAAAAAGGAAAAAGGTGCGGATATTAGACGCTTTGATTGACTGTTTTCAAAGCTTTCAATGTCGTTTAATAGTAGATTCTTGACGGCAACGCCGTTTGACATGTACAACATGCTCTCCGTTTCCTGTTTCGTAAATTAACGAAGAATATGAGATTTAGGGCATTTTAGTCATTTGTAGGAAGTACAGTTTACATTCATATTTTGCTGATGTGATTGACATGGTTTGTTGTCGCATTAGGAAGTTAGGAATGCGTGCATAATTAGTTTGGCGAAGAGATTCGCCTAAATGCGCACTTTGGGTCGACATACTATATGTAGACTTAAGTGTGTAGTGTAAGTGTTTGTATAAATGCTTGTATTAGTATGTATTGGCTTAAATGGTGTTATGGATTAGTGTGAGATTGATTTCTCAATGAATATGTTGATGTGAATGATTTCCTACATGTTAGCCATATGTACGATTTCATTATATGTATGAAATGCATGTGCTTAATGATTCATTTAAGTGGTATGTTATGACATGTGCTTGATGAGTTTCTTATGACTTAGTTGGAGATTGAATTCTCAATTAATACGCTGATGGTGATGATTTCCTACATGTTGGCGATATGTATGATTTCATTATATGTATGAAAGGCATGTGTTTGAAGACTTGCTTAAGTTGTATGTAATGACATGTGTTAACATGCTCACATGGTTCCATTTCATTTCCATTACCCTTACACAACTACTGATGTGATTCTATGATTGTTTGGGACTATGCCTAGTCCAGGCAGTCGGTAACCGAAAGGATTCGTGGTTAGCTTATCTTGGCCACGAAGGACGTGTCGATGAACGCGAGTCGTGTTGGAGTTGGCGGCAGTGGTTAGGCCACGCGAAGTGTTTTACGCACTTCATGTCGTTCGACTTGCGATGCGCTCGTGCCAGTCGAGCTCGTCAAGTAACCCGACTGGCCGTTGTACGTTCACCTTGTATGAGTCATAACTGCTTGAACCTAGGGTACTGAACTTACCATTGTAAACCCTGTTAACCATGGTACCTTGATCCATAAAGACTCATGAGCCGGGCATGGTGGTATGGGACACCGTGGTCGAGCTGTCGGCCTACGCTGGGGCCACAAACCTCCCCGTAGTGACCAGTGAGCACCTAGACTCGTGAGCAGATTATGGTGGTATGGGACACTATATTCTAGCTGTCGGCCTACACTGATCAGGCGACGAGTCCTTTGTAGTGACCGCGAGCGTATTCTGAGTCTACGGGAGGCGACGACCCTTCAGTAGCAGTAGAGTACAGTAGGCCTGTATTGATAAGGTGATGGGGGAGCGGAGCAACGAGTGCGTGCAACAGCCCTGACAGCCCTTGCAGCGACCTACGAAATATACATCGTATGAGATTACTAGGAGTGACGACCCTAGACAGGATCTGTGTTGGGATTGATATAAGGGAAGTACCTTAGTTTCCCAATCCTGCTGTTTGAATGGACTAATAATAACTCGAAAATCATATCACCATAGCATTGCATGTGCCTGGAAGATGTGGAGCACTCTAGGGAGTGTGACATGCCGCGGTCGTAAGATGTTGCCGCATGAGGGTGATCGTCGGTGAGGGCATACATCACGTCATATCATAATTGCATTAACAACAGTATTAGGATTGTTTGATTTACTGCTTTACTATTATCGCATGATTGATTTGATAACATGTTAATCTTTGCTCTATTATTCCACTGAGTTAGCTACTCACTCCCACGTTACGGGACGGTGTTCCTGGACACCCACCAGACCTTTTTGTGATTGCAGATGATGGCGCGGCCTGTGAGGCGGAGCCGGACTTGATGATGATGAGGAGGATCCCTCCTTTATGCGTGTTCTGATCGACGGGATTACAGGGAGGTTGATTAGATACTTTGACATTTGTCATTTTATATTTTTAGCGCACTCATGTATATTCGTTTCATCTACTTTTGGAGTATACATGTATGTGTATAACCTGGTAACATGTTCACACTCTGGAGACATACAACAGTTTATATATGTTATACATACTATTACAGACTTCCGCTGGTTAATTTAACTGTCTCTAGAGTATGATATGCTGTTCTGGCTTAATTTCACTTATGTTTAATACATTATCACAGACAACATTCAATCATACATATCTATGTTGCATAAATAACATTTTGGAACTCGGGAGTTGGGTTTTTGCTCGACCTTCCGATTTTCGGGATGTTACACTTATGCACATACTTTCACCACTCACTAAGCTTTATATAAGCTTATGCACGATAGATGCGTGCAGGTGGCATCAGGTTGTAGTAGCATTGAGCTTGGAGTGTGCAACGAACTTATGGAGCTTTAATTTTTGGCATATTTATTTCCCTTTCAGCAATGTATTTAACAGTTTATATTAGTGGATATGTGATGATGATGTTGCCCTTTGTGACTTGGGTAAACTTGTGGTTATGCTTATTATGAGTTAAATGTACATTGTAAAATCCTCCTTGTAGGATCCCAGGATCGGAATCTGGTGTATGGACACTGGGAGCCGAGAATGGGGTATTACAGAGGCTGTCCGCACCAGATTTGGGGATCGAAAATTTTGTGAACCTGGTTTCCGAGTTTGGGGCATGGCACAATGATACTTGAATTTTTCAACTAGCAATTTATAACTTGGTAAAAGTGGAGACCACACTTCACTGATGACGGAGTTCTAATGCAGCCAACCATGGATGGGTTCTTAATATTTGACCTTCTAATCATGTGATTGCAACCCATGTTATATTTCTCTTCTCGGTTGTTGCAGGTTCCAAATCCTATAGATGAGATTCTTGGATCATACCCCATCTACGGAAGGTTGAAACAGATGAATAGTTTGGATTATTAAATCATAGCTCCCATTGTACAAACTGAAAACCTATCCTGAGCCTAAGTATCATAGAATTCATCCATTGTTACTACAGGAAGAAAGAAATCAGCCTCTGTACCTGATGAACAGTCCACCACAGAGAGAGATGATTAGACTCCATCTGAGAGAGAGAGAGAGAGAGAGAGAGAGAGAGAGGGCAGAGGGATTGAGGGAGCGGTGTTTTTCTTTTTGCAGGGGTGAGAGACGGGGGGCGCTAAAGCTAAAGGCAAAGGAACTTTAGGGGTTTTTTTTTTTTTTTTTTTTTAAACGAATGCTCAGATCTACAGTTTGGATCTACGATTTGTAGCACAGATCGAATCTATGGTTCGGTTCAACGGTTCGGATATACAGTTCAGTTCAATGGTTTAATTCAACGGTTCGGTTCGGTTCTACAGGGCCCTAAACTGGAACCGATCCGTAATCAATGGTTTTGAAAATTTGGGAACCAAAACCGAACCGTTAGTGTCCTAGAACCGGACCAAACTGGACCAATCCAACAGTTCCGGTCTGATTATATGAATCCAACGATTCGATGTGCACCCCTAGCTCAAGTGGATGATAGCATATAGTGGGAAACAAACACCCACTGTTAAAAACTTGTTGGGGCCATACAAGTTTTGGATTAAGCTGATATTTGTTTTTTCCCTTAATCCATGTCTGTGTGATCCTATAAACCAGTTAGATGATGAATAAACTTCAATATATGTCCAGTAACGGAATTAACTTTTAATGGTAGGTTGATTTTTTTTTTAATTTATTATTTATTTATTTATTTATTATTATTATTTTTTGGGTTAGCTTGTTAGTACACACCCATCTCAGTGCACACACTCCATGTCAGCCACCCCCACTAGGGATCGATACCAAGACCTCAAGTGTTGAAATGAGGTATCTCCACTCGGTCAATTTGCCAGTTGAACTATGGATTTGGGTATAAATTTTAACGGTAGATGAATTAAGGCCACTATTTCCTTTCACATGGGCCATTTAAGCGTTAGATCTGCCTTAATTTCCGGTTCATGCTCCAAAACGTTACGATAAAAACATATGGAAACGCAGATTGAAGTCAACACTTTTGGAGCAATTTTCAATGTGAAATCACTAACAAAATTTCAAATCAGGTGAAAAAGTATTAATTACTTGTTAACCAGAGACTTACATGTATCATGGAAAATTAAACAGGCCTTAAACGTATTGAAGTATCGCTTCGTTTGTGAAAAGGCTCACCGGGGGTTTATCTCTACAAGTCATATTTCTTTAAAAGATCAGTTAGGTGATGACGTGCAGGATGTTCCCATCGAGATGGATCCATCTTCTCATTTGGTTGATGATATATTTAAGAATGCATGATATTCATGCTCTAACTAAACGACTATTAAAAAAATAAGAGATTGATGCTAATGAGCTTTTTGTTGTAGGGCTTTGACCCCACTTTTTTGATAGAGATTCTCAAAACCCTAATTTCTCTTTAACAGTTGGATAATCACTGTAACAACACACATGATGCCAGATCCAGTACAAACATTTGTAGCCTAACATATTGTTTGACACAGCGTATTCAGTGATATTTGGTGGCAATTAATAAAACCAATGCTAAATCAAAAGTTGTATTTTGGTTTGTTTAGCAATCTCTGTTTTATAGTGAATCCATTTCATTTAGTATGAAATACTAATGTTGTCTCCCTCCGTAGAAGTAGGAGTCACACAAATGGCATGCTAATGATACTCTAAAATAATCTAATTATCGCCCATGTCACTAAATTCACACTTAAAACAATGATCTGAAGTGTCTAAACGTTGGCCATCTAACAAATAATTAAAAAACATTTATGAGTTTGGTCATTTGGGTTCAATACATTTGTGGCCCACTTGAAGGTTAAAATTTCTTCCTTGTTTCGTAAAAGTATATATTTCAATAGTTTTATTACATTCATTCTATCAAATGTTGCATATGTACACTAGTTTAAGTATTAAAGTTGATTTATTTAATTAAATTCAAGTTTTCATGAATATATTACATAATTCTAATGCATTTTAATTACATAATTTTTTATTTCAATAGTTTTTAATTACAAGCTGTCAAACACAACTGGAATTCTAATTTACATGAATTCCTTAGTATTTCTAACTTAATTCTAATTTATACCAAACCATCCCTAAGGGCATGTTTGGCCCGCAGAATTTAAGAGGATTAGGAGGGATAGTATTGTAAAATCCCTCCTAACCCCATTTGTAGCTCGTTTGGATGGCGTTGGATATCAATCCGCCCCACAAAGGTCTTCGATCATAAATATGCGTGTTTCATCTTCTATAATGTCATTATTAACTTCATATGGATAACAGGTTGGACCACAATACAAACAGTTTCGTGGGCCTTAGCTGAATATTCGGCAGGGTCGATCAATAATAGGCTATTTTCTTCTATGTTATCCACTACACCTTTGGATCTTAGAGAGGTTTCAATGGTGGGTGATTTCATCACCACTGCTTCTTTTGGTGTGGTCGGCTGGATATCTGGACCTACTTCATTTTTTAATAACGCCATAAAATGATTTGTTATTAGGTTTGGATGGTGTGGATACCACGTTTACATTACGGCGACCCCCACGGAGATATGCCTGGACTGCTTCTGTTGGTGTGGTCCATTATAAACCGTTTTTTCGAAAAATCCAGCATCCGGCGTGCCGTCACGCAGCAGTTTTTTAAGCAGGACTCCGGGGATAAACTTCCACGGAGGCAAACACATCGAACTATTACACCTGCTGAATTACTTCAATCACATGCCCCATCCAAACACCTTCCTTATAATCGTCCCGGGATAGTGCAACCCAGCCAAACAAACATCCAAAATCATCCCCAGATATTGTAATATGGTGGAACTCCATCTCATCCACCGACAACATCCATCATTACCTTAAACCTAGTTCCATCTCTCCTAATCCCACCTAAAGCAACCGGCCAAACTAGCCCTAAAGTTAACCTAGAGTACTAAATGCATGGAGCCCACCACAATATATTCATGACATCCAATACGTCTATCGTGTGGGCCTCATGTTCTCCTTGGCATCCAAAAACCCGTATGATCCAAAGGTGGCCCCCAACCATGCATGCCTCAAACCTCTAAAATGAAAATCACGTGATGCTGCTAGAATGGCTCGATCTTCTAGGTTGGCCATTCATCTAGGTGGGTGCATCTTAGATTAGACTGATGGGACCTGGAAAAATAGATACTTTGGTGGGCGTCTTCATCCAAACTTTTTCCATGTCTTGTAGCCGTATTGAGTCCTGGACTGATAAGTTTTTCTAGTAGTCAACCACAACATTAGTGGACGTGGACTGTGAGGTAATCCTGCAACCACGGACGTCCATGGTGGCACTTAATTTCTAGGGCCCACTTTGATGTTTGTGTTTTATCCACATTGTCCATTCATTTTGTCAACTCATATTAGGCCATGATCTTAAAATTGAAGCATATCTAAAGCTCGATCAAATGGACCGTATCATGTGAAACAATGGGGATTAAACATCTACATTTTAAAACTCTTCGGAGGCCACAGAAATTGTCCATCGTTTAAAACTTCTTAGGGGCTACAAAAGTTTTATATCCAGCTTATATGTATTTTCCCTTCATCCATTATGATAGACATTATAAAAGATAAAAATTTTACCATCCGTAGAATAATGTGCCGCCAACACTTGACCTTATGAAAGGTATAATACGGTCAAGCGTATAGTACCTTTTCCCCCATATATGTGTGTGTGTGTGTGCACGCGCGCACACGCGTTTTCTCTTTATCCATGTCCGTGTGATATTATGAATAGTTTGATGACAAACAAAGGTCACCACAGGCCTAAGAAGATTTCAACTGTGGGGTTCAATCCCCACCATTCATTTTAATTGGTCCACTTGAGCTTTGGACATGCTTCAATTTTTATGCTTATGTGCTAGATGGGCTGTCAAAAAGGATATATAGACTGTGTGGATAAAATACATGCATCATTGTGGGCCGCGCTGAGTTAAGCCTGACCTACAAGGCTTTGTATTGGAACCACCTTTCACATGTAGACAGCATCAAATAGACTCACACTTTCAATGGCTGTTATAAGGGTGATAATGGGCCATGTGCAAATGCAATCGTTGGTGGGCACTACACATAAACTTGCACTATATACTCATCACAGCTCTTTTTTGAAAGTCGATTGCTCAATGAGCAGCTCAGTGCGTATACTGAGTTAACTCTGTGGGGCCTACCATGGATTTATATATCTTATCCACTTTATTCATCCATTTTTACAAGTCGTTTTAGAATATTAGCCTAAATTTGAAGCATATTCAAAGTTCATGTGGACTACACCAATGGAACATGGTGGGAATAGTGATGTCCATCATTGAAACATTCACGAGTTTAAAATAATGTTTATTTGTCCTCCAACCCATTCATAAGGTTATATATATATATATATATATATATATATATATATCATGCAAGAGATCTATATATTATATCAACTTGATAGACACAGGGGATATCATGTGAATGCCCAAATCTGAAGTCTATTCAAATTCAATGAAACTCATAAATAAGACCTTCATACCCGAACCTCACAGAGGGCTTGAAAAGAGTGGTTAATGATTTTAGGTATTTAATTAATAGATGCAATAACATATAAAAGGCTAGATTCGAAATCTATCCAGATCCAGTAAAACCCATAGGTAAGACTTCCATACTCGAACCTCATGAAGAAGTTGAGAAGATAAGCTAATAATTACATTTATGCCGTTCGTAACCTATCGTGCAATATGCTCATATCCTTAAACCCTAAGCCTTGGGAGGGGGGTGCATTTGGTTTGCAATAATTCATATCGATTTTAGGTTGTATACTACATTTTCACAAGATTGATAGAATGACTCGACCGAGCACTGTTTTAGAGTCACCGCTAGTTAAAATAATGGTTTCAAAATTGAACTAGGCTAGAATCCATGCCCTGAGATTAGGAAATCAGAAGAATTTTCAACTCAAGTGACTCCTGGTTTGATCTGTACCATGGATCATAGGTAAAGGTCTCAGTTATAAAAATAGAAGAGGTTATGCAGCCTTTTACTGCTCACGTGAAATATGGTCTCTATTTCGTCAGATTGTGTACTTTTAAAGGGGATTCAAAGAACTTTTAATAAAATACTAAGCTTTAAATATCTAAATTATAAAAGACAGATCAAAAACAAAATAGTAACAATAGGAAAATGATTTTCCAATAGAAGTATGGAAAGGAAAAATAATACAGAGTTTTCTATTACTCATTCAAGTCACATAATTTAATACAGACGATCCTGAAGAGATGCAACTATATATATCACGTAATTTATATGATTTCAAAGTAGAGTCTACTTTCTCTAGTGTTAGAAGTAGTGAGATTGGAATATACGCATTAAAAAAATGATAGAAAAAAAAATAAAACGTTTGCTTTGTTAATAGAAATTAAAGATTAGAAACACTAACAACATCAAAATGTAAAAGAAAATGGCAATCAAAGGCTCTGTGGCTCTCTCTCCGTCTCCTCCTTGGTGAAGGCCAACTCATTTTATATGAGTTTTAGAGGGTGACATGGCTCGATTTGGCTTTCCCAAGCCATAGATTTGTTTGGAAGTGAGGCACGCGTAGGCTAAGTCCAACTAGGGTCGTGCAAACGTCCAAGCTAAGCCCGACATAAAGTCTGAGATGCTAGAACCCAAAACCGGTGGAAGGAAATAGGCGTGATGTAATCCTGTATTAAAAACTCCATGATTCCACGGGAATGTTTACTGGTAATCCTCAGTATTAAAAAATTCATGGATTCCACCGTAATGTTTATTTTCTATCCAACCCATTAATAGAGTCACAAAAACCTGAATGAAGAGACCACATAAATATCATCTTGATTCAAAGCTTTTGTGGTCCACAAGAAGTTTTTAATGGTCAATCACCACTGTTGCCTGTATTATGGTCCATCTGGGATTTAATTTTTTAGACTATGCCCTAAAATGATCTTTCAATACGGATGGACGGCATGGATGTAGTCACATACATCACATACGTTCCTTTACGATTTCAGGGACATCCTGTCCGTGGTACTCGAGACCACCAGATTATATCGCTGCTTTCCCAATTCATGTGGGACCCGTCATTGTACTGTTGTTCGCCCTACTAGACAAGGAGACATGTGGCTACCTATTTTGGTAGTCCGCTCATCCATTTTCTCATGATCCGGACAGCTAGTTTGGTGACCTTGTCTTTTCAGTCGGTGATCGAAGACTGCCATGTGCGTTCCTCATTTGTTCTTAAACGGTGGTGATTCATGAACTACACACGTGATGAAAGAGTTGTTCATATAGAGCTGTGTACGTGAGGTTTCCCTGACACCAATGTATCATTTTTGGAAATCTGATCCTTAAAAAAGGTGGGCCACACGATAAACATCACATTGAAAAAAAAATTCATACCAATCCATTCATTAGGTGCACTCATAAATTAAGCCAAACCACCGGTTACACATTAGTTTCAACAGTGCGGTTTATATGATGAGTAATTCAGCATGATTTTCTTTGGAAAAGATATTCATCATACAGGTCACCTTTTTGATGGCTCAGATTTTCCACACGAGTAATCCAGCAGAACTTCTCACCTACAGGCAACTGTACCTCGATTCGTGGTACAGTAGACAGATTTCTTTCCAATAAGCATCTTTTTAGGAGATCAGGACCATGAAAACGCTAGGTCCCACCATTAAGATCACCTTACTCAAAAATCAGGCTCATCTACTCACTAGGTGGGTCAAGCCTCTATGTTACTCAAACCATCGGCTTTCCACTGATTCCAACAGGATGGCCCACATGATAAGAAAACCAAACTAATTTTTCTTTACAGGTGATCTTGACGGTGGGACCTACTGTTCTGATGGTACTGATGCCCTACACAAGGGGCATGATGGCACCAAAGATATAACTGTACCACAAGTTGTGGTACAGTAGCATGTAGTTGATCAGTTCTCTAAATCCAGGTCCACGGGGGCCACTAACCATACTCCAAAAATCAATTCATCATTAGATTACTCTAACCGTCCAGTTGGTGGGCCATGCACAAGTAAAGAGAAAATGGTTACCCTTCTAACTTAAAGAACAAACTTTGAACGGCTAAGATCCTCAGATAAGTGTAATATGGATGTCCTTAGCCATCCACGGTGGAGACCCATTATGAAATCGTGATCTATGCGGCTCGATAAGTCACCCCCAACTAACACCTTGACAGGTGACCCAATGCTTCAAATAAATGCACCTTTTTTTTCAAAGACTTGTTTGATATTTTACCTAAATACACTGTCTGCTACAAGTTTAGGACGGTTCAATGCTCCGTAGTAGACTATGAGTCGTTGCCTCGTAGACTCTCTTTTGCACACTTGTTCCTAAATTAAAATAAAAAACTATGGGGTTATTTTAATAAATAAGTTATATCTTGACAATTTATTTTAGTGCAGGAGTCGAAGAACAAAGAGGAATTTAATATAAAATACTGTACCACACCACTTGAAACAATGATAATAAGAGACCACAACTTAAGCTTTCGATTTGTCTTATTTTTGTCCCATGCCTGAAATGAGATGGCAGAATGGATAAACATAATGGACATGACACATACATCATGGTGGGGCTCATAATTTTTTATTCAAAAAGTTTTTCGCTCTATTTTACACCAAAACTAGAGACTTGTTAATGTCAACCCTAGGTTTGTTGCAATAAATATATTTTCAGTGATGGCTCTCTTACCAAGTTGATACATTTTAATATTTTTAAAAATAAGCCCTTTAGAAATTGTTAATTTAAGATTTAAAAAAGATTAAAACAAACTTTAAGAAATATATCCACTCTGTATAATACAAGGAGCAAATTGACATTTCTTTTTTAAACATCAAATTAGTTTTGAGAGAATTAGGGCATTTGAGATTTTCCACGGCATCAAAAAAGATTTTTGAGATGAAAAAGTTATTTATAGAAATTTAAAACTTTTCATGCTTATAAGGATCAATGAATTTATACACCTAAACAAATGGCTTATTTTTTACTTCTCTCTCTCTCTCTCTCTCTCTCTCTCTCTCTCTCTCTCTAGTAGCACAATTTTGTGATATTCTTTCCTTCTATTTTTCTTGCTTGTGTCTGATAATTTCTATTATGGGTAAAATGGAGCTAAACATATGTATGAGACAGATGAGCCGAATGGCCAGATTCAATGACTATAGATTGCTTGATGGCCGAAAAATCACCCTGAACTTTGGTATCAACTACTTTCTACCTTGACCTCAGATACTGACCTCAGGTTCTTACCTCGGGCACCGACCTCGGCCTTGACCATAGACCTCGTCCTTGGAGGTCGGCCTCGACTATAGACCTTAAATTCGAAGGTCGATCTCGATCATCTGACCAAACCTCCTTAGATCCCGACCACTTGGAGATCTTATCTAAGAAAGATCTTTGCCAAAAATCTCAAGAAGATAATTACAGTGCATCTGGAGGAGATCCCTTCTGCAATACGCATTTATCATATAGAGTCATTACCATATACGTCACCGCCATTCAGAAGGTTATAAATAAAGGCCTCCTCTACAGTAAAGGGTATGCACCAAAAAACTCTCAATACGACTGGATCCAAATTACTTTCTGACTTAGACATTGGAGGGTTTCCCTATTGTAGTTAGGGTTTCCTTTGTGGTCTTTGTGTGTGGGTACTTGAAGGTCCATCGAGGGTTAACCAGATTTCTGCATCAATAGTTTAGTGTCATTTGTGGGAATGATATCAAAGTCGTTCCCATCACACTAAAGTTCTACAATGGCGAAAGAAAGAAAGAAAGCATTGGCAAAGATACCATCAACTCCTCCACCAGTGGAGCAGTCTGCCGACCATGAAAACTTGCCCTCGCAACTCCATGCCGATTATGCGCTTATAGGCCCTGTACAGCGGCCTTATAACCACAAAGGTTGGCTTGCCTCTCTGGAACATCAAGTCGAAGATTTGACCAGTACTATTAACTAGATAATGGAGATCTTGGAAAGACAAAACTCACCTCCTAACCAGGGGGCAGATGTACGGGCAACGACCAAGGTCTCTGCGCTACCTCAAGCACCGATTGACTTGTAGAAAACCAAGCAACATCCCAGGAAGTCGAGCCATGTCCCCTCCCACACCTCGGGAATTGCCACGCTCGTCAACTTCGACTTGTGTTACGGGTTAGAGAAGAAGAGATGTGGAAAGGCTCTCGAGGCGGCAACCGTGAATGAGGGCTCTTGGGAGGCTGAGTTTCGGGAGATCTAAGGATAAATCATTAGTGACATCCGATAAAATTATCACGCTCAAGTCTCGACCTCAGTCGAGGCTATATTGGAAGAGATGAAGCCACCATTCACCAATGATATTATAGCATCTCCACTTCTGTCGAGGTTTCAGATGCCCCAAATGATTCCCTATTTTAGAACGATTAATCCGTCCAAACATCTGGAATCCTTCAGGGCGTGAATGGAACTGCAAGGTATAACTAGTTTTATTATGTGTCGAGCATTCTCCCTGACTTTATCAGGGACTGTACGAAAATGATACAGGTAATTGAAGCAGAAGTCTATCAACTCTTTTACTCAACTTAACAAGACTTTCATCACTTAGTTCATCAGTGGTAAAGATAGGAGAAAGCCATCAACTTACCCCTTACGATTACTCAAAGGGATACTGACCTGTTAAGGACTACATCATCCGTTTCAAGAATGAAGCTGTTGAGGTCGACGATTATTCCTACCAAATAGCTTTGGCCACCATGGTGGTTGGCCTTAAACAAGGAAAGTTCATCTCCTCTATTGGTAAGAACCATCGAATACCCTTGCTAACCTATTTAATTGAGCTTAAAAATATTCTAATGCTAATGAGTTTTTTAACTCACAACTCATGAGGATTAAATTTTCAATAAAAGATCTACTATCTGGAATCAAAATAATTGATCAACATAGTCTATCAAACTAGTTTTGTAAGTTACTTTAAGTTAACAATTGATTTTGGAATCATCACATGCATTATTTTATAAAATCAATGGTTCATAATTGATCAATCATGATAGTGGGATATGTTGGACCTTAAGGTGGCACATAGAAAAATATGTATATAATAACATGAGACATGGTAATCATACATACATACATACATATATATATATATATATATATATATATATAGAGAGAGAGAGAGAGAGAGAGAGAGAGAGAGAGAGAGAGAGAGAGAGAGAGAGAGAGAGTCATGCTCCCCTGCGCACGCGGGCACCTTTGCATACGTGCCATGATTCTCTAATCTGAACGGTCCATGTGATGCGGAATCCCATAAAACTCCAGTGACAAATTTTCACCCCAATCTAAAATTCTAGTGGGCCATAGTAAAGAGAAATGAAAATGAAGGAAGGAAACTATTTTCATTTTTCATGGCCCATCAAAGTTTTGGATCAAAGTAAAACTTGGGCCTGGGGTGTTTCATGAGGTGTTGCTTCACATGAATGGTTCAGATTTTGGATCCCCATTACGTATGATGGGTTCTCAAAAAAGTTCATACATAGTACGTATGAACTGGTTCGCAGGTGAGTGTCTTTGTGTGTGTGTGTGTGTATGTGGGAGAGGTACTATGGGCTCGAGCTCACGAGTCCATCGCATGAGATCGAGCTGTGTGGGCCCCACCGTGATACGTTTCGAACATTTACCCCATCAGTCAGATGCACCATTCCATCATGGGCCTAGGTCTCAAAAATCAAGTCAATCCATGACTTGTGTGGGCCACACCACATACAGAAGTGGAGAGAGACTATGCATTATTAAAACATTCATAATCATTTTTTGGGCCCACCGAGTGTGGTTTGCAAATCCAGTCCATCCATTATGTGTGTCCCACTTGGATGAGGGTTCAGACCAAGTTTCAGCAGCATTCAAAACTCAGGTGGGCCCCACCAAGTGCTTTTATATGTTTTAACGGTGTCTTCACATGATTTTAGATGGTATGGCCCACCTGAGTTCCGTAACGGCTGATTTTTGGGATATCCTATAATTTAAAGGGGACCCATCAAATGCACGGTGTTGATGGTTGACACACATCACGATGGGGCCCACACTGCTCGACCTAATGGGAGCTTATCGTGAGCACGAGCGCACAGTATCTTTTCCCCATATATATTCATGAAGTATAAATATAAATGTGAAAATGTTTAAACTTGACAAAATGGCTTGGTTAAAGTATTTTTTAATGTTTAGGTAAGTATTGTGGATATTACTTGTAGTTTAAATAACTTATAAGAATTATTTTTAAGTAATCCCTCCATTGTAAGAAAAGTTTGGTAATAAAAGCCTACAAGTTTATAAATACATGAGAGATGCATAGGAAGTCTTACCAAGTTTCATAACTTTAAAAAACTTCCTTAGCACATAAAGTAAAAACCATACGATGATTAATTTAAAAGAAGAATGAAAGAAAAAGAGTATCCTAATCCTTTTTTATTTTTCAAAACAGGCGTGATTGGTTTTAAATTCATATTAATTTATATATACCTAGAAGTAAATTAATCCAATTTAATTTTATTTGATTTTGCGATGCACAAATACTTTTATCATATAGATCTAAGCCCCACAATTCTAAATTTCGTAACTTTTTAGGCAAACTACGTGCTAAAGAGGCAACTTCCAATTGATAAAGGAACTGATGGTAGACGTCAAAGTTCTCTATCAATATTGTCATAAATATCCATTTTATTTGTGGCCATTATTCTAAAACAATGCAAATTAAATGTGTGTTTATATCATGGATGGTCCAAATCGTTATCTGTATATATCTCAATCTAGACCTAATTTTCGACCAGACAATATTTGAATCTAGATCTTAGCTAATTCGACACGTGTTTAGTACAGCTCATATCCTTCCCACACGTGCTAGAATTACACATGGGTGAGAGATCTAATCCACCCATCTGGTTGGTAGATGTTTTCCAAAAATAAATATGGGCTCACTTGAGGTGCTCCAAAACTTAAAAGACGTTGACAGGTTAGAAAACTTCAACAAAGTCTTTCACAACCATATATTTATATTTTTCAAAATGGCCCATCTGAATAGGAGATCAACCTGATTCTTTGGCCAGGATATTAACAATGGCTCCTTCTGATGGATGGATTGGATCTTGAACTAAGTGGCCATGCTGCCACATGTCATGTATACATAAGCTGAAATGCTCACGCCCGTGTGCTTAGTAAATTCGTTCTTGAATCTGATAACTGAATGTTAAAGAACCCTAACTAGATCTGTTTGCACCTTGACAGCTGCAATTACAGAAGTTCATGCACTTAGGTACTCAAGGTACATGTGATAAACATGTCTAGTGTTCTGGATTATTCTTCAGGTGGGCCATGGGACAAACATATCTAGTGATCTGAATTATTCTTCAAATGGGCCACCACATGGACAGTTCATATGCCAAAATTCGCAAGGGTTGGATTTTGGTATAGTAATCAAATGGCCTAAATAGGTACCCAGACCGGGATTGTCTGCAACATCATCTGTTTTCAACAGTTCATGAAATACACAAGCTATGTGTGGCTCACCATATTGTATTCGTAGATCCACTCCGTCCACAATGTGAGAACCCCTATGTTTACCATCCATGAAAAATATCAGCCATATAAAAAATTCATATGGTCCACACTAAGTTGGAAAATGTAAAATTGCTCTTCGAACCTGGGCTTCTTTGGCTTTGTTAAAAAGAAATTTCTTTTATGATTTTGGTTTAGAAAATTACATTTTTTAGACTTTAATTGTGTTTGCTTAGCCACTTAATTAATCAAATTTAGTAAAAACATAGTTTTCAAATTTGTGCCTTCTGTTGTTTTTGCACAGCTTCTAGCCGCCCCCGTTTCTTATAATAGTCTGCAATATCTGATAATTGCACATGAGTGTAAAGCTGTATACCTCCACACATGTGCCATCATGGCACGTATGTCGAAGATTAAATCCATCCACCGGTTGATCTGACCATTTTTTTGCTAAAATTAACTCAGAAGCTGGGTGCCAATATTGGAAATAGGTCAATGGGTTAGAAAACTTCGACCAAGTGCTTTACGGTCGTACATATGTTTTGAAAACTGTGGCCCACTAACTAGTGGATCAAACTAGTTCTTGGGCCTCTATATATATTTAGTGATGCCTTTCTAGTGGATGGTTTGGATCTAGAAGATCAGTGCCATGATGGAAAATGTGTGGCATGTATACAAGTTGTATTGCATACCCACGTAGGATTAGCAAATCTCATCTATGGAGAAGCAGGATAGATGCCACTTTCCTATAACCCTGATGCAGCTGTGGGGCCCACCGTGATGATTGCGTGACATTCACGCCATCCATCCGTTTTTCCACGGCATGTCAGTGTATGACCGAAAAAATATTAGGTAAATCCAAGACTTAGGGATTGTTTGGTATTTCTCCTTCAATCCAATAAGAACTTTTTAAATAAGTGTTGATGTACCTAATTAGTTCCTTTTCTTTTTGCTCTTGTTTTAAATAAGTTTGTTTAGTAAAAATAATTTTTAAAAAATTAATTATAACTAAGCTGTTAGGCGAAATTTTTAACTAAGAACTTTTTTAAAGGATAGTGGATATATATCAATCTTAAGGATTATAAAAACTCTATTATAAATGCAATCCAAATAGTCATTTTGGTGGATCTAACCATAGGGGAATGTGCCCAAATGACAAAAGGATAGATAACTACAACTTTTATATTTTAAGACATGTGGGTCATTCATTATGCCAAATATGATGCGGATCCATATGAGCATGTATGCTATCCATCGTGTGAGCCAACTCTTCAAACTGAGGAGTTCATCATACAAGTCCTATCTTGGATGTGGATCATTCATCATTAGGAGCCCACCTTGATTTAGGTCATTCATCATGTAGGCTTGCAATCAATGTTAATTGTCCTTTATGTGGGGCCCCTCAATTAATGTCCACTACCAATCACCCATCATGTGAATTCAACATTTAATGTGTCCATCGTGTGGGCCCTACCTTTAAAGTGAATTATCCATCATGTAAGGCCCACCTTTGATATGACCGTGCACTATGTTGGCCCACATTGATGTGGACAATTCATCATGTGAGGGCCCACTTTCATTATTGGATCGTTTATCATGTGGGCCTATCTCAAAGAGACTATAAAGAGAAGAATTTAGGATAAGATGAGAATTACTTAAAAAGTTTAAGGATAAATTTGTTTAAAAATTAATAAAAAATATTTATCTACTTAAGTTAAATAATCTCTTAAAAATAAGTGACATGTTCATCATTTATTTTTTAAGAGCTTTTTAGCTAATTTTTGAAAAAATAATTGATAAAATTAGAATTTTACCAAATAATTTATTTTATAAATAAGAGTTTATTATTATTATTATTATTATTATTTAAAAAAAGAGTAAATAAGTTCTTATTAGTAGAGATGTCAAAGAGCCCCTTAAGTGGGCTATGCCATAGGAAACAATGGAAATTCAACATTCATCATTGAAACCTCTATGGAAAAATTGTTTTTCTTCCATTTTACCATACATGCACTTTTCCACATAAGCAATTCTCCAAATCTAATTTCAGAGAATTGTTTCTTTGAGAATCAATTTTGTAGTAGCCAGACAGGCTTTAAGTTTATGTGGTGTGGCCTACTAAGTTTAATTTCTAGTTGATTTTTATATCATTTCTTCATCCCGATAAGCTACAGTTGATTAACGGTTTTGAGGAAAAAGCGACCTTCCCTATGGTGTGGCCCAATATATTTGATTTACTGGCCTTAAGGCTCAGAATCCAGAACAAAATAATAATAAAAACTATGACAATCAAACCAAACCCAAATGGGAGTAATACTCTAAAAACTAAAAACCATCGGGGTGAAATAAATTCTGAGAATCAACATGGTGCTGATGTTTATACCTAAAAATCCCTGGTACCTAGCAGCTAATGGTATCTTTGAAGCACTTCAATATGGCATTACAAATTAGAATATAAATAGCTGTACAGAACTTGGATCTAATACAAAGATGTATGAAAGGCATCTAGGTGCTTCTAGCTAGGTGTGTCTAAGTGCATCTAAACACATTACACTTAGATGAACATAGACACCTCTTTTTTTTAATTTTTGGGTAGGGCATTTAAAGTTATACTATATATTTTCTCATTGAACTAACAAAACTAAGGGTGATTTATCAATCAAGATGGTTGTCCACATCAGTTCGCATTCCAAGAACAAGGTTAAAACATAATGCTAGTTACTCAATATATAGTGCAAATTGATAAATGGTGTTTTAAAATTATCATTTTTGGTCAAATAAAAGTTTCTTGTTACCTCAGGATTTGATGGGTGTCTTGTTTCATGCAATTTATAGGTTTGTATTTTTCGGTCCATATGTTACGGCTGATGGGACCAACAATAAGATATAGGTATATTTTGGTTGAAAGATCTTAATAACCTATGGTCTAACTAAAGATTTGGCCCTTGATAGCACGGAACCCAAGAAGGGGGCTCATATAGCTGTCCCAAATAATCAACATAAGAATTAGATGATGATGATCTTATAGCTAGTACAATCCATAGATTAATTGGAATTTCAAGCATCCTATTGTGGTTTCCTGTCAAACAAACCTGGAAAGACATGTTAGGGTACACACAAGGCTGTATGTACAGGCCTGTGTACTTCATCAGAATGATGCTTCACATGAGTACTCTAACAATATCAAATACAACTACCCAAAAAGGATGTTTGATATAATGAGCAGGTGAAGTTGTGAAAAATGGGCTACTCTTATAATGGTTCACCACCATTTTGAAAATGGCTGTGGCTTATCTTTGACCACACATTGCATTAACATATGTGGATATAGGCTGTCCAAATTATATAGAAATATAATAGGTTGGTCATTTCTCAAAAATTAGAAAGGGGCTGGATAGGGTAAATACCGTCCATCCATCCAAATATCCCAACAGGTGATTCGCTGAATATAGCAATCCACTGATGCAGTCATTAATTTCTTGAAAAGGGTACAATCCACCGTAATACAATCCAATTTCATAGGATATGCTTGTCCAAACATGCTTTAAAGCTCAATTCGGTTCACTCGATGAAGCCTAATGTAATTTGGTACCATAGGTTGAATTAAATTTGTCTGATAGCTAAAATAATTATAATTTAAAATTAACGTCTGACAAACAAACACGGCGACAAAATTTAAAAAGGAAATGTTAGTACTATCGTCGGCAGTAAAAGGACAAAGGGTACATTGTGTTTATACATGCTCTACTTGTCCCGAAGGCATGCACCTGTCCGAGTTTGTCTTGAATACTTGACCAAGGTTTTACTAGACTTAATTAACTAGATATTTAACAATTAAATAATAATAATTTAAAAAATTGCTCCAATGTTATGGTTCAATGCAAGTTATAGTGATCCTAGTTGCCACGTTCACTCAAACACTCCAATCGATAGATCTGAACCGTTCAAAAAGTCTTGAACACATTTCCTATCATATACCTATAAAATACTGGACTGATTAGATGATCCATCCATCCTTGACTTGGTTTTCTTTTTTCTTTTTTTCTTATAACCATCCTTTACCAAGCCATCGATGGAGATGGTTGCATTGCCAGATTGACCCTTTAGAATAATAAGCATTCCATGATGGGCCTAACAAATAGATAGATCAAATATTTGTTGATTAGAACTATTTTTGTTAAAATGATCTTGACCGTCCATGTTGAAGAGTATTGATGAAATGGTTAATATATGTTAGATACCTGTGAAGTTTACATGGTAGCCCATGATATGAACACTTGACCTAATGAACATTCTCAATCAATGGATTGGACTGCCTATGTGTCCCAATGCATCTTGGATCACTATAGCTTAGAGTGCCTGACAGCACTGAAGCATTTCTCAATTAAAAATATTTAAAAATAATTATTTAATTTGAAATATCTATATATGTTGGAATAAGCAATAAAAGCTGTTGATAGCACGATAAAAACATGTGGGCCACACCACGAGAAACTATGGAGAATGGTTCCACCATGTCTGCATTGTCATATCGGTTAATGCGGGCTGGATGTGATTTTGTGGAAATAGAATTTTGTTGTGGGGAAGAATCATCTACAGCATCTGTTTTATGGGCTTTTTGGACCCACAATGTTGTACATGTGAAATCCACTCCGCCCATCAAGTGATAAGCTTTATATTTACCGTACATACAAAAGATCAGCCTAAGGATAAACCCATATAGACCACACGATCAATGTAAATTGGACATTGAACTATCAGCAATAGTACAAATCTCTTTGATCTATCTACCGTTAGGGGAGGAAAGGAATAACATGATGAACTGCATTTGACGTTTCAAAAGTATAGACTAAAATATCTAGCTCCATGCATCGTGGCCCACCTATCAGGTATGTGTTATATCCAAACCGTCCATCCATTTGGCGAGCTACTGATAAGGATCGAACTGATAAATAAGATAGATCCAAAGATCAAATGGACCACACTGCAAAAAGCAACGTCTACCATTGAAACCCTTTAGGGGTCACAAAAGTTTTGGATCAATATAATAATTATTTTTTCTCTTTATCAAGGCCTGTGTAACCTTACAAACAGATTAGATGGAAAATAAACATTATGGTAGGCCTATGATTGTTTTAACGGTGAGAATCACTGTCCCACTGCTATTTTTGGTGTGGTCCACCTGATCTTTGTATGTGACTCATTTTTGGGTTCATACTCTCAAATAATTTTTCCAAATAGATGAACGGTGTGGAAATAATAAATACATCATTGTAAAGCCTATGCAACTTTGATATACTTTGAACCGTTAGTACAACTTTGGGAAGCGTCACCGCTCGTCTTAACCGTACACGTATCCACACCAGCCAGGTCGGTGGTGGATGGTACATCAGCCAATCCTCTTTCATAATGCAGCACATAGTGCCCACTCAAGTAGAGCTGGGGATTGAGTCAAGTCGGACTGAGTTAAGATTGACTCGACTTGATCCAGTTTTGAAGCTGGCTGTACCTGAACTCTACCCAACTCGGTACCAAGTCTAGCGTGCTTGACCTGATTTGAGTTTGGGATTAGCCTGGAATAATTTGAATCTAGCCGTAGTCACAGTACCGAGTTGGGTTGAGTTGGCATGAGTCTAATCTGGTGTAACAGGTACTTATGGGCTGAAATTACAACTCAAAACTTAGATTCACTTGTTAAAATTTCAGCCTCTCCATCAACTATATAGTATCTTAGATTTAAAACATTAGATCTAAGTTTTTCTTCATATGAGTGTATGAGTTGAGTTTTGGATTGAGTCAAGTTAGTACAGAGTTGGATTTCGAGTTGAGTCAAGTCAAGTTATTGGGTGACTCCAACTTGACTCGAACTTGACTCAGCTTAAGTTCGGATTGGACGAAGTCAACTCGATTTGAATCGAGTCATTCACTTAGCTTAGACCGAGTCAAATCTAAACGAGTTGGACGAGTTGAGTTTATTGAGTCAAGTTGTCCAATGCCCAGCCTTACAATGCATGTATTTCATCCACGTAGGTTATTCATTTTTCCCGATTCTTTTAGGGCATAATCCAAAAAATAAGGCATATCCACGTCTCATTGGACCACACTACAGAAACAATGGACCGCATTGTTTCAGATTTCTTTAGGGCATAATCCAAAAATAAGGCAGATCCATATCTCATTGGACCACACTACTGAAACAATAGAGATTGAATGCCCACCATTAAAAACATTATAGGGCTACTATAATGTCTCTTTACCATCCAACTTACTTTGATTAGTTCACAAAAACTCAAATGAATGGAAAACACAAATACCAACTTAGATCTAAAACTTATGCAGCTGGTTCTTTCCCGTGACCCAATGGTAGACTCACAAGAACTTCAAAGCCAGGTCTTGGGTTCATGTGCTTATTGTGGTGAAATCTTACCGTGGTGTGAGTCCATGTGTATATGGAGTTAAAAACTTCCTACAGCCCACCGTAATGCTTGTTGACCATCCAACCCATTGATAACGTCACAAAACCTAGATGAAAGATAAAACACATCAGCCTGATCTAAAACTTTTGTGGCCCACTGAAGATTTTTAATGGGTGTATAACCACTATTTCCTGTGGTGTGGTTCACCTTAAACTTGTATCTGCTATATTTTAAAGATAATTTCACAAAATGAACTGTAAAAACGGACGGTCAGCATGGTCCTACAATAGGTGGGCCCCACAGTCAAGGCTGCAGCCACATCGCTGCTTCTGGTGTCGCAGTCAAGTCCGGCTTTCATCATAACTGGGCTTTTCCAGTACCCACATCAGGGAGAAATCCAAATCTCAGCAACTAGTAAGTGACTGTGAGCCAGGCAACATCCACCGCTAACACGTTAGTGGGATTGTGGGGCCCACTTTTATGATGTATATCCACGCCATCTATTTGTTTTCTAGCTCATTTAATGATGTGGTCCCACTAATTAAGCAGATACAAATATCAGGTGAACCACAGTAATGTTTATTTTCCATCCAACCTGTTGATAATGTCAAGAAGACCTAGATGAAGGGACAATATAAATATCAGCTTGATCTAAAACTTTTGTGGCCCACGAGAAATTTTTAATGGTCAATCATCACTGTTTCTAGAGGTGTGGTCTACCCGAGATTTAGATCTTCTTTAAGTTTTGAGCCAAGTCATAAAATGATCTGGAAAAATGGATGGACAGCATGGATATGCAACAGATTCATCGAGGTGGGCCTCACATGGTCAGCGAAACACCTATTAATGTATTACCCCTGTAACACCTAATCCACCCCGTATTTAAGTGTCGAGATGGGATGGTCTCCGTACATATGAGTAAATGCAATCCTTCCATATTCACTGTACTGTTGCTGTTTACTGAGGTGTCGTCCATTTGAGTTGTATTTTTTTATATGTTTTTTTTGGCCATTGTAGGATCTGTAAAAAATGGTGGGCCTTAAAGAGGTTGGTTGTTAATAATGAGAGGAATGAAAAATCTAGTCGCTTTAGTCAATTTGGAGGCTTTGGGTGTTGTACATTGTTTCCATGTCGTGGCCCACCTAATGATATGATTAGTTTAGTTTTTTTTTTTAAAAAAAAAATTGTCCCATCATAGTGGGACATGGATTGCCCGGTGACCTAACTCAATAAGGCCCACTATTACTTATGTGTCCATGCATTTTGCTGGCTCATTTTAAGGCATCAGCCAAAAAAAAATGAGACAAATTCAAAGCCCAAGCAGACCACACAATAGGAAATTATAGGGATTGGATGCCTGCCATTAGAAGCTTCATGAGATTTGTAAATTTTGGGTCAAGCTGATATTTGTGTGTTTTCCTTTTAACCAGGTTTTGGTGACTTGATCCCAACACATGGCTTAGTGATAGATGCACTGCATTTTAACATTTTGATCATCAGTTCAGGAGCTCATGGGGAGTGATTGCGTAACTGGGTATGTGTAAAATAGTTTAAAAAGAAAAAAACCAAACTTATAAACAAGTTGGATGGAAGATAAATTTCATGACAGACCTCAGGGAGCTTTTAATAGTGATTGCTATTATTCCCTTTGTTTCTTGTGGTGTCGTTCACCTGAGCTTTGGATTTTTATTATTTATTATTTTTTAATTTTTTAATTTTTTTTTGGGTTCAACAGAGACATAACATAATGGGCTCCACCAAGTCGGGTCATATCCTGTCACCAGCTAATCAACTTCCAGCATGATGGAGCAACCATGTTGGACAGGTTAGGCGTCATAAATGCACCATGTGGCACTAGAGTGCACAACTTCACTACTTTTGAAGGTGCCGCTTTGGTATATCCATAACTGTGGAGTCCACTACGATGTATTTGCTTTACAAGTAGATTGTTCATCTGTTTTATCAGCTCATTTCATAGCATGATCTGAGAAAGATGTAAAACCAATGACCACATCATAGGAAATAGGGAGATTGAATACCCACTACTAAAAACTTCTCAAAGGCCACCGGAATGTTTTTTTCCATCCAAACCTGTTAAATGGATGGATTTTTAATGGTCCATGACCTGCTCCAATCATCTTAATCCAAAAATACTTTTTAATGGTCAATAACCGCTGTTTCCTGTAATGTGGTTCACCTGAAATTTAGATCTACTTTATTTTTAGGACCATACCTTAAAATGACCCGTAAAAATGATGGACAACCTAGATGCAACACACATACGTCACGGTGGGCCCCACAGTCAGGGATCCACAAGAGCTGCTCCCTACTTTTGGGAGAACGAATATACGATTCCCAAGCATGGAAAGAGGTTTGACAAGGCTACATGCATATGCAAGGCTGGAAGGCACACCATCTACAGTCTGCCAGCACGGCAGACAGGTGCCATATCCAAGGCGTTGATTTGGTGAGCCCGTTCTTGAAATTTCTCTCCCCAAAGATCAGAATGTCTACTCACGATGTGGGTGGACAGGATGTCGTATGCATGTGCCATGCTGGCACATGCATGATCAACCACACACGTGAATTATTGGGAAGATCAACGTTTCCTGACGATGTAGAAAGCTTTTGTTTTAAAATGGAAGGTGGCCCACCTAACAACATTAAAGAATGTTATCCTGATCTGTGCTTGACTGTGTGTTAGATATTGATCTTTATCTCTGGTATGATACTCTGAAAAAACATCTGAACCCTGCACATTAGTCTAGGGGTCCGGTTTTCACCGTTTGATTGCATCCTTAGGTTGATCTGAGCTGTTCATGTTTTTATTTGTACTGTATAGTCATGCTTTATTGATGATCCTGATCTTTGAATCTTGGATTTGAATGTGATCCGTTAAATCATGCACAACCGCCTGATCAACAGCTATGGTCGTATAATATGCTTAATTGATGATCCCGATCTTTGAATTTGAAATTGAATATGAGCCGTTAAATATTCATCTTCATGCACAACGGGCCGTTCAACAAACGTTTCTTACGGATGGTAGGGTACCATAGAATATGGAACGTGAATGGTTCAAATCATCTTTTAACATGCACTCAGGGTTCAGATCATGTAACATCTCGCCCAAAAATCTGTCCAAGTTCCAAAAGTCAGGTGGGCCATGCAGGCACATGATGCAAAATCATTCCTAAAGTCTCATGATCACATGGTGTGGCCCATCTGTGTTTCGGAATGGATTTTTTTTTTTTTTAACCATTCATCCTGTGGGACGCTTCTTCTAAATGGATTGGATTGCATATAAAAAGCATGGCGGGTCCCACAAAATTTGGAAGGTTTCTAACTGTGACATTCCCATCCTGACTTCTCCTTGTGGTGTGGTCCACTTGAGTTTTGTATCGGCCTGATATTTGGCATTAGAGGAGAATGTGAGGGGACGCACATGATGGTTGGACTGGATAGCATGTACACAGCATCGTGGGCCCCATACATTGTGCTGTATGTTAAGTTCAACCTACAAAGCTTTGCATTTGTTCTTGGACATGTACGGTGGGAAATTGGGGTACACCGACTGTCGGTGTACTTGCGGCTTACATCAGCCGTTCTTTTTCTCTTACCACACACATGAAATCCATGTTTTCTATGTGTACTGTTTGGATGATCATATGACAAATCAAATGCATTCTTGTGGTGCTTAAGATAAGAACGATTTTTCATTATTTATGTATTTATTCCCAAGGAAAACAGAAAATGATATGGTACTGCTCTGTGTACCATAAGCATACCACACTTCACATCTTTCTTACTGCCGGTGTGTCACATGTCTGGGAAATCTAATCCGTGCAAAAGGTCTGTCAGGCTTGAAGATTGATTGAAATGACAATTGGGCCAAACTAATAGTCGGTTGGGCTACATCATAGACTGCCAGAAATTTGATCCAAGATACAGATTTGGCTCATCTGATGAATGGACCGTCTTGATTTTCAAGACACGTATTACTCTTGACGAGGTTGACCTTTTGCACGGCTGGGATTTCCCCCCATGCGATAGATTAACAGGAAAATTCGTAGGGGGTGGGCCTTCGATGGTGAGGAGAGTACCATATCATTTCCTGATAAACATCTCAAGTGTCTACATCGACTGGGCTGGTATGCAATACACAACAATTCGTCGAACCACAACACGAGGTGATGATGTAGGAAAGGGACTGAGATGTTATCCTACAACGTCCTCTCCCACATTTGTGGGGCCCACTTACTTGACCCATTTTAAAGGAAACGGATTGGCTACTCCCCCTGCCACCAGCCCCGTGGCTGGTGGTCGGTACTATGTTGGCCCCCACAATGATGTATTTGTTTCATCCGTTCTGTTCATCCATTTTTACAGGTCATTTTATAGTTTCTTTTTAAAAATGAGAGGGATATAAATCTCACTGGACCACACCACAAGAAAACAATAGTGATTGGATATCCACCATTTAAATCTTCCTAAGGCCCACTGTATTGTTTATTTGACATCCAACCTTTTGATTAGGTCATACATACACAGATGAATGGAACAAAACAAAGATGAGCTTGATCCAAAACTTTTATGGCCCCAAAAAGTTTTTAATGATCAAACGTCCATTCAACACTGTTTCCTGTAATGTGGTCCACTTGAGACTGCGATATAACTCATTTTTTGTCTCATAACATTAAATGATTTAAAAAAATAGATGGACGGCATGGAAGAAACACATACATTATGGTGGGGTCCACAGAGCACCGAACACCAGCCATTGGCTGGTGGAAGGGGGAGTAGCCAATCCGTTTTCCATTTTAAATGAAGTCAAAGGGGCCCACATAAACGTAAATCTAGGACAAGTTGCCACTACAAAGCTTAACACTCAGCACTATTTATGGGGCCCACCGTGATTGGACACTACATCCAATCCGTCCATCGTGTCCGTCCGCTCGTTTTCTCATCAGAGGCAAGGCACCAGAATGATACAAAACTCAAGTGGGCCACACATCAGTTGGGATGGTAACGCCAGCCATTAAAAATACAACCCTAAATTTAATAAAGGGTATTTCAGTAATAAACCTAACTAGTTCATGCAATTTTAGTGGAATATTTTATGAAAGCAATGAGCAATATCACACGAGCCATTTGGTGGAAAGGGCTGTGGTTGTTGAGATTTTTCTAAAATATTCATACTATCATGAAGTGGGCCCCATGGTGCCATGGACCACATGAAAAGAGGAGGTTATAAATAAAGGCCGAGGATTCCATCCAGGGGCATCAAAATCAATAGACAATATGTCCACATCACATATTTTAAAATCTAGACTGTCGACTGAGAAAGTTGGTTAAGTCCTATTGGGTCAAGAAACTCGGGTCAAGTTCCTCCTCCATGGAGTCGAGTGCAACTTGGGTCGGGCTCAATACAAAATTTTAGTTGGGTTGTGTTAGATTAGGTTGAGAAGTGAATTACTAATAAGTAGAGCTGGGCATCAAGTCGAGTTGGACCAAGTTAGGGCTAATTGGGCTTAAGTTGTTTTTGAAATAGACCTAACTCGAACTCAACTGATTCAATACCAACTCTAGTATGCTTGACCTGATCCGAGTCCAAGTATGGCCCGGACTAATTTGAACCAAGTCCAATTCGGTCATAAGTATCGAGTCGGGTTAGGGGCAACAGATATCCACGAGCCGAAATTACAACTCAAAACCTAGGTGCATGCACTTGCTAGAATTGTAGCCTCTCTATCAGCTACACGGCATCTTAAATCTAAAATGTCATATATGAGTGTTTTTACACACACACATGAGTCAAGTTTTAAATTAAGTTGAATCAATACCGAGTTGGATTTCGAGTCAGATTGAGTCGAGTTACTGGTAACCTGAACTCGACTCGGTTTGAGTTTAGATTGGACGAAGTCTACTCAGTTTGGATCGCCTCACCCGCTCAAATCGGATCGAGTCAAGTCTGAACGAGTCAGACGAGTCAAGTTTGTCGAGTCAAGCCGTCCCATACCTAACTTACAAGGGATTGTGAAAATCTTTTGTTTTGTTACTTGAACATTACTCGATGAAAAAGCGCCAAAGGTTGGGATGAAAATTAAAATTTCCTCTATAAGGAATGATATATTTTTTAACCATGGTCTCAACGTAGGCAAATTCTTTGCCCTATGCTGGGAAACTAAGTGAGGGTGGGCCACCGTGATTAGGGGTGTACATGAGTCGATCTGAGTCGAATTGGGCTCAACTCGGCCCGGTCTGGTCACCAACCAAACCCAGCTCGAACCCGACCCAGCCCGGTCACCGAGCCAACATGTCCAGGTTGAACTCAGCCTAGTGAGCAATAGGGCGAGTTCGGGCTGAGTTTGGATCTTATATCAAGTTCACGAGAAGTGCTTTAGCAGGTAATCCGCATTCCATTACAAGACCCTCGATTAACGGTTTAGATATTTGAACTATAAACTTCACAAAAAATCTAAGTAGTTAATTATAATTCCTTTTTGTATTTGGATTAATTTAGGCCGTTCAAGTTATATGTCTGTGAGGTGAATGAGTCACTGACACTTCAAAGATGGGCAGTGAACTATCCTAGAAGGGTAAATGGGAAAGGGATGGGTAGGGTTTTGAAATACACACACACACACACACACACACACACATACACACACCACTCGACCGAGTCGGGCTGGGTCAGGCCAGGTCGAGTCGGGTTTTAGACCGAGTTGGGACGAATTGGGACCTACCCGAACTCAGTTTCGGGTTGAAGAAAATGGCCCGTCCCGACTCGAACTCAGTTTCAGGTCAGGCCGAGTCAAGCTTTTTCGGGCCGAGTCGAGCGAGTTAACCGGACTAGCCCGGTTCATGTACAGCCCTAACCGTGATGTTTGTAAGAAATCCATCATGTCCATCTATTTTGAGAGCTCATTTTGGATTGAGAGATTCTTCTGTTCCGTAACCTGGACATGGCTCAGGCAAAAAGGTTCTTTCATATTAGTTCCTTGATTATAACCCAAACAATTTTTTTACCACACACTTACACCCTCACACACACCACACACATAGTGGGATTTCATCACAACAGGTACTTGAACCCATGACCTCATGTTAAAACTCTAGTGGGTCTACTACTGAGACATAGGTAAGGACCCCAATATTCTAGCTTGTTAGTAATTACATTACATGTATGGTCACGTACATGTCTGACATCCACACTACATGAGGTGGTCCATCCAATTTTAGGCCCTGGGGTAAAAATCAACTCATTCCAATGCTCAGGTAGGCCACATCACATGAAAAATATCCAATGATTTTATTTCAACAAATAAATGTCCAGGAGTCAAAGGTTAAGATCGATAGTGTGTCCATTTAATTTGACTTAGTCTCAGCCATGTGGAGAATTTCTGTGCCCATTGATCAAGTGCCATACACTGCCTGAGTCTCATTTTACTTCTCCCCAAATGGGACCGGAATCATCTACCAACCTATTTCATTAGAGCTCCATAAAACACCAAGTTTTGTGGGACCCACCATGTTTTATGTGTAAAATCCACTCCATCCATAAGGTTTTCTTCTTGATGCTAGGTCCTCAGGGAAAAAATTCAGCCAGATCGTCCCACACCTCAGGTAGACGACATCAATGGAAACAATGGGGATAGGATGCCAAGCATAGGTTCATGATATGTGGGGCCAGCATAGTTTGTAACTTTCATCAAACCCGTTAATCAAGTGTAACTCACCAGGATAAATAAAAGATACAAAAACTAGCTTTATTCAAAACTTAGGCATGCCACACTACAATCTTATGTTGTTCTCATTGGTGTGGCCCATTGAGTTTTTTCATCGGACTGATTTTTTCCTACCAGATTAAAAGAGTAGATTTTATATATACAACATGGTGGGATGGAGCTGGGTGTTTTAACATAAAATGAGTTCTGTTGATGATCCCGGTCCTATATAAATCTCCATTTTTTATTTTATCTACTTATATATAATGCCAATAACTTTGGATATTTTTACCCTCACAATTATTCTTTACAACCTTAGTTAAGAGAAGATAAATTAGTAAAAAACAAATAAAATTATAGCTGCTTGGCAGTGAATGGTTGAGATCTGCACTCGTTTTCTTTCACTTATTTTAATGCTAGATGGCGCCTACCTCTCTTTTATGTGTGTGGCCTACATCAAATGTCTTTGTAAGGTCAATCTCATTAATTTTGTGATATCCCATCTATTCATTTATTGCTTTTGCTCATGTTAGACTATTAGCTCAATGTTAAATGGACTAAGGATCCAAGTGGATCATAGAAAGGGAAATGGTGAGGATGGATCATCCTCCGTTTCCCATCTCTCTCTCTCTCTTTCCTTCCCCCCCCCCTCTTCTCCTTCTCTCTTTCTTTCCTTCCTTTATATCCCTTCCTCCCTCTATATCTGTTCACTTGTCACCGGCATTGACTCAATCCCAGGAACCCAACGCAACCCTTGCAAGACAAAAGTTGGGCTTGGGTTCGATTGGGCCCACAGTCTCTAATCCAATATTATCTCAGGTTGGGCTTGGGCCAACTTCAACCTGACCGGCACAACTTGCACCCTAATCTTAAACACCACAACTCGGTACCATTTGATATCTAAATTTAACAAATTCTTCAAAAAAAAAAAAAAAAAAACCACACACACACTCTGAGTTAGGCTTTTTATAGTTTCTCTCACTTATTGTTCTGACCATGTCAAGGCTAATTTTTTTATTTTTTATTTTTTTTAAATAAAATTAAATCCAAACGTATTTGGATCTTCTAGTTGCCATAAATAGGGATTTTTTATTTGTTGCAATGTGATTGAGCCACATCATCACATTCTGCATTTAATGCAGCAATGCTGACACCGCCAGTGATGACATGGACTAATTATAATGTGGAAAATAAGAAATTCCTATTCATGGAAAGTAGATGATCCAAATTCAACATTAGATCGGACTCTTTTTTAATCCAGATCCTTTGCTTGCCACAAAGAAGGATTTCTTGTTTCCCACATTGTGATTGGTCCACATTATCATTAACATTGTCAACACTACTATATTAAATGTAGTTTATGATGATGTGGCCAATTACATTGCAAAAAATAGAAAATCCTTGCTTGTGCCAAGCAAAGATCCGAACTCTTTTTTTAAAAGTTGAGTCAACTTGACCAAGTCTTCCGGTTCTCAAACATGGGACCACATGAGTTTTGGAGAAGGGGAGAAATGACATGAGACCTTGACTGGTCATGGAGTTGTCTTTTATGTGGGAAGTGGGCTCCACCATTTCTCCATATGCGTGTCACATTCTGGACCAGTCATAGATCACTGGAGTTGAAATAGGCCACGCCTAGACACCCTGGGCTGGACCCAGTCTTCAGTTTTCAGCTCCAATAATGAATTAAAATGAGCTTGAGTTAGAGTCTTCAAAAGTCGCTACCGAGTGTCCTGGCCTGGCTCACCCATTTAGCATTATCGGGCTCCTTTCGTTGTAAGCCATATGGTCTCGGCCTAGATCCGTAGCTGTAGGTCTTTGCCTGTGTTTGGGTCCTCAGTTCATGGGCTGATCTAGCCACTTCTCATCCTGGCTCAGTCTAGTTCATGTGGGTCCATTTTGGGGTCCATCACTATCGACGACAGGCCCGTGTGGCAGGTGGATGATGATGCAGACCGTCCACTTAAAGTGCCCTACAGGACAATATTGGGCCCAGATTCATGTGGTATTTTTGTAAAATTGACTATGGATGGGCCTCCACCAGATGGACGGTTCAGATCATCTGACCATGCATCCATGTGGGCCTAATCATGTAGGAGACAAGAGAATTGGTCCTAATAAAGGAAAGACCTCAGGCAAAGATGTTTAATGGTCCACATTGTCTCTTTGAGAAAGATGGTCTTTATTTTGACATATCAACAGTGGGGTTTATACTGCTGATTAGCCTCACTTGTTATGATAGTACTGTAGTAATGGTTGAGGGATGACTACATGCACTTGTTCTGTCTCATAACTACTTGGTCCCCCTGCTGTATGTCCCTTCTCTCACACCATCCACTTTTGTGGGCCCCACTGCAGTTATTTTCTCTCCTGGACAGCATCAGGTCCATTTAATAATCTAGTGTAGCACAAACCTTTCTCAGTGCAGAGAGGGAGGGAGGGAGGGAGGGAGATAAATGCAAAGAGCTAGAAAGCAGGATTTGGGTTGTCGCATTTCCCACGTGTTAGGTTTGGATTGGGTTTTGTCAGCTCAATATTAAATGGATAGGTTTGTTGGGCCAAACCTGGAGTGTCTTTGAACTTAGGGCTTGCTTGGAAAGATGCATTCCATTTTAACACCATTATCGAAATGATTATGTCTGGAAATACCACTATATTTAGACCATTAAATCTCATGTTTGAGATTGATTCTTCTTACGGAAGAAGAAAAAAAAAAAAACATTATATTATGTGAAACTAAATGCATGTTGGAATTGTAATTAATGAATTGGATTTTTCAACCGATGTTAATCACCTGTATTCATATACAACTCAAATGTCATGTGTAAAGGACACATATAAATGGATGACATAGATAAAAAACATTCATTAACCTAGGGCTTATAGATGCAGGGGATTTCAAAATCAATGATAAATCCAATTGTATCTCCTTGCTGAGATTAGAAGCTGAAATACATGGATTGATCTGATAATTCGCATCAATTCCAAGTTCAAGAAATTATATTCCACCAAATGCAATTCAATTTCACGGACTTCTACCTACTAATCATCATCAATTCTAAGTTCAAGAATTTATATTCCACCAAATGCAATTCAATTCTATGTACTTCTACCTACTAAACATGCCCTCCTATTTGGAATACAGGATTAAACATTATTGAATTACATTAGGTGTAATTTCCTTAGTATTTGACTGTACCTTCCCCCCAACCCCCAGTTGGGATCAAATACTTCCTTTGGAAAATAAAAATAAATTTTGTATTAAGTGAAGCCTTCATTTTGGTGTATCATGGATTTGTAATCAAGAAACCAAGTTTTACAACTAATGTCGGTCACTTGTATGCATATGTAACTCAATTGTCATGTATAAAAGGTGCATATGGATTGCACGGCATGGATAAAACACATGCATCAACCTGAGGCCAATAGATGTTGTGGATTTCAAAATTTATAAAAAAAAAACATGCATCTCTTGTTGGACTTGATGATAAGATACCCGAATGAATTTAATTCTTTCCATTATTTTCAAATGCTGGATCAAGTTTATATTAGACCAAATTTAATTCCATACCATCTAATCCCAGATTCCAAACATGCTCTTCTTTCTCACATTTTCTCTTTATTACTGTTGTCCACCGCATGTGATGTGTGACTTTGAACTTAGTCATTTAAATTATATTCGTTTATAAACATGGTTATGATAGTTATAATTTGTATCATCGTAAGAGTTTGGTATTTGATATTTTTGCATGAGTCAAGTAAGGTTAGTAAGGTACTAAACCTTCTAAATGGCACATGGAATGCTCATTCATTCATCATTTGGGAGGGTTCATTCAATAGTACTACAAGGAGCAAGCCATTGTGCGAGAGTCACAATACCCTTTGAATTAGGCCAATTTATTACAACTGTCCATTGTTAACCATCCATAGATCACATGGTTAGAATCATCAAATGAAAATGCTACTTTAAAAATATAAGCAATTCAAAGTGGGATCTATCAAATTGATGGCTCAAGATTGTGATTGGCCTATTTTATTTTCTGTTCATTCTGGACTGTCCATTTTTCATGTTATTGATCAGGTATTTAGGACCATCTGATTGTTATAATTTTTCCACCATATATTTGTCATAATTGTACCTATAGAATGAACAGTTTAGATCCTCGATTGGGTGCCCCATGTGCCATTTAAAAGGCTTAAGGAACTTACCCATCCACACCCCTAGAGGATATCTATTGGAGTATAAGGGCCCACTTGGATACCACCAAATAAGTTACTTTTTCTATTTGCAACATTAGATAAGTAACTTATTTGAGTCAAGTAAGGTTGGTTTATGATTACTTCTAAGTAATTTTTTTAATTTAAAATTAATCGCTTCAATTTAGTAAGTAGAAATCAATATAAGCTACTTAGGGCAGAAGCAGCTTATGTTAATTAACTTACGATCCGATAGGGTTTAGCCCACCAATGATCAATAAGTTGGATTTGGGCCCCACTCATATGGCCTTTAGGCAGATGCAAGCTCAGGTCTAGCACTATTTATTGATAAACTCAGTGTGGTCAGCACCCTACCTGGGCCCAAATTGGAATGGTCTCAGTTGAAGCTGGGCTAGGCCGGCCAGCCCATACCATCTGACATCCTGGTCAAAGCAAAACCCAGTGTGTTTACACGCGCCAAAATAGCAACGTGTGAAAGATCCCCATCATCCATCAAATGTGATCATCAAGAGTAAACAAATGGCCCACCTTTTTTTTCATTGTATTATTTTTAAACCTTGTCTGGCGTGATGACTTTAGCTGGTCCATTTTTGGGCTAGGGAACATACAAATCGAATCCACTTAATGGACGGCTCAGATCTTCCACATGACTGTCAGCATATAATGGTCTGACTGCCCTTTTTGCAGGCCTGTAATTGGACCGTTAATCTAGTGATGGCCATTTTGAGGCCATAGGCAATGATGGTTGAATAGTCCTATGCAATGGTTCACCATTATGGTAGGTGGGCCCAACTTATCACACTTAAGATCAATGTAAAATACTGACTCCACTCCTAAAATTCCAAACTTAGCCCTCATGCAAGGTGGTCCAAAAATTTAAAAAACATGAACATTAACATATTCAACATGCATGAGTGGTCCACCTAATGAATGGCCATCTTATGAACCACACTCCATTGTCTCACACAATTGCCAGGTTGGCATGGACTAAAGGTACGTGTGTAATTTCTAAGAAAATAAAATAATTTATTTTTAGAAAATAAATAAATATAGAGCAAGTCTAAAGTACAAGTGGTTGGACCACAAGATGGAGCGCACCCAGTTGCGTGGATGCTGCGAATATAACACATACAATAAGTTATCCCCCCCATGACTATCACCTTTTGCACAAATCAGCTCCATCCACTCATAAAGTAGACCACACCGTACGAAATAATGTCTACCCATTGAAAAATAGAAAAAAAACGAGTGTGGCCTACTCAATGAGTGAATATAAATGATTTTGCACTAGGTGATGGGTGTGTTGGATTTCACTTGTACTTAATATGTTGGAAGTTATCCACCGGGTGGACCGTAAGATACGGTCCAATAGTTGGATTTGAGACTTTCTCATATATATATACACACACACACATTTTGAAAATAAAAAAGATACTTGTGTGTATAAGTAGTAAGGAGAGTTTTTACCACATGATATTGATGGCATATGTCATGTTTGTAGCAATAATTAAGGTTGCTAGGATTAGGGGTGTACACGAACTGAGCTCGCTCGACTTGACATGAAAAAGCTCAATTCAAGTCGGTTCGAAGCTGAGTTCGAGCCGAGTCGAGCTGATTTTTTGAGCTCGAAAATGAGTTTGAGTAGGCCCAGCTCAACTCTGATCGAATCTAGCTCAAACCGATGACTCGGTTACTTTGCTTGCTCACCAACTGTTTGATAAAATAACTCAACGAAATGTGGCTAGTGGCAAGGGAGGTATGTATGTGAAACAAATTCCATTTTTCTCTTTAATTTTCTTGATTTTTATATTACTTAGAAGGTGTTTGATAAAATATATACCTGCAAAACCATTACCCCTGTTTGTAAAACTGTGGGATTTTGAAGTTGTAGTTCAGGTGTTTGTGGAAATGCCTCAATGATGAACTTGGCTCGAGCTGGCCTGAGCTGTTGACCAAACCAAGCCAAGCTAGCCAATCAGGCTCGAGGACCGAGCCGAGCCGAGTTCAAGCTGAGGTCAGCCAATGGCCGAGTTAAGGCCAGTGTAGATTTTGAAGTGTTTGGGTTAGGCCTATTTGAAATTTTAATTTTGCCACGCTCAAGCTCGGACCATTGATAGCTCCATGTTAATTATTTCTCTTCTTTTACATTTATTGAAATATTTAAAATGGCACAACAAATCTAGCTTTAGATATTGGTCATTCAAGCTATGAATCCACAAATATGTCATTTTTCATTTCAATTTTTCATTATTCCCTCCATTATGTACTACTCCAGTATCCTACACTATGTGGGGCCAGAATCTCTCTAATGAGGAGAAAGCTAGCATGCAAGGAGCACTTAGAAGAGAGGAACATGAAACTCATGAGAGCTTGCTTAGAGAAGTGGTCGTCTCATGTGCCAGATATGGGCCATTCATCGGGAATGTCCGAACACCAAATGTGCCTTGACACAGCAATCGGTCCTAGAGTTGTACATGAACTGAGTTAGCTCGGTTAACTCACTCAACTCAACCCGAAAAAGCTTGATTCGAAACTGAGTTCAAGCCGAATTGAGCTGAGTTTTTGAGCTCGAAAAAATTTCAAGCCAACTTCAAGCTGTCCCAGCTATACTCGACTCGGATTGGTCCATAACTCGAACTCAGCTCGAATAGTTTTGACTCAGCTCAGCTAGGTCAGTTGATATAAATATGATAAGGGTCAAATATTGCATATCAGACAATGATTATTGCCGAATTTTACTTACAAGATAATATTTGATGCCATATTTTAATTATATTTTTATTGCAGGATGAAATCAGGAGCGTTGACTGAAAAAGGGATATTAAGAGTGTGTTTTTGATGATCTGAAGTCACCTGAACAAGGAAAGGACTCTAGAAGACCAATATTGATGGATTTACACGACAGGGATCTGAGGAAGTCAAGCTGTTCACGTTAAAGAGGCTTGAAATTGGTCCAAAATGCAGGATCACAGGGTTCCCGCCATCCGATTGTCCTGAAACTTCATATATGGGATGAGGGCCATAAATTAACCGTACACGTAAAATTTCATCCATTAAAGATCTCTGGAAGTGGGCCAACAAACAGATCAGCCTATTAATCATCAATTTCAGGCCCACCTGATATCTGGAACTGCCTCAATTTTGGTCCTGACGGTTTAAATAATAAGAGGAAAATAATGGACGACACAGATGTCTCATACACATCACGGTGGGCCCTGTGTATCACGAGCGTGCATCATGTGCACTAAGTGCTCGAGCCGCACCAGACGCTGACCCATATTCCGTGAAAAAAACGGAATTTTGATTTTAAACAGCGTCTTTCGCTGTCTAAAATCGGATGAAGTTGTGGACCCCACCTATTGTCCATACCATTGATCTAGACCGTTCATTCGTTCTCTGGGACAGCCACTACCTACTCTTAGCTGACGGAAGTTGAATAAACAAAGTGTTTGAGGATCTCAGCCGTTCAAACATGAATGAACGGCAGCACAGAAAATTGGTGGGCCACACTCAAAGGAAATAGAAACACACCTTCCTTTACTAAGATCTCCCGAAGAATCCACTGGACGGAGTGGATTTCCCATTTGAATCCGACCATAGACCCATATACACCACGGCAGCATGCGACACGTTGCGAGTGCCGTTTTCGCATTGCGTAACGCACGGCCGCTGGCCGTTTTGCGAAGCGATGTGGGTCCCACCTATCACCTGTATGACTCATCCAAGCCGTCCATCTTGTAGAGGGCTGCAGACACTATAAAACCATGCTGACCTTTTGTACCCATGTGCACACACGTGTGAGATATAGAGGCCATAAAAGGGCTGCTCTGTAGCGTTCAAACCTGATCTTTTAGTGAATTCTTCTCTGGGACACGCCTATGGATGTTCAAAACCACTCATTCTTGACTGAAATTTCGTTCTGAATCCAATGGGCGGAGTGGATTTTCCAGAAAATGCTTCTGTGGGGCCCACCGATCACAACAGCGAAATGGTGCGAAAGGTTTCGCACATCCGCAAAAACTGACTTTTTCAGGCAGTTTTGGCCCACCATCTTTGATCATATGGCAGATCTGAACCGTCTATTGTGTAGAGGACCCAAGAAAGTCCTAAGGAATGGTGTTTCTTTAAAATTTGAGCGAGGAAAGTGGCGTGTTTCGAGGCACCGAACTTGGCTGCGAAAAGGCTTTCGCTGCGCATGCATAGCTTTCCAAATCCGATTCAAATCCGATTTTCACCACTCCAGCAACTATATAAGGAGGTTTTGGACATGGGGAGGAGTCATTCAGACCTTGGAAAAGAAGATCCAGAGCTGGAGGAGAGCCAAAGCCAGAGAGAGAGAAAAAGAAGAAGAAAGAAGGGAAGGATGTTTTTAATGTTTTATATTTCCTTTTTTTTAATTAATTTTATGGATTGCTAAACTTCTTAGCTAGGGCTGAGATGAAGCCCCTAATTTAATTGACTCTTGTTTATGTTAAATTTATTTTAATTGGATTGATTTGTTTCTTTTTCTAGTGTGCTTTCCTGAGATTTCCATACTTCTCCATTCTATGAGCTCGACCAAAGTCTAGATATGGATGTTGTTTGGAATATGACTCTAGGTGCTTGTGTCTGACCATGAACAGGTTTCCTATAGAGGAAGAAACAGGATTTACATCTCTCCATGCCTGACCATGGATGGAAAGATGTGATCCATATGCTTTAAAAGATTATACATTTTGTGTGCCCGACCAAGGACATAGGATGTGCTTTGTTTATTAAATTGATATCAATCTGAATTAGAATAAATCAACAGGTAAAATAAGGTTAGGATAATTAGGGGTGGATTCGAAAGTCCTAGTCTTCTCCTGGATTGAATTTTTCTCATAGTTCTCAGTTATTTTCCATAGATTTGTGTTAATTTACTTATTAGTTTGCTAAAATATTTGTTGGATTAGTTAAGAAGAGTCTTAAATTTTGAATTGTGATAACCAGTCCTCGTGGGAACGATCTCGTAATACGTACCATATTTACATCTGATTCGTATACTTGCGAGTTAAAATCATTTAAATCAGATTGGTTTAAATTAAAACATCAAGTTTTTGGCGCCGTTGCCGGGGACTGTTTCGGTCCAAATTGAATTTAGGATTCTCTCTTATCATAATTCATAGCCTTAGGATTTTACTAACTTTAGGTTAAAGTTTATTTTATTTTATTTTAGAAACTAACATATTTCCTGTTTTGTAGGGTCTTGATTTGAACTTCTATTTTGGTAATCCCTTTTTAAAATTCTTTACTTTTTCTAATTTCTATTTTTTAGGAATTTTCTAATTCTAGGCTTTCTTCTTAGAAATTTTTTAATTTTTAATTTTAGATTTAGATTCTTCTTTCAATTAACTTTCTATTTTCTAGTTTTAGAAATTTTTCCCTTTTTAGAAACTAACCATTGCTTAAGATTTTTTTTTCTTTCTAGCATTATTTTAAGAAATTGCTTTTGTTTTTATTTTTATTTTAACAGGAATTGAAGAAGGAAGCTATTAAATAAGATTTTCTTCAAAAGGAGAAGCTACCAAATCTTCAGACATCCATCACCTTCTTTTCCGGGTTCTTTCTTCTAATTCTTGTTTACATAGCTTTCTCTTGTTTTTAGGAATTCATAATTTTTAGTTCTAGTCTTATTTCTCTTAGGTTGCATCTTAGTTTAGTTTAGTTTTCTTTCCTGCATTTCAGTTATTCAGTTTATGCTAGGGCGTAGATCTTTGAACATAGAACTAGCACCCTTTGATCCTGAAATAGAAAGAACCTTTCGTAAAAGATCTAGAAATATCCTATTCGAAATGACGGACGAGAATGCAATTAAAGCGCTTAGAGATTATTCAGCTCCTGTCCAATTTAATGCGCCTTCATGCATAGTGTTGCCAACCACCACGGCAACACACTTTGAACTTAAACCAGGGGTCATACAGTTGTTACCATCTTTCTATGGTTTAGACAAAGAGGATCCATATCATCATGTAAAAGAATTTCTAGACATTTGCTCGACTTTTAGGTTTCAAAACTTCTCAGATGATTCGATCCGTTTGCGCCTTTTTCCTTTTTCTTTGAAGGATAAGGCAAAAGCATGGTTGAATTCTCTAGGAGTTGGGACGATCACTACGTGGGATCAACTGTCTAAGAAGTTCTTAAACAAATTCTTCCCTGTTCACAAAACGAATGCTCTCCGTAGAGAAATCACTAATTTCACTCAAAAAGAGGGAGAACACTTTCATGAATGTTGGGAAAGATGGAAGGACTTGCTCCTTAAATGTCCACACCATGGCTTTGAGAAGTGGCAACAAGTTCAATACTTCTATGACGGTTTGACACCTCAAAACCGTCGCATGGTTGATGCCACCAGTGGAGGGTCATTCATGACCAAAAGTGATGTCGAAGCATGGAATTTCTTTGAAACCTTATGCGAAAATTCCCAACAATGGGACTACTCAAATAGAGGTGAAAGAAATCTCCAACTGCCAAAGAAAGGTGGTATATATGAGGTAGGAGTCTCGCCAAATATTTATACCATACTTGATAGCCTGACACAGAAAGTCGATGCTCTGATGTTAAATAATGGACCTCCACAAACAACTCAAATCGAGTCATGTGCTATATGTTCTAGTCTTGGCCATCCTACGCAGTCGTGTCCATCTGGTGCAGCATTTCCTGAATTTCTCTCTGAACAAGTACATGCTATGAACACCTTTCGGAGACCTGGGAATGATCCTTACTCAAATACTTACAACCCAGGGTGGGCTAGACATCCAAATCTTTCTTGGGCAAAAGGACCACAACAAGGAGGACCATCTGGAAATCCTCCTATGCAACCTTACCCACAAGTTGGTAGTCAACAACCTCAACAGTTTCCGCAATATCAACAAGCTCCTGCACAATCTAGGAAACCATCTCTTGAGGATACACTCAATCTTTTTATGCAGAGTTCTCTTCAATTTCAAAAAGACACCCAACAAACTTTACTAGCTAACCAGCAAAGCGTACATGCGAATGCTCAATCTATTGCCAAGCTGGAAGTTCAATTGGGTCAACTTGCTGCCACATTGAGTGAGAGAGAGAAGGGGAGGTTCCCTAGCCAACCTGTAGTAAATCCAAAAGGACAGTTTGAGATTGGCTCTAATTCAAACCAGGAACAATATCATGAGCAAGCCAAATCTATCATTACCCTTAGGTCCGGTAAACAGATCGATAACAAAGTAGAAATGCCTAAGGAAGAATCAATTTCCAAACCGGAAGAGCAAAATGAAGCGGAGAGACATACTATTGCATCTAGAGTCCAAAAGCACTCTAACCCTCCAGAAACCACTCTTGTGCCATCCTATGTACCTAAAGCACCTTTTCCTCAACGTCTGACACCAGTTAAGAAAGGAAACAATTTTAATGAGATATTGGAGATGTTTAAGCAAGTGCAAATTAATATTCCATTGCTTGATGCTATCAAGCAAGTCCCTGCTTACGCTAAGTTTCTTAAAGATTTATGCACTCAGAAGCGTAAGATACATGTTCATAAGAAGGTCTTCCTTGCAGAGCAACTCAGCTCTATGATTCAACATAACACCCCTCCTAAATTTAGGGATCCAGGAGCGCCTACCATTTCTTGTGTCATAGGAGATCATAAGGTTGAGAAAGCATTGCTTGATTTAGGGGCGAGCGTTAATTTGTTGCCATATTCTGTGTATGAGCAGCTAGGACTTGGTGAACTGAAATCAACTAAAATAACACTACAACTAGCTGATAGATCTGTCAAGGTGCCCCGTGGTATTATTGAGGATGTGTTAATCCAGGTTGATAAGTTTTATTTTCCAGTGGATTTCATCGTTCTTGATACTCAGCCTGTTCCGAATCCTACGAGTCAAATCCCGGTTATCTTGGGACGTCCATTCTTAGCTACATCCAATGCTATTATAAATTGCAGGAATGGAGTCATGAAGTTGTCTTTTGGTAACATGAAGATTAAACTTAATGTGTTCAATGCTGGACAACAACCGGCAGACTCGGATGATATTTTTGAGGTGAACATGATTGATAGTCTAGTGCATGATTCTTTCTTTAAATCTTCCGAAGACGCACTGGAGACTTGTGTAGCACATTTTGGCACAGACTTTGACATAGAAAGTTCCATCGAAGAAGTCAATGCATTGCTCAACTCTAATTATATAATGGATACTACAAAATGGAAAGCGAAAGTGGAACTTCTTCCACCATCTGAGTCTAAATCGGTCCCGTCTGTTGAGAAACCACCCGAACTTGACCTTAAACAATTACCTGAAACTCTCAGGTATGCATTTTTAGGTCCTTCTGAGACCCTACCTGTCATCATAGCTTCTAACCTCGATAAGGAACAGGAGGGCAAGTTGCTTAATGTTCTTAGAGAACATAGGGCAGCTATTGGGTGGACAATAGCGGACATAAAGGGAATAAGCCCCACTGTGTGTATGCATCGTATTCATCTTGAGGAAAATGCAAAAACATCACGTGAAATGCAAAGGAGGCTTAATCCTAACATGAAAGAGGTCGTACGGGCGGAGGTGCTTAAATTGTTAGATGTTGGTATCATTTACCCTATTTCGGATAGCACGTGGGTCAGCCCAGTTCAAGTTGTTCCAAAAAAGTCTGGGATTACGGTGATAAAAAATGATGATAATGAATTAGTACCAACCCGCATGACTACGGGTTGGCGAGTTTGTATTGATTACCGTAAACTGAACCTGGTCACAAGGAAGGATCACTTTCCTCTTCCTTTCATCGATCAGATGCTAGAGAGATTGGCAGGGCATAGCTATTATTGTTTCCTGGATGGTTATTCCGGGTACAATCAGATTCCCATTGCTCCCGAGGATCAAGAGAAAACCACATTTACATGTCCTTTTGGTACATATGCCTATCGGCGTATGCCATTTGGGCTATGTAATGCACCCGCTACTTTTCAACGATGCATGATGAGTATTTTTTCAGACATGGTTGAGCGTTTTCTCGAGATTTTCATGGATGATTTTTTCATTTTTGGCTCTTCCTTTGATGAATGCTTATACCATCTATCTCTAGTTTTGGAAAGATGTAAAGAAACGAACCTGGTATTGAATTGGGAAAAGTGTCATTTTATGGTTCAAAAAGGGATTGTACTCGGGCATGTTATTTCAAGTAAAGGCATTGAGGTTGATAAAGCCAAGATTGATTTAATTTCTAGTCTTCCTCTACCTAGAACAGTAAAGGAAATTAGATCATTTTTGGGGCATGCAGGATTCTACAGGAGATTCATTAAGGATTTTAGCAAAATTTCTCGACCCTTGTGCAGTTTATTAGCTAAGGATGTTGCATTTGACCTTGATGATGATTGTCGGAAAGCTTTTAACAAGTTAAAGCTTTTATTAACTTCTGCTCCAATCATCCAACCACCTAATTGGAGTTTACCTTTTGAGCTTATGTGTGATGCTTCTAATTATGCTGTTGGAGCCGTCTTAGGGCAACGATTGGACAAAATACCTCATGTCATTTATTATGCTAGTAGGACTTTAAATGATGCTCAACTGAACTACTCTACCACTGAAAAAGAGTTGTTGGCAGTGGTATTTGCTCTAGACAAATTCAGGTCATATCTCATTGGATCGAAGGTTATAGTGTTTTCAGATCATGCAGCATTGAAATATCTTCTTTCTAAAAAAGATGCTAAACCTCGATTGATTCGTTGGATTCTCTTGTTACAAGAATTTGACATTGAAATTCGGGATAAAAAGGGTTCTGAAAATGTGGTAGCCGACCATTTGTCTAGACTTGTCTTGGAGCACACAGTGGATCTTGTGCCAATGAATGAGTCTTTCCCTGATGAACAACTTTTAGCTATTTCTCAATTACCTTGGTATGCTGACATCGTAAATTATCTTGTTACAAGTCAGATTCCTTCTCATTGGACTAAACAGGATAAATCTAAATTTCTTGCTGAGGTTAAACATTTCTTCTGGGATGATCCATACCTATTCAAACTCTGTCCTGACCAGGTCATTAGGAGATGTGTACCTGAGAGTGAGTTTCATAGTATAATCTCCTTTTGTCACGACCATGCATGTGGTGGTCATTTTGGTTCAAAGAAAACAGCTGCAAAAGTTTTACAAAGTGGATTTTATTGGCCTACACTTTTTCGAGACACACATGCCTTTTGTTCTACATGCGATCGATGCCAACGTATGGGTAATATTTCCCGTAGAAACATGATGCCACTTACCAATATTCTCATTGTTGAAATATTTGATGTTTGGGGTATTGACTTCATGGGTCCATTTCCCCCATCATTCGGTTATATGTATATCCTTGTGGCCGTCGATTATGTCTCCAAGTGGGTGGAAGCAGTGCCATGTAAAACGAATGATCACAAAGTTGTGGTCCGCTTCTTGAAAGAAAATATCTTTTCTCGTTTTGGTACTCCTCGGGCAATCATAAGTGATGGTGGTACTCATTTTTGTAATAAACCGTTTGAATCTTTAATGAAGAAATATTCCATCACCCATAAAGTTGCAACTCCATATCATCCACAAACAAGCGGTCAAGTAGAAGTTTCGAATCGGGAGATTAAAAGAGAAAACAGTTCGCCCTGATCGTAAGGATTGGTCGCAACGTTTGAATGATGCTCTTTGGGCGTATCGTACGGCTTTCAAAACCCCGATTGGAATGTCTCCCTATAGGCTTGTCTTTGGGAAAGCATGTCACTTACCTGTGGAATTAGAACATCATGCTTATTGGGCCATCAAAACCTTTAATTTTGATTTGAACAAGGCTGGATCGCACCGTAAACTTCAACTCAATGAGTTAGAAGAGATTCGAAATGAGGCATATGAGAATGCGAAAATTTATAAAGAACGAACGAAATTTTTTCATGACCAGTCAATTCTTCGCAAGACATTTGAACCAGGTCAGAAAGTCTTATTGTATAATTTTAGGTTACGCCTCTTTCCTGGAAAACTACGTTCGCGATGGTATGGTCCTTATCAGGTAGTAACAGTATTTCCTCATGGAGCAGTCGAGATTAAAAATCTTAAGGACGGAAATATTTTCAAAGTGAATGGTCAACGACTGAAACCTTATTTGGAGGATTTGGTTAATCAAGATGTTGAGGAAGTTAATTTGGAGGACCCAGGTTTTCAAGATTGATTAATTCATGGTCTATTTTTGTCTGGCTGAAGACGTTAAACTTAGCGCTCCTGGGAGGCAACCCAGCTTTTCTTTTTATTTCTTTTTCCTAGTTAGTTATTTCAATGTTTGTGGGTAACATTGCTGTAAACCCTCACGAGACTACAACTCGTCCACTAGGGGTAACCTAGGGGTTTAAAGGCTTATTGCATACGCTAAATGCAATCGAGAGCACCTGCGAAAATGGTATAGGTAGGCTTTTCTTTTGTGATTTTATTTTTGTTATTTTAGTTTAGTTGATTTCTTTCTTGTGCTGACTCGTTTTTACATTGATATTTTAGGAAAGCCTCTTGATTCTCCGTCCAGGTACTATCTTTCCATCACTCCTCTTTTACTTTCATTGTCCCATGTGCATTGCATGCTTATTTCTTTTACATTGAGGACAATGTAGATTTTAGGTTGGGGGTGGGAGATTAGGTAACCTAATCAGTATTTTCTTGGTCTTGAGCAAAAAGTGTGAAAATTTTTAAATTTTTTTGAATTTGAAGTGACTTTGGAGGATAGTTGTGATTTTAAAATTAAAAGATACGTGATGTTGGTAATTTATGACTCTTGGATTCAGTTGTCTGTTAGATTTCACATTTAAGTTTCAATTGTTAACCCGTGATTAGAAGTATTAAACATTGATTGAGTCATGATCTCACAAGATACATCTCGCTTACACATTAAATGATTAACTTGGTAATCTCTAAGCATGAATGGAATCAGCTTGAAAAAAAAAATAAAAATAAAATTTGTTCAGTAAAAGAAGAATTAAAAGGGTAAGTCGCATAATCTTTACCATAGGTTTGCTCCCTATAGGTGTAGATTCGATCCCCCATGGTTGATAGTTAGAAAAAAAATATTAGGTGACAAGTTTTCACCATAGGTTTGCTCCCTATAGGTGAGGATTTGATTCCCCTCCTTGGCGTTACTGTTTATGAACAAAATCAAAGGCTGGTATAATGAAAAGTTAACCTATCAGGCAAGTGTTGGTTTCAATAGTCATGCATTCCGTTGTTAATTACCAATGATATCATAAATTTGACAATTGGATCTCTTAATGAATGTAAGACGAGATTACACTATACACTCATGGAACTCAATGTTTAGAATGTTCTAATTAATGGATTAATATTTTGAATTTGATTATGAAGTTTACCGTGAGCTTGATTCCTGGAGAAAGTTCCACACACCATTCATGAATCTTAGAATTTTTACATTTTAACTATCTGTTCACAAGTCACTTGAATTTACAGGAATTGTCTCTTATTTCTGAAATTATTTTTTAGCATGTTTTGCTCGGGACTAGCAAAATGCTGGTTGGGGGTTGTGATAAGGGTCAAATATTGCATATCAGACAATGATTATTGCCGAATTTTACTTACAAGATAATATTTGATGCCATATTTTAATTATATTTTCATTGCAGGATGAAATCAGGAGCGTTGACTGAAAAAGGGATATTAAGAGTGTGTTTTTGATGATCTGAAGTCACCTGAACAAGGAAAGGACTCTAGAAGACCAATATTGATGGATTTACACGACAGGGATCTGAGGAAGTCAAGCTGTTCACGTTAAAGAGGCTTGAAATTGGTCCAAAATGCAGGATCACAGGGTTCCCGCCATCCGATTGTCCTGAAACTTCATATATGGGATGAGGGCCATAAATTAACCGTACACGTAAAATTTCATCCATTAAAGATCTCTGGAAGTGGGCCAACAAACAGATCAGCCTATTAATCATCAATTTCAGGCCCACCTGATATCTGGAACTGCCTCAATTTTGGTCCTGACGGTTTAAATAATAAGAGGAAAATAATGGACGACACAGATGTCTCATACACATCACGGTGGGCCCTGTGTATCACGAGCGTGCATCATGTGCACTAAGTGCTCGAGCCGCACCAGACGCTGACCCATATTCCGTGAAAAAAACGGAATTTTGATTTTAAACAGCGTCTTTCGCTGTCTAAAATCGGATGAAGTTGTGGACCCCACCTATTGTCCATACCATTGATCTAGACCGTTCATTCGTTCTCTGGGACAGCCACTACCTACTCTTAGCTGACGGAAGTTGAATAAACAAAGTGTTTGAGGATCTCAGCCGTTCAAACATGAATGAACGGCAGCACAGAAAATTGGTGGGCCACACTCAAAGGAAATAGAAACACACCTTCCTTTACTAAGATCTCCCGAAGAATCCACTGGACGGAGTGGATTTCCCATTTGAATCCGACCATAGACCCATATACACCACGGCAGCATGCGACACGTTGCGAGTGCCGTTTTCGCATTGCGTAACGCACGGCCGCTGGCCGTTTTGCGAAGCGATGTGGGTCCCACCTATCACCTGTATGACTCATCCAAGCCGTCCATCTTGTAGAGGGCTGCAGACACTATAAAACCATGCTGAACTTTTGTACCCATGTGCACACACGTGTGAGATATAGAGGCCACAAAAGGGCTGCTCTGTAGCGTTCAAACCTGATCTTTTAGTGAATTCTTCTCTGGGACACGCCTATGGATGTTCAAAACCACTCATTCTTGACTGAAATTTCGTTCTGAATCCAATGGGCGGAGTGGATTTTCCAGAAAATGCTTCTGTGGGGCCCACCGATCACAACAGCGAAATGGTGCGAAAGGTTTCGCACATCCGCAAAAACTGACTTTTTCAGGCAGTTTTGGCCCACCATCTTTGATCATATGGCAGATCTGAACCGTTTATTGTGTAGAGGACCCAAGAAAGTCCTAAGGAATGGTGTTTCTTTAAAATTTGAGCGAGGAAAGTGGCGTGTTTCGAGGCACCGAACTTGGCTGCGAAAAGGCTTTCGCTGCGCATGCATAGCTTTCCAAATCCGATTCAAATCCGATTTTCACCACTCCAGCAACTATATAAGGAGGTTTTGGACATGGGGAGGAGTCATTCAGACCTTGGAAAAGAAGATCCAGAGCTGGAGGAGAGCCAAAGCCAGAGAGAGAGAAAAAGAAGAAGAAAGAAGGGAAGGATGTTTTTAATGTTTTATATTTCCTTTTTTTTAATTAATTTTATGGATTGCTAAACTTCTTAGCTAGGGCTGAGATGAAGCCCCTAATTTAATTGACTCTTGTTTATGTTAAATTTATTTTAATTGGATTGATTTGTTTCTTTTTCTAGTGTGCTTTTCTGAGATTTCCATACTTCTCCATTCTATGAGCTCGACCAAAGTCTAGATATGGATGTTGTTTGGAATATGACTCTAGGTGCTTGTGTCTGACCATGAACAGGTTTCCTATAGAGGAAGAAACAGGATTTACATCTCTCCATGCCTGACCATGGATGGAAAGATGTGATCCATATGCTTTAAAAGATTATACATTTTGTGTGCCCGACCAAGGACATAGGATGTGCTTTGTTTATTAAATTGATATCAATCTGAATTAGAATAAATCAACAGGTAAAATAAGGTTAGGATAATTAGGGGTGGATTCGAAAGTCCTAGTCTTCTCCTGGATTGAATTTTTCTCATAGTTCTCAGTTATTTTCCATAGATTTGTGTTAATTTACTTATTAGTTTGCTAAAATATTTGTTGGATTAGTTAAGAAGAGTCTTAAATTTTGAATTGTGATAACCAGTCCTCGTGGGAACGATCTCGTAATACGTACCATATTTACATCTGATTCGTATACTTGCGAGTTAAAATCATTTAAATCAGATTGGTTTAAATTAAAACATCAAAATACCAACTAAAAATTAAAAAAAAACTCTACTCTGTCTCACTCAGCCCATCTCGACTCGATTCAACTCGGTGTCCAACTCTAGTCAGGCCTGTCCTCTCATTCAGGGGCCACAAGTGTATGTTAAATGTGAATTGTTGAACATTCTTTCCTGACCCTCTTACGTATTGGCTATACCTGGTGAATGAACGGCCATGATTTTTGGTATAATTCAAAAACTTGTGAACTTGACTCTACTCGATGTGCAACTGAGTCAGGTTGACTCAGAGACTCAATCAAGTCCTTCAAATGACTCAATATATAATAATAAGTGATTAATGGAAGTAATAAATATAGTGGTGTGGTATTTCTCTCAAAAATGCTTAGGCGAGTCAACTCAGTGAGTCGACTCAACGAATCCCTCTCAAACTCGCCAACTCACTCTGAATAGTGAGTTTCTCACTGACTTGACTCAAAATCTGATCGAGTCAAGTCGACAAATTTATTTGGGTCGAGTCAGCAAGTTTTAGAACTAATGGATCAGAGCATGTTCATGGTGGACCCCACCCGATGAATGGCTCAAATCACACATGCACACCATATTGGCACATGTGGGCTGCAATTCTAATAGAGGGGTGTGTGTGGTGTGTAAAATTGTAGTTGGGGACTTGAAAATTCTTAATGATTTCATAAGCGTTCTCTTAATGATTTCATAAGGGCCCTCCTCGATTACTCATCATAACTTGCATTAATATTGTTTCCAAACACTAGTTTTCAACTCCTAATTAGTTGCTTGATTCATAATCATTTATCTATTTTAATTAGGGGTCCAAATGGGCCAGTCTCGGCCACGTCGAAGCTTGAATTATCCTGGCCCACCTACTATGAATCCTGTCCCACCACTGATCTAATGATGTATGCCTAAGATTGTTAATTTAATTGGGATGGGCCATGTTGGCCCATCTAGACTTTTGACAGAGATAGGCCCGACCGGCCCGGCCCATTATGTATTGGAATCCTCTACAACACCGGTGGGGCCCACTATATTTTCTATGTAAAATCCACTCCGTCGATTGGGTTCTATCCTTGATGATAGTCCCTGGCGCTAATAATCTGCCAGATCCTCAACTTAGGTAGGCAACACTACTGTGAACAATGGGATGGGATGCTTACCCTAGGTTTGTGTGTGGGGCCACCATGGCGTGTATCTTTCATCAAATCTTTTAATCAGGTGTAACCCACCAGGAAGAAATATAGAAAAATCATCCTGATTGAAAACTGAGACTGGCCAGGCTGCAAACTTAGAGATCTTATGAAGAAATTTACATCATTACCATTGGTGTGTCCCATACGATTTCTTTATCCGGCTGATATTTTTTGGGTATTGTGAAAATAAGGGTTCTCACCTGATGAACGGAGTAGATTCTACATATACAACATGGCGGGCCTCACAGAGCTTGGGAGTTTTAGGCGCTGGGTGAAATATATGGTGGGCCAGAAATTACGCTCCCTGGAGAAGGCAGGTCAGGTCGATCTGGCCCATTTGCGCATCTGCTTTCGGTTACAATATTGTTGCATTTCCATAATAATTCAAATCTTTTGTCGGAAAATCATAGACCACATATTTCAAATCCTATTGATTGGACGACCAAGCTGCCTGATAATGACTGATCAAAAGTAATCGGTGATCTTAGAATCCTGACCATCCAATCGCTACTGGAAAATGGACGTGAGAAAAAAATGGTCCGGCAGTCACAATTCGACTGCCAAAATCAGACGGCTAAGATCATATCTTCTTTTTTTTTTTACTAGGCCCCATGAACAACGGATCAATTTTGGATGGTCCTAAACGGTACAGATATGGGCCATCTTTACAGATGATGAGTCACCATCATTTAAAAAAGTGGTGGAAGTCAGACATAATAGCAGGCGTGCAGTATCTTAATTTTTTTGGCCTTAAATCAAGTCAGACACTTGGATGATATGTTTGATTACAATACCAACATTATTAGTAATATTAGCTGAAGTGACAGGTGCTTGTAGGGTGGAGAAAATACCAAAACACCTACCTTTTTAGTGTTTTTTTTTTTTTTCTCTCCCTAAAATATAGCGAGGTCAAGATCTATAGACTTACGTGACATGTGTATGACATCCAATCCATCTAACATCTGAACCCTAAGTAAAATATAATAAATTGTGGCGCGTATGTGCTGCAGATGAATTTGGATGTTTTTGAGTAGTGTGTTGGTTTTTATGGTCCAGCCCATCTTATCATTGGAATTGCCCGGCTTTTGATCCATAGGTAACTGAGAGGATTAGGTGAGACTCCTGATTGTGAGCCCCATTGTGATATATGTGACTACATCCAAGTTGTCCATCTGTATTGAAAGCTTATTCAAGAGTCCCACCGAGGTAGGTGGGACCCCAGGCTGTGGGGCCCATTATGATATATGTGACTACATCCATGTTGTCCATATAGTATTGAAAGCTCATTGTAAGGCATGATCCAAAAAATGAAGCAACTCTAAATTGCAAATAGGCTATAGTACAAGAAATAGTATTGATTATTTATTAAAATTTCTTGTGGCCCACAAAAGCTTTGGATCCAGATGATATTTTTGTGTCTCTTCGTCTAGGCATTTGTGACCTTATCAATATGTTGAATGACAAATAAACATTCTGGTCAAATTCATGAATTTTTTAATGAGAATTCAATCACAATTGTTTCTATGATGTGGTCCAATACATAAGGAGGTATTTAAAAGGGATTAGGTGGGAGTAGGTTTTAATATCCCATGAATTATTGTAACCTCCTGCTTCGGACTGGGTAGTGAAGCCTCTTCTTGGAATCTGTACCTGGCAAGGGATTTCCATGTTCCTACTTTGATCAGTGTCATGTGGACCCCACCATGATATATGTGTTTTATTCACGCTGTCCATTCATTTTGAAATATAACTTTAGTGCTTGATCCCAAAAATGAGGTAGACATAAAACTCAGGTGGACCACACCATGGGAAAACAGCAGTGATTGAATTCCACCATTAAAAACCTCTTAGGCCAACTGTAATGGTTATTTGACATCTAACCGGTTGATTAGGTCATAAAGACTTAGATGAAGGGAAAAAAATATATATCAGCTTGATCCAAAACTTTCGTGGCCCCCAATTTTTTTTAATGGTGGTCGTTCAATCAACATTGTGTGGTCCACTTGAGATTTGGATCAAAATCATTTTTGGGCTTTTATCATAAAATGATCTGGAAGAATGGGTGGACGGAATGGATGAAACACATGCATCATGGTGGGGCCCACAGAGCACCAACCAGTAATGGTAGGGTGATTTGCCAATCCATTTCTATTCCATATGCAAGCCAGGGGATTAAACTACAATCCCTATACCAGGTAATTATTGCATTTTCCTAATTCCATCTCACTTAAACCAATGTAAACCCATGCACCAAACACCCACTAAGATTTTGAGTCACTTCATTTTTGGGATCATACCCTAAAATGAGCTTTCAAAATGGTTGGATGGTGTGGATTTAAGGCACATACATGTACTGCGAACCCCACAGTCAGGGGCCCACCCACCTCAATGGATCGGAGTTGGATGTCATACAAATACCTCATGAGCCCCACAATTCTTCACGTATCATTTTTTAAAGGAAAAAATTAAAATAATAGTGTTTAGATAATTTTACTCATAACAGTATATGCTCTATAAAGTCGATTGTCAGCGGCATAGAGGCATTATTTGGTAAAATTTAAATTTTTAAAAATTTTACAATAAAATTTCATTAGTTTATGGTAAAACAAAAACATAATAATTCAAAGCTAATATATTCTTGGTCTATTGTTGTAATTTTCACAGGGCCACAGCTGAATTGGTTCATTTGTACTAGGACTCTTATTTTATTTAGTGGAGGAAGGTTCCTCTATAAGCACTAGAATAAACTTATTTTTTGAGTGTTGAGCGTGGTCCATCAAGGTATATTTATGGCATCCAACCTGTCCAGCAGGCTGCCCCACCATGAAAGTTCCACGTACAAAATAATAATAATAATAAATAAATAAATAAAATCCACTAATTCACTCATAATATGCATGACCAGGATCCTTACTTTTGCTCCAATGGTAAACTCTCAGGAGTTTCGATACCCGGTCAAGGGTTTGAGTATCCATAGGTGGTCAAATCTTACTACTGCATGAGTGTGTGGGGGTGTGTGTGCATGCATAAAATAATAATAAAAAATTTTAAAAAGTATGCATGACCGTATAAAGTTGGAGATTTTTTCTTTCTTTTATCCTTTAGTTGTTCATTATTTTATATGGTTTGACGTGAATAATGATTGTATAAGCTTGATTTTTTAAACTTCCTATTATCTTATGCTCATATAATGCATGAGTTGAGTAAAATATGCACATAATACTAAAAGTTGATTTTTACCTGGATTTTTAACTACTTGGGCAAGCCTATTGGGCTAAAAAATTTTAATTTCTTGGCCAAACCTGCAGTCTTACCATCATTCAAAACAATGGATAACCATCCAACGACCTACTAATTCATTTGATGGTGGAAATGACAGTTGGATTGGCCTGATTTTGAGGTGTCAAATTTCATGGTGAGTCAGGTTATATGACACACACCACAATGGCACCCACACAACCCTAAGTCTAGATTTTTTTTACTTTTCATTTGTTGTAGTATGAATATATGTGTCAATTCCATTGTGGATGGAGAATATCTTGGATTACATTGATCAAGCAATCCTAACCATCCAATCAATGACCATCAAACCGATGGTCAGAAGTTGGGTCACCTATTTGAACATCCTGAAATGGTGTGCAACTATGCCAGGTGTACGGTGAAGAGTCTCCAACCAATTTTAAGGGTTGTTTGGCAACTTGGAAACTAATGAATTTGATTCCAAAGAAAATAATTATAGGATAAAAATAAATTCCTGGGTCACGTTTGGCAACTTTGAAATTTGGTTCTACCCAATCCAGAAACTGCGTTTGGGTGTTGGGAAAGAGAAGGCACGTGCAGCTGCATTCATAAACAAAATTTAAAATTATGACCGTTGGGAGAGAATTCATTTCATTGGAAATTGCAAATGCACCCTTTGGCCTAGAATCCCAAACAGGTTCTAAGCTGGAATTGGGGTCTGTTTTACCCCTTCTTCATCCATCCAAACACATGTAAAGCACTGGAAACTGATTCCATTTCCAGATATGTACTTTTTCAGGTGCCATTAGGACCGCTAATGGGCCCAGCTTGGGACAGACAAAATCTTAGTTTAGAATAGACATGGGTGAATATTTCGAAATCCAGGCCAAAGTAAACACAAGCCGTCGATGCCAAACGTCATTAAATTCTGCAAAACTGAAGTTTCCGTATGGACTATTGCAAAAGGGGTTTCCGACCTACTCTGCCTGTCTTAATTTAATTGGTTTTCGGTGAGTGAGCTTTTTAAGACCTATTTTTCCGCAGGCGGGTTAATAACATTTGTAAAGTGCATTCAAATACACAACATGAAAAATGTGATAATTGGGCTATCAATGAGCCAGGTTAGGGCCAATACAAGCTCTGTCCAAGCCCAGCCTGTAATTCTAAATCTAAGCCCAAATCCAGACAGGGTCTGTGACGGGTTGAAATAGTATAGCCCAAGTCTGACATACGATTAGAGGTGTACACGAGTCGAACTGAGTCGAGCTTGGCACAGCTCGACTCGGCTTAGTTCAGTCCTCGAGCCTAACTGGCCAACTCGGCTCGATCAGCAGCTCGGGCCAGTTCGAACTAAGTTTGAGCCGAGTTCACCTATGCAACATTTTCACAAAAGCATGAATTACACCTTCAAATTCTCATTGTATATAAAACAACAACAATGGTTTTACAGGTATTTCATCAAATACTTTATAGGCAACATCAAATTTTTTTTTAAAAAAAGAGGGTATTTGCTTCATATACATACCTTCCTTGCCACCAACCAACACTTCATTGAGTCATTTCAACAAACACTTGGTGATCAACATCGATATCAAAGTAATTGAGTTCCTGAATTGGTTCGATTCGAGTTCAATTTGAGTTGGGGTTTGATCCTAGTCAAGTTGAGCTCGAGCAAGCTCGAAGTCAATTCAAAATTTTTTCGAACTTAAAAAATCAACTCTACTCAACTTGAACTCAGTTTTGAATCGAGTCAAATCAAGCTTTTTCGAGTTGAGTGGATCAAGTTGACCGAGCTAACTTAGTTCGTGTACAACCCTACCTACAACATTTACACAAAGTCTGATCTGAGTTTGCCCGAGCCTGAGCTCTAAATAACTATGCGGATAAGTGATATTTTGACATGCCTCATTTTTGAGAGAGTGAAAGAATAAAAGAGAAGAAGCGGGTGTATGGGCTTTTTAGGGTACTAAGCCCGATTCGGCCCAATTTAAATCGAACTCTTGATTTAAGCCCGAGCCTAACCGTCAAGCCTAATACACCACTCCAAACCCAGCGTAATACGGTCGAGCCTAATACACCACTCCAAACCCGGCACAATACGGACCAAGCCCGAAGGCCCGTCCGGACTCCCCCGCCCATTAACAGCCGAAGATGATAAGTTCAAAATGTTTAGGCAGTAAAAGCTCATTATCAGGGTGCATCCAAACGGGTCCAAAAATAGAATTTGGCTCCTGTGGGCCAAGACGCTCTGGTCTCACACACATGCACATTCATAAACACGTGTACTAGATGGACGGTCCAGATTGATACATCCCCTCCCACGTGTACTGTACAAATATAACTCTACCTTTCTCCCGTTCTCCCAACCCTAGCATAAAATCTCCCTAAAATTAGATTGTAACGTGCAGATGCACACGTGGGAACATGACCCACATGCACACACGTCCACTAAGGTTGTGACGCATGTACATGCGCATGCAGGAGCATGGATGCCAGTGGGGCCCATATCATCATACCATTCCCTACACCCTGTTTTCCTCTCGTCAAAAAAGCATGGAAAGAAAGAATCCCGGATCGCGGACTCATTGTCATTGCCTTAAATATCCGGCCTTTTTCCCTACCCAAAGTCAAAGTGCTACATTATAAAGCAATCGCTTCGTGACTACGAAAGAGAGCATCTCATTAAGGTCTCATGTCAAACGGTTTTGATTATAAGTTATAGTCTAGCTAGTGAATAATTTTCAACCTTTCATGTCTGTGTAAAATCTAGTCCATTCAATAATTTGGCCCAGTAATTAGAATCATTACTGACAAATATTATCTACATTCAATTATCGAGTGGACCACACTTTTATTTTTTATTTATCAATGGGTAGAAAATTTATTCTATTTTATGGCCCATATGATGATTATATGAGGCTGATTGGTGCATTAGATGATCATTATGGTGGGAAAAACCTATTGGAAGAGTTGGATTTCGTATAGAGATTATATTTTCAAAGTTATCTTGTAGCTGGACCATAAACTCTAGTTGGTAAATGTTCCAGGGTTCTCGGAGCACTGTATGTTATAGTGCTCCGAGTTGCATTGGGACGGTCAGAAAATTCAATCAATCGATCTAGACTGCTCATTAGGTTCAGCGCATATTTTTTTGGCTACCATTAAAAGAATCATACTAATTTGAAAAATATTAACCATTTGATGAATGGACTTAAATACGGACGGTAAATATCATTTACAGAAAATTAGTTTAAGCATCTTATTTATCCATGCATTTGTTAGGGACCATCATGGATTGAAACATCACATCCATGGCTTGGAAAAAGGATGGATTTGATCATCTGATTAGTGTGAGCTTTTTTAGGGGTAAACCACAGAATGTGTTCTCAACTGGATGGATGGTTAAGATTGACTTATAACTTATGGTACTCTAAGAGTATAGGAGCATCTATTTTCTAATATAGAAGATTGCGAATTATTATTATTATTTTTTACACACATACACGTGCACACACACACCCTCTATTTCAAATCCTCTTGTTATATTTGGCACCCTGGTTTTAGATTCAACTTTAATCCAATAGTAGTTATGCACGACATATGTGTAGGATTTGAATTTAATTTAGAGGTGTATGCAAGTCGAGACATATGTATAGGATTTGAATTTAATTTAGAAGTGTATACAACTTGAGCTTGAGTTGAGCTTGTGCTAATCTTGACTCGACTCTGCCACTATGTGACCCCAGTTCAAACTCGGCTTGGCTCGGCTCGGCTCGATCCTTGAGCTAGACTAGTCAGCTCAGCTCGGCTCGGTTAGCAGCTTCGGCTAGTTTGAGTTGAGTTCACCTGTGTAGCATTTTCACAAACACATGTACTACACATTCAAATTCTCCCTATATGTAAAATAACATCAACAATTTTACAGGTATTTCATTAAGTACCTTGTAAGAAACGTCAAAATCAAGAAAAAAAAAATGATATTTCTTTCATATACATGCCTTCCTTACATTACCTGACACTTTGTTAAGTCATTTCATCAAACACTTGGTGAGCAACATCAATAGCAAAGTAACCGAGTCATCGAACTGGTTCAATTTGAGTTAAGATTTGATTTGAGTTGAGTCGAGCTCGGCCAAGCTCGAACTTGGTTTAAAATTTTTTCGAGCACAAAAAATCAATTCAACTCGGCTTAAATCGAATTGAGTCGAATCAAGTTTTTTTTTTTATTTGAGTTGAGCGAGCTAACACGGTTCACATACGACCTTAATTTAATTATTAAATTAATTTTAATATCTCTAGTTAGTAAATATATGTAATGTTTGATACAATGGTTGTAATAAGCCTGCTGAAATATATACTTTCCTGAAAATGATGAAATTTCATGTCTCAAATGGACCACAAGCACAAGATCATGTCCGAGTGACTAATCAACAATTTTTAGACAACGTTGATCACTGTATTAAAGTAATTATAATGATGCAATTGAAAATCTAATTGTTTTAGGATATTATTAATAAACCATATACCTAATAGTAGCCTAGTGACTCATGTTACACATGCAACTCTTGAAAGAATTTTATCTCCAATACATCGGTTAGATTTGAGTTCAAAGGTAGATATTGCAAGCGTATTGTACTTCAATACATACACGTTGGTCACTACACGTAGGATGGCTACTAACCGCCCATCACGTGTGCCACCTAATGTTTGGCTTTGATCCCATACATCATACCGGTCCAAAATTCTTGCAGGCCTCACTACATCATGCCTGAAACCTAGTGCGGTCTACTTGAGTTTCAAGGAAATAAAAAATAAAAAAATTGTTACTTTTTCATGTCCCTTCACCCAACGATTCACATCAAGCTCACAGATTGGATGGTTTATATATAAACTATGGTGGGCCCCACCCCTTCCAATCAGTTGGGGTGATTGAATTTCTGACCGGCTTGATCTTTGGATTCCATGGTAAACAAGCTGGTAAATATAAAGAAAATGTATTATTTTAGTTGACTCTTTGAGTAAGTATACGACAGTATTTAATATTTTAAGGACACAACTGTAATTAAATGATACGGAGGTGGGTAAATGCAATTTATTATATTTAAAGTTGTTTGACTGGAATGTTTTCAAATGAAAAATATCAAAGGTACTTTATATTTCCACAATCACTTCTACCATAAAATTAAAATAACTCGTTTTAGGATTGTGACTCAACGAACAGTGGTGTCAGATTTTTCTAGCTTTGTTTCATGTATGCCACGCGTCCAACAATAAGCGCCTGCGTATCAAGTGTCATACTATCCTAGAGTATCAAATAGCTCAGCTTTACAAATGAAAAGCCAAGAAAGTTTGTGAATTCGCGAAAAGTGGCTAAATATTGGAAACTCATCCACCTTGCATGGGGCAGATTGGGTGGTGACACTAACACTCTGTGGAGCCTACCGTTATGTATGCGTCTTATCCACGCCGTCCATCTGTTTTTTCATCTCATTTTATACCGTGACTCAAAAAATGAAGTAAATCAAAAGGCCAAGTGGACCACACCATAGGAAAAGTGGTGATTGAATGTCCACTATTAAAAACTTCTTGGTGGCCACGAAAGTTTTGGATCAAACAAATACTTGTGTTTTCCCTTCATCCAGGTCTCTGTGTGACCTTATCAACAGTTTGGATGACAAATGAAGGTTTCAACGGTGGTTGTCATTATCGCACTGTTTCTTATGGTGTGGTCCACGCGAGCTTCGGATCTGCTTCATTTTTGCAGTTCTTTACTAAAATTACCTATAAAAATGGATGAACGGCATGGATATAAAAAAAAATCAAGATGGGCCCACCGTCACCATCCAAATCCAATAAGCTTATCACGGATGGTTATGATTGTCCGGTGAGTGTGATCTATGGTCTATGCTTCTTCGCATACTGGGCTCATGATTTCTCGGTCTGGATTGACATACATGTGTGCCAAACATTCTCTGAATAAAAAAATCAGCCACCCCATTCATCAGGTGGGCCACCTGCGTACGAGAAAACGCACGGTTTAGGAAGAAAAGTAATAAAGTGACGAACTACATATCTGGCAAACCATATGATTGTACCTTTTTGATTTCCCACTACATGATGAACGTCTAGGATCCTCCGATCGTGTATGCGTGATCTCTGTTGGCACGTGTAAAACGTCCTCACTGCACCGCATTTCAGGTACTGCGAGGAAGACTTCATCATATCTTCCTATGATGTGGAGTTCTGTAGGCCTCAACATGATATATTTCAGAAATCCACACCGTATATTTAGTGATTCCCATCTATGTTATGGTATATACAAGAAATCAACCATATCCAGAACTCTAGTGGGCCACACCATTTGAAACCATCTGAAATCATGCCTAAAACATCTAAAAGAACTTGATGGGCCCACATGATTTTTGAAATAGTCTTAAATTTGGTGTGATGCCTCATCCACGTGTAACTCATACAATAGATGATCTGGATATCTGAATCACTCTCCTTGGGCCCTATAAATAATCAGGAGCGCTTCAATGTGTGGGCATCCACTCACCTGTTGTTGTCTGTGGTCTGGCCCACCTAAGTCATAGATTCACCTGATTTTTAGGCTCATGGCCCACCATAGAAGGGTGCATCTGGTGGATGCCTGACATATATCAAGGTGGGGTCCACAGAGCTCGATGTCACCGTACACTGTAAACTGTGGACGCGGATTTCCTGCTCAGGAAGTTACCGCAATGGGTTGCAAGGTGGGGTCCACCATGATGTTTATGAGAAATCCAAACCGTCCATCCATTTTTTGAGATCATTTTAGATTATCAAAAAAATAAAAATAGGAGTATCCAAAACTCAACTGGGCCATACAAGATGAAACAGTGGGAAAAGGAATTCCTACCGTTGAAACATTCCTAGGCTCCACCTTGATGTGTATATGCCATCCAAACCGTTTATAAGGACATTTTCACTTGAATGAAGTGAAAACACTGGAAACTTAGACTGATGCAAAACTTTTGTGGCCATATAAATATTTCAACGGTGGTCACTAAATACCCACTGTTTCCTCTCGTGTTGCACGTTTGAGTTTTAGATCCATATTATTTTTAGTATAATGTACTAAAATGATCTATAAAAACGTATGGACGGGTTGGATTTCTCAAAAACATCACAGTAGGCCCCACCCAGAATCCTTGCGCAGGAACTTCCTGCGAAAGGCGTTCCCAGGAAATCCGCGTCCGTAAACTGCTGACAGACGCACACCAAACTTAGAAAAAAGAACCTTCTGGATTGCCTTTGTAATGGAGGACAGGAGAAAAGAGCTGGAGGGAAAAAGCTAGCATCGGCAATCATATGTGGGTGTGGATCCAACGTTCCATATTTCATTTGGGCTCTTAGTATTTCAAAACATCCAACGTATACATTTCCCTTTATGCCGTTTCCCCCTTTTTCACCAAACCCCAGACTAAGTGGACCACACATGTTTGATGCTGCGGGAGGACTAAGATCCATAGTCCTCGGACAGCCATTATACCTTCCATGGCCTCTGATCCATGATCAGAACCGTTCATTCTGTAGACCCGCAGTGGATGGCCTATAGTTCAAGATCACAGTAAATGGATGATTTAGTGGGCCATTGGGGCTTGTGGTGTGGACATCTGACTGCTAAACGGGTGACTTTTATTTTTCTCGAACTGAGAATATCATCAAAAGCAAGGGCCCATGGGAGTTTTTTTATCAGATTGGATGATCCTAACCTTCCATTGGGTTCCAGTAAATAGATGGTTATGAAAGAAAATAAAGAAAAAGGGGGTAAGATCTTCAAATGTGGGAAGTTTTGGTGCATGAGGGCGTGACCCACCATATCAGTGATTGGGATCACGACAGCATGCCCTACACGTGCATAGATTGAATAATGGAGCGCACTGTAGATATTCATGTGTTTAGCGTGTACATGATCAGCATTTGAAATTTATGGGGATTTTATGATATATACTACCTAACTTTTATGAAACTTACATTACGATGCTTAAACTATCTTCCATTAAGTGAAATATATTTCATAAATGACAAAAATACTCCTCTCTTATAAGCAAATTACTCTTGACATTTCCATGTTAAAAGGCTTTTTGTATGGACTGGCTAACACGTACAAGTTAATTGATGTGGATGAGTCGCTTTGAATTATCCTATAAATGAAGAGAGTCCTGACCAACAGATATGTGGGGCCCACCCAAATATGTATGTGTTATATTGGAAAGGAGATTGCCTACTGAGTATGAGTACACTGTGAGTCCCACTGTTGATGTATGTATTTTCTCCATGTTGGGCATGATCCCATAATTAAAGCTTATCTAAAACTCAAGCAGGCCTCACAATAATATTCACAGTTGAGACCTTCTTAAGGTTCACAATAATGTTTATTTGTCTTTCAACTTGTTAATCGAATGAAAAACACAAATATCAGCTTCTTGGAGAACTTTTGTAGCCCTCAAAAAGTTTTCAATGGCAAAGCATTCAATTTGCACTTTTTCATGCAGTGTGTTCCAATTAAGCTTTGGATAGGCTTTAATTTAGGGCTGATGTCTTGAAGTGAGCTGATAAAATGGATGGACGGCATGGACAAGACATAGATCACAATGAGCCTCGTAAAATCTACTAGTATATATACTGAATTACTAATCATGTAAATCCACTTTTATATTATCCACCCCATCCATCCATTATGTTAGCTCTTGTTAGGACATGACGTAAAAAAATAAAATAATAAATAATCATACACATAAACAACTCAAGTGGGCCACACTACTAAGAATGGTGGAATTGAACCCTATTAATGAAACTTTCATGCAACCTGCAAGTTTTGAATGGGCTGATATTTGTGTCTTCTCTTCATCCCTGTGATAGTAACTTTATGAATGGGTTAGATTGCCTATAAACACCAATGTAAGCCTTATAAAGGTTTTGAATAGGGCATTTCATCCCAATGTTTTATGTAGCATTGGTAACTCCCAACTTTGGATCCCCTCATATTTTTACTCATGCCTTAATATGAGCTTGCAAAATTGATGAATGGATTGGATGTTACACATGTATTGGTAAGGCCCACAAAGCATGTTTTATTTTCCCTTATCGAGGAGAAATAGATAGATAGATATAGATATATGGCTAGATAGAGATTGCAAGGTAGACCAATTTGCAGCAACACCCACTATAAGTTCCTATAAATAAAAGCCTGTGAGCCCAACGTAATATTCATGTGAATTCATTTGGTCCATAAGTTTTTCCAACTCATGCTCTTATGAGAGCCTAAAATAAACTAAATCTGAGACGCAAGTGGTCCACACCATAAGAAACAATGTGGACAAAACATTACTATTAAAACCTTATATGAGTGTAAAAGATTTCATTCCATATGTTTTTCTTTCTTTTTTTTTCCTTCATCCTAATGGAAATTACATTATGAATAGATTAGATACTATATAAACATTACAGAGAGGCTTAAGAAGGTTTTCGAAAGTAAGTATTTTGGTCTCTAATATTTTTTTTTATTATTTTCACTTATTTAGGTATGATATTTGGCTCAATTTTAGACTATCATCCTAACATAAGCGATAAAATTAATGGACATAGTTAACTAGACAAATATAATACAGTGAGCTAGGGCTAGCCTAGTTGAGTTTTTAATAAGCTAACTTTTTATTTATATATTCTCTCCAACATAGCAATTTAGACCTGATTAGTAAGTTTGATGAAAGATACACCTTATGGTGGCCCCACACAAAAATCTATGGTAGGTATTCTATTCCGTGGTTCCATTTGATGTGGTCCATTTGAGTTGTGGATTTAATTGGTTTTTGACCAAAGGGCCCCATATTGAGAATAATTGACATGATGAATCAAGGGGATTTTATATTTACAACATGACATGAGCATTGCATAAAATAGGTGTGGTAGAAGAGCTTTTTTAGTCATTAGTATGACAATTGATACACCATCATCATGCATGCCGTCTATGATTTTTAATTAGATATGGCTAAATTGTGAAAACAATATTCAAAAGTTAGATCGAGTGCACAAATCTAACCTCTAATATTTGAACATTGTTTATTGAAAGGTAATTTTTGTTGGAAGGTTTATTTGGTCATTTGTAAAAAAATTATCCACTTAAGGAAAAAAAAGGGACCCGAATGTAAATTTCATTAAAAAATAGATAGTATTTTATAACATTCCCCTTTACTTTTTCTAGCGTGTGTAGACTCTTACGTGAGTCTAGCCCCATTTGGAAAATGGTGGTGACTCTTCAAAATCAAGCATGGTAAAGCTCTACGGAAATCCACACCGTCCAAATCAATTAATCCAACTTAGGATGGATAATAAACTAAAAATTACACTGAAATATTAACCATTTGATTTTTTCCTCATTTCCATTCGGACTGCTTTAATTGTTCTTTTTTTTTACTTCTATTTGATAGACATTACGTCGACGGTTAGGATTTATCTATACGACGTATACATGACGTAACCCACAATTTGGGCGGTATGGATATCTGTTCATCAGTTCGCACATGAGGAGAATGAGTCACCACCATTCTTTTAATGGTGCAAAAGTCACATTGGATCCCTTCGTTGTTCAAGGAAAGGTGGAAACATCTGGTACTCTTAAGAATGTAGCACTCGCTCGCATCCATTATTCACGTTTGATGGGCTTGACCAAAACTCACGCTCCGATCCTGACCGTCTTAATTCTTCCATTGAATCTGCACCATTCAAGCGTTCTCTTTTAACCATCCCTTAGATTTTGACCAATCTGACTTTAAAGTCGCTGTTTCATTGTGGTTTGTGGGTCATCAACATCCACAAAAATGATCCTATCCAGCATTTGACGGTCTAGGATTGAAGTATCGTTCTTACAGGGAAACTATATATATGAGAGTTGTTGTATGAACTATTTCCTGTCACCTTGATCCAAGCCATCCAATTGATGAACGATAGCCCAAAATTGTACATACGGAATGATCCTATCCATCCAAACCAATGAAATTTTCAAAAGGCTACTGTTTCTACCCGATTAGCTGCCTAAATGCAAATCAGTGTGTGAAATATCAGATAGAAGTGACCCATCAATTGAACGGTCTGGATTGATGGGAAAAAGGATGCATTGTGAGTAAAGATAGTCTATACGTAGATATTTGGTATACAGCTTTTGCATGTAATCTTCAATATAAATCGATTTTCCTTTCAAAATTCTAATGAAAGTGGGAAGTCTGCCTAACCCAACAAATCCATTAATAAAAAAGAGAGATTTGTTAAGTCCACACGCATACGGCATACATGTCAACTAATGCACACGTCACCACATATGCCAGCGTGGGAAACAGATGAAATATCGAAGCCATCAATCAGGTGGACCTCAGATTGTAGATGTTACTACCTAAATATCAAGGTGGTCCATTCAGGAGGTGGTTCATCAGGCCGGCAAAACCATCGAAAACAATTTTAGCTATTAATAAAAACCAATTACAATCGTGGTTCAACCAATTAGTGGATGGATCTGATTTTCTTTAAAGGAAATTCTCGTGGCGTGGTCAACCTATTGGACGGATTGGATTTCTCATGCACTTGAAAGATTACAAGAAATTATCTTGATGTAATGTAACTTGTGGTCCAACGGGTTGGACCTGAGATTTAAAAAATATTTTGCTTTTAAAAGTGAACTCTTTAAAAGGAAATTACATATGTTGGCATAAAAATATCTCAAACTAAAACCGTCCAAATTGTGGGCCCCACTTGTAGATGGATAATAAATCAAGAGTCACATTGGTTGGCTAAGAAGCAGATTGGTGGACACTCACGTAACGGTTGATTTGGAAAAGAAGCAATAGTTCATATTCAGCAATCGTCCCTTTTTTTAGATGAAGACCACCTATCTAAGTGGGCCCCACATTTTGGACGGTTTAGATTTAGTAGATATGTGAACCTTGTGCAATTTGAGGTTTGCTAATTCCACACGCGTGAAGAGCTGTGTACATCCTCCGTTGGCAGGCGTGCAAATATGAGTCACGTGTCTGAGATTTGAACCTTTCATAAGGCTTGAAAGAATGCTTAGATCTTCTGCTGTATATAAAAAAAAATGAAAAAAATCAGATGATTCCAGTCTTGAGGTGGGCCACAACATACAAAGCAAATTAACGGTTATTTTTATCTAACCGTTCATTTGTTTTCACATGCTGTGGCTTACCAAAGCTGTAAAAACGTCTGATTTTTACTACACAAGATCTAGACAGTGTAACTTACTTGATGGAAAGCTTAGATCTCATGCACGTGTCAAATTGGACCCATGCTCTTCTGGATGTGTACAACTCCCACACGAGTGTGTAATTAGCCAGCCTCTCTAACATACGCCTGCCATTAAGCTACCGTGTGCTCTCACTTGAGTACAAAAGCAAGCTTTAGGAGTGAGTGGGCCATGGCCATCATGATCTGCTCTTGCGTGTAAGCACTCAGCTTAAAGGGTGTATTACGCATCATTAGCATTATAGATGGTAGCCACGCATCCGCCGTATGAGATGAGTATATGAATGTTAATCCAGACCATCCAAATCATGTGGCCCATTATCGAATGGACAAGAGGTTTGCTAATTCGACACGCCTATCAACCCAGACCATGCACATGCAGGCAAGTGTGGCATATGTAACACGTGTGTTAGATCTGAGCTTTTCTTCAGGTGAATTACATTGTTCAGATATTCTGGCTTAAAAAACAGGTTTCAATTTTCATGTGGGCACAATGTGTTAAATAAACTTATGATTTTGTTCTAATAAATATTTTACGGACACATCCTAATCCAACATGGTAGAATTTGTTTACATAACAGGTCATTGTCAAAGATGGAACCCACCTTTGGAGATGGAGCCCATGCAAAGCATATATTTTAAAGTTATTCAATCTGATCAAGTGGGCCATCTCATGTTTTAAAGTGGTATGGTCTACTTTGTGGGTTCATTTTTTTATATATTTACAATAGGGCTATTTCATGTGTGGAAGCTGTTTAATTTAATTAATTAAGACTTTTTCTAATAATATTTAATGTTAAATAAAATACCGTCACGTCATGTCAGGAGGGAGGAATGTATCAATTTAACTTCTTATTTTCTATGATATTTAGGTTAAAATATTTAGAGTGTAGCTCACTTGTTGGAAACCACAAATTATACACACATAATTCATGTTGTATTGTGTGCTTGCACGCGTATGTGTATGGCCCCACACAATCAGTAAACCTAGGATGGAACATGTTATGAAAATTAAACACATTAAGATGATTACAGTTAAAACAATCAATGGCTGAAAGTCTTAGATGGTTCTTCATGAATTTGAATTCAATGGTGGCCCCTTTAGGTCGATAATGGTTGGAAAAACTTTATAGCCCCACTACGATGAATGTCTTTGTCATCCATGTTGTTTGTCCATCCATTGAGCTTAGAAATAAAGTAAATCCAGATATTTCCTGGGTCATGTTAGAAGAAGCAATGGTGATTGAATGCCAACTATTAAAAATTTCTTGGGAGCTATAAGTTTTTTTTATCAATAATATGATATTTATGTTTTCCCTTCATTCTTTTTATTAATTAATTAATTAATTTATTTACACACGCACACACACCCCCACACACTCACGCTATATGCACACACACTCCACACACGCACACCGTGAGATTTCACCACCATGGGTACTCGAACCCTTGACCCAGTGTTGAAACTCCAAGGAGTCTACCACCTGGGTAAGAGTAAGGGCCCTTTTGCCTTCATTCATGTCAGCATACTCAACGATGATCCTTTTAGGTCGATATGGGTCGCAAAAGCTTTATAACCCCATTATGATGTATGTTTTTGTTATTCATGTTATCTGTCCATTGTTTAGTCCATTTTGCTTAAAAATAAAGTAAATCCAAATCTTTCCCGAAACATTCTAGAGGAAGCAATGATGATTGAATGCCAACTATTAAAAGCTTCTTGGGGATTATAAGTTTTTTATTATCAATAATATGATATTTATGTTTTCCCATCATTCACATCGGCTTACCCAATAAGTTGGACGTCAAATAAAACATTATAGTGGGCCCAAGGAAGTTTTTACCTGTGGACATTCTATTACCATTGTTTACTGTGGTGTGGTCTACTTAAGATTTAGATCTACATCTTTTTTAATCCTAAAATGAGATGGTAAAATGGATGCTCGGAGTGGATGAAACACATACATCATGGTGGGGCCCACACCATTGACCAGTATCGAAGGGTCCCTATTGAATCCAGGTGGATTCCCTTGTAACGCGTCCAATACTAAGCTCAGATTGGTTGGTGTTGCTGGGTTCACCATAGATCTCACTATGATGGAGGTGTTTCATCCGAGCCGTCCATCTACTTTTCCGGCTCAACCCTGGCCAATATATGAGGCAGTTATAAATCTTAAGTGGAACAGATTATAAGAAATAATGGTGATTGAACTCATGGAAAACCTCATAGAACCCGGTGTAACGTTTATGTGCCATCCAACCTCCTGGTTAGGTCACACAGACCATGATGAAGGGAAAACAGAAATATCAGCTTTACCCAAAACTTCTGTTGCCTCCGGTAAATTTTTAACGGTGAGATTTTAATCCCTACTATTTCTTATGGTGTGGCCCACCTGAGATTTAGATCTACCTCATTTTTTGTCTCATGCTCTAAAATAAGCTGGAAAAATGGACGGACCGCATGGATATAAAAACACATGCATCATGGTGGAGCCCACAAAACACCGATCAGCACTGACCAGTACCAACCTGGGTACTTGAGTGGTCACTCCGGAATCCTCGTACGTTTTCCACCAGCAATGGACTGTCCGGAATCTCCGGGTTTCCATACGTCTGTAAGCCGCATGAGCCGGAAATTGGTCACCACCATTAAAAATATGTTGACAGACACACACTAAGTCCAATAGCTTTCTCCTATTGAGTCTAGTCACTGTTTTCTAGTATTTTGTAGTGTCATTAGCTGACGTGGACCTTTCCGAAGTTCTTGCCGTTCCAGTCCAAAATCTACGGTCCTCATGAGAATACACCATCTTCAGAACGCCACGTGGCAGAATATCTTTTGACCCATGCTCAAGCTTTCCATCTGTAAACGAAAGCAATGGTCAAGAAAGGTCAAAAAAGCAAACCCCACTTAATCCAACGGTCTGCGATTACTAACGCCGTCTATGTCTTGTGAGCTTGTCTATTATTAATTTGCAATGTTCTAATAAACATTGCCGAGATTTTAAAAAATATCGTGATATTATCAAAATCTCGTAAGTTTTAATTTTTCTTATATTTTCTTGAAAAATATTTCGAATTTAACCATTTCTTAAAATTTTAAATCATTATATCTATATTATAATTATAATTTAAGGTTTAAAATTATCTATGAATTTACAATAAATATCAAGAAGAACTTTCAAAATATCAAAATATCCCGAGAAATTACTCAGACGATAAACTGTAACTACATGCGTCTTCGTTACTTTCCTGTCTTTCCAGAACGCCTGACCATTTTAATTGGTGGACCGCGTGAACCCCACGGTAGCGGATTACCGAGGTAACACGTCAAGGGGTGTTTCCCTGCGTGGAGCTCCCATTGACTTATATGTTATATATCCATGCCATTCAAATTTATTATTATTATTATTTTTTTATCATATCATTTTTTAAAAATGAATCTGACACAAATCTTAAGTCGACCACACAACAAAGATTGAATGCTCACCAAATCTATGTGATTTTTATTATCATTAGAAAGATGAAAACTAACTACAAGTAGAAAAAAGAGAAGAAAACAGCTATAAAAACTAAACACTTGTGTATTCACTTGTTGAATTTTTGTGTGTCCCTTTGTCTCATAGGCATGCACCTAATGTATGTGTGGGTGGCATATACACCTTGAGCCATGGCTCAAGTGGTAGACTGAGTGAAAGATATCTTGTTTCAACACTGAGGTCCTAGTATTGATCTCTAGTAGGGGTGGCTAATGGTAATGGATCCCACTTTCCAACTAAAAGTTTTCATGGAGAGACCCCAATACATAATAAGGCACTCACCACCCTTAATCGTGTTTTATCCATGCTGTCCATCACTATTTTCAGCTTATTTTAGTGTATGAACCTAAAATTCAAGCATATCAGGCTAAAGTGGAACACACCACATAAAGCATGAGATAAAAACGTCCATCATGGAATTCTTTTTAGGGCCATAATGATGTTTATTTCTCATGAAAAAGACAAAATATTCAAAGAAGCTTTCAAGGACCGGCATTCAACTCTCATTGTTTAATATTTGGGCTTTGGATGTATTTCAATTTTCGCTCCTGCCCTAAAATGTGCCCCAAAAATGAAAAGACAACGCGGATAAAACACATGCATCATGGTCTTCACACCACAGCCCCTCGCTATATAATCTGCATCTCACCATTGACTCCGTTGTTTCCTCTAGTGTGGCCCACCTGAGTTATGTGTCAGGCTAGATAGTTGAGAGCATCTTTTGGACGGATTGGATGACACTCACAAATCAGGATGGACCCTAACTATATGGGTCTGAACCTAACCAATGTGATCATTCCTATTGAAATAAACCGTATTTGGTCCAATGATTCCTCGCAGGCCAATGTTCAGACTGTTAAGATGGCCGAAAAGGATTAAAAATCTTGCAGCATAACCTATAAAAAGGTGGGCCCCATCAGGTGAACCGTTAGGGGGATCATTATTAAGGTGGTCCAGCGGGCTACCTTGCCTTTTATTTACAGTTGCCTAACCATTTAATAACTCCACCGGTGAAATTTCAAATGCTCTCTCTCTCTCTCTCTCTCTCTCTCTCTCTCTCTCTCTCTCTCTGTTTTCAAGAGTACTGACTTGAAAACACGAGAAGCTCGTTTCATCGTTACCCTTTACGCTTCCGATCGCATCAAAACCTGTCGTTTCCCTTCCTTTCTCCGCTCTTTTTTCCAGTAGAATCGAGCGATCTCCACCAGACGAATCGAAGAAGAAGAGAAAGATCGCGAGGAAAAGGTACAACCAAGGTATTTTTTTTTTCAGCCTGAAATGTACTTGTTATGTTCTTCTCGATTGTATTCTTTGATTTTCCCCTACTTTATTGAGGTTATTGGAATGATCTTCTTAATTTTCTGTTTTTGAAAGGATTCTTGAGCGGGTTTTAAAGGAGTTTTTGGAGAAATGCGATTTCTCTGGTTTCTGTTTTATTAGGATTTTCATTTCTTTTGTTTGGAACAGAGGTTTCTGGAGAAAATCCAGTTCTTGATTTCTATGTGTGTGATAGAGAGAGGAAGTTCGTTCTGTTTCGTTCAATTCTAATACTCGTGAGAGAGAGAGAGAGAGAGAGAGAGAGAGAGAGAGAGAGAGAGAGAGATTTCAGTTTTGGATTTGCAAATTACCGTATGTTGCTTTCCTCCGCCATTAGAGGCTCTGCGAAGGAAATATGAGAGAGAGAGAGAGAATCTTTTGTTCTGTTTTGTTTGAATTCCACTATTTGAATTTGTAGTTTTGTTCGGTTCCGTTTAGATCTCACGAAAACATCTTTCCAGTAAGTCGCGACGAACCATTACTGGTTCATCATCGCTCTTCATTGGGTGAATCTACACCGTTGATAAATCCATCGGATGAACCACGCTCATAAAGAGTCGAAAAAATTCCACCGCTGCAATTAATGAAACCTCCTTCTCCTCGTGGGTAATTTGATTTCTTTGCCATTTCCACATGCCTTGCCCACACGCCTGTAGAGCCCATCTCATTCACATGGCATCACAGATGCCCATATGTCATGCATGTGTAAGATCCCAGCTCTCCATCAGGTGCATCGCATTGTCTAAATCTTCTCGCCTAAAATCCAGTCTGTTTCACTCATCAGGTGGGCCACACTGTACAAAACAATCGGACGGTCGATACAAATTCTGAATCACATCCATCTGTTTTCTCCACTGTGGCCCACTTGATAGATGGACAGGTCTGATCCATAGGCCATTAGCTCTAAACAGCGTGGCCCACCTGATTTAAGGCTCAGATCTCACTGTCCATTTAGGCCACACACAGACAGCTAGAATCACCCTGTAATCAGGAGGGCCCAACTAATAAACTGATCTGGATTCACTGGTGCTTTGCTGCGATTAACCAATCTTAGTTCATCACGATAAACCAGAGAAATGCTGATGTGGACGGCTGATAAGTTTTCTTTCTTCAAACAGATTTTTGGGATTTTAGAGAGAGCCCCTGAGTAGAAGGGAAGATGCCGCAGGAAAACGACAGTAACATGAGCTTTGTCTCACCTTGTAAGAGCTTGAGAGTTGGACTGAAAGCTTTGTGTCATCAAGACGGACCGGTTGCAGAAGAAACGATCAACGACGACGAGTTAGCACTGAGGAAGGCTGAAGAAGCAGGTAAAAATTCTACATCCCTGTCCGGTTCGTCGACTGGGTTACGAGTCCCAGTTCATTGCTCCTCACCGATGTACAACACATGGGTGTACTTCTGGTGAATCAGGACCGTTCGTATAGTAGGGTTTACCATGGACGGTCCATGGCAACGAAATCAAAAGGATTGGATTACCCGATCAGTGATTTTATTTATTTATTTATTTATTTTTTTCCACTGAGTGACATTTAGGTTAGGGCCCACCATAAGGACGCTTGGACAGATGGGTTTGACAAGTTCGGTGCTCCATGGGCCTCACTCATGATGTATATGTTTTATCCACGCCGTCCATTCATTTTTCCAAATCATTTTAGAATTTGATTTTAAAAATGAGGTAGATCTAAATCTCAGGTGGACCACATTATAGGAAAGCATTAGTGATTGGATGTTCACAGTTAAAAACCTCCTAGAGAACACTGTAATGTTTATTTGACATCTTACCTGTTGATGGACATCCAATCACTATGATTTATATGTTTCATCACAGCCATCCAACCATTTTTCTAAATTATTTTAGAATTTGATTCAAAAAATTAGTCAGATCTAAATCTTAGGTGGACCACTACAGAAAAGCATCAGTGATTGGATGTTTACCATTAAAAACCTCCCAGGGCCCACTGTAATGTTTATAATGTTTATTTCACATCTAATATGTTGATTGACATATAATCACTATAATTTATATGTTTTATCCCGGCCATTCAACTATTTTTCTAAATCATTTAAAAATTTGATCCAAAAAATTAGGCAGATCTAAATCTCAGGTGGACCACACTATAGGAAAGCAGTAGTGTTTTGATGTTCAACGTTAAAAACCTCCTCAGGTCGCCTGTAATGATTATTTGACGTCTAACTTGTTAATTATGTCATAGAGACTTCGATGAAATTGAAAACAAATATCAGCTTGATCAAAAACTCCTATAACCTCTAAGAAGTTTTTTAAGAAGTTTTTAACAGTGGGTGTCCAATCAAAATTATTCTACGTGATGTGGTCCATTTGAGATTGGAATTTATCTTATTTTTGAGTTTATATTATAAAATGATCCGAAAAAAATAGAAAGATGGACAACACGGATGAAACACATACATCATGGTGGGGCCTACCGAGCACTGACCATTAGCCATTGGCTAGTGGTAGGGTTAGCCGATCCACGTACACTTCGGACTACCAGTCTGCCATATGCGTAGAACTGGAGTGGAACTGAACCGTGAACCTCGTAACTGGATTGGAAATGGGTGTGCTCGGTCAGATGATTAATTGGGTCCGTCCGGTTCAAGGCAAACTAAACCAGAGAGCTAGAAAAGGTCGGACTCCAACCCAATCGGTTCATGTATGTTTTCAATTGGTGTACTGGATAACCAGATACAATGTGATGCGACCATGCATGAATTCTTCAACCTAGGATCTACGAGACCCTTGTAAATGAGATTTATAACATAGATATCAGCTTCATCCAAAACTTAGTTGGGCTCAAATAAGTTTTCAAAAAGCAGAAATTTAATCCTCATTACTTTCTTTGTTGTGGTTCACTTGAGCCTCCAACCTGTCTTCTTTTTTATTGCATCCATAAAATGATATATCAAAATATGCAGCATGATTAAAGCATATACATCAAGGTGGCCTCACATAACCCCTGATAGGATCCTCCATCACGAGTTTACATACCATCCACACCATGCATAACATCATTTCTACTTAGGTGAACTAACAACACGTACTATCTTGGTTGAAAACTTCTATGGCCTCAAGAATATTTCAACTGGGGATGTCCAATTGTAAAATGATCTCCAAAAACGGATGAGCTGATGGATGTCTCACAAGCATAACGGTGGCCCCCACCTAGGTTTCTAGCACAGGAACTTCCTGCAAAAGCCATCCGGTTGGGCTTGCTGAATTATTAGTTGGGTGAGTCCACAAGGTGGTCACGGGTCTACATGGACCCGTTTAGCAAAACTGTGAGATCGGGTCCTCATTGCCAACCCTGGTCGGATCCAAAGTTGGTAAACTCATCATGATTTACAAATAGGTGGCCACTCATCTCCTAAGGCCATCCACACCATCCAAATTATGGGTACCCTTATGGATGGACAATATGTAAAAAATTACACTGATAGAGCAATCGTGGCCACGAACATGGTATGTATCAAATGGACGGTTAAAAGTAAATAGCGTGGAGAGTCAGTGACATCTACTCAGTTGGGGTCCTGCATTCGGAGGTCCAATCAAGTAGGCTCACAGGGTTATAAAAATAATGATTAATGTTCTACATTTAGAGTACAGGTGTGGGGCCCACCATTTGAACGGCGTATGTCGTGCATCCTGGCTACATTGCGAGGTATGGAGGGAGTACGATACGGATTGCTACTCAATGGGAAACAGGTGGGCCATGCTTGCACGAAAGAAAAGGAAAGTTCTCATTCAACTGACATGTGTGGCCCACCGCCCATCGGATACCGTGATTCGCCCGAGTACGGTTTCCGTTTCTCGAAGGAAGGGGTTGGAGATGTGGGACCAGGTTAGAAAAGAATCACCTACAGTGCCCACAGTGATGTCTCACTGTAGGTGTTTCACAATGGAAGTCCTGTGCTCTCAGTCTGTCCGTTGCCCATTGGATAAATGCGGCACCGCGATTCGTGCGATTACGGTTTTCATTTCTTGAAGTAAGGTGATGGAGAAGCGGGACCCATTTCGAAAGATTCAGGCACAGTGGAGTTTTACTTAGGTGTTTTACAACAGAAAAACTGACCTGTGTCTGCCCATGGCCCATCGGAAAGAGCGCCGTGGTTCGCGCGAGTACGGGTTGCATATAAGGTGATCGAGAGTGGGACCCACTTGGAAAAGATTCGCCGACAGTGAAGTCTCACTGTAGGTGTTTCATAACGGAAAACTGGACTACTCGGTCTTAGCCCTGTTTCTTTCGATTGTTCATCAACGCCAAACCATTCCAAACGCATTTTTCTTCTTCTCACCTGAAATCTGAAATAAAATCATAATCTATTCAATGGCTGCAATTAGAATTCAAACGCAAATCATACCCAAAACACACACACACACACACACACACACACACAAACAGAGAGAGAGAGAGAGAGAGAGAGAGAGAGAGAGAGAGAGAGAGAGAGAGAGAGAGAGAGAGAGAGAGAGAGAGATGAAATTGGAATTTGGGTATTTTCATTTACATATATATTTTCTGTATTGTAGCTTCTAGAAGGTACCAAGCAGGAGAATGGCTAAGGCAGATGGACCAAGGCGCGTCCAACACGCTGTCTAAAGAACCTTCTGAAGAGGAGTTCTGCCTTGCCCTGCGCAACGGTCTCATCTTATGCAACGTCCTCAACAAAGTCAATCCGGGCTCTGTTTTGAAGGTATGACTGCCACTGTTCATGGCTCAAGCTAACATGTCCTTTGGCGTGTATGCTTACTACTGTTTGATGATTTTATGAGAGAAGAAAATAAAAATTTGCATAATTTCAGTATATGTCACTGCCCACTGGGTTCCCTGCTCTTAGTGGTCCAATCATTGTAATCATCCATGTTGTGGACTCTATGCTATACAGGCCACCGTAAGAAGCTTAAATAGAATGGATGATTGTGACCATCACTTTGTAGATGAATTTGGAACAATAAAGAGAATATTTTCAATGGCCCACATTCAACACTAAAAATCAAAGGTTGGGATATTCACTAAAAATGTGCTCTTGGGACAATAGCTTTTTCTGGTAGTAACATGAATATGGATGGTTCAAATCATAGGACCATCTCATTCTGAGGGCTCCAATGGCTGCAACACATGCTAGATCCCGAGTTACGAGGGAGTCAAAATGAACTCTAGTTTTACTTATAATTTAAGTACAAAGTAGATAGATAGAGAGAGAGAGAGAGAGAGAGAGAGAGAGAGAGAGAGAGAGAGAGAGAGAGAGAGAGGGTTTTAGGACACTCCCCCTCAAGTTGGAGCATGGATATTAATCATAGCCCAATTTGGAAACATAGGAAGAAAATGATGACAATAAGCATGGACCACCAATTATCAAACACAACATGATGGGATACAAGATCTTCGATTGTTGCTTGTTTGTAGATTGAACTTTCGTTGCATATTGAATATTATCTTCATATAGAAGGCTATAGCTGAACTCAATTACCGTTGAGCTACCCAATAACCATTTACATGCAAAATCCTCTCAAAGACACATGTGAAACACTGCACAATAAGTGAGTGAACTACACTCACAACTATTGCGAGGGGTACTGTACTTGCAACAACATATGAAGAGACACGTGCAACCTTGAACAACATTTGAGAGGGGAGCTGTACTTGCAACAACAGTGGGAATTCATATGTGGAATCCATGTAGGCCGATATATGATCATGTTGGACCATTTGATTAGAGGGGACCACCATAGTTGTGCATTGCCCGAATATGATTCTCACAGCCATTCAAATAAGGGCTTGGAGAATGTAAAGTTAGACCAATTTATACTTACCATGCATTTTGCACAGCATCAATTGTATGGTTGTGATTATTTGAGCATGATTATTTCTAGGTCATGTGCCCATGTGGATGGGTTGCCAACATTTCACAAACATTGGAGAATACATATCATTGTTCTTTCCATTCAACACTCCTTTACTGCTAGGACCTTTTTTTGTGTCCCTCACTAGCATGCCCCTTTAGGCCTTAGTTTGCAGTTTTAAAAAAAATTGTATGATTGTTTATGGGAACAAATGGAACTTCATAGTTCTAGTTACCATCTGATATGTGTTTGTGTGTTTTGTTTGAAATTTACACTTTTTTGTTGCTGTCCTTTTTGAAATTTCTTATTTTCTAGAAGAGAGGATAAAAATTCAGCTTTCCTATTGATGTATCACCACCTTTCAATGGAATTCATATGACAGGTTGTAGAGAATCCTATTATTGATGTTCAATCAACCGATGGAGCAGCTCAATCAGCAATTCAATACTTTGAGAACATGAGAAATTTTCTTGTGGCAGTTGGAGAGATGAAGCTTTTGACATTCGAGGCATCTGATTTAGAAAAGGTATGTGTTGATTTTATTATTTCCAATTAATTTAGTAACTTTAGTTGAAGCAGTGGGGAGGGAGGATTGCCCCCCCCCCCCCCCCCCCCCCCCCCTCTCATTTTTTGGTTTATGTTCGTACATTGTTAAGAATGCCTTTTCCATTTATGTTAGACTTTTATTTACAGGGCGGTTCATCAAACAAGGTTGTGGACTGCATTCTTTGTTTGAAAGGATACCATGAGTGGAAACAAGCTGGTGGAATTGGAACTTGGCGGTATGGTGGAATCGTGAAGATCACCGCCTTACCAAAGAGTTCACCATCCTCCTTGCTTGGTGGTGAAAGTGTCGATGGGACATCAGAATGCTCTGACTCGTCATACGACCAGCAGCTATTAGAAGTTCTTAGTCTTTCAAGTGAGGCCTCTCTTGAAGAATCCAAAGCAGCTACTGCTCTGAGTCTTCTCTTTGATAGATTTGGGCTTGGGCTTCTTCGAGCTTACCTTAATGAATTGAATGGGGTTGAGGACTTTCCTTTGAATGCAATGGTAGGTAAGACCTGTTCCTTTTTATTCCATCATTGATCTACATCTACCAGCAACATAATGAGAGCACAGTTGAAAGATTGTGATGATAATGTGTGTTCAAACATTCTACTTCAGGCAGTTGCTAAAAATACTGCCTCATGCAACTGATTAGTAGATAAGAGCCACGTTAGAATTGTAAATGGGTTTGCTGTTGATCCCATATGTACGCATACAACTCACTATGAATTAAGCAATTTGTGAATTCTTTTGATGTTGTTTCCTAGTAAGTGTCCTTTGTAATGTGAGTGTTTGATTAGATATTAGATAAAAAAGATTGATTACATATGTGAGAATCGCTACTTAATCTGCCAACCCAAAAACAATCACACCTTAAACTGGGAATAGATCAAACTATGCTCGACTATCAGATTCCTCACTTAACCATTTAGGTTGTATAAGCTTGGAAAAAAAATTCAGCCAGCCATTCATCCACTTCAGTAATCACAAATGCTTTTGATATTGCCACAAGGGTTGACCAGTTTTCCAGCATGTCATTTTTTCTTCTGCTAGGAGTTTTTTTTTCTTCTCTCTTACTAAATTTTTATGAACAATAGAGAGATAACGGCAACAGTTGTGGCCTTCTTGCCCTTTGAAGCTTGAAGTTGTGAACTTCCTTTACGGATATTCTCTTTTAAGAATAAAGCAAAAACTTCGGTAAATATGTTCCCTAAAGTATTTGTTCAGTCCTATGATTTTCATGATAGTTCAGCTTCTTCATCAGGAAGGTGTCTACTCAATCATTCTAAGAATGGAATGTGAACGTTACAACCCATTTTTTAGACCGATCCATTTTTACATAATTATAATCTTCAGGTAGTTTTTGCATGTTCTCTTTTAGTTAAAGATAATTCCACAAGACGCAACCACTGATTCACAGTCTTCGTTTCTTCTTAAGTTAGTGATCTGGTCGTAGTTGTTTCGATAAGCCCACTATCTTGGTTCATGCACTTATCGAAAACCACAATCACCATGCAAGCACCCATTTACATCATCAGATGCTTTAAATATTTTGTAAGCGTATATCCGTTTAGTTTTGTATAAGTTTATATTTATATAATTTTTATTTATTTATTTATTTATGAGCAAATGTATCTATATACAAAAAGAGTCAGACATGTATGTTTCATAAATACCTGAAGAACATTTACATTGTGGACATGCCCACATACCCCGGACACTGTCAATTATTTGTCGGATTCAACATAGGCTTTCACGAATCTTTAGTCATACTACAACTAAGTCATTAAGTTTATGTTTTGAACACAACATAAAGTACTCCTGAAAATTTTATGGTACTGTTGTTGTATGTCTTCCCCAAATCTTTGACCTTCTTAGGCAAAACTATCAATATATCTGTTTTGTACAGAGAGAGATGTTTGCCATTCTGATTATTTTGCAAGCATTTTTTTTTTTTCAATTTTGTTTTGACGAAGAAATATTTTTGGGATCGGTTCGATTCTTTCCACAACGAGACATGGACATTACTCTGATACTGTCGTTTGCTGAAAACTGTAGCTTGTCGACACTGTTCTCAGGAAGGCTGCTGAATCACTGAATGGGCTGCTTGTTTCTCAGAGAAATCAGGTACTCTTCATATAATCACCACTGAAAATCTTATATGTTGGTTCCTTTTAGTTGGAGTGTTGGGAGAGGACTTCTTCTTGAGGAGTGGGTAAAATACCTTCAATATGTTACAAGATTACTTCTCTAGAATTGAGTAAGCTATCTTCAAGGTTTTGAAATGAGCCATATGTTTACAACTGCCTAATCAAATTATTCAGATAGCAGTAACCTCCCCACTTCGCATAAACTACCTAATTTTAGATCACTGAGATTGCTTTTTGGTTGATTGACAGGCCTTTGAATGTCATGCTTCGAGTTCTTTGATTTTGAAAAGTTTCATAGTGTTTATTTTATTTTATTTTGAGGAAGCAGTTGTCATACTCTTAAACTTCATGAAAATCAAAGGGATTTTGATATTGACTTAAACTGTTTAGATATCTTACTTGAAGCAGTATCCCTTTGCACTTTGAAATTTCCAAAAATCTGAGCACTTTCAAATTAATTATTATTGAAAGTTCCACATGACACAAATGTGAAAATCTGTTCAAATCCTTTACAATCATCTCTACCCAAACTGATAAAACTGTAGATCTTACACTCTTTTTTCTCCCTGATGTGTCTATCAACAGCTTGCATTCCTTTTGAAAGAAATGTTGAGAAGTGGCAGCAATTCTCTGTCAAAAGCAGAATTAATGGAAGCTGTTTCAAGGTATCTTGGTCAAAGGTCTTGTGAGATGTCAGGTGGTTGCCCAAAATGCTCAAAATTTTGCATTTGCTGTGTAACACATGAAGAGAATGGGCTTACTGATTATCAAAATGCCGATCATGTGGAACGGCTTGATCTTCAACAAAAACAACTTGAGGTATGAATATTTTTATGCCATAAGTTGCCACATCAGTTTCATGACTTCCGCAACTATCCTAGTTTTAGTGATAATCCTTTATCTTTTCTGTGCAATGGAGCTAATGTGATTCAAATAATTGGATTTATTTAATGAAAGAATGACTTAATGTTGATAGTTTTTCTTTTTCTTTTTTAATTGCTTCCCGAATTAATGAACTTTGCCTTTAAAAAAAAAATGGTAAACAGAAGATGCACAAGATTGGTGATGGTTACCATATTGTACTCTTGTATTTTCTTTGTTAAGTAATTAAGGGGAATTGGGTATGATGCTTTGGGACATGAATAGTGACATGCCTGTACAAGTGGACCATGTTTCAGGGGTCCAGACCATTGATGTATGAGTTCCATCATGCGTAATGCACTGATGCCTACAAAACCTTCCAGATTGAAGATCCCATTGATCCAATTTTTGGCTTGTTTTTCTCTGATGTTGCCTTTGTCTTTGGTATTTTATTTTAGTCCACCAAGCAAAGGTTGGCATCTTTCAATTTGGGAGATTTTTGGAGCAGTCCCCATTCATGGTGGACTTCATCGGATCATCTACTGTGGATTGCTGGATGACGAGCCTCACATATATGGACTGGTGCTTCAGAGCTTAAAAATTCATCACGATACCTATTCCAATGCCTGCAGACGCCAATTATGATTTTCTGGCCCTGAATGATTTGTCTGTAATTTTTCCGTACCTCCATGCATGCCAATTCCGTTCGTCCACGAGATGTTACTCCTGTCTTAGATGTTCAAGAAAGGTTAGTTGTCCTTGAATTTCATAATAAAATCATTTTTCCCTATCATTTTCAGGAGATGAAATCAGTCTTTCATGAGACTAAAGGTCAAGTCCGGTGGATTCAATCAAAGTGGGAGGAGGAACACAAAAGGCTTGGTGAGAAACTGGAAACTTGCATGGGATGTTCTTTGGTTAGCAGGAAAAAGAAAAACAAGAGGGAAAAAAACTTCTGACTTTCCTACTTTATTTAAAAGAGAAAAGCTCATTGACCAGTTTTTGCTTTTTGTCACCTCAGAACATCATATCAACGGCCTGGAACAGGCTGCATCTTCCTATCATAAAGTGCTCGAGGAAAATCGCACGCTATTCAATCAAGTACAAGACCTTAAAGGTTACTACCTGGCATTTGTAGGATTGAAGGCTATATTGATTTTGTAGGAGCTTTGAAGCCTAATATCAAATTTTTGTTTTGTGTATTTTTTTTATTTTTTTTTGCAGGGTGTATTAGGGTCTACTGTAGAGTGAGACCCTTCTTACCAGGGCAAGCGGATGGCCAGACTACTGTAGATTATATTGGAGAAAATGGGAGTATCATGATTGTAAATCCTCTTAAGCATGGCAAAGATGCAAGGAGAGTATTTTCTTTTAACAAAGTGTTCGGAACAAATGTCACACAACGTATGTTCTCTTTCTCAGAGAAGGTTTCTTTTATGAAATAAGGGGATATATGAGATTTCTCCATGATATAATGGGAATTTTTCTGAACTGACTTTCCTTCAATAGACCAATGAAAATACCCTGCATTTTAGAAATGGCAGAAGTACTTTTCTGTCAGAATAAGACTCAATAACTGTCATGAAAGCATTTTGGTTTTTGCCTAAATACTAATGTTGATATGTGAGACTTGGAATTTTGTGAGGTTACACCCTTCATAATATTCTTGTAAGAAACAAGAATCAAGCAGTTATTCCAAAAGCAGATATTCTTGTCATTATCTACAGAAATATCCACTGCTCTTCAATCTCCATCAAACACACACTTATAAACACTTGGGAACATGGGTTGACAGATCTTTTTAAGCAAAATTTATTGTAATACATGAATACAATCATTCCAATAGTGATTTGGTTTTGTTGTTGATAAGTAGGACATATTGTTATGAAAATATCACTAAATGGTATCTAAAACTGGTGTTGTTGGGTTAATTTCTTTAAAAACATCAGGGATGCATGGTAGGCTTTGGGTGGACATTTTCTTCAGTCACTCATACTAATTGTTTCTGTGCAGAGCAAGTGTTTGCTGACACACAACCATTGATCAGATCTGTTCTCGATGGTTACAATGTCTGCATCTTTGCATATGGGCAAACAGGCTCTGGGAAGACATACACAATGGTAATATCAACAGTGCACTCTCTAAGATAGTATAGCTTTGAATTTCTTTTGATGAAGATGTCCAAGTTAGACAGAAAAAGAGTATGATCATTGGTATTTCTGCAAGTGAATATTATGATCACACTGTTGGTTCTATGCTTACTGAGCACTGACAAAAACACCATTTTCTGTTGCTTGAAATGAATTGGAATTCATTGATATTCTTAGAACTCTTTTGGGTTGATCCCATATCTCATGTGGAGGTTGCTTGACATTGCAACCATGATGTTGCTTGTTCAATCTGAGTTTACCAGAAAAAAGCCCCTTGCAAATTTTCACGTAGGTTCAAGATATCAGATGCTATGCAATTCTAGAAAAGAAGTTGTAACTAGCTTGTTATTGCTGCATTGTGCTTAATGCATAAAAAAAAAAAAAAAAACCAATATTCATTTGAGAACATAATGGATTTATAATTCCTGCCTTTCACGTTTGTAGAGTGGCCCTGACCTCACAACAGAGGAAACATGGGGTGTGAACTACCGAGCACTGAATGATCTATTCCAAATATCAAAAGAAAGGAGGGGCGTTATATCATATGAAGTTGGAGTCCAGATGATCGAAATCTACAACGAACAAGTGAGGGACCTATTGGTCTCTGATGGATCTAATAGAAGATATCCTTTTCTAAATACAACTGGCATCTATTTCAATTGGTTATACATGCTTGAAGCCTCAGAAGACTATGAATTTGCAATATGTCAAAAATCACTTTCCTTCAGAGAACTATATTTTCGTACTTTATTCCATACAAAGGAAAGTGACGCAGTGCTGGACATAGATAAGGAAATGTTTGCTATTGCTGAACCTTATAACCACCTTATCTAGGGAAAACTGGCTTTGACTTTGTAGAAGGTGGTGGGATCAAGCGGAGCCCACTTCAAATCACATCCAATGTTGATTAGATGGTGGTAAGGTTCTTTATATTGAGTCAGTTTCTGACTCTGAAACTGTTTCCCCCATATAGATGATCATATCGGGTATACTTCAATCTTCTTTGAGCTTTTTGCTTTATCCAGGGAATCAGGTTATGTCTTCCTTCACTTCTTGCACGTTAGACATAAGGAACAGTTCTCAACCAAATGGCCTTAATGTACCCGATGCGAGTTTGGTTCCTGTTAATTGTACTCAAGATGTTCTGGATTTGATGAGAATTGGTCAGAAAAATCGTGCTGTTGGAGCTACTGCACTAAATGAGCGTAGCAGCCGTTCTCACAGGTATACCCATTTTCTTCTAGTTATTATGCATGGAGTAAGTGTAGATACACAGAATTAACACATAAACTGAATTCATATTGATAGTAATTGGTACAAAAATATGTTAGAGAACTAGCTTAGGATATAATTAACTGTTTAGCTGAGCCTAAAACCCCTCTCATTAGTCAACAATAACCATATGTTTCTGAATTTCTCCAGCCACACACAAAAGTATTAGAGAAATTCTACGTGAACTTTACATTAAATGGTCACAGATGCAGCAAGTGTCATGTATGTATATCATTGAAGCTATTGAAGAGGTCAGCCCCACCATCAAGAACATCTGGGGCACACAAATCAAGTAGTCCACTCATCAGGCAGGTCAGACATGTACTTTGAATCAGACCCATTAGGTCTGTCTTAAGGGAGTGGCCCTCCTGATGAGTTGACCAGCCTGATTTTTCACCAGGTGATCTTTGCTGCTTGGATGTCATATGCATGTGATGTGACACTGGGTCATGTGTGCAGTCATTGTATATGAAGTGTGCATATAATGCACCGTCAGTGAACATGTCTTGTAGACATACACATACATACATAAATGTTGTGAGTATTACGTTTATGTCCACTGCACCCACATCAGGATGCTCTAATTACTTTGAACTGGTAGAGAAATATATAATTTCCTTCAACAATTGTGTAATTTCCTTTCCATTTTCTTTTTAAGTTTCTTCCTCTTCAATGAGCATCACTACTTGCTCAATAATTTCACTGTTCTTCTACAGCGTATTAACAGTTCATGTCAATGGAAAAGAACTAGTCTCTGGGTCCATCCTTAGAGGCTGTCTTCATCTGGTAGACCTAGCTGGAAGTGAGAGGGTGGATAAATCAGAGGCCGTTGGGGAAAGATTGAAGGAAGCTCAGCATATCAACAGATCACTTTCTGCACTGGGGGATGTTATCTCTGCCCTTGCGCAGAAGAGCTCACATGTTCCTTACAGAAATAGCAAGCTTACTCAAGTGTTACAGGATTCTCTAGGTAATAGTTTAAGTCTTCGCTTATCACAAAAGACCTTTATCTTCGATTCTTTTCTGAACTAATAGAAAGTTACCAAAGCCTCCATATGATCTAAGGAGCTAACCCATCCTTGATTTAAAAAGTTTATTAAATTCCACAAAAGTGCAGTTACCAGGGAAACCATTCAAATAGCAACTTTACTCGCCTCCCATACCACGCATTTATTTCATGCTTTCTGGCTAAATGCTGTGAGAACTATAGCAAATGAGACGTTTCACCCATCCGTTTTTCACATTGTTCCCTGCATCCATCTTGGTCTACTAGCTATGGTTTCATTACTTTTAAATGGTGTTTTCTTACTTTTTTCTTTGTCCGAATGAAGGGAGAGTCTGAGTAACTTTCTGCATCATATATTTGCAAATCACACAAGCATCCAAGTAAATGACTTAAAATGATTACTGAATTCTACCCAGAGTTCTCCAATTTTTGTCAACATTCTTCTTCTCGTTTGAGCCACAAAATCGTATGGGCTGAAAATCAAGCAAGATGATAAGCATGGTACATCTCATGCTAGGCAGATCAAACAATGATCTCTTTTATCTTCTTTTGAAGGTTTAGCTTGACATCGAAGCCATGACCTCAAAACTGAGAATCTTGGATATCTCGAGAACTTGGAGAATGCTGACAGTTGAATGTATTTCTTCGAAGAATGAGAGCACATCTCTAATGTACATCAAGCAAATATAATCTTTTCTCTAATGTATTTCTTTTCTCAAGGTTTTAATAAAAAAACTCATCTTTCGAAAAAAAATGTTTGAAACAAATTAGGCTGAACAACTCACTTTAAGGGTGTCTGGATCATTTTGACCTAAAGTTTTTTTTCTTCTTCTTCTTTACCTATAAGAGTTGTTTCTTCTGTTCTGATTATCCTTTTCTTTTTCTTATTATAGGGGGACAAGCTAAAACCCTCATGTTTGTACATATAAATCCGGAAGTTAATGCATTTGGAGAGACAGTTAGCACCCTTAAATTTGCTGAGCGGGTGGCATCAATAGAGCTAGGGGCAGCTCGCTCTAATAAGGAGACGGGTGAAATTAGAGAGCTTAAAGAAGAGGTTTGCCCTTTCAGTACTTTTGTTCCATCTAGTTTGAAATGCATTACATTATTGCAAGAAAGTTAAGCAATTGCATTTCCATCTGTCCAGATCTCAAACCTGAAATTGTCATTGGAGAAGAAGGAAGCTGAAATAGAACAGCTAAAAGGTGGGGTTGTTGGTAGGATCGGTCATGAGGCACAAAAGATGAGAGCAATATCACCTTTACATGTACAGAGATATGGAATTAGTGCCAGCTTGAAATCCGAACTCAATCAGCGACCTGTTGATGATACTAAAAACATTGAGGTAAGTTTGTAATGTCCTCATAAACTTCCTTTTTGTATTGTCATGTTTATATACTCCTAATGCTCCTCAACTCCCCTTGTAATCCCAATGGTGGAGATTTTGCAACACTTTTATTTTGTTTTTAGCATGTGGAATTTCTCTCATGCATATAAGGAAGCAATCGGTCGTCTTCATTTTTGCATTCATTGCTACCTGAGAGAGATCTCACAAAAAAGTTTATCTCTTGTCATGATACTGCAATGTTAAAGATCCAAACACTGAGACAACCGAGTCTGTAAAACTCTTAATTAGCCACACATTCCCACTGCTCATGTAACATAACAGGCCAATAAGAAAATACTGTTTGCATTAGTGTATGCTTGCTAACTTCTTTAATGAGAGACCTCCATTCATTCACCATCCAATTCTATCATGAAGATAGAAAAGATTTTAATGAATCTTGGATGTTCACAAATCTTCCCTGCTCGTCCCATGAAATGCTGATTTACGAAATTGAATATATCAAGTAATCGAAAGTAGTTAATGTATTTTAGCATAATTGCCAAAAAAGGAATAATAAATGCTGTTAAGTATTTAAATCCCATAAAAAGTACCCACAAATGAAAGGGAAGGAGCTAAAATTCCTTAAAAGCCTTACAGTAAGTTATGAAGTACATAATTCTTCGAAAGATCAAATTCGGATTAATTTAATTCCATAAATACGTAATAAATCTTGTATATTAGTTACTATATTTTGTTGGTTTCATGCTCTTTTTCTGCTACCATCTAAACAGGCTAGCAGTAGAATCTCTTTTTTTTTTTTTTTTTTTGTTTTCCACCCGCACTCGCACACCCCACACATGCCCAATAATCAAACCTGAAACTCATCCCCATGTCCAACCCACAGGCCCTGACGCTCTGCCCAAACCCTCCCAAGGATGGCTCAACTCAGGCTGCGCCCAGCCATCCCAGCCCATTTGCCAACCTATGCATCACCATCACTCTAAGAATCGTCTCAAGTCATTCAATATCAGTGATTGAATCACCATACCATGTTAAATGATACTTTATAGGCATAAGCATGCATTTGAAATAATGTATCCTAATTGTTTTTATTTTTTGGCTGGAAATTTAAACTTCAGGTTCGAAGCTCTTCTTCTGGGAAGCAGAGGAGGTCCCGTTTCCCGTCAGCATTCGCGGACAAGGAAGCGGATCCAAAATTGCCTTTCATTGCTGAAGAGAGCTTAATTAACTCTAGAAAGATAAGATCACCGTCCCCTCCTGTGAGAAGATCGTTATCCACTGATCGAGGTGCCCTCATCAGGAGCAGGCTCAAGCAAGACACTCCCGATGAGCAACCCACGATAAAATTACATTTTCCTGCCAAAGTAGCCATTAACAAATCTGTCGCTGCAGTGCCACTGCCATCAGCTAATGAGAACTTGAGGGGATATTGGGGCCCACAAGATCTTGCCAAGCAGGACAACATATCCGATGCGTTCTACAACCTCCACCGGTCCCACCCAAGGAAAGTCTATCCCGAACACGAGGAGGAACAATTTAAGCTTGCACTCAATGTCAGGCAAGGCTTCATCAGAAAAAGCAAGGTGGAGAGTAAGTCCAAGCTCAAGCAGCAGCCAGCAAGGATCCAGAAGTCTGATGCAGCGCTGACATTGCAGGCTGATGTGGACATAGGAGGAAAGGTGGAAGAGCCCCGAAAGAGTGATTTTTCAGAACCTGAAAATGAGAATAGGCCCACTGAGTCGCCGGCATATGTTAGTTTGAGAATGAAAAAGCTTCATCAGAACTTTGCGAGGATTTCCCAGAATCTCGAACCAAGGTATGTTTGTAATGAGATAACTGATCACCTTCATCCAGTTATATGCTAAGTTTGCTTGCAGCCCCTTCTTTGCTACCAATCTGTCACTTCCGGACATCCAAACCAAACAATGTGGGCCCTGCCATGAATATCACCTGGTAGAAAGATGGCTGCCCCACCTAATGAGTGGAGCAGCCTGATTTTCGAGGCACATAATCTTCATGGTGGCGCTTATGTTTTGAATGGGTTGAGCATCCTACACATCTAACATCTTGGTGGAAAGGATGGGATGCATGGTAAGCTAGCATCCAGCTAGCTGTAGGTTATCAGTTCACAAACTACACAAAAGTTACTGACCTGATACTCGAAGAATTGTATGATCCTCTATGTGAGGATTTGTAGTGTCCCCATATCCATGATCTGGACCACTGATCTGATAGCTCCATGGTAATGGCCCGCAGCTCAAAAGTTTCCACCATGGGACAATTGCAATTGCAAACGTCTGATGTTTGCTATGTAATATACAATTAGGCCCCATCCAACTGGAAAAAAGCAAATCCAAAATATTGTTGGCTAGCACCTTCCAATCTATGGGATTTTTTGTGGGACATGATCCATTAACAGTGGAGCCCATCGGATCAAAAGTCTTGACTGCTGAAATGTGGGATCCATATATGCAGAATTCTGTCCCTTCTCAAAGAATACAGTTGCTCAGGTCCAAGACCAGATTGATTGATTGACTGCAGTCAATTTCATTCTCTCTTTGTTCTTTTGTGTTGATCTGGGAAGTAATTCCAATTTCATGCAGAGGATTAGTTCAAACCGTCGATCCACTGTTGTTGGGGAAGCATGAGAACAAGCTCCCGAACAGCGGAATCCGCTATGGGAAGGAAGGCAGCACCACTTCCATACCTGATTTTCGACGAAGCCGATCTTCTCCACGTGGAAAATTCACCATCTTACCTTGAAATTCCAGCTCTCTTATACTATCACAGGAGTATATCGTAAAATTTCAACCCCATTTCTTGATAGAATATGTACAGGCTATTTAACGGTCAAAACCAATGGTCCATTTGCTTACAATCGAGATCGGCAGAAAGCTTTAAATTGTATTGCAGGTGGATGATCCAAACAGCTTTTATTTGTGATTCTTTTGTGATATTTTTGCCTTGTATTTTGATCAGATTTCATGGCATTTAAGTAAATTATTTTTAAGCATATGAGGGCATTATTGTATTTAAAGATCAACCCATATTATATAAATATAAGTTTTGTTGCTTGAAAGCTCTCTCTCTCTCTCTCTCTCTCTCTCTCTCTCTCTCTCTTTCTCTCTCTGTTGGCTGCTTTTATATTCTGTTGAGATCACATTGTAGGAATTTTGGATATGTAAATTCGTAATTGTGAAAATTTAGAATTACTATTAATTATAAAAAGAAATTAAAACAAAATTAGAAATTTGAATAGGAAGGAATTTAAAAAACTTATTTGATAGAGAATGAATCCTCATGTATTGTGGACTTTGGCCATTGGATTGGGCCTTACTGTTGATGGGAAATACCCAAAAACATTTCTCAAATTGAAATATTTCAACCCTCTAATTATTTAAAGGTTACGGTTAAGGAGACCCTCCATTTACAAAGGGCAAGTCAAATGATCGAAGTGTTGAAGTATTCTCATCTAAGGGCTTTTTTTTTTTTTTTTTTTTTTTTCCTTTTTTTGGCTGTCCTCCATTTGAGGCTGAGGCCCATCATATAAACGGTTTGGATCATTGAAAGATCATCATCAATCCAAAGGCTAAAGGCAACTGTTAGATTATATTCATTTTGCTATTCTTGCTTCGGCTTATGCTTTCAGTTACAGCACTGCAGTAGGTCGGAATGCATTCTGCAAACCTTATATTTGAGAACTACCATGGCTACTTGCAAAGGGAATCATATGATCTTCAACCTGAGTTTGTGCTAGTATCCTTGGCCTTGATCCAGACCGTTAATTATCCCGTTCTGGATTTATCATTCTTGGAAAATTTTAATTGGTGGCCTATAAATAGATGGTTGATTATAAAATACTGCAATGATAAACTGAACGATGGAAAAGGCCAAAGGATTGACGGTTGTCAACCAATGAGGTTTTTATTTATTTATCTTGGGTATCCATCTATAGCGAGATTGATCAGATCTCAAGGTATTTGAGATTTGTTGATCAAAACCATACCACATTTAAGGAACAAATACCTTTATGTCATGGAAGTGTGAGATCCAAACCCTTAAATCACATAAATCCATTGTCCAAATGTTTGTATGTAAAATTCAACCTGGCCCACTCACCAGATGATCCAGACAGTAGGAATAAATGGACGGACGAGAACAACCTGCTCAAATTCTTTCATTCATAATTGGCATAAGTTTCTGTATATTTTGTGGCTAGAACATCATTTAGTTCGTATCACCAGATGTGCGTCTCGGATCCCGTACGTGTGGGCCCACTGGGCTTCCTGTACGTGTGAACAAGGGCCTATACTTACAGGACACTGGGGGAATTAAAGTTAATGTGACAGCAGCTAGGGGTGGAAGAAACGGAAACGGATTGGCTACTCCCCCTGATACCAGCCTCGGGGCTGGTGGTCGGTGCTCTGTGGGCCCCACCATGATGTATGTATTTCATCCATTCCGTTCATCCATTTTTACAGATCATTTTATGGTTTGATCACAAAAACGAGAGGTATATAAATCTCAGGTGGACCACACCACATGAAAACAATAGTGGTTGGATATCCATCATTAAAATACTCCTGAGGCCCACTGTACTGTTTATTTGACATCTAATATGTTGATTAGGTCCTACAGGCCCAGATGAAGGAAAAAATCAAAAATCATCTTGATCCGAAACTTTTATGACCACAAAATGTTTTTTAATGGTTGACACTCATTAAACACTGTTTCATGTAACGTGGTCCACTTAAGATTGGGATATATCTAATTTTTGGTCTCATAATGTAAAATGATCCGTAAAAATATATGGACGGCATGGATGAAACAAATACATCATGGTGGGTCCCACGAAAGCACCGACCACCGGCCATTGGCTGGTGTCAGGGGGAGTGGCCAATCCGCGTCCGGAAGAAACGGGGGACGCGGATTTCCTGCTAAAGCCTTTCGCAGGAAGTTCCTGCACTGGAAACCTAAGTGGGGCCCACCATGATGTTTTTCAGAAATCCACACCGTCCATCCGTTTTGTGAACTCATTTTAAAATACGAAACCAAAAGTTACCAGGATCGAAGACTCAAGTGGACCGTACTAAAGGAAAAGATGGTTAGGGAAATTCCTACCGTTGAAACCTCCTTGGGGTAGACAGTGATGTTTACATGCCATCCATACCGTTCACAAGGGCATTTATACTGGGATGAACTGAAAACACAAATATTAGCATGATTCAAAACTTCTGTGGCCCCACGAATATTTCAACTGTAAATGTTTAATCTTCACATTTTCGGTCCAGTTGAGTATTGCATCAGGCCCATTTTTGGACTCATGTCCTAAAACAATCTCACAAAACGGATGGACGGTGTGGATTTCTCATAAACATCATCGTGGCCCCACCTACGTTTCCAGCACAGGAGCTTCTTGATGGACGGAATGTATGTCACTAGACAACATGATGGGCCCCACAGGTAGTGTAGAGGATTTCGGTCCCTACGCGACTCTACACATGAGGGAAAATGAAATAGTTTCAGTGGTATTTTGGGAATTAAAAAAATCCGTTTGGAACGTAGGGACGTGGCCTTTCTTCCACCCTTCCGTTTCGGATTATCATGTGGACATTTTCTAACACCATTCTTCTCTTCATCTCTAATCCCCCCACAATTCTATTTCCAGCCTTCTCTCCTCTCCGACCTACATTTCCCCATTCAATTTTCCGGCGAAATCCAACGGCAAATTAATATTTTTCAAGATAATTCGAGGTGGGTCCCATTTTTAGTTGTGGGCCAAAGAAGATCAACGGTGGTAAATCACAATTAATCAGATGAATTACGTGGGCCCAAGGTAACATTCAATTCATCATTCTTCTCTTGTCCATGATGAGAATATACATTTTCCTTCGATGCACGAATCGACAGCACTGATCTTATGTGGCCGAAACCGGTTGATCAATGGTCAGATTGTCATCATCCTCCTACAATCTCATGATTTGTGTAAATTCCAAGAAATGTGCATGATCATGTCCCAGTGATCAGGCCTTTGATTGGGATGAAAGTGGACCCCACCACATATTGATAATTTTCTCACAGGCTAGGATTGCAATCCAATGAAAGATTCTTATGGGACCACATCATCAACCTCCAGTGAAAAACCAACGGAGGATCCTCACTGCACTGTCACATCCATCTATCAGGCCAAGATCGGCGACGTCTGTCGTAATGTGACTGTTGTGTGGGGCAAGAACCTCATGAACCATACACTCATCCTAACCGTCCATAACCCACATAGCGATCAACATTCGACGTGCAAGATCGATCTCAAGCCATGGCATTTCTGGAACAAGAAAGGATTCAAGTCATTTGATGTCGACGGCAAGCGGATCGATGTGTTTTGGGACCTACGGATGGCGAAATTCTCAGGCAGATCAGAGCCGTCGAGCGACTATTATGTGGCCATGGTCTGTGATGAAGAAGTAGTATTGTTGTTAGGAGATTACAAGAAAGAAGCTTACAAGAGAAGTAAGTCCAGACCATCATTGATAAATGCTACATTAGTATCAAAGAAGGAGAATGTATTTGGAAAGAGAAGTTTCTCTGCAAGAGCTAAGTTTGATGAGAAGAAGGACCATGAAATTCTGATAGAGAACTCAATTTCAATGTCTACAGAGTCTGATATGTGGATCAGCATCGATGGGATCGTCATGATTCATGTCAATAACCTACAGTGGAAGTTTCGGGGCAATCAGACGGTGACGGTGAACGATATACCGGTGCAAGTGTTTTGGGACGTGCACGATTGGTTATTTAGTGGGCCCGGCATGGTCCACGCATTGTTTATCTTTAAGCCTGGCCAGCCTGTGCAACTGGCCGGCCAAGATGGAGAAGATGACGGCAGTGATCATGGCAGTCGGGTAAGTGATGGGGATGGCGGCGATGGCGATGGGTGCTTGGCTAGGAATCATGGGGTACAACCTGGGTTCAGCTTGTTCTTGTATGCATGGAAGGTGGACTGACGGTTCAGATTCGGGGAAGAAGTTCAGGAGGCGGATAGGATTCGGTGATCGGATGTGGGGCCCACTGATGAGTGTACAATGTATATTGTTGTTGGGTTTCATCCCTTTGATAGCGCAAAATGTGATTAGAATTAGATGATGGGAGGGTCTTTTTTTTTTTTAAAAAAAAAAAACACTAATCCATTGGATTTTCTTGCATTGTATATTACATTTCTCCCTCTCAAACATTTTTACTGGTAATTTTATCATCATCTGGAGAATTATATGATGCTGGGTGGTTTGTGGTACAACATGAGATGGATTGGAATGGGGAGGCCTGTTTGGACTGCAGCGGGGTCCACCAGATTAGCAGTTATATGATCTCCAACCCAAGCATATAAAGCAACTTAATCTGTACAAGTGGGGCCCATGGTTGGTCTTCAGGCCCCACTGCAGATGGACCAAACAGGGAAGTTAGATTACATAGAAGAAGCTTTCAAAATTCTGGCCTGAAAATAGATGTTCTGGAATAAAGATGTGGTGGTGATTATCCAAATTCAAACAGGAAAAAATGCTCAAGATTGGTGGGTAGGACTTGCAATCTGAGATTTTGGCATGATCCATTCACGGTCGGCCCAACAGAGAATAATCAGGGATTACTGAACTACTGGCCCCCAAAACTGAAAAGATCAAGTACAAGGACCTTGTTATTCAATAGGGGTCATTTGGATGAGAGTACGTGTGAGGAATAGGGAGTAAATGAGGTAAGAGGAGTCGGTTGGATGGGAATAAATGGAGGTAAATGCGGTACTTTGAAATCCATTACAAAGATTTGAAGCAAAATAGCCTTTTGGACAGCTTAATATAAGCACTTTGATTTATATTTTTTGAATGGTCTTGCACACATGCACTCTCACACCCACACACACCACATGGGTTCTCGAACCCATGACCTCTGAGTTGAAACACATGCAGCGAGCGATTTAAAAAGTCACCCACTCAAGTGATAGATGGCCTATGTTTCAAAAACTCACCTAAAAGACATTAGGTAATGTTCCAATACAATGCTTTCTTTATGGGTGTTATTTGTGTATAACATCCCAGCCGTGGAAAAGGTGGGACACATTGTAAAGATTACTTGGGAAGAAATCGGAAAGACCCATTCATCAAGCGGACTAAACCATCCAAATCAATGGACAGCTGGTGGTCTAGATCAATGCACGTGTGGGGCCCAACTGATTAGTGGATTGTTCCAATTTCTACCTTGCATGTCCCACCTTCTTCATTGCTAAGATTTCTCATTGACACATTAGGAGAGGCCGGTTCTGTTATGTTGGTTACGCTATACCTGCAAAATGATTTGTGGTCCACTCAAATCCCAATTCATCCATCCTTTGTGCCTCCCAGCTTCCTCCTTGGAGAAAAATAAAAAATCCATCCAGAACGGACCCATCATTAAAAACCTTCTAGGTTGTGTAGGGCCCAATGTATTTTATATATACCATCGAATCCATTCAGAAGATGAGGTTGGCCAGGATGAACGGATGCCTCAAAAAATCAGGCAATTCCAAAACTCAGGAGACAGAAGTGTTTAAGAAGTTTTAGGAATAATTTCCATGCTGTGGCCCACCCGAGTCTGAGATCAACCTGATTTTTGAAAGACAGGAATAAGATGAGGGGGCCGCACATGATTAACAACTGAATCCGGATCCTCAGCTTGCCACAAGCAGAGAAATCATGTTTGTTAAAATCTAATTGGACCACATCATCATCACACTGCTGCGCTTTTAATGCAGCAGTGCTGACAATGTAAGTGATGATGTGGACCAATCACAATGCAGGAAAGCAGGGTTTTCCTGCTTGTGAGATGCACAAGTAAAATGGCCGACTAGACAACAAGTGAAAATTTTGCGGGATGTTAGCAATGTTTCCAAACCTTTTAAATGGCACACAGGTGACCTGTTGTTAATCTAAACTGTTCCTTCAGTCATACAACTAGGAGCAAGCCATGGTGCAAAAATCATGCCACTCAGGTAATTTTAGGCTTCCAATTAATAGCATGAAAATGAACAATCAAGATTGAATGGATCTTGATATCTAGTAGATAGATCCCACTTTGGACTTCTTATGATTCTAAAGTAATACTTTGATTTGATGATTCTAACCATGTGATTTATGACTAGTAGATAATGGACAATTATATCAAATTTGCCCCATTCAAAGGATTAGGATCATTTGATCGGTGTGGTTCTTGCATCTTGCACCATTGCTTGTGAAGGTCCCCCAACATATACTCGTACATCCAACTAGTTGTATGAGAGGTCGACCAATGTGTTTGTACAACATCTAACCCATCTCTCTTTAAAACACCATGGTTTGGTCCCACACATTTTATTTATTTATTTATTATTTTCTTAACACACGCATCACACCCAACACACCGGCGCACTCGCGCCACAGTGGGATTTCACTACAATGGGTACTAGAACCCATGACCTCATGAGTAAAGACCTCTGGTCCTACACAACTTGTGTGAGCATCTCTCTCTCTCTCTCTCTCTCTCTCTCTCTCTCTCCTGATTTTTGGGCCAGGGCATCCACAAGTAGGTCCTGTCCGATGAACAGTCCAGATCTTGCATGCGCATGCAGCCGCAAGTATCAGTGATAATCCCATTAGCAACAGTAATTTTTATATGTATGTGCAAAATAGGCATCTTCAATTCTGATGGATTTTTAATTTAAAAAATAATAATAATAAATAAATAATGATTAAGACGGCCACTGCTAAAGCAGTGTATTCTCAAAGCATTTTAATATTACAAATGGGCCACCTCAAGGAATAAAAAAATTTAAAAAAGGGAGGATGGATAGAAAGAAAATAAGAAAAAATGTCAATGTCACCTGCCAAAGCATCTCAGTATTGAAGATGTAAAAGTTGAAGAAAGGAACTTCAGACCAGCAGATCCGCCTGGGAAGTACGAGATTGCATAGTATGAAAGTGCGAGGACCTATAAACAAGAAAAGGAAGTGACATTGAGGTGTTTAACAAGCTTTCATTTCTTAATAAAGGATGGTTTGTAGCAGGAGGAGGAGGAAGAAGGAAGAAACACCCATGTGCCACACCTAGATGAGTGTGTGGGGCTGGCAAACCTGTCTAGCTAGAGGTAACTGACAATGTTAAAAACTGTTTCCTAAGAAAAACAAACTGTACATGTGGGGCACATGATTTGGTGACCCACATCATCCATATGGTGGGCCCCATGGTTAAAGGTAGACATCCCAGAAATCTCTGCTGTTGGAAAACACTGGCCATCCACTTGGCACCACATCAGATGTGGACTCTGGGTTGTAATTCCCTACAATTATCAATTGATAGTATCATCCAATTGGGAGTTTTTGAGGCATGCCCAGCAGATGATTGGACCCACCAGATGAATGGATTAGGTTGCCAAAGACAGCCCCAGCCTGTACAATTGCTAGGTCAAAAAAAAAGAAAAAGAAAAAAGAAAACCATTTCTTTCAATCGAGCTTCATCTGATACTTCATTCAATTAAACATGGTGAGGTGAAATACAAAGGGGTGAAAGTTATTAAAAAATAAAAATTTAAATAGATAATTTTTTTTTTTTTTTAAAAAAAAAACAAACAAGCAAAGGTGAATGGAAAAGATACCGAAGAAAAAGAAAAAGAGAAGAGGACCCTATCCATTAATGTCTAGTTATCAATCAATCATCATCTAAACCTTATCCCAACTAATTGGGCTCAGCTGCATGATTCCTTTTCCACTATTCCACTCTATCACATAACTTCAGTTGTTTGGGTTAAAAGAAAGAAAGTAGAGTGAAGAAAAAGGACACAAATTGAAAATGTGATACCTGTAAAACAGAGAAGAAAATGGAGAGAACGTAGCTGTGAAGCACCATTGACACATATATGGTACCCACCATGCTGCTAATAAATCCCACGGTGAATGGAAGCCTCTGCAAAAAAACATAGCCAGAGAGGATTTCATATTTACTAAAAGAGAATTCAAATGGGTTTCAATTTGCAAAGAGACATGCTCCATAAAGAATGTTTTTGACTGCCATCCTAGGGCAAATGGATAAATTGATGGTTGAAATTAAAGATGAATTGTATGGGTCCTGCTCATCAAAAGAAATGTACGTACAGGATTCCCTGAATGCGGGGCCCATGATTCAGTGATGCAAACCGTTGATGTGATGGCCCTCAATATGGATGAGGGATGCACCAGAAATCTGCCAGACATGGAGATCCTAGTCCATTGATCTTTGCCCTTTTCAGATTGAATGTGGACTATTGCTGCACTTTTCACCAAACCATGTATTCTTGTTTATTGGTACATGAGCTGAGCTCATTCAAAACAGAAGATTCTTGGGCATCCATCATCAAAAGGGCCACCAGATCAATGGTTTGGATCACCAGAAAAGTGCCCGACATGTAGGGACACTCCTGTAGGTACCAAACTGTGAGAATGCTGATGAGCAAGACCATACAATTCCTCAAAACCCAAGCATACTGTGATTCCCTTTTCTTTTTCACCTCATCCAATGCACAAGATTCCTACATTTGTAACTGTCTGTTCTCATCAACCGCGATAAGGTGGACCTACGAACCCCCTTCTTTTTCTAAATTCACTCACATCTTAAGTTTGCAGATAATTCAAATGAGGCCAGATCCAATACAAAGCTTTCTATATTCATATTAACATACAAAATGCATCTAACTGAATCTAAGTCATCTAAGAACATTTTAAGTGCATCTACATAGGGACTAAAGTTCACGTCATGTATTTAGAGGCAGTAAAATGCACTTATATGGACATGAATGCATGTAGATAGTTTTTTTTTTTTTTTTTTTTTTTATTATTTTTATTGAATGTCAACCTTAACACACAAGGCTTTGTATTGGATACAGGCCCTATACAAACATATAGATCAGTCCAACTGGACCTAGACTTTTGCAGACTTTGGATAACTATAAAATTATTGCAATCGATTAATCGGGATATTAGGAGATGAGATACCTCTTTTGAGAACATGTGCAAAAGCTGGTTCTTCGAGCCTTTGAGTGCGAAGAACGATCCTATGATAAAGGCACAACCGACGGTGAAACAAAGAGCAAATTTTTGAGGCATCAGCACCATAACTGGAAGGAACATGGTGAATGCGATGAAAATGAAGAAAATTCCGGCTGCCAGGAACAGCCCGAAGTACATGAGAGATTTTGCAGAAGGAACATTGCTAGTAGCTGACTGGAAGTTGCCTGGTAGTCCCCAAACTCCTTTTGAAACCCTAGTAATATCAAACCGACATACAGAAAACTAAGAAAATAATTCCGTGGGGAAACATTATATGCACAATTAGGGGTGTGTTTGGATGAACTATCTAATTAAATTGCATTAATAAAGTGGAACAGCCAAAGTATGATTACCATCCTTAGACAAGAAACAAAGAAATACACAAGGGGGAATGAAGAGGCCCATCTAGATAACACATTGGCTATCTCATGTGCCTCCCTATCTACATCGGCAGACGGTATGTTTAATTTCGAAGGAACAAGGCAAATTTCATCAAAAGCATATGAGGGCAGGCTCTAAATGACCCTTGCTCATTTGCTCCCCAATTTATGATGTTTGAGGAGTCTCTGATGCAAGACAATTAACCGCTTGCTCTAAAAGTTCGAACTGATAGAGCATGATGAATTAATCCCTTTATCTTATAGCCCAGGCCCCAAATCCATGGGTTAGGTCCTCGGCTGAACCCTTCTCGTGGGCCCCAAATCCATGGGTTCCGCCCCCTCGTGGGCCCCAAATCCATGGGCTCCACCTCACATGAGCTACCCGTGTCACACCGGCCCCAAATCCATGGGTTCTACGGGCCACCCAGCTCGAGTGTGCCACTACATCCCATGGGCCACCCCACTTGAGCCCGGTGTGAAAATGCCCCCGCATTAGTCTCTTTCAATGATAACCGGTCTGGACCACTCCTTATTAACTTCAGCCTTTCTTTCAAAAAGAGGGCTTCCCCCTTACATTGCATCTCCTGATCTGGCTGGTCCAGAGAAACGGAAAATAATAATGTTTGTTCAGAAGGCCTTGGGAGGAGACCTCAAAATTCACCTTTAGCTATCCTTCCGAAGGACACTTCCAATGTGGCACAAAATTGGGGAACGATGCTTCACTAATCACCACCAGTAGACCATTTGAAATAGAAGTCCGAAGTCAATATCCCTGTAAATTTGGTGCAAGGTGTGTGATGCAGGACAATTAACTGCTTGCTTTAAAAGCTCGAACTATTAGAGTATGGCGAATTAATCCCTTTATCTCATAGCCCAGGCCCCACATCTCATGGATTAGGACCTTGGCCGAACCCCCTTCGTGGACCGCAAATCACACAGACCGCCCACCCCGAGTGTGTCCCCGCATCCCACGGGCTACCCCACTTGAGCCCGTTGTGAATTGCGCATTAATCACCCCCGGTGAGGAGTCTCGAACACGAGACCTCTCCCGTGAGCCCCAAATCTTATGGGTCACCCACCCCGAGTGTATCCCTGCATCTCATGGGCTACCCCACTCGAGCCCGGTGTGAAAATGTCCCTGCATTAATCACTCCCGGTGAGGAATCTCAAACACGAGACCTTCCGCTCTGATACCAATTTGATGCAGGACAATTAACCACTTGCTCTAAAAGCTCGAGCTGTTAGAGTATGGCGAATTAATCCCTTTATCTCATAGCCCAGGCCCCACATCTCATGGGTTAGGACCTCGGCCAAACCCCCTTTGTGGGCCCCAAATCCCACGGGCCACCTACCCCAAGTGTGTCCCTGCATCCCACGGGCTACCCCACTTGAGCCCATTGTGAAATGCGCATTAATCACCTCCGGTGAAGAGTCTCAAACACGAGACCTCCCCTGTGAGCCCCAAATCACATGGGTCACCTAACCCCGAGTGTGTCCCCGCATCCCATGGGCTACCACACTCGAGCCCAGTGTAAAAATGCCCCTGCATTAGTGAGGCTTGATGTGTTAGGTTGCTTTTGATTTGATAGTAATTCTCTCCACTGGTGCCTCTTTATAGTTGAATATACAGTTGTTCCTGTACTTCTAGATTTGCCAACACAGAGCCAACATAAGCATTCTCCAAAATGTCCTACCCCTTTCTTCAAGTAGGCCTCCTTCACAGCTAGGTAGAACAAGGCAAAGGTCCTCTCACGTACCCAATTCATGTTGAAAGTATTTAGGAAGTGGTCTCAAATCTTCATCGCTTGGGTCCAATGGATGAACAGGGTGGGTTGTCTCCTCCTTTCACAGGAAGGGGATGCTAGGCAGACTATCCCCTGATGTGTACAAATTGAGAATTGTCCGCCATCGCCATCCTAGGGAAGGTTTCAACCCTTTGGGGACTAAAGAAGACCAAGCGTAGGTGTGAGGGGGAAGCCTCCAAATTTTGTTAACAATTAAAAGGAATGAGATTGAGATCCATTTCCAAATTCAAGCATCCTCACTTTGGTAAGGCTTCATTTATATTCTCCAACAATTGAGAAAAGTCCACCATTTCATCATCATTAAGATTTTCTTTTCAAGGTGATGTTCCAAATGATCTTACCCCACAAAACTTTAGAACAACCTTGCATGAAGGATCCCTTTGTTGTGGCCACTATATAGAGGCAAGGCAAGACTCTTATGAGAGGCTCTTCACTCATGTTGATGCACATTTCTTCCCAAAATTTCACATTATCACCCTTACAAACTTTAATTCTAGTTCTTTATCTCAAAGTCTTTCCTACATCCTTCATTTGTTTATGTTGTTCCACAGATACCCAATTCTTACCATCCAAGACTTTAGAACAACCTTGCACGAGGAATTCCTTTGTTGTGGCCACCATATAGAGGCAACACAAGACTCGCATGAGAGGCTCTTCACTCACACTCACACTGATGCACATCTCTTCCCAAAATTTCACATTATCATCCTCATAAACTTTTATTCTAGTTCTTTATCCCAAAGTTTTTCCTACTTCCTTCATTTATTTATGTTGTTCCACAGATACCCAATTCTTCCCTGTTGTTTCCTAGAATCCACCCCCAAATTACAATTACGGTATTTTCAAGTTGGAGTTGAGACAAGTGTGAATACAATTTGAGAGGTTGCTTCCTGGTCATGAATCCAAGGAAATATGTAGGCACAACTTGGTAATTTCCTCTTGTTTAAACTGATTATTCTCAATCCAGTTCATTAGTCCATCCAAAGTAGCGATTTGGATGAACAAGAGAAGGCAAACCTCATAGTTGAACATCATTGAGATTGCCAACTGAGGGAAGGAAAAAATATCAAGACTACCTCGAAACAACTTCTATTATGTGAGAAATAACCATATAAGATGTTCAAATATAAGATCAATGTTATTGCTTGAATTTGGATGAACGGGTGTGACGCATGTAAATGCACGTATACCTGCATGATGCATCAATAATATGCAAAGGATAGTGGGGATGCTGATTGTGGCTAGGGACCGTCCGATGCCTAAGGCAAGTAGACTAAGATGAGGGGTGGGACTTGAGTTAGGGGTTTTGGTGCTTACCTTTCTCCAATTGTAGTGGTGTGCTTATAGGATGTTTAGGCGGCTTCAAGACTTGCGTATCCTAGTGGGATATGCCGGATTTGCTAGTGGGTCCTTATTTGGTTGGGGATCTACTTCTGAAAGTATCGTTGAGCCCGCCTTGGTCGACATGATCCTCGGATAGAATCATATCAAATCTTTCTTTTCTTGATTCAAAGTGGAATTCTCTCCGTGTTTTCCGTCCCTCCAGCTTGAGGTTGATCTGGTCGACTTGGGAGGTGGTTCCCATCACTGAGATCTGCCTTAAACAGCTCACTTCAAGGTCGATGCAGGGCTCATCTCTCTGTCGGTGCTCTTTCAGCTCGGTAAGTCCATCATGGTATTCTAATTGGCCCAGCTCTAAGGCATTCCTACCATGATTAGTTGTATTTCCCGTTAGCAGGCCAGTTCAGTTATATCCACAACAATCAATACGGGTGATCATTTTCATGGGAAAAACACAAACAAAAGTTTCTCAATCTCAAATATGTAAGCTGTATTACTATTACCAAATTGTGGGATAGTGGCAGGACAATACATTGATTAGCAGTGACTCAAGAATTCACTAGTTGAAAACACAACAAAATCAAGAAGATTATCAGATGATTTATATACAATGAAAAGAATAAGCAGACCACTCAGAGAATCACTAGATCCCTTATATTTGAGCCTTCATCATTCCAATTAAAGTGTGAAGCAAGAGCATTCAATGCCTTGACCTTGTAAAGTGCATGCCTGTTTCACTGTTTTTGGTTGACCAAAATTATCCAGTTGGAGGCCGAGTTACCATCACGAACAGGGAGCTTTTCTGTTTGATACCAAATCTGTGCACATGGGACCCATAATTGGTATCTCACCACCAGTCTCCCACCAATCTCCCAGTATGATACTAAGTTATTGCAATCCCATCTTTCTGCCAATCCGTCGCACATGTAGGACAATCAGGCCATTCAAAAAGGTGGGCCAGACCAAAAGATCACTTGACATGAAAGTAGGCCAATCCAGTCATCAGGAAGTTGAAATTTGAATACTAGCACCTCAATATGAATACTAAAGGAATTGCAATTTGGTCATCTCCCGAGACCTGCAGCTCTGATACCACTTTGATGCACGACAACTAACCACTTGCTCTAAAATCTCGAACTAATTGAACATGGCGAATCAAACCCTTTATCTCATAGCCCATGCCTCACATCTCATGGGTTAGGTCCTCGGCTGAACCCCGTCATGGCCCCACATCACATGGGTTCCACCTCACACAAGCCACCCACCTCACACAGGTGGGGCTGGCCTCACACGAGCCGCCCACCCCAGTGTGCCCCTGCATCCCACAGGCCACCCCACTCAGCCTGGTGTGAAAATGCCCCTGCATTAGCAACCTAACACACCTGAAATCTCACAGATTTGTACCAAAAAAAAAAGTGACATAACCGGATATCAGACAATATAAACCAAATCAAAATCAATAATTTAACATCAGATCCCACACAGGGATAGAATCAGAGCCGTTGGATTGGGAGTCTTACGTGCTGAAAGTTCCGGAAACCTTGTCGTTGGCAGTGCGGACGGCAGCTTCGATATCAAACCCTATGCTCGACGATGATCCGTCATCATCGGAGGCTGTTGCTTTGGAAGCGGCGTATGAATTCCAGTCGGCCAGCAGAGATGGAGGTTTCTCATCGCTGATGCTGATGCTGGGCCCACCCACAAACCAAGATTGCGCAGTTTTCTGCATTTTGCAGAGAGAGAGAGAGAGAGAGAGAGAGAGAGAGAGAGAGATTTCTCTTCCGGATTGGAAAAAGGGAGGGAGACGGGGAGTGTCGGGATTCGTGCCAGAGATCTGGCAATCGTACGCTGTTTCCCTCCGTCGTTTCCCTCCGCCACTACTTGCTCTGGAAGGAGAGAGAGAGAGAGAGAGAGAGAGAGAGAGAGAGAGAGAGAGAAATTTCCCAATCCGAAGGAGAGGAAAAGTGCTGAGATACGTGGCGGAGATCTATCGTGCGCTTTTTCCCTCCGCCATTACTGTTTCTGCGAAGAAAATACGAGAGAGAGAGAGAGAGAGAGAGAGAGAGAGTTCCGTCGTCTGATAGGCGCCACTCCTGGTGGGGAATGGGGGAGCGGATCAAGTGATACCCAGATCCACAGTGATTTATTTTCCTTAAATCCACACCGTCCAACCATTTTTAAATATCATGTTAGGGCATGATTCAAAAAAATGAAGCTGACTTAAATCTTAAGTGGACCACACCACAGGAAACAGCAGTGATTGAATCCCTATCATTAAAAACTTGATGGATTCTACCGAAATGTTTATTTGCCATCCAACCTGTTGATAAGGCCGAAAACAACTAAATAAAGTAGCCACACAAAATCATCCTGATATAAAGCTTTTATGGCCCACAAGAAGATTTTAATGGTCAGTCGCGCTATGATCCATCTAAGATTTGAAATTTCTTTATTTTTTCTTTATTTATTTATTATTTTTTTAATTTTGCCCAACAACAAGCTTTCAATACGGATGGACAGCCTAGATGTAGTCAGATACATAACATGGCCACACAGGGGTCCACCCACCTCGGTTGATCCGGGTCTCACCTAATCCTTTTAGGAGGAATGTATCCTAAGCGGATTGGGTCTTACCCCGCCTGGACAGAATCTGGCCTAGCTCAGCTTCGACCACTAGTTGACCTCAATTTGAACTCAGCTCAGCTTAGTCATCAGGCTTATCTGGCCAGCTCAGCTCAGCTCGGCTCGGTTAGCATCTCGGGTCAGTCCAAGCCTGTGCCGCATTTTTACAAACATATGGAGTATACTTTTAATGTCTTAATGTATGTAAAACAATAGTAGCTATTCACATGTATTTCACCAAACATCTTATAAGCAACTTCAAAATCAAGAAAAAAAGATATTTCTTTCACATACATGCCTTCCTTGCCACCAACTAGCATTTCGTTCAGTCATTTCATCAATCACTTGGTGAGCAACATCAATATCAAAGTAACTGAGACACCGAACTGGTTCGATTCAAGTTTGATTCGAGTTGGGGTTTGATCCAAGTCGAGCTTGGGCAAGCTCGAACTTAGTATGGCAAGCTCGAACTCAATTCAAAATTTTTTCGAGCTCAAAAAATCAACTCGAACTCAGTTTCAAATCGAGTCGAATCGAGCTTTTTCGAGTCAAGGCGAGCGAGCTAACCGAACTAACTTAGTTCGTGTATAGCCATAGTCTGGACAAGGCTATGTGGACTCATACATCGGGGTGGGTCCCACATATCCTTACCTAGACGGTGGCAGGATGCAATCTAACTCCGTTAGTTTCCGTTAGCAGGAGTTCCTGTAGGATGTGTGAATTGCGTCCAATCCTATGCCAGAACGGACATGGGCCTGACACGGACTATGTGGGGTCCACCCTAATGCATAGAGGTGGGCAAAATGGACCTGATCCGACCCGATCTGCCCCGATCCAACCGTTTTGAACAGAACTGACAGCCAAGATTAAGCCTGATCGGGTCGTGATTTTTCAGATCCGATTCTTTTCATTTCGGGTCCGGATAGACCTATATCCAAACCGACCCGACCTGGATACCCGAACCGAATGGACCTGACCCGACCCGAACAAACCTGGACCGAATAGCAGATGGGTAGTATAAAATATCTTTTTTACTTCTTTTACCCTAGCATTCCTTACCCTGCTTTTTCTTACTCGACTCTTCATTTCCCCTCTTCTCTTATCTTAACCCTATTTAAACAACGGACAAGCACTAGATCTCTTTTGAGAGATATCCATGCCATGCCGTGACATTACACCACTGCATGTTAGAATCAAGTGACTGGAAAGCAAATCTCTGTTTTTTTTTGTTTTTTTCATTTTCTGGCAGAGAAGCCTTTTAGGATCATTACAAAGCCCGTCCAAGCATACATCTTTTACGCAGTTATCAACCCAGGTTATTATCATAATTTCTCATGTTCATTTCTTTTTTTCCGTTTTTAATTTAAAATATACTCAGAAATCTCTACGCTTTCCTCCTGCTTTCTATCCTATATTCAAAGCTCTTGGATTCGACATTTGGGTTTCATCGTTAGTTTAATCAACAATCTGGACTGTCCATTTTGATCGGAGTGCTATTTATGGGTATCTAATGAGTAGTATTTGGAAATTCTACAGTCTATTTAGGTCTAATCGACGAGGGAAAGTATGGGATTTGATGCGTTGAATAGTTAAAAGATGAGCTTCTTTTCGATTGCGATGGTACGAATTGCAGAAGAGTTATTTGATACTCTGGCGGAGTGTGGTAATTCATGAACAGTCAAGCATGAATTGTATACCTGTCATACATGTAATTCAAAGTAAACTGTTAAAAAATACTTTAATTACTTTAAAATTATATATATGATTGAAATGTCGCACTTAATTAGTCTATAATCTAATATTTTAATAAACTTTTATATTAAATCTACGTCATTGATTATTTTCTATTTGCTACAATGCCATTTAGACGTCCGTAGATCAAATATTTACAGTCGTATATTATATATAATTCTAAATCAAATATATATATGATGGGAACCATTTTATGGACGGTGTAGATGGTGTTGAAAATTTGACACGCATGTGAATTATTTTGCATGAGCATGAAGTGTCAGACTCTACCAGAGTATCAGGTTATTCTCAAAAGTAAATGCGTGCATGTGACTCTTTGAATCCAAATTTGAAGATGAGTTGCATGATACTCGAGCTGCCCTTAACACTTGATGCTCATGCACTTAGAAGTTGCACACTTGGCATAAATAAAATAAATTAAAACCAACTAGATTATGAATTCATAGTCTCCAAATCAAATAACAATATCATAGTAGTTAGAAGATCCTAACCTTTGATTGCCGGACATATGTTTGTGGAAATAAGAGAGTTAGATATTTTATTTTTTAATCTATTAATAAATCTTCACCATTCCAATATTTTAAAAACAATTCTTATATAATTTTGACGGTTTAATTTCATTAATTATATTTAAAATGTGCACTTTCTAAGTGCCAGTGTATCATTTATCCTTGTCCTCAAGAGTACCAAAGGTTTTTTGAATTCGAAAGGGTGGCATGTAAATGCGATCTAGCTCTTGAACCGGGCTCAGATTAGCTACTGGCAGGTTAGTAGCGGGAGTGGCTACTGAAGTAACGCCACTAAGTTTCGTGGCCCCACCATGATGTATGTTTTGTATCCACGCCGTCCATTCATTTGGAGAGATCATTTTAAGGTAAGATCCAAAGAACGAGTTAAATCCAAAGCTCCAGTGGACCCCAGCAGAGAAAACAGTGGGGCAGTGACGCCTACCATTAAAAACTTCTAAAAGCCACAAGAGTTTTAGATCAACCTGTTATTTGTGTTTTCCCTTATTTATGTCATTTTTAACTTTTGAACAGGTTGGATTTCAAATAAACATTATGGTGGGCCGTAGGATAGTTTCAACGGTGGGAATCACTCTCCCCACTGTTTTCTGTGGTGGGGTCCACTACAAATTGTTATCTGTTTCATTCTTTGGTTTATATTTTAAAGTGATATCTCAAATTGGATGAACGGTGTGGATACAACACATACATCATAGTGGGGCTCACGGAACTTGATGACATCACTTCAATAGCCTAATCCGCGGCTCACCCGTCCGTTCGTACAACCCGGAGCTCGAGGAGCATTAGTGCTCGTCTTCGAGCGACACGTACCTAGAGCTGCTTAGAGCTGGTGTCAGCTAAGCAGTACGTTTTTTTTTTTTTTTTTTTTTTTTTTTTTTTTTTTTTTTTATTAGCTTGTTGGTAGACCCTACTCATAGGGTTACTGTACTTGAAGCTTATTTAGGAAGCTATGAGATGTACACGCTGGTGTGAGCTTGTGTGGGGGCCGTTTTGAATTTTTTGGTTTATCCACGCCGTTCATCAGTTTTTTCATACTATTTTAGAGGTTGATATTAAAATTTAAGTACATTGTACCATAAAATATCATTGAAAAAATGAAGATTCGAACCTTGCCCAATCCGATTCGACTCGGGTTTCCTTACCGGGTCGGAGTCGAATCGGCTCTAAGTCAGCAGAGTTCGGATCTGTTCGAATCCGATGACTTGAATCCGGTACTGGATCTGATCGAGTTCGGGTCACACCTTGCAAATATTGAACCCAGTCGAGTTGGAGCAAATTCGATCCGACTCGGTCTGATGCCCAGCTCTACTGATGCATGTGTTTTATCCCCACCATCTATTCATTTTAATTGATCATTTTTAAAATGAGCCCAAAATGTAAGCAGATGTAACCTTCAAATGGGCCACACCATAATTCCTTTAATATTTTTAAATTGACTCTTTTCACTAAAAAAAATTATAACCATTTTTATCCAACTTTTTTAATGATAGAAAACTTTTTTACAGGCTGAGTACGTACTGCGCAATATAAATTATGCATGTGATACCATCAAATATAGTAATTCTAATATCTCCAATTCTCACAATTTTAGACATGTTATTATCACTCGTGTAAACTATATCACATCACATGACTGATACGTGTAGAAATAATTTTTGTTTGAAATCATATGTAATAAAGTACTCAAATTTAAGATCCTTGGAGGGCTAAAAAATTCTCATGGAATTATTGAAAACAATACTCCCCAATTCTCAAATGAATTGTATTTCTCAACTAGATTTTATTGAGAATTATTTGAATCTGATGCTTGATCACATGAATTAGATTTGTAATTTTTTCTTATTTACTTTCTTGAGTTTATAATTTTTACATGAATGTCTATTTTTTTTTTTTTTCACAATTCCAACACTTACTTGTTTTATGCCCTTTCGACTTGGATCTCATTTGATCTCTCCCATCGATACCCTTCTTAGTAGATTTTCTTTTGATCATCATAATATCACTTGTAGATTCTCCATATGTTTTTCTGCAAGACTCTTCGGTGAGCAATATCAATATAGCTAACTTCATGTGAGATTTGGACCATTACTGAGATTCGTAATCATAATCAAACCATCTCAAAATTGTAGTATTGAACAAAGCATAAGTGCGACATTTTCTTCATCGTCAATTTTCACATCAACCACCACCAATTTGTTAATCAAGACATTAACCCCGTTAAAGTATTCGTGCAAAGAGGACCATTCATTCCATTCATTTATCTTCAAGTTATACAGTTGTTGTCGAAGAAATTTTTGTTCGATATAGAATTTCCATCATATAGGTTTCACGATTTATCCCATGAACCTTTTATAGAGATTTGATTGACACATTGAACAAAATTGAATCATCTAATATAAGAAGAATGTTCACCATGACTAATTGATTCTTCTTTTCAAATACCCCATCTTTCATCTCTTCAGACTTCTTTTGTTTTCCTTGAATTGCAATTGCACATTCTTCCATCATCAACACCACATTCATCTTGAGTTTCTATAATAAGTAATTGGATGTATTAAACTTTGATACTTCGAATATGGGATAACTCGATCCAGCCATCTGAAATATAATTATAAAACAAACGCCAACACCAATCTTATGCTAAAAAGTTTTTTCAACCTTTCGTTTTGATACCGATTATTGCAGAAAAATACCCGCTTATGATTAATATAGGCAAATCCAAAACACGAAAACATAAAAAATAAAAATAACTAAACAAAGCCAAAAGGATTAAACCAAAATAAGAGACAATAGTTATGAAAATTTACATGGTTCAATAATATACGTACTCTATGGAAAAACAATATAGCTTTCTTTTTCACTAAAAACAAAGAGAAACATAAATATAAAACTTATATCTCTCTCACGTGTTCAAGAAATATTATAGAAGATGAAAATTATGAAATGCCAGTCTCTAAGTATGACACTTCTTATATGGACCATCATATAAGAGATCACCTAGAGAGATAACTAGGAAAGATATGCTTTTCCAGACAAGCATACAAGAGGTAGAGAGAGAGAGAAACAAAGGGAGAGAGAGACTCTCACCAAGGGACCTTCTCTCCCCTGCCGCAACATTATATACAATCTTAGAAAATTATCATTAAGATAGTCATCACAGTTTTCTTTCAAAGGATTGTAAAAACTTCAATCTAGGAGATTTCTAGAGTGTTCCGCTCTTCATTGATGATCTCGTTATTTTAATGGTTTAGACCATGGGGAACAATACATATGCAAAAATCAAGCACCACTAGTGCGGCTAGTCACAGGTACAATACCAAAGGATGGCAGTAAATGTGTTAGGCCCCACTTGAAGATAAGATACATTGACTTTGGACGCTTGTGTACAGGACAATCAATGCTTTCCACTCGCAAGTTGCTCCATAAAAATTTAATTAGAAAGACGATGCGCAGTGGTTTGAGAGCACTATATCTTTTTCAGTAAAATATACGGTTTTAAAATTTTCTTTATTTAATTAGAACTAGAACCAGGCCCAATTTTTAACTAGGTCCTGGTCCAAAAGGCGAGATGCAAATCCAAACCCATTTCTTAATGGGTCTAAAAGACTGGACCGGTCATCACATATGAATTCAACCCAAACTCCAACAGGTCTGATTTTTAACTAGGTCGATGTCTAAAAAGCCAGACCCAAATCCAACCCGATTTCCAAATGGGTCTAAAAGATGGGAGCTGGACCCATTCAAATTGCTTCAAGACTTCCATGTTCTTCCTTTATTTCTATGTGTGTATAAACTAACCGTAGCCTTTAAGTTGGAATTATAAATGGTCCTTGAAAAGTTTCAAATGCAAGACGCTGACAAGGAACCTTTCCAGAAGCTGCTTAGATGGGTTAACTACCTAATTTCAAGACTCACTCTTCAAGTCCCCGCACATGGCCCATTCGGTTGAATGGACTGAGTAGCCTGAAAACCATCCGGGTTGTTGGTTTCAACGGTCGCCATTTCCATCTACTATTGTCACGAGAGAGAGAGAGAGAGAGAGAGAGAGAGAGAGAGAGAGAGAGAGAGAGAGAGAGAGAGAGATGGCGGAGAGTGCTGTGAGCTTCTTGATACAATACTTAGGGGCTTTGCTGGTGGAGGAAGCGCAGCCCTTGAAGGTGGTTGATGGAGAAGTCCGCGAAGTCAGAGATGAGTTAGAAAGCATCAGATCCTTCTTACGGGATGCCGATGCAAGAGAAGATGCTGATCAGGGCCTCAAGACATGGGTGAAACAAGTAAGAGAAGTCGCTTTCGACGTTGAGGATGTTATTGACGAATTCATGCTTGGCCTAGCACAAGAGCAGAACGGCACCCATGGATTCGTCGATTTTCTTCATAGACCCATCAAGCGGTTGAAGGCGCGCCATCAGATTGCATCGTTGCTACGGGATATCAAAACCAGAATCCGTAAGATTACGGAGAGAAAAGATGCTTATACTCTCAATAAGGAGCAAATTTCAAGCTTCAACAACACGAGTAATCAATGGTACGATCCTCGATTGGATGCTCTTTTCATTGAGGAAGCTGATCTTGTGGGCATCGACCTTCCAAGGAGCAAATTGATTGGATGGCTAGTCAATGAAGATTCGAGACTCTCGACGATTTCGGTGGTTGGGATGGGCGGCCTTGGAAAGACCACTCTAGTAAAGAAAGTCTATGATAACCAACAGGTGAAGAAATGTTTTGAAACATATGCTTGGATCACTGTCTCTCAATCGTTCAAAGCGGAGGAATTGCTTCGAAGCATGATAAAACAATTCTTCGAGGAGAAGAAAGATCCATCTCCCCAAGGATTAGACACGATGAAACAGGTCCAGCTCATCCAAGTTCTAAGGAGCTACTTGCAGAACAAAAGGTATGTACTTGTTCTTGATGATGTATGGAGCACACATGTATGGAATTTCATAAGAAATGCATTGCCTGCTAGCAATTATAATAGTAGGGTAATGATCACCACACGCAAAGATGATGTCGCATCATCTTCTTGCATCGGACTCTCCGATCACATCTACAATCTTCAACCTCTGCCTCCAAGGGAGGCTTGGTCTCTGTTTTGCAAGAAGGCATTCCATTCGAACTACGAGACTTGTTGCCCTCCTGGATTGAAGAAGCTTTCTCAAAGCTTTCTAGATAAATGCCGAGGATTACCGCTTGCGATTGTTGCATTGGGTAGTCTTCTGTCAATCAAGGACAAGACATATGTTGAGTGGGAGATGATTCACCGAAGCCTTGGATCGGAGTTCGAAAGCGATGACAATCTTAGAAGCATGATGAAAATATTATTCCTCAGTTTCAATGATTTGCCTTACTACCTGAAATCATGCTTCTTGTATTTGAGCATTTTCCCTGAAGACTATGCCATCAAGCGTATGAAACTAATTCGCCTATGGATAGCTGAGGGTTTTGTAGAAAGAAATGAAGGCAGGTCAATGGAAGAGGTTGCTGATGGTTACCTCAATGCGCTCATTGCTAGAAATCTTGTTCAAGTAGCAGAAAGGAAATCATATGGGAAATTGATTACTTGTCGCATCCATGATCTCGTGCGGGAGATCATTATTTCAAAATCCAGGGAAGAGCATTTCTTTGCATGTTCTGTTGAACAGAACAAGATACTTTGTAACAGAATCCGGCGGCTGTCTATTTACAACAGTGGTGAGAAATTTCCAAAATTAGATAGTTTCTGCCATCTTCGCTCTTTGTTCATTTTTGGGGTGGATGGACTATCTACTGCTTCTGCAATCACATGTTTTTCCAGCTTAAGGTTGTTTAAGGTAGTGGATCTTGAAAATGTTTCCATGGATAGCTTTCCTGATGCTTTGACTAGTCTGTTCCACTTAAGATATTTGAGCTTGGAGAACACAAAGACGAAGAAACTTCCTAACTCATTGGGGAAGCTAAAAAACTTAGAAACATTGAATCTTAAGGGCACCTTTGTATGTGAATTGCCAATTGAGATTCTCAAGCTCCAAAACCTTCGCCACCTTCTGATTTATCGGTATGCTAGAAAGGGGGTCTACTTGCCATTTAATGCTGTGGATGGAATTAAGGTTCCTACTGGAATGGGGAGTATGAGATCACTACAGAAGTTGGCGTACATAGAGGCGGAAAGCAGCGTGGTTAGAGAGTTGGGGAATCTCATTGAATTGAGGAAGTTGGGCGTTATCAAATTAAGAACAGATGATGGGAATGATTTGTGCAGTTCCGTCGAGAAAATGAACCACCTTCAAGCCTTTTCTGCTAGATCGATGGATGCAGAGGAGCTTCTTGACTTGCATTCTCTGTCATATCCTCCATCTACTCTTCAAAGGTTGTGCTTGAGAGGGCGTTTGCTCAAGTTACCTCAATGGATTGCCTCACTTGATAATCTAGTCTCTGTTCGTTTGAGGTGGTCTAGATTGAGCGATGACCCTCTCAAAGCCCTTCAATCACTGCCGAATTTGGTAGAACTCTTTCTCGAGCGAGCCTACGACGGAGAAGAGTTATGTTGCGGGGCAGGAGGATATCCAAGACTCAAGGATTTAAGCCTTCTTGATTTGAAGGAATTGAAGAAGGTGAGAATAGAGAATGGAGCAATGTATTGCCTTGAAAAGCTAAGGATTAGACGTTGTGAAGAGTTAGGAGAGGTGCCTTTGGGGCTTGAAAATCTCACTAACCTCAAAACGCTCTATCTGGTGGATTTGCCATTTGCTTTCCTGAGGGGGCTAACAAAAGATGGGTTCAACGAATTAGTCAATTCCATTCAGCACATTCCACTCATAAGATACATAGATACTAAAAAAAGGAGTTACAGGGACTTTACAGGACTCTGAGAGCACCTTCAGTTGATAAATTTTGTTCTCTCTATTTTATTTTTTTTTCCATGTATTTTTTAGCATTTTTATAGTTGTATAAAGGATGGTCCCTCTTCGAAGAGGACCCAGCTGGCCTGGATGGTGGCCGAGGCCTATGTAGGTCAGGAGGTCATTTGTGGCAGAAAATTAAGGGCTGTTGCAACTGAATCAGTGGCATGTACTGTATAATCAATGCCTCCTTGTCAGTTTTCTATTTTTTTTCTTTTTTTTTATAATGTTTGTATTGTATAAGGCCTGTCGTTTTTGGTGGAGCTTATCAAATGAGATTTGTATCTTTCCGAATTTCCAAAGTTACTAAAAAACAAAGTCCCAGTTAGAAGTGGTGTGCTCCCACTTTTCTGAAAAGTGGGAGGAAGCTGTTTAATATATAACACTACGGAGTAGGCTTATTTCATAACAACTATGTATCAGCGCTCTTTTTTGTATACGTTAGGGTGAAAGTCGGATGACCTGAAAGCCAGTCAAATGCAGCCATTATGTGAGCCGCCATGTGACTTTGGAGGCTTGTGGGTGATAGCCAGTCAAATGCAGCTATTATGTGAGCCGCCATCTAAATTTGAAGGCTTGTGAGTGAATAGGCAAGCTACGTACCTTTGTGACAGGTGTATCCTCTCTACCATTCTTTATTGTATGGCCCATATGAACAGTAGATTAGACTATCTTTGATCTCATGTACTAGCCTTGATGATTGCATTTGACGGACAAAGTGGGAGTCACATACGCAGCACCATATCACCATGAAGCTGGTGTGTCGTACCCATTGCGTGCAACAGGTCTGGTAAGGGAACTGGTGTAGTGTGCAAAAGTCACAAGTACTGTGGATGTATATGTTATATCCACACCGTCCATCCATTTTCTGAGATTATTTTACAGCATGAGCCTAAAAATGAGGCAGAGCTAGCCAATACTCAATTAACAATTAAACACAACAAATAACAGAAGCTATTAAATGCCTATCCTTGAAAACTTCTTGTAGAAGTTTTGGATCTTGCTTTAAATCTATCTCATGTTTGGGCTCATGTCTTCTTATTTGTACTCATGTCATCAAAATGGATGGACGGTGTAGATATAACACATTCATCGCAGTGAGCCCCACAAATTCTGCAAGCAGTCTTCCTTAGAAATGAAGTAGCCACTCAACATATACTGTCAACAAGTGCTAAAGTCGTCTCCTCCCAAGGATTTGATGTGATTCCGTTAAAATAGAATACAGATGACTGTATTGGTATAGGATACGTACCGACTGCCATGCATACCATATCCGTTGGATCGGGGTCATGGACGTCAGCAGCCTCTAGCTGTAACTATGTGAGGCCAATGGTGATATTCATGTGAAATCCACTCCGTTCATCAGTTTCACTAGATCATGTTAGTACATGAGTCCCAAAGTGAAGGAGATTCAAAGCTCAAGTGGGGGCAGGCCTCACTAAACAGGGGAGATTTAAAGCCTACCATTGAAACCTTTGAGGGACCATATAAATTTTGCATCAGGCTAATATTTGTGCCGTGAGTTCATTCCCGTGGAAATAAACCTTATGAACGGTTTAGATGGCATATAAACATCAGGGTGGGCCCACAAAGGTTTTGACGTTAGGTGTTTCTGTCCGTAATATTTGTGTTGTGTACGTTTAAGGAAGCACGAGTAATAAAAAGAAAAAGAAATAACAAAAAAATAGAATACATGCATTAAGGTGGCCCCGCGGTAAGGGCTTCACCGTTTGGTGAGGCCCACGTGAACGGATTAGGTGCGGTTTTATCATAGGACCCACCTTGATGCGTGTATGTTATATCCATGCCCTAAAAAGTAAATCCAAATTTATCTCAGGTGGGCCGTACCATAGGACAAATTGGTGATGGATGATTAACATCTTATAATGGACTACTTAAGTTTTCTATTAAGTTGAAATTTGTTTATTATTATTATTATTATTATTTTTAATTCTTTTAAGTTAGATTTTTGTGACCTTATTAACAAGTTGGATGGCAAATATACATTATAGAAACATTACCGTGGGCTGCAGTAAGTTTTTAACGGTGGAACATTACATCACCGGTACCTTTTTCTAGTATGGTCCACCCATCATAGAAACATTACGGTGGGCCATAGAAGTTTTCAATGGTGGAATGTTACATTGCCACTTTTTTCTTTAATTACTATGGTCCACCTAAGAGTTGGATATGCCTCATTTTCGGGCTCGTGCCCTGAAATAATGTGGCAAAACTGGTGATCCGGGTATACATACAATAAATATATTAAGGTGGGCCCTACGGTAAGGTGGCCCCATCTTGGGTGGACGCAGGCCTTTAAGGAAGTTGGGTGCCGACTGTGATGTTTGTGAAAATCCATTCGGTTAATCCGTTTTGCGCGATTATTATAGGACTTGTGACAGAAAATGAGCTGGATACAAGGCTCAAGTGGGCCACATGAGAGGAAAATAGGGATTGAACAACTATAGTTGCAACATTCATATAGCCACAAAAGTCTTGTATCATGACAACCTTTCTGTGTTTTCAGTTCATCCCATTAGAAATGATGGTACAAACGGTTCGGATGGCATATAAGCGTATATAGGTGGAGCCTAAGAAGGTTTCAGCCGTGGGAATTGCTTTCCCTAGTTTTTCATCTACCATGGCCCACTTGAGTTTTGGATCTGGCCTAATTTTAGTTGCATGTTCTAAAATAAGCTCTGGAAAGGGATGAATAAAGCGGATTTCTCACAAACATCATAGAGTCCCACAGGAAATCTGTGTCCGTCTTATGCCAATTAATTCCCACCGTGGGAACTTACCTAGTCGACAGTGATGTTTACGTGGCATCTATACCGTTCATGAGGTCATTGGGATGAATTGAAAACATGAATATTAGCATGATTCAAAACTTATGTGTCCTCATGAATGTTTCAACTGTGTACGTTCAATTCTCATATTTTCGGTCAGATGAGTTTGAATTCGGTTCATTTTTGGCCTCATGTCCTAAAATGAACTCAGAAAACAGATGAACGGGCTGGATTTCTTACAAACATCACAGTGGGCCCATTTGATTCCCAGCACAGAAACTTCAAAAGGCTTTGGCATGAAATCCGCGTCCGCACGGTCCCAAGATCCAAACCGAACGCGGATTGCCTTCTCAGTAATTCCCGCGACGAGAAACAACGATGATTGAACATCCACCATTGAAACATTCATGGGGCCACGGAAATTTTGGATCAGGCTAACCTTTTTCTGTTTTCAATTCATCCCACCAGGATTAACTTTATGAACGGTATGGATGGCATAAAACCATCACAGTTTAACTCAGGGTAGTTTCGACAGTGGACGTTCAATCTTCACTGTTCCTGTCGTGTGGCCCACTTGAGTTTTTGGATCTGCTTCATTGTTCAGTTCCTGTACTAAAATGACCTGAAAAAATGGATGGAGGGGGTAGATTTATTACAAACATCATGGTGGCCTCATCGATAGCTTCAGTGGCAAGGAAGTTCCTAATCCATGTCCATTAATATGTAAAACACTAGGAAAAAAAAATAAAAAGAGCATGAAAGATCAAATACTTAGCCCCGTTTGTTAAATCTGAAGTCTAAAGCCTAAATCTGAAAGTTGAAGCTGCATCTGAAATATGAAGCCTGAATCTGAAACTTGAAGTTAAAAAACATGTTTGGTAACTATGGCTTAAGTCTGAAAATTAAGTACTAAATTTGAAACAATCTGTTTGTTTACAAACATATGAAATGTCTAAAATATGTTAATTTGACATATTTGCCCCTATTTTCAAGAAAACAATCAATAATTTTTTTTTCTCCAAATCACTCCATCTTACCCTGCCACTATCCCTTGACACTATCGCTATAATAGTATAGTATAAACTGAGAATTATTTAAGGAAGAAATCTTTTAATAAATTTACTTGCAATTTTAATAAATTTACTAGATCAAAATAGATAGAAAAGACAAAAAATCAAGAAAATTAAGTCAATCGTTAAAGATAGAGAGATTGTTACACCCGTCAAAGAGAAATATTTATAATATTTTATAAAGAAGCTGAAGAAATAATTGATGATGCAATGGAAAGGTGAATGAGAAGCCTATTGTGCTTCAGGAAAAAAAAATAAACGTGAATTGGTTCCCACCAACTTTGATCTCTTTTAAATTATCTGTACAACTTAGAGCTCAATAAGCATCAACGCACCTACACCATTATATAGATAGTGTGTGGTTGGTGCTCTGTGGGCCCCACCATGATGTGTGTGTTTCATCCATGCTGCCCATATATTTTTCCAGATCATTTTATAGCATGAGACCAAAAATGAGGTATATCCCAATCTTAAGTGGACCACATTACAGGAAACAGTGTTGAATGAGCTTTATCCATTGAAAACCTTTTGGGCCCATTAAAATTTTGGATCAAGTTGATTTTTTATTTTTCACTTCATCTAGGCATGTATGACCTAATCAATATATTGGATGTCAAATAAATAGTACAATGGGCCCTAGGAGGATTCTAATGGTGGATATCCAATCACTATTGTTTTCATATGGTATGGTTAACTTGAGATTTATATTCCTTTTATTTTCGGGATAAAGACATAAAATGACATGTAAAAATGGATGAACAGAATAGATGAAGCATATACATCATGGGGCCACATAGCACCGACCACCATCGACCGGGTTGGCTGGTGGTAGGGGGAGTATCCCAGTGTCGTGGGAAGAGGAGCGGACACGGATTTCCTGCAAAAGCCTTTCCCAATAAATTCCTGTCGCTGGGAACTTAGGTAGGACCCACTGTAATGTTTATCAAGAATCCACTCGGTCCATCAGTTTTGTGAGCTAATTTTAGGAGATTAGACCAAAATTGAACAGGATCCAAGACTCAAGTGGGCCATACTAAAGGAAAAGGTATTTAGGGAAATTCCTACTGTTGAAACCTCCCTGATTCGGCAATGATGTTTACATGCCATCCATACTGTTGATAACGTCATTCCTATTGGGATGAACTAATAACACAAATATTAGCATGATTCAAAACTTTTGTGGCCCCACGAATATTTCAACTGTGGAAATTTAATTATCACGTTTTTAGCCCACCCGAGCATTGGATACGGTTCATCTGGCCTCATGTCCTAAAATGAACTCAAAAAACGGATGGACGGTGAGGATTTCTCACTAACATTGAAGTGGGCCTCACCAACGTTCCCAGCGTAGGAACTTCCTGCCAAAGGCTTTCGCAGGAAATCCTCGTCTGAGACGAGCGGGCACGGATTGGCTACTGACAAGATGAGTAGCAAGACCGCTACTGAAGTAACGTCACCAGGTTCTGTGGGCTCCACCATGATGTATGTTTTATATCTACGCCGTCCATCCATCTGGAGAGATCATTTTAGGGTAAGATCCAAAGAATGAGTCACATCTAAAGCTCCAGTGGACCCCACTAGAGAAAACAGTGGGGAGAGTGACACCACCGTTAAAAACTTCTAAAGTCCACAAAAGTTTTATTTCAAGTTGTTATTTGTGTTTTCCCTTCTTTAATGTCTTTCTTAACTTTTAAACAGGTTAGATTTCGAAAAAACATCATGGTGGGCCTAAGGAAGGTTTCAATTGTGGGCATCAATCTTCCTGCTGATTTTTTTGATGGGTCCACTAAAGCTTTGGATCTGACTCGTTCTCAGGGTCTTGTTTTAAAATAATATATCCAAATGAATGGACATTGTGGATACAACACATACATCATAGTGGAGCCCACATAACTTGGTGACGTCACTTCAGTAGCTAGTCTCGCTACTCAACCTGTTAGTATCTAATCCTCGTCCGAGACACTGATGCTCCTGGAAACGATTGGAAACGGATTGGCTACTCCCCCTTGCACTAGCCCTGTGGCTAGTGGTCGGTGCTCTATTGGCCCCCATGATGTATGGGTTTCATCCATTCCGTTCAACTATTTTTAAAGATCATTTTAGGGCTTTATCCTAAAAAATAAGAGGGATATAAATCTTATGTGGACCACACCACAGGAAAACAAAAGTGATTGGATATCCATCATTTAAATCTTCCTAAGGCCCACTGTACTGTTTATCTGACATCCAATCTGTTGATTAGGTCATGAAGACCCAGATGAAGGGAAAAAACAAAGATTAGCTTGATCTAATACTTTTATGGCCCTCAAAAAGTTTTTAATGATCAACGTTCATTCAACACTATTTCCTAAAATGTGGTCCACTTGAGATTGGGATATACCTCATTTTTAAAAAAAATATCATAAAATGATCTATAAAAATAGATGGATGGCATGGATGAAATGCATACATCATGGTGGGGCCCATAGAGCACCAACTACACACTAGCTATATAATTGGTGTAGGTGCGTTGACGCTCATTGAGTTTTGAGTTGTATGGACGGTTTAAAGGAGATCAAAGTTGGCGGATGGCGTCCTACCCTCAGCCGGACGGATTACTGTCTGGGTAGGGCTCTGTTGGGCCCACCGTGATGTAATTGTTTTATCTAAGCTGTTCATATTTTTCTCATATTATTTTAATATAAGATTCAAAAGATGAAACAGGTCCACAACTATGAACCACACTAAAGGATGCTGCAGTGATAATGACATCTACCATTGAAACCTTTCTAAGGGCCACTGTGATGTTTTTTTACCATCCAACCTATTCATTAGGTCATGTAGACGTGGATGAAATGAAAACACAAATATCAGCTTGATCCAAAACTTCTCCAGCTCCCAAGAAGTTTTTAACAGTGGACATTCAATCCCCACCTGGTGATCCAATTAATCATTGGACCTACTTCTTTTATTAGCTCACACCTTAAATGATCTGAAAAAGTTGATGGACGGTGTGGATCAAACACATAAATTATGGTGGGGCATAAAGAAGTTTCATACGTTAAAGGTTGATTTTGTATTTTACATACAATTTAAAAGAAAAACATTGCCGTAGTTATTTGAAAAAGGGTACTTTTGGAAGTAAAATTTTTTGTTTAATGAAAAATCACGGAGCGCATTCTGCATTCACCATTAAGCCAGACTCCTATCACGGAAAGAATTCAGTGAAAAACCACTTAGTGCTTTCCGTCTTCCGCGTTAATAACGCATTAACAAACACCACTAAACATGGAAAGTTTTCCCTATTCCGCATTAAGTGCAAAAATTCAGCATTAACAAACACAGCCTTAGGACAATTAGAGCCAAGACCCTCGCGAGCATATCCAATCCTCTAAAGAATTTCAGTAAAGTCTCTAATAAGAATGAGGTTAGTATGCAAGCTCTGGTTCTCTTTAATCTTTGGTCCAATTTTTCTTCATTTTTCTCTTCGATCGCAATCTCATCAATTGGTTGTATGAATTCTACAATGTGGGCCTATTGATCAATGCTCTGGAATTTTCTAAGGGATGGATAATGTGATCAGGAATACCATTGTACCCCACAAAGTTGTGATTAATCTAAAATTGTATAAGGGGTGGTGTGTTGCAAATATGTCACATGCATGGTGTTCTAGTTAGACTGGGATTGACTCTATTCCCATCCCCATGCTTCTCTAAAGAGTGTAAGGTGTAGAAGACCCTGACAATCACAAATGGTTATGGCTTCCCAATCATGTAAGACTTTTATTCAATTTATTTGATATCCATACTTGATGCATAGCCCGATCAGTTTCAATTTTTCACATAGTTTACAATTGGTACCAGGGCCAACTGTGCATCAAGTATGCCAAATTCTTTCAGTTTTAGAAATATTTTTTGATCTGAGTCTATTTAAACTAAATCTGAACCGTCTGTTATTGGATCAAGAGGACTGGATTAGGACTATAAATTAAGTCATTCCTACGTCCCGAGAAGCTTCGGATCACTTCGATGGTGGACCTGATTACAGATCATTGGACTTGACAATAAGGGTTTTCATATGCAAACCATATTCAAATATGGTTTTTAACCGATCTTCGATATGTCAAGATTGGTTTTAGAGCTAATGAACAATCATGATCGTCTGCCCCCCTTTGTCGACATAAAAAAAAAACCCTTACTTGTGGCTGTCTGATTTGGCAAGCTTGGACGGCATTCAATTTCACACTTGAACTCATTGTCCGACTGCCTTCATGTTTGAAATTAGCAGTCATGCAGTCCTCTATTTTTGTGGTCTACGGAAATTAGCAATCATTGCAGACAACAAAATAAGCTTTATCCATCGTCCCCGTTCGAAAATCATTGCTTTCACTTGAAAAGATATGGCGGCCATTAATGGTGGTAGTGAGCGACATCCAACAGAGAAGATGGGTTTCAAACCCTCCCGTTGTTGCTATTGTGGATTCTTACGCATGATGGCCACTTGCAGAGGAATCCTGGCTAGACTATCGCATTTTGATGTATGATTACTAGTCCTTTCTCAGACTAATGATTCAAATGTCATTTTTTTCGGTGTGGTCAAGAGGGTCACAATCACCATTGAGGGCAGCTTTTCATCACCATTACTAGTCGAAAATCATGGTGGTAGCCTATTTTCGAAGGAACGGTAGGGGATGAGGCTGTGGCTGCTTTAGGGTCAGGGTTTTCCCCTTCTCTCTCTCTCTCTTAATTGTTGGTTATACTCGAAAACGAGCCCTTAAGGTCTTTTTTATAACTCAAATATATTTTAACGATTGATGCCAACTACTTTCTGGGTTAAATCAAACTGTTTGATTGATAATCCATTGATGGCATGATTATATTCGCAATCTTAAAGTTCAAACCTATGGTATTGAATTCGACTGTGTTAGCCACCACGGTGACCTCAATCAATGAAGATTTTACAGATTTTGACTCTTAATATTAGGATACATTGGTAGAATTACATATGGTTGCGTTTGCGTTTAATGCAGACGATGACGAACATGCTGGCAATCACTGTCTGACATAGATGTAATTGGTGAGGAGTAAACGTCGCCATTGGTGTAAGGCTGAGACACTCATCTCAAAAGAGTACCCTATCAATAGAGGCTGTCTACAACAGGATAAGCCATCCACATGATCTATCACGACATATTTCAATACTAATGACATAAGAGGCATCATCAAGATCCTTTATTTCAAATATTTGAGATAGAAATATCATGATATTTCTCAAAATTCGTGTGTCACTACTAGCCAACAAAATGTCATCAACATATAAAATTAATATGATGAACTTGCTTCCACTGATTTTAATGTAGATACACTCATCTGCATTGTTTTCTATGAAACTATATAAGTAAATCACTTCATGAAACTTCAGGTACAATTATCGCGATGCCTGTTTCAACTCGTAGATGGATTTCTTTAGTTTACAAATCATATGTTCTTAGCCATCAACTACAAAACCTTCATGTTGCAACATATATATGTTCGCATTTAGAACTCCATTGAGAAATACATTCTTTACATCCATTTGATGTAATTCTAAATTCGTATAAACCACAAGAGTCATTATAATTCTAGATGAGTCCCTTTTAGATACTAATGATCAGAAAGTCTCCTTAAATTCAATGCATTCACGTTGATTAAAGCCTTTAGCAACAAGTCTGGCTTTATATCTTTCAATATTACCCTTGGAGTCCCGTTTTGTTTTGAATACTATTGAGGGTCAAATATTGCATATTGGACCCCATCTATTACTTGGTTTTATGAACATGATAATGTTTAATGTTCTATTTTAATCATGTTTGTGTTGCAAGGTGAATTCAAGAGCTTGGATTGAAAAAGATATTAAAAGCATGAATTTAATGCTCAAGAATCACCAAAGCCAAGAGTGGATCTGATGAAACCAAGAATGAAGAATGTACATACTGAAGATCTAAGAAAATCAAGTCCAAAATGAAGAAAATAGGAGTTTTGAAGTGAAATTCGGTGATCCTCGACTAGTCCTGGCCTTGGCTTAACTAGTCCTGCTTACACTCGACTAGTCCTAGCTTCGGCTTGACCAGTCCTAGATTCTGCTCAACTGGTCGAAGGTGCCTCGATTCGAGATCCAACGATAAAATTATTGAAAATCAGGTTATCCTCAACTAGTTGAAGGAGACCCTCGACCAGTCAAAGGTGACTCTCGACCAGTCGAGGGTTGTCCTCGACTAGTCCTGCGTTACACAATTAGCACACGAATTGAGGAAATTTGAAGTGGTTTCCAAAATACTGTTGGATTTAGATTGTGCCTCATAACGATTAATCTCTGACTCAATAGCATTTTCAGATGGTTTTGGAGGTTCTGATTTATTCAAGGCAAGGTCTAGCTATAAGCAACCTACAAAAATTTCTATAGACTCTTTCCATTGAACATAATTAGACCTAGTTAATGCAGGGACATGATGCGTTTGAGTAGGAATTATAACGAATTAAAAAAAAAATCACATTAGCAAATTGTTTATATAAAACTATTCATAAGTAAAACTGAGTATCAGGCAAATTTATCAATTTAATTGATTGGGCCCTTCAATTGAATTGCCCGGAATGAAGATGGGCCCAACTAAATCAACCCTGGTGAGAATCGGTCACATCATCATTACTCCTCCCGTGGGAGAAAGTCATGACAGCAAGTGACTCTCGTGAATATGAAGTCAAGTAATATCGATCATGTAAATATGAGATACTCAACACCTGTGGGTGAGATGAGTGCCTCAATCTTACACCACTAGCAACGTTTACTCCACACCATTTATGTTTATGTAAGACGGTACTTGTCTGCATTTTCATCATTGTCTGCATCCTAATATTAAGAGTTAAAATCTACAAAATCTTCACTACTTGAGGTCACTGTGGTGGATAACACAACCGGATCCAATTCCACATATTTGAACTTTAAGAATGTGAATATAATCTTGCCCTCAACAGATTCTCAATCAAATAGTCTGATTTGACCTATAAAGTAGTTGGCATCATTCGTTAAAATATATTAGGAATTTCTTAAAGGATATATATGGGTAGGTTTCTCTCTCCTTTCCTTTTAAATCAAGGGTCTTTGCCAGCTTTTATAGTATGGGTCCAAGGCATAGCTAAAAAAGGTCAGTATATGCCTAAATTGGACCTCACAAGATATGTGAATTTGGTCAATTGACTTGGTTGGAAAAATTGGTTGCAACACATACACATTGAACTCAAGCCTAATAAATTTCCAACCTAAGTTGGCCCTTGACAAAGAAAATGCTAGAAGCAGGACAAAGATAGAGCCTAAAATAGTCCAAACAACAGGCTCGAAACAGGTCTTGAACACACGACCCAATCATATGGCTCACCATGCAACACCTACGAACTAAATCCCATTAGAACTCTGGCCCATAGAGATGCGCCAACGAGAATGATTGATGGCCATTTAATTGGTCCAAAGACAGAGCCCACATATAGAATGAAGTGGGCTAGTAAGCTCGCTGGATAATGAGGGGCTAGTAAGCTCGCTGGATAATTGGGTGATCATTCGAAATAACTAAAAAAGGGCCTTAAGGGTTCCTTTTTTAGTAGAACCAACAATAAAAAAGAAGAGGGGAAAAACTTTGACCCTAAAGTAGCCTCAACCTTATACCGTACTGTCCCTTCGCAAACTAGTCACCACCGTGATTTCTAGCCAGTAATAGCAATGAAAAGCAACCCTCAGTAATGACCGTGACCCTCTTGACCATGCCAGAAACAATGGCATCTGAATCAATTGCCATAGAGGAGACCATCGATCATACGCCGAAATGTGATAGTCTAGACAAGATGCCTTTGCAAGTGGCCACCATGTGCAGGGAATACATAATAGAAGCAACGAGAGGGTTTGAAACCCATATTCTCTACTTGATGTCGCTCGCTGCCACCATTAATGGCCACAACTATCTTCTTGTGTGAAGGCAAGGATTGGCTGGTGTAGCACACACCACCGATGTGGCCAGTGTGTTGACATCACCAAGTTTTGTGGGTCCCATCATGAGAAAACTGTCTGTCCACTTGGTGAGCTGGTCGTAAGGCTTGAGCCAAAAAATAAAATGGATCAAAAAATCAAGTGGACCATATTGTAAAAAGCAGTGGGGGATTAAACGTCTACCATTGAAACCCTTTTAGGGGTCACAGAAGTTTTGGATCAACATTAAATGTTCTTGTGGGCCTATGAATGTTTTAAAGGTGAGAATCATTGTCCCACTGCTATTTGTGGTGTGGTCCACTTTGAGCTTTTTATATGACTTATTTTTGTACTCACAGTCTAAAATGCTCTTACCAAATGGATGAATGGTGTGGAAATAGGTAAATACATCATTGTGGAGCCCATATAACTTTGATCTTCTTTGAATCGTTCATACAACTCGGAGCTGGAGGAGCGTCAGTGTTGTCTTTGCACAACACATACCCACACCAACCAGGTTGGTGGTGTGTAGTACACCAATCAATCCGCTTCCGCTGTATGGCAACGTGAATGTACGACTTCAGATAACTTTGCTGACGTTTTCTAATTCATTCATCATTTTAAACATTAGGACCCACATGCTGAGTGGACCGGATTTATTTTGGAAACTTATAAAAGGTTGGATGAATCTTATATATGGATTGGATGTGGCACGTGTGTGCCAGTCTATTGTCATGTATGTTCCCCTTACATTAGCCTCTATTGCATGCGTCTACGTTTAGAGAGGCACAAACAATAAAGAGAAAGAGAGAAAAATAACAAAAGAAAGAATACATGCACGGATTAGTGTGACTTTATTATAGGGCCAACTTGATAGGAAAAGGATTGGCTACTCCCCTACCACTAGCCAATGGCTAGTGGTTGGTGCTCTGTGGACCCCAACATGATGTATGTGTATCATCCATGTCATCCATCCATTTTTCCAAATAATTTTACGGTATGAACCCAAAACTGAGGTAGATCAAAATCTCAAGTGGGCCATATAGTGTTTATTTAACTCTCACCATTAAAAACTTCCTGGGGCTACAAAATTTTTGGATCAAGCTGATATTTGTTTCTTTCCTTCATCCAGGTCTGTATGACCTAATCTACAGGTTGGATGTCGAATAAACATTACAGTGGGCCCTAAGAGGTTTTTAATGGTAGACATTCAATCACTATTGTTTTCCCATGGTGTGGTCCACCTGAGATTTTGATCTACCTCATTTATGGCATAAATCATTAAAATAATGTGTAAAAAAGGATGAACGATATGGATAAAACACATAGATCATGGTGGGTCCATTGAGCAGCAACCACTAGCCACAACATGGCTAGCCAACCCGCATCCACCTTGATGCATATATGCTATATCTATGCCCACCTAAAATGAAGTAGATCCAAATCTCAAATGACCCTACCATAGGAAAAGTGGGTGATTGGCCATTAATAACTTCACCGTCTTCCTTAAGAAATAATTACATGATCTTGCTCTATTCATGGGGAAAATAATTACTTTGATCATGGGGCTCTCCGTGCCTCGAATCTAACTCTACATGTCTCAGACTCACAGGGGATTAAAAAAAAAGAAGAAATTACAACTATTTAAATAGAGAACTTGAACCAAGACGTGCTTTTAGACTTAGACTTCAACTCAAACACCCTACAAAGGTAACTTATTATAAATAGTAAAATATAAAGGAATTCTATTCCTATTAGATTTTGTGGTTTTTGGTAAAAAATAATAAATATCCAATTTGGACTAACTACATTATTCTCGTAACTTTTTAAACCCATTTTCATATTGGACACAACTTCTATAACTCCAAGGATGAAAAGTTATAATAGAACTAAAACTCATTATTTATAATAAAAGCAAAACTAAATGGACTTTTAACTATTGATATGATGGAATCTTGTAAATCCGGGGTTGGCAACTTGGTGCAGTGGGGTTAGTTGGCTTAAAAAGTTCCTATTGCCCCAAAATCATATATAATACGTTGAAAAACTCATTCCGATTTATAATATACAACTGATTTAAGGTTCTGATGGTTTGGATTGTTTCTAACTCTAATTGTCACGCCCCAAACTCGGAAATTAGATTCACAGGAATCCCAATCACCGAACCTGGTGCCGACAGCCTCCGTAGTACTCCATTCTTGGCTTTTAGCGTCCATACGCTCCTACAATTCTACAAGGAGGATTTTTCCAATGTGCATTTGTCTCATAAGAAGCATAACCACAAGTATACCTAAATCATAAAGGCAACGTCATCATCACATATCCACTAAAATAATTATCTGAATACAATGTTGAAAGGAAATACATATATCGAAATCAAAGCTCCAAAAGACAGCTGCACGCTCTAAGCTTGACGTTGCTACAACCTAACGCCACCTGCACGCATCTATCATGCATAAGCTTATAGAAAGCTTAGAGAGTGGTGAAAGTGTGTGTAAGGTAAGTGCCAAGTATACAATAAAGCCCATAAATCATACATCATTGGGATAAGTGGAAATACTGACAAGATTATGAATCATATGATATCAGAGTAAGCGAAAATATACTTGTAAGTCCATGAGTCATATAATATCAGAATACGCAATACATATCAGATATGTAAATGAGGAGTTAAAGCGAGCCAAATATCAGATACCGATAGTACAATGCAATATGTAAATCCTGCTAAGTCCGTCTAAGCTATATAAGTGCAGAAACATAGTAACTCAAAATGTTAAGTACTGCGGATGCAATATAATATGCAGTGAGAATGAAATGACCATGCTAGAGTGTGAAGTCGAGACGATAGTACATAGTATCGCAGGCTATGGAGTCCACCACAAGGGACTTCCATCCAAACTAGTCCCATACCTAAATTTGGATAGTCAGACCCAATGTGGTAAACTCTTGATCTCAGGTTAGTTGCATGCCCAACCGAAATTCTGGCCATGCGAAGGTACACGTAACAAGTAGTTATACATCACTAGCCCGAGTGGATAGTGAATAAATGAATATGTAATTCCTGCTCAATAAATCCACATATCAGTACAGTTACTCTCTGGGATCATTATCGGGGTCTAGTACACTCCACGCTACCTGCTGCCCCATCAAGCGCACAACTGGGTAAGTGGAAGAGACCTTACTATCTGCCTGACCAGTAGTCTACCAATATCTACCTGTCTTATCGATAGCGGACCCATTCCTCGAGCTAGTCAAACTCAGCCTAGCTATGTCTACCCCCTCGGGTGGGTAAGGCCACACCCCCTCCCAATCGACCACGACACAGTGGGAGACGCGACCTCCTGGTATTTACACAACTCATGTGATCTAAACCAAAGTGAACGATGGGGATGACATGTCAATCATAATTTTGTGCGTATGTATGCACCATTCGTCAAACCGGCTCATCAACAGTAACTCATCGAGTTGGAGGGATTGTACAAAAATCAGACTGATTAAGAAATACAGAGATACTTGACAAGCTACTTGGTTTTTAGGTGCAATTTTACATTGTTGCAGTTGGTGTGTCCCATATGAGATTTTAATGGGCACAGATTAGGGGAGTCCGGGTAACAGCTTAGTGGGTGAATCCCTGACCATGGGGCCCACCTTGATATATGTGTTATATATCCACTCAGTCCACTAATTCTTCTAGCTAATTTTAGAGCATGGTCCCAAAAATGAAGCAGATCCAAAATCTCTTGACCATTAAAAACTTATTGTGGGCCACAAAAGTTTTGGATCAAGCTGATATTTGGTCCTACTTTTTGGTGTGGTGTGACACACCTATGTTCTTCTCCCATCTTCCTTTGAACTCGAGGGGAAATCTTTGTCTGGACAGAAAAACCTTTGTACACCTCTGTTACCTTTTAGAAGGCCTACACCCCATAAAAACTCTCTACCTGAGATTGTCCCTTGGCCCGTAGGTCCTGACACAAGGTTAGAATTCTAATACTTCCAGAGTGGTATCTCACTCATAGCTCCCCCTTCCCAAAAGGAGGCCTTCTAACCCTCTAGCTAAGCTGCATAGAAAAGGCTCAAAGCCAATCCTAAGGGTTGGGGATTTTGTCTTGCGGAATCACACAGATCTAGATCTAGAATAGCAATCCAATGACACCAAGCACACAAGAGAACATAGATTTAACGTGGAAAACCCTTTCGGGAAAAAACCACGGCACAAAGCAACAGATCTCCACTATGAAAGCATCAATTACAAAGAAAGAGGACTTACCCGATTTGAACAACCTTGAATTTCACCCTTGCTACACCCTTTAGAAACCCTAGAACCCCTTCAGAAAGCTTTTGTCATACCTAGAAAAGCCGTAGGAACACCTATTTATAGTTTAGGCAACTTTCCATTCGCATCCTAGTTGCGAAAGGACCCGAGAGGACCCAGATTTAAGACATCTCGCAACAATCTCCACCATGTCTTCAATCTTCAACCGTGTAGCTACGTGATCTCTTCTCTTATTTCTTCATCTTATCATAGCTCAAGATCACATTGGCCAATCAGCGCCAATCAAGGATCTAATAGATACCTGATATACCGTCGGTGCGAATATCTCTGAGAAGCCGATCCCTTCTCTCTGAGCATAACCCTTTGTACCAACCTTGCCCTGTATCTATGCTATATCCTCCTGAAGATCCACCTGCATCCAACCACTTTCTGGCCCACTAGAAGCTCCACTCGCTCCCATATGTCGGTCTAGTACAACGAGTCCATCACATCGCCCATAGTCACCTTTCACTTCTCAGCACCAGGCTCACCTAGAGTCATCTGAATAGAAGATGAATACTCCTGTGATATTGGAGTCGTCCATATACCTTGCCAATATCCCGCGATCATGCTGTGTGTTTCTTCTCATAAGTGGCTGCTCCACCTGCTCTGTATCTTTATCCGCGCGTCTCAACCTTCTTACCCTGCCCGCTCATGTGGCCATGTCCAACATGCCACACATGTGCAGAGGTGGAATCCGCTACATCCACTATAGCTCCACCTTTTGAAGTGCTCTCGATCAACTTGTACAAGTTACCGAGTCATTGCGCTTTCATGATTATCCGTGCCCCCTTGGATACTTTAAGAGCACCATCAATACCTGTGTACTTGCATCCTTTTACCTCAAGCACACCAAGAGAAATCAGATTCTGCTTCAAATCAGGAACATGCCTCACATCTGTCAAGGTACACTCCACCCCATCAAACATCATGATGCGCACAGAACCAACAACCACAACATTACAGGCAATATCATTGCCCATAAATACCTATCCACCATCGCACTCCCTGTAGCTGGTGAACCAACTCTGATGAGGAGTCATGTGAAAAGATGCCCCTGTGTCTAGCATCCACTCATCCTTACGATCATCTATGACCGTCTGAGCGAAAACACAGATAAAACATCACCATCACATCTACTCGTTCCATCTGACGTGACAACATTAGCCTCCCTATATGAAGCCTTAGAATCTTCCCTCTTCGATTTAAGATTTTCACAATCCATCTTCATATGTCCTTCTTTTTCACAATTCTAGCACTTTACTTTTCCTTTGCCCTTGTCCCTGGATTTGGATCTAGAACCAGAAGAACCTATACCTTGTCCAGAATTCCTACCCACTATAAACAGTGCATCAGAAGACGTCCCCATGTCATGATTCAGTTGTCTCATAGCCTTCCCTTGAAGGGCTGAGACAATAGTATCGACACTCAGGGTTTTATTCATGCTGCACATAGTGTCCTTGAATGCCTCATAGGACGCTGGGAGAGAATTCAGTAACATACATGCTTGTTCTTCATCTTTCATCACTTCCTCCATATCCAGCAATTTGCAAACCAATTTATTAAAGTTGCTGATGTGAGCCTCCAGATCTTCACCCTCTGTCATCTTGAAGTTATACCACTGCCGCTTCAAGTGTAGGCGATTTTCTGAGGATTTCTTCCCATAGACATCCTCTAACTTCGCCCACAGACCAGCCGCAGTTTTTTCCCTCATGACATTGTAGAGAACCTCATCCGTGAGACATAAACGGATCGATGATAAAGCCTTCTTATCAAGAATATTCCATTCATCACCTTTCATAGTAGACTTCCGCTCCTCAAGAGCACCATCCTCGCCTTGCTTGGTTAACAGGCTAATCATCTTAACCTTCCATAACTCAAAATTATTTTTTCCTGAATACTTCTCAAACTCATACCTGGCATTCGCCATTATTACTAATCCCTCATATTCAGATCTGTGCCCCAACTTTAGCTCTGATACCACTTGTTGGGGATTTTATCCTGCGGAATCACACAGATCTAGATCTAGGATAGCAATCCAATGACACCAAGCACACAAGAGAACACAGATTTAACGTGAAAAATCCTTTCGGAAAAAAACCACGGCACAAAGCGACAGATCTCCACTATGAAAGCATCAATTAAAAATAAAGAGGACTTACCCGATTCGAACAACCTCGAATCTCACCCTTGTTACACCCTTTAAAAATCCTAGAACCCCTTTAAAAAGCTTTTGTCATACCTAGAAAAGCCCTAGGAACACCTATTTATAGTTTAGGCAACTTCCCTTTCGCATCCCAGTTGCGAAAGGACGCGAAAGGGCCCAGATTTAAGACATCTCGCAACACTAGGGAACTGCAAAGCTTCATTGGGTCTTTCTGTCCAGGTGCAGTTAGCCCGCATCTTCATAGACATGTCTATTTCACCGAGCCTCTCTACGAGACAGTGCCTTTCATGCGGGAACTTACCTGAAAAAGAATTTCGGTACCTTAGGACCGTTATAGTCACGGCCTCTGTTTACCGAGATTTCGGTTGGATGTCTCTCATCATAACATGAGATTGTAAAACTAATGGATGAAGTAGATTTTACATGAAAATCACTATAAGCCCCACATGGCTTGGTGTTGTAGGAGACTCACGTCAAGTCATTTATAAGGAGATGGAAAACAAACAAGGATTTTTGAATTAGAAAAAGAAAAAAAGGAAGAACTTAAGATCTCTCAATTACAACGAGAAGAAAAATAATAGATGAAAAAGCATGCATTACTCAAGTTATCCCCATCCACAAATTCCAGCTCCACCTCTAGAAAAGAAAAAAGAAAAAATACTCCCATGATGCTTCAAAAGCTTACAAGTATCAGACGACAATGAACTACAACCAATACAAGCAACAACATTTTTAGAACTTGAAATAAGGAATGCCAAAGTGACAATGTCACTTATTGAATTCTAAAATAGTAACTAGAGAGCTAGAATGACAGTCAAAGAGATATGACACTCGTTCTTGATGTCCACCACCAACTACCATCTTTGTTTGCAGGTCCTACAAAAAATACAATCATATAAGAAAAAGTTTCAATGGAATGCATCCAATCCCATGTTGGCCGCAATCCTCGTCCAATAAATGCATGCTTGAAGGAAATCATGAACCAAAACATAAATGAATGAACTTAGAGGCACATGGTGTGGCCCACCAACGCTTTGGACTGCACTCATTTCTGGGCACATGAGAAGGTGCACCTGTTACAGAGAACTTGTCCGTACAATATGGTGGGCTCTATAGTTATTTTGGTGTTTTACCTTCTGCATGTAACGGGATTTGTGGATGATGTTTATTTTTTTTTTTTACACACGCATACACACTCACGCACCACCTATGGGTACTCGAACCCTTGACCGGGAGTTGAAACTCCTGAGAGTCTACCACCCGGCCGGCAAGAGTAAGGACCCGATTTGTGGAGGATTTATAAAGGTAGCGGATTGTGTCCCGAGTAAAACTCTGTGGGGTCCACCATGGTTTATGTATTTTATCCAGTCCATCCATCCATTTTAACAGATAATTTTAGATCTTAAGACTAAAAAAGATATGCAAAGCTCAAGTAGACTACACCTGATATGGAAAGTTCAAGTAGATTACACCACAGCAAAACCATGTGAATTGAACGTTTGCCGTTGAAAATTTCTTGAGGGCCACTCAAGTTTTGGATCAAGCTTGTATTTGTGTTTTCCCTTCATCCATGTCTACGTAGTCTTATGAACAAGTTGGATGATAAATGCACATCACTGTGGGACCTAGAAAGGTTTCAATGGTGGAAATCATTAATTATTGCAACTGTTTCCTATGGTATGGTCCACTTGATCTTTGGATATGCTTAAATTTTGGGCTCAACCCCTAAAATAAGCTGGAAAAGTGGATGGACAGCGTGGATAAATCACATACATCCACTTTTTAGAGCATAGACCCAAAATTGAAGCAGATTCCAAGCTTAAGTGGACCCCAAAAGAGGATAGTGGTGATTTAAAGCCAACCGTTGACAGCTTCCTAGGGTCCACGTAATGTTTATTTACCATCTAACGTATTGATAAGGTCACACAGGACCTGAAGGAAGGAAAAAGACAAATATCATCCAAAACTTTTTTATGGCATGCAAGAAGTATTTAAGTATTTTAATGGTGGGCATTCACTCACCACTGTTTACTATGTGTGGTCGACTAAAACTCTTGATATACTACATTTTTGGGCTCGTGCCTTAAAATGAGCTATCAAAACGGATGAACGCTGTGGATAGAACACATACATCAAGGTGGACCTCACAGAGCCCAAGACCACCCAATCCGATCCCATGTTAAATGTGCATACCATCATCTGTGCATCAAGTAAAAGAAACCCGAAACCCATGCTGATGGGATGCTCCATAATCATGCCTATCTAATTACCCGGAGGCCATGCCCTAAAATGAATGGTCGAAACGGATGAGTAGCTTAGATATAAGGTACATACAAAGCTTACTCCATGTAATTTTGGAGGAACCGACCTCCTTCAAACAACTGTAAAAATGTCATTTAAAAAAGAAAAGAAAAAAGAAAATGCAAGTAATTAATATATATATATATATAAGTAACAGAGGGATCAAAAAAAAAAAAAAAAAACAGAGGGAACAAAAATATAAAGTGTAAATAGGAAGAAGGGAAATATAAAGCATTCACCTGACAACTGCTCTTCAGAATCTGGACATATCCCAATAAACTCTTTTCCGACTGTCTGTATATCGTACGAGTGGGATGTTGCGAATGGAATCCACCAACTCTTCAGCTCCATCCTTTCTGAGCCCCTCCAAGAAAGCCCTTGACATATCTTCCAGGTAGAGTTCTTTGAGGTTATTGACGTGTTCGAGCCACAACGGCGACTCCACTAATTCTACGCAACGTTTAATATATAGCTCTTGAAGGCTAGACATTGCTCCCTTCTCCACCCTCACAGTCTTCAACCCGCTCAAATCAACGAGCGATAAGTTCTTAAGTCTTGGATATCCTCTACCTTCGCAACATAACTCTTCTCCATCGTAAGCTCGAATTAGTTCGAGTTCCACCAAATTGGGCAGCGATTGAAGGGCTTTGAGTGGATCATCCCTCAATCTGGAAGATCTCAGACAAACGACGACCAGATTATGAAGCGAGGCAATCCAGTCAGGTAACTTCTCCAAACGCCCTGTCAAATTTAGAATCCGAAGAGGTAGCGGAGGATGTGATAAAGAATGCAGGTCGAGAACCTCTTCCTCGGCCATTGATATCACAGAAAAGGAGTGAAGGTGAATCATCTTCTCAATGGAAGTGCATAAATCATTCCCATCTTTCACTCTTAGCTTGATAATGCCTAACCTCCTCAGTTGGGTGAGATTCCTCAGCTCTCTAATGATGCCGCTCTCTGCCTCTATATGTGCCAACTTCTGTAGGGATCTCATACTCCCCATTCCAGCAGGCACCTTAATTCCATCTACACTATCATATGGAAAATAAAACCCGTCTGCAAAATAGCGGTAAACCAGAAGGTGGCATAGGCACTTGAGCTTGAGAATCTCAACGGGCAATTCACGTACGAAAGTGCCCTTAAGATTCAATGTTTCTAAGTTCTTTAGCCTCCCCAACGAACTAGGAAGCTTCTTGATCTTTGTATTCTCCAAGCTTAAGTATCTCAAATGCAACAAGCTTGTTAGATCATCAGAAAAGATTTCCATGGACGTGTTTTCAAGATCCACCACCCTCAACAACCTTAAGCTGGAAAATGAAGTGATTGTAGGGGCATTAGATAGTCCTTCCGCACCAAAAATGAACAACGAGCGAAGGCAGGAGAAGGCATCAAATTTTGGAAAATTCTCATCTTTGTAAATGGACAGACGCCGGATTCTGTTACAAGGCATTGCGTTCTCTTCAACAGAAGACGCAAAGAAATGCTCCTCCCTGAATTTTGGAATAATCATCTCCCGCACAAGATCATGGATGCGACAAGTGCTGATCACCTTCCCATAAGATTTCCATGTTGCCACTTGAACCAGATTTCTAGCGATGAGCTCATCGAGGTAACCTTCAGCAACCTCTTCCTTTGACCTGCCTGCTTTTCTTTCTACAAACCCCTCGGCTATCCATAGGCGAATTAGTTTCATGCGCTTAATCGGATGGTCTTCGGGGAAAATACTCAAATACAAGAAGCATGATTTCAGGTAGTAAGGCAAGTCATTGAAACTGAGCAATAATATTTTCATCATTCTTCTAAGACTGTCATCGCTTTCAAACTCTGATCCAAGGCTACGGTGAATCATCTCCCACTCGTCATACGTCTTCCCGGATAGAAGACTACCTAATGTGACAACTGCAAGCGGTAATCCTCCGCATTTATCTACAAAGCTTCTCGAAAGCTCCTCCAATTCAGGAGGGCAATTATTCTTCTCATGCGAGTTGAATGCCTCCTTGCAAAAGAGGGACCATGCATTTTCTGGATGCAGAGGTTGGAGATCGTAGATGGGAGTAGAGGGTCGGAAGCAAGAAGAACGTGCGACGTCACCTTTGCGTGTAGTGATCATTATCCTGCTACCCTTTTTGTTACTGGGGAATGCACCGCCTATGTCATTCCATACGTCTGCCTCCCATACATCATCAAGAACGAGTACATACCTTTTGTCCTGCAAGTAGCTCCGTAGCACTTGAGTGAGCTCGTCCTGTGTCATCGCGTCTAAACCTTGGGGAATTGAGGATCTTCCTTCGCCTTGAGGATCTTCCTTCGCCTTGAAGAATTGCTTTATCATGCTTCGAAGCAGTTCCGCTGCTTCAAACGATTGCGAGACAGTGATCGAAGCATATGTTTCAAAATATTTCTTCACCTGTTGGTCATCATAGACTTTCTTTACGAGAGTGGTCTTGCCAAGGCCACCCATTCCGACCACTGAAATCGTCAAAAGTCTTGAATCTCCATTGACCAACCGTTCAATCAATTCCTTTCTTGGCTCATCGATGCCCACAAGATCAGCTTCCTCAACGAAAAGAGCTTTCGGTCGAGGATCCTTTTTTTTGGAGCTTGAAGTTTGCCCCGTACTATCCAGAGAGTAAGCATCTTTTCTTTCTTTAATCTTACTGAATCGGGTTTTGATATCTCGTATCGATGATGCAGTCTTATGGCGCACGATAGGCTGCTTGATGAGTTTGTGAAGAAAATTGATATATCCCTGCTGCTTTTGTGCTTGGCCGAGCATGAACTCGTCGAGAACATCCTCAACGTCGTAAGCCACTTCTCTTATTTGTTTCACCCATGTCTTGAGGCCTTCATCGGTATCTTGTCTTGCATCGGCATCCTTTAAGGCGGATCTGATGCTTTCAAACTCATTTATGAGTTCACCGACTTCTCCGCGGACCCCCTTCAAAGACCGCACTTCATTCACCAGCAAAGGCCCCAAGTATTGTATTAAGAAGTTCACAGCACTCTCTGCCATTTCTTTTTCTTCTTCTCTCTGCTACTTAACGTTTCCTTAGCTTTCAAAGTCCATCGATCACACCTATTTGACAAGGAAAAGGAAACTATCTTCGATTATTTAACAGAATGGCATCCTCCTCTCAATCTCTGCTTTTTCTTTTATTAATATTTAATACTGGCTCATGAATAGTATGGAAAACCTAATGGATGGTCTAGATTGATGAATATCCGACTAGACTATCATGTACGGAAACGGATTGGCTACTCCCCATGCAACCAGCCAATGGCTGATGGTCGGTCTATGTGGCCCCCACCATGATTTATGTGTTTCATCCATGCCGTCCATATATTTTTATGGATCATTTTATGAAAAGAAACCAAAAATTAGGTATATACCAATCTCGAGTGGACCACATTACAGGAAACAGTGTCAGTGTTTAATGAATGTCGGCCATTAAAAACTTATTGGGGCCATAAAAGTTTTGGATCAAGCTGATCTTTGTTTTTTCCCTTCATCCGGGTCTGTATGACCTAAACAACAGATTAGATGTCAAATAAACAGTACAGTGGGCCATAGGAGTATTTTAATGGTGGATATCCAATCATCATTGTTTTCCTGCGGTGTGGTCTACCTGAGATTTATCTCTCTCTCATTTTTGGTATAGAGCCCTAAAATGATATGTAGAAATGGATGAACGGAGTGAATGAAACACATACATCATGGTGGGCCCACAGAGCATCGACCATCAGCCACTGGGCCGGAGGCAGGGGAGTAGCCAATCCGCTCCATTATGTACGGTGCTGGCGCACATCAGTTTCCCTGCTTTTCACCGTATATTCTTCCCCTACGTTGAAATTGTCAAATGTAACCGGACCCTCTGCTTGCCAGCTCGCCACAAATAGGAAATCTGATTAAGCGACGTCATCACATACGGCATTTAATGCACCAGAGCTGACCATGTAAGCAATGATGTGGACCAACCAGAATGAAGGACAACAGAAATTTACGGTCCGTGACAAGCAGGGGAACCCGATTGTTATCAAATACGTGTTAAATAATCAATGTACTGAAGGCACAGGGAATTCCCGAGCAGCCACTTCTGATTGCTCCACGTAATTCTCAAGAAATTCGGTTGCTTGAGTAAATCCGGACGCGGATTTCCTGCGAAAGCCTTTCGCAGGAAGTTCCTGCGCAAGATTTCTGTTCGGAGCCCGCTTAGATGTTTGTGAGAAATCCAATCCTTTTATCCGTTTTTGAAGCTCATTTTATATTGTGAGACCAAAAATTAGGAGGATCCACAACTCAAGTGGGCCACACAAGAGGAAAAAGTGAATATTTAATGACTACCGTTGAAACATTTATATGGCCATAAAAGTTTTGTAACAGTACATGTTTATGGTGTTTTCACTTTATCCGAGTGAAAATGACCTTATAAACGGTTTAGATGGCATATAAACAGCAAGGTGGAGCTTAGGAAAGTTTCAACGGTGGGCAATCCCTTCCCCACTGTTTCATCTCCTATGGCCCACTTGAGTTTTGGATCCTTCTCAATTTTTGTAGAATAACTTAAAATGAGGTCGAAAAACGGATGGACGGATTTGATTTCTAAAGAAATCACAGTAGACCCCACTCCAAATACTTGCGCAGGAACTTCCGAAAGGCTTTCGCAGGAAATCCGCGTCCAGTAGATCCAATGCTCAAGTGCGCCACACTAGAGTAAATAATGAGAATTAAATGTTTACTGTTGAAAACTTCTTCAACCACATAAGCTTTGATCGAGCTGATATTTGTGTTTCCTGCTCTTTGTAACGTTACGAAGATTTTGAATGGAAAATAAATCTCATGGATTTGGCTTTTACCAGTGTAACAAAAAGGCTTGAGCAATCCATTCCTAAGACTTCATTGTACTTACAAATAATGAATCTCACTATTTTGCATAGAATCAGGTTTATACTTTAGCATGTTAAATTACCAAAACTATTTTGGAGAGATGCTGTGCATTGCTGGATGCTTAATTAATCTATCTCTTTCAGCTCCTCTAAATAGAGATGTTGCAAAAAGCATATAGACCAGAAAATATGTTTCCTATGAACACCTAAAGGTGTTTTGTTCCCAATCATTTGTGCATATTATAAAAGATGACCAGTCCAAACTTGATGACAGGGCAAAATAGTACATTTTCTTGAGATATGCAAATGAAAATTTTGGCTAAAGATTATGGGATCCAATTGACAAAAATGATCAGAAGCAGGGGACATGGTTGTAACGTTCTGTAAAATTCCACATAAAAACCCCAGTTCATACGTGAGTGAAGCTATCAAATGGTCGTACTAGTCCAACTAAATTCCTTAATTATGCTATAAATGATGGATTTAAGGAAATTGGAGTCAAACGATTGTTCCTGCACATCGCAAATAGGTGGGTGGGTGAATTTAGACAACTCCTCCACTTGTTGACACCTACAAGGAGTCTCGAGAGTTAACATACTCCATAAATATCCAAGTTAACTAAATTAGGGTTACACCATATGTCCTAATCTATCGGTCTCAAAATTATAAATTAGCATCTGTTTTACCATGCTTAATGTCCATTGCGAATATTGAGCCAAGGTGACACTTTGAATCGCTTAACTTCAGCCCGCAAGTCGGGCGCATGAGTTGTACGATTACCTTAGTTATTAGCCTAGATTTAAGTGAAATGATCACCTGAACCATTTATCGAAGTTGTGACCTTCAGACCGTCAGATCATGGCCAAACTCAGAGCGTTGACTTAAGATATTCCCCTACGCATATCAGTATAGCCGCGCCCTCGATCAACCAATGGTGATTGTCGAACTGAATTTGGGACCTTATCCATTGATCGGCATGTCCGATCGTCGGATTACTATGTCCAAATATAGATCCCCTAATGGGGCACCCGTCCCCTAACTTGGATCGACTTGCATACTTTCCTATAGGCTCTCATGGTTCGAAACCACCCCCATAGGGTTAGTATAATGAAGACTTATCATTTAGAGCCATTTGTGTACATTCTGGTACTATAAATACCTTTTTATTCACACCCCCTCTCCTCATACGAGTTTTCATACCCTAACCTTGGGGAGGGGAGGGAGAGAGAGAGAGAGAGAGAGAGAGAGAGAGAGAGAGAGAGAGAGAGAGAGAGAGAGAGAGAGAGAGAGGAAAGGGAAATTGTGTGTGAGAGGGAGATTGATTGTGAAGGTTGCCTCTTTCTCTTCCGTTTGACAATCTAGCCATGACCAAACACTTCGTTGGATCTCCGTTCGCAATCATTAAAAGTAAACTTCGAATCTAGATGCCCAAATCATAATGTTAAGGTTGAGTTTTTCTAAACATTACAAGGCTTGTTCGAATCATTTAGGTTTCAGTAACTCTTTTCAAAATCCTAACTTTAGGAACAAATCTGAGTCGGGCGAGCTAATGCAAGGTGCAAATTATTTTCCTAGGTTTCTGTTTATCAACCCTTGAGGGTGATAGACTATGATCCCTTTTGATTTTGTAGAAATCCTTAAGTCAAGTGTGCCTTAAATGCTTTGTCATAATAATCATTGTTTGTGTTTGTAACACCTCCTACTTTTCAGTACTCGGGTGTTACCGTATGAGCTAACTTGGTATAAATACCAACCTAACTTACTTGGATACTCACATTCATTCCAACCTAAATCCGACCATTGAAAGTAATCCCCATCCATATATTAGGTCATCCATACATTGATCTTCAAGATAGATCATCAAGTCATCAAAGAAACCTAATTTAGGATTTCAACCACCCTGTAGGCAATTTAACTGCACAGTGTCTATCACAGGCATTAGATCACGCGGTCCACTATTTGTTCATCTTATATCATGGTCGTTAACAATCTACTTAAATTCGTAGAAATCCAATCATACAATTATAAGACCAATCACTAGTTTATGTTAGGAATCTATTTAATTACGAGCTCAACGATCAAATTATTCATCCTAGATTTAAGAGTCTAAACAACAAGATCTACAATGTTTCGTCGATCATTCCAACACTCGATTTCCCTAATTCAACCACCGGGTTATAAAATCAACCTTTAGATCGTAATTAGACAGCCCTAGAAACCATTGAAATTGTTCAATGGGGACTATGGAATGCCCTAACCTTAGATCATCTTAAATTGAGATCCAAATCACTAGATCCACCATTTATCAGGCCACGTCACTCAATGTTGAAATCCATTACATACGTAGATAATCCAACCATCCGATTATAGTAACAACCATTAGATTTCTTCTAGGATCGACTAAGAACCCATTCAAATACGACCAAACCCTCGCCCTTCCTGCATATCGAAACTCATGTGCATGCACACAATTTTCAGCCTAAACCGGACTTGCGTGCCGTTGTATTTTCGAAACTGGAAGTCTTGTTTCGTTTGCTGCCAGATGTTGCGATCCACATGCCTCCACTCCTTTCCATCTCAACCTTCCATTCCAGACCATCCCAACCCCCAATTCACTCCGCACTATGGGGTTTCAATTGAAACAAGAGAGTCGCTGCCAAATGTTGAAACCAAGGTCCATTAAGTGAAAATGCTAATAACCGCACATCTGGTGGGTCCCACGGTGATCATGGGACAAATCCACACCATCTATACATTACTAATTATAAGATCAACTAGTCGATGTTGACCCACCATTAACAGCTGGATCATCTTCTTCATTTGATCGGGAAACCCATTAGTGGTTGGTGAGGCCCATTCACTTATCTAAGACATTCATTAAGGTGGCTATGGTCTCAGAAATTCCTCCCTGGTGACTAATAGGGGCCATGCAATCAAAAGCCACGATCATTGTCTCAAATTTGGTCGGTTGAGAGTCGTTGGCTCATAGCTAATCTGACAATTAGGGGCATCTAGAAATGGATTAGTATAGCCTATATAGTCTACCCTTTTAGGGCTTTCCTTCTCAGAAATAGAAACTAAAGAGAGAGAGAGAGAGAGAGAGAGAGAGAGAGAGAGAGAGAGAGAGAGAGAGAGAGAGAGAGAGAGAGAGGATCACCGCTGCGTCGCACCAGGGCAAGACGAGTCGTGGTCCAAGTTGGGTTGAGCCCAACTCTGTCCTGGTTCGTTGACAATGTGAGAAAAGGGAAGGAACAAGAAGGAAATAGAGGCGAGTGAGAGAGAGAGAGAGGGCAAGAAGAGGAAGATAGGGAAGGTAGTGAGAGAGAGAGAGTGTGTGTGTGTGTGTGTGTGTGCACGCGCGCGTCACCACACCAGCTCAACTTGAGCTTAGTCATGAACTCACTCAAACTCAGCTAGGTCAAGTCCGGACCTTGTTGGTCATTATAGCAAAAGAAGAGGAAGAGAGGAAGGAGAAAGGAAGAAGAGGGAGAGGGAGAGAAATGAGAGAGTAAGGAGAGTGGATTGGATTGTTGAATGGGGTGCAATTCACATAAAGTCGAGTCAAGTCAAGTCAATAGTTGTATGACTGACTTTCTCAACTTAGTTGAGTCGAGTTAGGATGTTGGATATGGGTTGGGCCTAGTCTAGCCCATCCACTCTAGTGGGCATAGTAGGAAAGAAAAGAAAAAGAAATGAAGAAAATATAAGTAAAGAGAAGGAGAGGAAGAAAAAGTAGAATCGAAGAAAAAGATGAGAGAAGATGTTGGCTTTCAGCTCCTAACCGAGTCAAACCGATTCCAATCCTTGTATAACCGAGTTAGTAAGTTACTAACTCAATTCTAAGTGTGTTTTGTTGTGGGTTTGAATCATCAAACTCAATAGTTAGCAGGGTGTTTCTCCCTCAAACCCAATAGACCGATGTTGTGATTACCGGGTCGATCCGAGTTGGGGGGACATGAGGTGAGTTGACTTGGTGGGCTAGCTAATTTTAGTGACATTGGAGCATGGATATCGAATTGAGGTCAAGTCAACTTACAGATTGAATTAATGTGGTTGATTTAATTCTAAGGGCGCGCACACTTCCTAGCGACACTGTACGCGATTCAAAATATAAGGTGATGAATTTTTCCCCTTAAGCTTTCATCTTCCATGTTAGTTTAAGTGATAGTTCAATTTTAATTTCAATTGATAACTGGCATCTTTAATTCATGATTACTTGTGTTAGTTATTGAATTTGATTATCAAATTATATGCTCAACATTTATCTTGTATGCATATCTATATATTGTATTGTATATCTTCTTATACTTAAGGATTGTTGTAAAACTTGAATTGCTACATCTATTAGTGAAAAATTCCACTTATATATGTACATTCTGACTTAGGATGTAACTTAATTGAGTGCAATTATAATGGACCCTCGACCTAGTGGCTACTTTGACTGATGGATTAAATGGAAGATTGTTGCCAGCTTACTATACATGAATTGCTATATATTTGCCCTAAGTAGCTTGATGGATTATTTTGTATGACCATGTGATGATAAGTCTCATTTATTAAACTATGATTAGTCACTGGTTGACAAAGACACTATTAAACATTTTAATGTTGGAGTCTTATTAGCCAAGGATTGTGGTATGAGACACTATACCCGAGCTGTCAACCTATGTTAGATGATGCCCCGTCCCCCATAGTAACCTTTAAGTTTTCTTAAATTGACTGCTTATGAATTGGAATAATAATGGCTCGATTAATCATACATTCATGGCACTTGGGCGTTATTGGTTGCCTGATTGACTGTTTGAAAGATCAATGCACCATTTGAACAACTCTTTTTGTATTTTCAATGGACCAATTATTAGAAAGGTTCATTCTCTTACCTGAGCATGTTGACTATTTGAAAGACTCGTTCATTGGCAATTGGACGAATCGACTATTTGAAAGATCCATTGTATTGCTTGAATAAGCCGATTGTTTGAAAGACCCATTATATTGTTTAAATGGACCAACTATTTGAAATTTTCATTCTCTTACATGAGTAAGTCGACTGTTTGAAAGACCTATTCCTTTGCAAGTTAAATGAGTCGACTGTTTGAAAGACTCATTATCTTACTTAAATGGAATGACTGTTTGAAAGGTCCATTCTCTTACTTGAGCGGATCAATTGTTTGATCTCTTACAAATTGAATGAGCTGACTGTTTGAAATGCCCATTCTCTTGCGTGAATAGATTGACTATTTGAAAAGTTCATTCTCTTATTAGGAATGGGTTGACTGTTTGAAAGACTCGTTACAATACATGAATGAAATGACTGTTTGAAAAGCTCATTATTTTACATAAATGGACTGACTGTTTGAAAGGTTCATTCATTTGACCAACTAGATGTGCATACCTAGTTAATTTGCAGTCACACACTCATGCATTTAAATAAGATCGCATTATTAATTGTTTTGTATGTTTTCTTATTTAAAACTATATTTAACTAATGCGGTGGTGTGTAATCTTGAGGAGAATTCACATTGAGTTGGTTACTCATTCATCGAATATATAACCGTATAGGTTCTGCAAGTGGTTTAAATGATATTCATGTCTAGATTGATGAGGAGTAGGGTACAATATTTATCAGGGATGCATGGTTGCATCTGCCAAGAGAAGCTACGTGATTTTATAGCTTAAGAATATTTACAATTTATTTTATTTTATATGTTAAATTATTTCATTTTGTAATTGTAAGTATTAATATATTAGTTTGTATAAGCCTTATGGGCAATCGCTCGTATATTTCGATTTGTTTCTCTTCAATTAAACTGCTAACTCTGAAAAAGATAGAAAAGAAAATTACCTAAAATTTGGCTATCTTTAAAGTTTAACACTTGAGTTTTCATAAAATGATTTGTATAGTCAAGTTTCGAAAACTGGGCATTAGAGTATTATTATTGATAGATCACATGTATGATTAAATGCATGCCCATTTTAATGCTTACTTTGTTGGTGGTTGATTAGGGTTTGTAAATGGCAATGGTAGATTTCAAAGGGTTTTTTTTATTCCTTTATAACTTTAGGCATGTTCTTTGCATATTTTGTTGGGTATTGAATGTGGACACATGTAAATTCCGACTAGACTTGCATATACATTTATTATTTGAAATAAGTTTGAAACCTCATTAATGTCAAATAAATATTATATTAGTGATTTTGTCATATTAAGCTATGATAGGAAGAGGTCGAGCCCTGCTTAACCTTGAAAACAAGGGATGATCGACGAATCTACTCACCCTGACTCATGTAGTTGACCAAGGCAGAACTTAGGCGATCGACAGTAGTTGGAGTAACATGGCTTGCTTGCATCCAGTGCCGGTCTATCCAGGGTTCTCCTTGGACAATCAAATTAGTCCCTTGCATGGCCCAGTCGCATGTATGATAAACATTTGAGACACATTGTGGAATCTGAGATACCATGTCGGCCATCACCAAAGAATGAGGTCATTCATGATCATTAGTGTGATACGATCCGTTGAGACTCGGGGGCCAGACATAGTGGCATGAGACACTATACCTAGGCTATCGACCTACACTAGGGTGACGAGGTTGCCACATTGGTAAAGCATTGGGTGACGAGCCTCCCTGTAGTGACCGGCTACCATGTAAGAAGTACGCGATCCTATCATGATATTGATGATACGAGTGGTGTGCCTTCTCCACATTGAGATTGAGTGACGACCTTTATCCTAGTCATGGCCGTCTCCGGACGATTAACCCTACTATAAATCCTATTTAAGTATAGGGACTTGATATAATGGAAACCCAAAATGGATTAAGTAATACTGGTGAGGAGCTGCCTAGTGCCGCAACGGCTCATGTAATTCGGATAGAAACCCGAGATTCGACGGTGGTATCCTAGCTTCATCAACTTGTTGTTTGAACTAAACATTAATAAGCACTTGGCTAATCATGCACTCCATAACATTTGTTGGGTTGTGCTTCGGGCCAACTATTACGCATATGTTGACGTCCTCACTAGCAATGGTGTTGACATGGTTCTATATTGGTATAATTAAACATCAGGTCATGCATATACATTTTATCTCGTTCACTTATTTAAATAACCAAATATAGGACTTTCATGTCATTCCTGTATCTATTTGATAACATGGAAACTTAAGTAAATAGTAACACTGAATTGACCACTCACCTCAACCCGGGACGATGTTTTAAAACACCAATCAAATGATTTCGTCGATGCAAGTGCCCTAAAAGAGGATATGCTTATTGAGGAGTATGTGGACTATACCGAGGAGTTCTTATACTTCCAGTGTGCTGATAACCAAATGTAAAGTGACGTTTTAGGACCACTAGTTTGGTTTCCTTTTGAGGACAAGGTCACTTATTGCATTTTATGTTTGGACATATATATTGAGTCCCTAGCTGGGTGAACTCTATAACTTAGTTGGATGTATGTATGCATGTATAGGACTTTTTTTTCCTCGTAAACTTGTGATAACCATGATATGTATTGTCTAGTTTACTTCTTACGCATGATCATGATACAATTGGTAGACGCTTAACCAAATCACATTTCCAAAAAGCTTAAGTGATACTCAAAATATCGAGGATCGATTATGTACTCAACTCCTTAAATTCGAAACATCACAAATTGGTATCAAATCATGAGCTTGAGATTAAACCGAATCATGAGCTAAGGACTTACCATAATGAACATAGATATAATTTTGAAAATTAGTTATATTGAACCCTAGGAACCAACTCCTAGATTATTGACTAGTGTGAACTCATGTATAGAAAATTTAAACTTGGGATTTCCCTAAATTGAAGTAATCTAGCTTGTAGGAGCATCAATTACTAGAGACCAATCATGGACTAGTACTTGAGTGAGTGGACCCAGATGAATGAGGAAAGAGATTTCAAGTCAGAGAAATCCTGTGAGAGGATGTTTGACGCAAATTGATTAGGTGGGATGAAAAGTACGTTAATCCATGAGTGATTCATGTGGGTTTTTTGTTAAATGCACTGAACACGGGCCCACATTGATGCATGTATTTATCCATGCCACCCATTCGTGTTTCCCCTTTCACGTGACGTTTTGGTCACATACATTTGTTAGTGACCCAAAATCAATTAAAATTAGGTGGGTTTTATGTTAAATGCACTAAACATAGGCCCACATTGATGCATGTATTTATCCATGCCACCCATTCGTGTTTCCCCTTTCACGTGACGTTTTGGTCATATACATTTGTTAGTGATCCAAAATCAATTAAAATTAGGCAGTTAATTCCGATTATGTGGCACACCAAGCAAATAAAATAATAATAGTAATAAATATTAAATATTAAAATAAAACAAACGTCAAAAATTGAAAGAGTGGATCCATCCGGTTGACCCATGTCACTAGGGGTGACCCAGTTGACCTCAAGTTACTGATTAATGGGGGACCAGGGTCAACCCGTCACCACCTGGTCGAACTGGGGCTGCTGACCAACGGGGGACTAAGGTGACCCGGTCGACCCTGTCATCATCCGGTCGACTCAGACGACCCTGGATGGCTGGCCAAGAAAGTGGGACAGGGCAACCTGGTCAACCTTGGCTTGACCCGGTCGACTGGGTCTACATCTTTTTTTTCTTAAAAAAAATGAAAAAACAAAAGATGGGAAGGGAGGTCTTACACGTGGGGGCTCGTGTACCACACACCTGCTATATAGCTGGTGTATTGAAGTCAGCAAGTTTTATGGTCCCATCATGAGGTATGTGTTATATCCAAACTGTACATCTATATTTGCGAGTCTTAAAGCTTAAGACTAAAAATAAGACCAGATCTAACGATCAAGTGGACCACACTGCAAAAAGTAGTGGGGGATTGAACGTCTATCATTGAAACCTTTTCAAGGTTCCCAGATGTCCTGGATCAATATGAAATTTATTTTTCCTCTTATCTTTATGACCTCGTGAACATATTGGATGGAAAATAAAAGTTACAGTGGGCCATAAAAAAATTTTAACGATGAAAATCATTGTCTCCGCTGCTATTTGTGGTGGGTTCATTTGATCTTTGGATATGATTCCGTTTTTTGTATATTACCATAAAATGATCTCAACAAATGGATGAACGGTGTGGATATAATAAATACATCACTGTGGGCCCATGTAACTTTGATATCCTTTGAACCGTTCGTACTACTCGGAGCTCGAGGGGCGTCACCGCTCGTCTTCGCACGACACGTACCTACACCAGCTAGTGTGTGGTGCACCAGGTAATCCGTTTCCTTTTCAAAAGGGGTTTAAGATCCCATTCCTTGCCATTTTCCATCACCATTCACACCCTTCCTCTTCCCAAATCGAAACCCATATTCCCCCAAAGCTCTCAAAAACTCTAAATCCCTGATTGCAACTCCTCTTCCACTGGCTATACCATTCAAATCGGTGGATGACATATGATCTACCTGACCATGTTCACAGGAAGTAAACCGTTTTATGAGAAAGTTCACATCCAGTACTGTTGTATGTGAACGTTTAGATATTAGGAATTTATGGTATGAACATGGATAATTGTGGTAATTACTTTTTTCTAGAATGTTCACCTATGAATGTTATTCACTACTGGATTCCAATACGGAGATCTTGTGTGTTGAATCATCAAGAAGAAAAATATAAAATAAAATAACGAACCTTAACTGTCTGCCAGTAAAGTAATCTTCAAACTTGGTTGGATGAAGAAGATGAATGCATCTGCTTAATTCATTCGTTGATAATGAGGCATTGATTCTTCCTCTCTCTGCTTCATTCCACGAAAGATACGCTGCTACTTTATGTTGGACGCGCAAAGCAAAGGAAACTCAACTCCAATTATTGTACGGAAAGTCATAGGCACAATAAAGTCATACATGAATGACAGTTTGGCAAAATATTCATCGTTCCTCGCCATCCCTGCTTTTCCTGGGCTATTATTAAAAATAAAATGTAAAAACGATTATTGGGGGAGGATGCTTATGTTTCCTTATATTTTAAACCGTAAATGCCATTTTACTAATGTTTCCTGTGGTGTGGTCCACTTGAGCTTTGGATTTGCTTCAATTTTGGGGACATATATTAAAATGTGTAGAAAAATGGATGGACGGTATAGATAATGACGCATACATCACAGTGGGCCCATAGAATTTATTCAGCACACTATTGCAGGCTGAGTTATCCGGTGTACAATCGTTGTAGCCAAGTAGCCGACAGAATCTTATCTATATCTTCAATTATTAAAGGAAAGGGGCCCTCATCCTTTACCTGTGTGGTTGAAATTGCACCACAATAGCCAAAGGATAGGTTTTTTCTTTTCCTATGACCCATAAATGAAGGATATATATATATATATATATATATATATATATATATATATATATATATATATATATATAAAAGTCTGATTATCAGGTCAGTAGAGAAATCCTGATACTTTAATCCTCATTTGTCCACGTCACCGCTCACTAAAAAAATAATATAAATAAAAAACAGCTTTGGACGCTGAACGATTAGGGTAACAGGAATTCTCTGCAATAGAGGATCCCGACTCTCATATATATATATATATATATATATAGAGAGAGAGAGAGAGAGAGAGAGAGAGAGAGAGAGAGAGAGAGAGAGAGAGAGAGAGAGAGAGAGAGAGAGAGAGAGAGAGAGAGAGAGAGATTAAATGGACCACACCATATGAAACAATCTAAATTGAACTTCTAACATTAAAAAATTATGGGCCTCAAAAGTTTAAGATCAAGTTTATATTTATTCTCTCTTCATCCATGTTTGCATGATCACTATAAGATCTAGAAAGGTTTCTGCGGTGGATATCATTATTCCGGCTCGTTCCACTTGAGCTTGGGATGTACTTCAATTTTATATGAAAAAACAGATGGACGGCGTGGATAGACCACATACATTCACGGTGGCCCAAACTGAGTAACTCAGTAGCAGTCCGATTTCTATACCATGTGTACATCAAAGTGGACCACATACATTCCGTTTTTTGTATATTCCCATAAAATGATCTCAACAAATGGATGAACGGTGTGGATATAATAAATACATCACTGTGGGCCCATGTAGCTAGTGTGTGGTGCACCAGGTAATCCGTTTCCTTTTCAAAAGGGGTTTAAGATCCCATTCCTTGCCATTTTCCATCACCATTCACACCCTTCCTCTTCCCAAATCGAAACCCATATTCCCCCAAAGCTCTCAAAAACTCTAAATCCCTGATTGTAACTCCTTTTCCACTGGCTATACCATTCAAATCGGTGGATGACATATGATCTACCTGACCATGTTCACAGGAAGTAAACCGTTTTATGAGAAAGTTCACATCCAGTACTGTTGAATGTGAACGTTTAGATATTAGGAATCTATGGTATGAACATGGATAATTGTGGTAATTACTTTTTTCTAGAATGTTCACCTATGAATGTTATTCAGTACTGGATTCCAATACGAAGATCTTGTGTGTTGAATCATGAAGAAGAAAAATAAAAAATAAAAAATAAAATAATGAACCTTAACTGTCTGCCATTAAAGTAATCTTCAAGCTTTGTTGGATGAAAAAGATGAATGCCTCTGCTTAATTCATTCGTTTCTAATGCGGTATCGATACTTCCTCTCTCTGCTTCATTCCACGAAAAAAACGCTGCTACTTTATGGACACGTAAAGCAAAGGAAACTCAGCTTCAATTATTGTACAGAAAGCCATGGCCACATTAAAGTCATACATGAATGACAGTCTGGTAAAATATTCATCGTTCCTCGCCATCCCTGCTTTTCGTGGGCTATTGTTAAAAATAAAATGTTAAAACGAATATTGGGTGGAGGATGCTTATGTTTCCTTATGTTTTCAACCGTAGATGCCATTTTCCTTATGTTTACTGTGGTGTGGTCCACTTGATCTTTGGATATACTTCAATTTTGGGGACATATTAAAATGTGTGGAAAAATGGATGGACGGTATAGATAATGACGCATACATTGCAGTGGGCCCATAAAATTTATTCAGCACACTATTGCAGGCTGAGTTATCCGGTGTACAATCGTTGTAGCCAAGTAGCCGACAGAATCTTATCTATATCTTCAATTGTTAAAGGAAAGGGGCCCTCATCCTTTACCTGTGTGGTTGAAATTGCACCGCAATAGCCAAAGGATAGATTTTTCCTTTTTCTTTAACCCAAAAATGAAGGATATATATGAGTCCGATCCTCTGTTATCAGGTTAATAGAAAAATCCTGATACCTTAATCCTCATTTGTCCACGTCACCGCCCACTAAAAAAATAATATAGATAAAAAACAGCTTTGGACCCTAAAGGATTAGGGTAACAGGAATTCTCTATGACAGCGGATCCCGACTCTCATATATATATATATATATATATATAGAGAGAGAGAGAGAGAGAGAGAGAGAGAGAGAGATTAAATGGACCATACCATATGAAACAATCTAAATTGAACTTCTAACATTAAAAAATTCATGGGCCTCAAAAGTTTAGGATCAAGTTTATATTTATTCTCTCTTCATCCATGTTTGCATGATCACTTTAAGATCTAGAAAGGTTTCAGCGGTGGATATCATTATTCCGGCTCGTTCCACTTGAGCTTGGGATATGCTTCAATTTTATATGAAAAAACAGATGGACGGCGTAGATAGACCACATACATTCACGGTGGCCCAAACTGAGTAACTCAGTAGCAGTCCGATTTCTATACCACGTGTACATCAAAGTGGACCCCACAGTCAGGGAAACACCCAACCAGCTGCCATGACAGTTGGTGGAAGACAATTACGAAGAAATGGGAGGCGTGTGTGGGACCCGGCTTCCCAACCACCTATTTGAGGTATGCGGTTTGCGTGATCAGGTTTGCTCGACCGACATAGGTGGGCTCCACAGTAAGGGAAGGCTGCCCATGACAGCTGGTGGAATAGGAAAGGGAGCTGTGCGTGAGACCCAGCTTTGCCACCTATCACCTGTTGCCCCGTACAGGTGTCAGTGGTGGACGTCATTATTGATGGACGTACCCGAAGGTTGGGTAAAAAAACACAAGTGCACACCATGGATTAGCTCTTCCATACGTTTCATGAGTGGCTGTCGCTGATAAAAAATAAAGTTTCATGAACAGCTGCCTAATTAATATCAAATATATATTCCAACTAACTTTTTCAAAAAAGATTTCAAAATGCTATCGGTGATTTAATTACAATCATGTAATTTCCTTGTATTAATTCTCTTGGTCGTGCAAGTAAATAATCGGTGGCTTGAGTAATCCCTATTTACTCTGGCCTAGCACAACTAGATACAGGAGATGGGATGTTACCATAGGTTGGCACCTTTGTTTTGGCTCAATTTAATCGAGCTAAGCGACACATATGAGGGGCCTGGATTTATTTTTTGTGTGTGATTATGATAGGCGGGCATACTTGAGTCTACCCAACTTAAAGGTTAATTGAATTGTTGGTGTCCCTGCATTAATTCAGACGTATTAGAGACTGGACACTGGATTCAGTCCTCTTGGCCACATATATTACTTCAGGCGATTTGTGCATGGATAGGAGGTTAAACCTTTTGAATGATTTTTTTTTTTTTTTCACCTTGTGTCAATAGACATAAATATACTGACTTAAGGAATTATTCTCTCAGCGTGATTCGCTAACAAATTATCAGCTCTTGCTTACAGAGAAGAAAACTCCATTCTCACCGATGCTACTGAGCAAAGAAAAGAACCATTTCACCATCACATAATATCCAGTGTACAGCTTTCTTCTCTGTGCCTATCATCGGATCTCAAAATAAAACGGAGAAATCAAGTAAAAATTACAAAATTCTATGTAGTTCTCCTCCAAAAGCGGATTAAAACCCTGACACTCGACCCGTTCTTCCCTGTAGGCGTAATTCTCAATGATCTCAGTGTACGCTCTCAATAGCATCTCCACCGTCGATCCTCGCTGTGGCCTCTGCATCATCCTGTTCGCGTTGCTAATTTCTAGAAGGATTGATTCTAGGGTTTTGGTCTGTTTGATTGGAGGAAAAAAATGCCTTGAATCCAACGCAAATAAAACGGAATAGTGGTAAAACTACTTCTAGGGCTTCTTTTGCAAGCGGGATGCCGAGAGGAGGCGCCGAAAGAAAGATTCGAGGGTTCGTGAGGGGAGGGTTTGGGAGAGGAGAGGGTTCGCGAGTGTGAGACAGAGAGAGACCGTCCGTGGGTTTTTTTATACGGTCTGGGAATGGGAAAGTCTTGGGTAAATATTAAATCCGGTACATTTTTATTTTTTTTTTACATCTGACACGGTTTGAAACCGTATAAAATTTAGAACGGCTTTAGCCTTTCCTGAACCAAATATGCATCCGTACCAAAATTACAATTTTGGTGTAGTACAATGTACTCGACCGCATAGTACGTTTCCATGAGGTCGAGAGCCTGCAACATACTAGCAGCCGGATGTTCAAAATTCCAAACCAACCTTGAGATTTTATAAGATGAGTGGAAAAAAAATAATAATAATAAACTACTGAAATCGATCATTAAAATATGACTCCCTATATTTCCTGCAAAAGCCTTTAGCACAAAGTAATGCTATGGAAACCTAAGTGGGGCTTTCCATCAGATTTTTTGAGAAATCCACCCCTTCCATCCGTTTTCCATATCATTTAAGTGGTTGAGCCTCAAATTGAACCAAATCCAAGTCTCAAGTTGATTATATCACAGGAAACAATGGGAATAATGATTTCAACCATTGAAATCTTGCTAGGCCTCACAGTGATGTTTATTTGTCATCCAATCTATCCATAAGATCATATAGACATCGATGAAGAGAAAAAACACACTACTAGAAAAATGGGCAAAGGCTACGGATTTAATCCGTAGTCATAGACATATGGCTATGGATTAAATCCGTAGCACGTCTGTGGCATGACCGTCGTCGTAGGTGCCGAAACAATAGGTCTAAAACCTATGGCTACGGATTTAATCCGTAGCTATACGTTAAAATAGCTACGGATATAATCCGTAGCAAATATTTCTATAGCCAAAAGAACCTATAGCTACGGATATTATTGATAGCTAAAAGTAGTGTTGGATCCGTAGCAATATGCCGAATTTTATAACATCTACGGTTAATATCAATAGCTATAGCCTACATTAAAAAAAAATATAATCATTTATTCATTCATTTAATTACCACCTGCATAATCATTCATTCATTCAATTACAATCAATCATTCATTCAATTACCACCTGCATAATCATTCATTCATTCAATTACAATCATTCATTCATTTAAATACAATCACATTGTCTCATTTGATGGATCTGAGTCGAAAGATCCTGTAGTAATCAGTCAGTTTCTGGAGCTGGAAGATCTTTCAGTGGAAGATGAAGCTGCATGTACTAATGGTGAAGAGTTACAAGACCATTCAGCAATGGTGAACCAAGAACCATTCTCTGGCCTCATATGAGCTGCCTCAGATTGAAGCAACGCAAGAGAAACACTTTCATTTCAGTTGCGGATGACTTCCATGGCCAGCTGATGAGCAGTCTTGTTCTGCAACTTTGCAAGTTCATCCATGTCTTCATATGTGTCTTTGTCAGCAAAAAGCTTTAGATTAAATCGTGCCGGTGCCTTTGCTATGCCCTCCCACTTCTCAACTGTCTCTTTCAGTTTGTCAAAACCCTGCATAGGACAGGAAAAAACTTAATGTATGCTTACTTTGCCGATATAGAACCATTCGAATTTTCTATTAGTTGCCCCAGGAATGATATGTAGATGAAAATGGGGAAAAACCAAGCATTAAGACACTGCTGATATAGGAATTTTCTGTGGTAGTGTTCTTTTAAAAATGATTAGACATTTGCTAAATTTCAGATCCCAAAACCCATGAAATAATTCAAGTTGCAAGTATGGCTGGAAGAAATTCAGATGTTGTAAATAACATGACCCAAATACAAACTTGGATACTCACCAGGCGGGTTGTGAAATCGCCAAAAGATTCTCCCTGTTGGTGTTTGCGACACCAGTTGTAGGTTTAGAGATTTGAGAATGCATTTATGTTTTAGGTTTAGGAAATCGGGTTCGGGTTTAGGTTTGGGTTTTCAAGTTTAGGTTTAGGTTTAGGTTTAGGTTAGGGAGTTGAGATTAGGATTAGGTGTAGGTTAAGGTTTAGGGAATTGAGAATAGGTTAAGGTTATAACTTTATGATTAGGAAATTGGGTGTAACGCCCGTGAAAAATCCGTACTTGGGCTCGAGTACCAACTCAACCCGAAATCGCGTAGAATTAATTTCCATGGAAATTAAGCGTAAGTTAGCTAGCGCAATGCTAGAGTAGCTGGGAAATAGTCCCTGATCACTTTAAATACGTTCTGCAAGACCCAAATCGAGTAGAACAAACAACCCTATAATACTCTATAACCTCGGATCGAACTCTAAGCGGGTTTGTCCTCTAGACCACATGGAATATTTGTATTGAATTTAGACCGCGCGTCGAAGGTCCGATACCTCCTATCTTAGACCGTTAGAACCGCCCAGCTGGACTTGACAATCATCTCGAAAATCAAGTCAAACCGATAATCACAGACTATTTCGTTGAACCCGGATTGAAGCGACCGCGAACAGGGACAGATTTGGAATTTCAAATTCAAATCTAGCACACGACTTGACGCGTCAGTATTAAGCGTTCTGACCGTCAGAATTCATCCAGATTACACCCTCGGATCAGGAAAAATTTCTATTTATTATCATGAGACTTTCAGCCCTGATCTACGTGCGGTGACCGCTGAACTGAAACTGGTCCGCCACGTGCGATCTGCAAACCCTGCCAGACTGAAAACTTAATACGTGCTACATCTGGTACGCATGAGCTTAAGTCTGATCACAATCGACCAGGGGACCACCAGAAAGCAGTTTTTGGACCGAAACAGCCCCGAAATGGATAGGCACCAAGTAAACTTCGTTCCGGAGCTTAATTCCGGCGTTTTTAAGCTTATAAAAGGGGTTGAAACCCTCATTTCTCTCTCCCATCCGAAAATTGCAAACCCTAGGAAAAGGAGAGAGAGTTTGAGAGAGAGATTGGAAGGGATTTTTCCCGCTTCCGAGCCGCCGATTGCTGTTGCTTCAGCGCTTCTTCCTAATCACCTGGCTGGTGATTTCTCCACTTTTTCAGGTATAAAATAACCCTAGAACTTGCTGATTTAGGGTTTACCTAGATTCATAGCATGTTAGCTAACGTACTTCATAAATCAGGTCCTCCTACTGCCGTAGACGAAGCGTACACGCTCCGTTCAAAATCCCGCAACCGTAAGAGACTAGGTGAGGATTTTAGACGCTTTGATTAACGGTTTACAACGCTTTCAATGTCGTTTAATAGTAGATTATCGACGGCATCGCCGTTTGACATGTACAACATGCTCTCCGTTTCCTGTTTCGTAAATTAACGAAGAATATGAGATTTAGGGTATTTTAGTCATTTGTAGGAAGTACGGTTTACATGCATATTTTGCTGACGTGATTGGCATGGTTTGTTGTCGCATTAGGGAGTTAGGAATGCTTGCATAATCAGTTTGGTGAAGAGATTCGCCTAGTTGCGCACTTTGGGTCGACATACTATATGTAGACTTAAGTGTGTAGTGTATGTGTTTGTATAAATGCTTGTATTAGTACGTATTGAATTAAATGATGTTATGTAGTAGTTTGAGATTGATTTCTTGATTAATATGCTGACCTAAATGATTTCCTACATGTTGACCTTATGCATGATTGCATTACATGCATGGAAAGTATGCCTTGAAGATTTGCTTAAGTTGAATGTTATAACATGTGTTAACATGCTCACATGATTGTATTTCAATTCCAATACCTTTGCATATATTGTTAATGTGATTTCATAGATGTGTGGGACTAGACTTAGTCCAGGCAGTCGGTAACCGAGCGAATTCGTGGCTGACTGGTCATAGCCACGAACGACGCGTAGATGAACGTGATTCGTGTTTAGAGTTGGCGGCAGTGGTTAGGCCACGCGAAGTGTTTTACGCACTTCATGTCGTTCGACTTGAGATGCGATCGCGCTAGTCGAGCCCGTCAAGTAACCCGATTGGCCAATGTATGTTCACCTTGTATGAGTCATAACTGCTTGAACCTAGGGTACTGAACTTACCATTGTAAACCCTGTTAACCATGGTATCTTGATCCACGAAGACTCATGAACCGGGCATGGTGGTATGGGACACCGTGGTCGAGCTGTCGGCCTACGCTGGGGCCACAAACCTCCCCGTAGTGACCAGTGAGCACCTAGACTCGTGAGCAGATTATGGTGGTATGGGACACTATATTCTAGCTGTCGGCCTACACTGATCAGGCGACGAGCCCTTTGTAGTGACCGCGAGCGTATTCTGAGTCCACGGGAGGCGACGACCCTTCCGTTGCAGTAGAGTACGGTAGGCCTGTATTGATAAGGTGATGGGGGAGCGGTGCAACGAGTGCGAGCAACAGCCCTGGCAGCCCTTGCAGTGACCTACGAAATATACATCGTATGAGATTACTAGGAGTGACGACCCTAGACAGGATCTGTGTTGGGATTGATACAAGGGAAGTACCTTAGTTTCCCAATCCTGCTGTTTGAATGGACTTAATAACAACTTAGAAATCATATCACCATAGCATTGCATGTGCCTGGAAGATGTGGAGCACTCTAGGGAGTGTGGCATGCCGCGGTCGTAAGATGTTGCCGCATGAGGGAGATCGTCGGTGAGGGCATACATCACGTCATGTCATCCTGCATTAACAACAGTATTAGGATTGTCTGATTTACTGCTTTACTATTATCGCGTGATTGAATTGTGAACATGCTAATCTTCGCTCTATGATTCCACTGAGTTGATCACTCACTCCCACGTTACGGGATGGTGTTTGCAACACCCACCAGACCCTGTTGTAGGTACAGGTGAGACCGAGATCCAGGAGGTGGAGTCAGAGATCGACGAGGACCAGGATGAGTTCTCGTATATGCAGTACCACGATGGCTTCCCGTAGGCGACCTGGATCGAGGGGACATCAGTGGGACTTTCTTTTTTTGAACATTATTCTTTTGTTATGTACATGTATATGAGACTCAGAGATGTAGTCATACTTTGGAGACAGATGAGATTACTTTGTTTTTCCATACAGTGATATATACATTGTTTAGTCTTCCGCTTGCTTTTATCACTGGATCTGAAGTATGAATTGCAGTTTTGGTATACTTTTACTCATGTGAATGCTTTAAATCAGACAACATTGAATCATAACCATTTTTGTTGTATAAGTGACGGTCTGGAACTCGGGAGTTGAGTTTATACACGACCTCCGATTTTCAGGGTGTTACATTGGGTTTGGGTTCGGGTTTAGGTTTGGGTTTTCAAGTTTAGGTTCAGGTTTAGGTTAGGGAGTTGAGATTAGGATTAGGTTTAGGGATTTGAGAATACGTTAAGGTTTAGGTTTAGGTTAGGGAGTTGAGATTAGGATTAGGTGCAGGTTAAGGTTTAAGGAATTGAGAATAGGTTTAGGTTAAGGTTATAAGTTTAAGTTTAGGAAATTGGGTTTGAGTTCGGGTCTAGGTTTGAGTTTTCAAGTTTAGGTTTAGGTTTAGATTAGGGAGTTGAGATTAGGATTAGATGTAGGTTTAGGTTTATGGATTCGAGAATACGTTAAGGTTTAAGTTTAGGAAATTAGGTTCGGGTTCGAGATCGGGTTTATGTTTGGGTTTTAGGTTTAGGTTATAGGTTATAGGTGTAGGTTTAGGTTTAGGTTTTAAGTTTAGGTTATAGGTTATAACATTCGGTTAGAGGTTTAGGTTTAGGTGAAGGTTATAAGTTTAGATTTAGGAAATCGGGTTCGGGCTCGGGATCGGGTTTAGGTTTGGGTTTTCAAGTTTAGGTTTAGGTTTAGGTTAGGGAGTTGAGATTAGGATTAGGTGTATGTTAAGGTTTACGGAATTGAGAATAAGCTAAGGTTATAAGTTTAAGTTAAGGTTTAGGTTTAGCAAATCGAGTTCGGGTTTGAGATCGGATTTACGTTTGGGTTTTAGGTTATAGGTTATAAGTGTAGGTTTAGGTTTAGGTTTAGGTTTTAGGTTTAGGTTATAGCATTCGGTTAGAGGTTTAGGTTTAGGTTATAGGTTTTGGGATTTGAGAATAGGTTTAGGTTGTAAGTATGGGTTTAGGTTATAAGAATAAGTTTAGGTTTTATGTTTAGGTTAAGGTTATAGGTTTAAGTTATATGTTTAGGTTTAGGTGATAAGTGTAGGTTATAGGTTTAGGTTTAGGTTAGGGTATAGGTTAACATTTAGGGAATTGAGTTTAGGTTTTAGGTTTAGGTTATAGGTTAAGGTTTAGGTTATAGGTTAAGGTTAAGGTTTAGGTTTAAGTTTAGGTTGGTTTTGAGATTTGAGAATAGGTTTAGGTGAAGGTTATAAGTTTAGGTTTTGAAAATCGGGTTCGGGTTCGGGATCGGGTTTAAGTTTGGATTTTCAAGTTTAAGTTTAGGTTTAGGTTAGGGAATTGAGATTAGGATTAGGTGTAGGTTAAGGTTTAGGCAATTGAGAATAGGTTAAGGTTTAAGTTTAGGAAATCAGGTTCGGATTCGAGATCGGGTTTACGTTTGGGTTTTAGGTTTAGGTTTAGGTTATAGGTTTAGGTTATAGGTTTTAGCATTCGGTTAGAGGTTTAGATTTAGGTTTAGGTTAAGGTTTAGGTTTAGGTTATAGGTTTTGGGATTTGAGAATAGGTTTAGGTTATATGTATAGGTTTAGGTTTAGGTTTTATATTTAGGTTAAGGTTTAAGTTTAAGTTATATGTTTATAAGGTTTAGGATTTTTTAGATCTCTGGAGAAGAAAACTTGTGTGGCATGCTCTGCAAGAATGAAGGGCTCGTCACCGACTTTGTCTGAACTGTAAAGACTAGACAAATTTATTAATCTCAAATTCGCTTCGACATCAAAAGAAACACCATGATGTGTCACTTTCACCCAATCACACTTAAATAGGATGGGCTTATACCCTGTTCGGTACTCCAATTGGATAATTCTACGAAGGACTCCGTAGTAAGGTTGATTTTAATCCACTGTATTGATATCCCTAACACTTGATCGGAAGGTTGTCATACCCTCTGTCCTAACCCTACTGTTTTGGCTCATTTTATTCTCCTCATAGTCCTTTGTGACAAAGAGGAAACCATTAATACAATACTTATTGTATTACATAGAAAAAGTTAGAGGTCCTCGCACTACATCTTTAAATTCATTATTGTCAGATTCAGTGAACTCTGGTTGCCTCTTCAACCAAGATATGAATTCGTCCTTACTAGGCACCCTGTTGGTCCTCTTATAACATCGCTGCAAGAAATCTTTGTGCTTCCTACGCGATATTCGATAACATTATTATATCGAAATCGAATAAAGTAAGGAAGATATATATATATATATATATATATATATATATATATATATATATATATATATATATATATATATATATATATATATATATATGAGCTTATTGTACATACCCTTCCCACTCGTCGTAGCTGGGATGACTCTTCAGTACCCATGAACAAGCTTGTTCGTATTCGATACCCGCTAGGATAACACTTTGACCCGAACCTACTGTACCAACATCATCATCATTAGGGTCGTCATCAACGATACCTTCTAACTTACGTAGTCCTGGCATGACTCTGTTAAATCATTTTTTTAGCTTTTCCAGTAAGCTTGTTTTCTGTTTTCTTTTATATTGGTTGCAAAATATAACTGTCTCCTCTTGGATGTATTGCTCTGCAATACAACCCTTAGGTCGTGTCTTGTTTTGGACATTGTGACGCCCCGTCACTATGATCGCATATGGGCGGGCCCCAAGATGGCAAGCAGGCTACTGTGTGGCTGGCAGGTTACTGTGCTGGTAGGCTACTGTGCACACAATGAAGGTGAAACTTTATCCCACATCAAAAGTGCCGTCTGAAGTTGTGGTGGTTATATGTAGAGTTTCCACCCTACACTGTATAAGGCCTTCCTGCGAGAAATAAACCACCGTTGCGTACTCTGATGGGTTGTCAGTTAGGTTAGACAATATCTGTGGGATAGGTATTGATGTGGGCGGGACCATGGGAGCACCAGGTCTAGGCGAGCTACCAATATCCTTCCCCCACATGAGGCCTTTTGGGGGCGACCCCGAGAACAAAACCGTGCGGGCTGTGCCCAGAGCGGACAATATCATACAGTGTGGGCATGGGCTGTTGCAGACATAGGCCTTGAATGTCTTTATGAACCTGACAAAGTTAATGATACATTATATATACATGTAAATGTAGATGTTAAGCCGATTTATTCTTATTAAGCTCACAGCATACCTTTCGAATGGATACATCCATTGATAGTATATAGGACCACATATGTGAGCCTCGTAAACCAAAAGGATCGACATATGCATCATAATGACAAATATCAATGGCGGGCATATAGTCTTAAGCTGACATAACATCCTAGCCATGCCCCTCTCGAGAGTAAGGAGTGTTTGAAGGTCTACGATTGTCGAGCACAAGGCATTAAAGAAGGTGCAAAAGCTTGTAATTATAGGACGAATGACCTTCCTATCCCTGAATGCATGCTGGATGAGAACTGGGAGCAGATGTTGCATCAACACATGGTAAGAATGAGACTTCATTCCCTTTAAATCCATGCAATCTTCTTTTACGATGGTCCTCCAATTCGCACTAAAACCTATCGGAACACGTAGCTCATGCAAAGTCTGAATGAAAAGTTTTTTCTCTTCTTTTCTTAGACAGAAAGGACTTTGTTTCTAAATCACCTTGCCATTGGACAAGAGTAAGGACCTGATTTGTGGAGGATTTATAAAGGTAGCGGATTGTGTCCCGAGTAAAACTCTTTGGGGTCCACCATGATTTATGTATTTTATCCGGTCCATCCATCTATTTTAACAGATAATTTTAGATCTTAAGACTAAAAATGATATGCAAAGCTCAAGTAGACTACACTTGATATGGAAAGTTCAAGTAGATTACACCACAGGAAACCATGTGAATTGAACGTTTGCCGTTGAAAATTTCTTGAGGGCCACTCAAGTTTTGGGTCAAGCTTGTATTTGTGTTTTCCCTTCATCCATGTCTGTGTAGTCTTATGAACAAGTTGGATGATAAATACACATCACTGTGGGACCTAGAAAGGTTTCAATGGTGGAAATCATTAATTATTCCAACTGTTTCCTATGGCATGGTCAACTTGATCTTTGGATATGCTTAAATTTTGGGCTCAACTCCTAAAATAAGCTGGAAAAGTGGATGGACAGCGTGGATAAACAACATACATCCACTTCGTAGAGCATGGACCCAAAACTGAAGCAGATTCCAAGCTTAAGTGGACCCCAAAAGAGGATAGTGGTGATTGAAAGCCAACCGTTGACGGCTTCTTAGGGTGCACGTAATGTTTATTTACCATCTAACGTATTGATAAGGTCACACAGGACCTGAAGGAAGGAAAAAGACAAATATCATCCAACACTTTTTTGGTGGCATGCAAGAAGTATTTAAGTATTTTAATGGTGGGCATTCACTCACCACTGTTTACTATGTGTGGTCGACTAAAACTCTTGATATACTACATTTTTGGGCTCGTGCCTTAAAATGAGCTATCAAAACGGATAGACGCTGTGGATAGAACACATACATCAAGGTGGACCTCACAGAGCCCAAGACCACCCAATCCGATTCCATGTTAAATGTGCATACCATCATCTGTGCATCAAGTAAAAGAAACCCATGCTGATGGGATGCTCCATAATCATGCCTATCTAATTACCCGGAGGCCATGCCCTAAAATGAATGGTCGAAACGGATGAGTAGCTTAGATATAAGGTACTTACAAAGCTTACTCCATGTAATTTTGGAGGAACCGACCTCCTTCAAACAACTGTAGAAATGTCATTTAAAAAAGAAAAGAAAAAAGAAAATGCAAGTAATTAATATATATATATATATATATATATATATATATATATATATATATATATATATATATATATATAAAAGTAACAGAGGGAACAAATAAAAACAAAAAAACCAGAGGGAACAAAAATATAAAGTGTAAATAGGAAGAAGGGAAATATAAAGCATTCACCTGACAACTGCTCTTCTTAATCATGACAAATCCCAATAAACATTTTTCCGAGTGTTTGCATATCGTATGAGTGGGATGTGGCGAAAGGAATCCACTAACTCTTTAGCTCCATCCTTTCTGAGCCCCTTTAAGAAAGCCTTCGACATATCATACAGGCGGAGTTCTTTGAGGTTAGTGACGTGTTCGAGCCACAACGGCACCTCCACTAATTCTTCGCAACGTCTAATATCTAGCAGTTCAAGGCTAGACATTGCTCCCTTCTCCACCCTCACATTCTTCAACCCGCTCAAATCAATGAGCCATAATTTCTTAAGTCTTGGATATCCTCTACCCTCGCAACATAACTCTTCTCCATCATAAGCTCGATTTAGTTGGAGTACCACCAAATTGGGCAGTGATTGAAGGGCTTTGAGTGGATCATCCCTCAATCTTGAGCATCTCAGACAAACGGCGACCAGATTATGACACGTGGCAATCCATTCAGGCAACTTATCCAAACGCCCTCTCAAATATAGACGTTGAAGAGGTAGCGGAGGACGCGATAACGAATGCAGGTCGAGAACCTCCTCCTCATCCATTGATGTCACATCAAAGGAGTGAAGGTGATTCATCTTCTCAATGGAAGTGCATAAATCATACCCATCTTCCACTCTTAGCTTGAAAATGCCTAACCTCCTCAGTTGGGTGAGATTCCCCAGCTCTCTAATGATGCCACTCTCTGCTTCTATGAATGCCAACTTCTGTAGGGATCTCATACTCCCCATTCCAGCAGGCACCTTCATTCCATCTACACTATTAAATGGAAAATAAAACCCGTATGCACAATAGCGGTAAACCAGAAGGTGGGATAGGCGCGGGAGCTTGAGAATCTCAACCGGCAATTCACATACGAAAGTGCCCTTAAGATTCAATGTTTCTAAGTTCTTTAGCCTCCCCAACAAACTAGGAAGCTTCTTGATCTTTGTATTCTCCAAGCTTAAGTATCTCAAATGCAACAAGCTTGTTAGATCATCAGGAAAGATTTCCATGGACGTGTTTTCAAGATCAACCACCTTCAACAACCTTAAGCTGGAATATGAAGTGATTGTCGGGGCATTAGATAGTCCTTCCGCACCAAAAATGAACAACGAGCGAAGGCAGGAGAAGGCACCAAAATTTGGAAAATTCTCATCTTTGTAAATGGACAGACGCCGGATTCTGTTACAAGGCATTGTGTTCTCTTCAACAGAAGACGCAAAGAAATGCTCCTCCCTGAATTTTG